>OX421473.1:22712302-23912302 GCA_949126895.1 Eilema caniola
TGAACAGTTTATATTTAGTTCTGCGTACAAAACAAACGGAAGTTATTATACTAATTTTGTCAATTGTGTTATTTTGTTGTTTATATAAAAACGGTAAAACTATGAGTAAACTTTTCCACGAGATGTCAACATCATCTTCATGGAGATTTTCCAGCTGCGTCTAAAGTTTATCCGTACCTCGAATTAGATAGAAAAAAGAAAGATCTAGGCGGGGATCGAACCCGCAATCTTTGCCTTACAGAGAAACTTAACTTTTTAATGTTTAAATTAATATAAATTACTAACCATAGCATATAAGTTTTCTTTTGTAACATACTCTATGGACTGACGTCTGCAATAAATTATTAGAATTGAATTGAATGCTTTGACCACTAGGCTACCAGATCTCGGCTTACCAATTCAAATTTCTCCTTCTATATCTGTCTTTGAGGCGACAGTGGAGTGTGTCTTCCAATATTCTTGCGAACTATCGGAACCTTTTTTCGTACTTTTTTATCGTGCAGAAATCCCTTTGGATACCCGTCTGTCGCCTGGCGGGGATGGTTTGCGGTTATGCCAGACTTGAACTGATTAAAACCGCACGTCGTTTTGGATCTTTAGGTGCCGGGGTCCATAAAGAATTTCCCACGCACCCCCGTAGAAATAACTCTCAGTGGGGTGGTCCCATTGTAACCCTGGAAAAGAACGCGTCCACGCGCATCGCGCCGCCGCTCTAGCCTGCTTTTCCTAAGGTAAAAAGCGAGTCCAGGTAACCTTCAGACCTGAGCTTTTTCGTATCTATTCCGAATGCTGCAGCCATTATAATTGTTCTTAGAGGGCCGGTAGCAAGAGTGTGACTCCTCTGGCGCTGAATACTTCCATTCGCCATGGTAACCACTTTCCATCAGGTGGGCCGTGTGCTATTTTGCCACCTGAGTGGTATAAAAAGAAGATAATTTCATCTGTACTATTAAGAACAGCATGTGCAGTATTCACATAAGGTGACAATATTTGTCACGAACTAAACTGTCCTAAACTAAATCGACAGTGTCTTTCACGGTCAAGAACTGGAATAAAATTGGCCTTCGTGTTTTCTTCTTCGTATAATCCCGGGTTTGATTTTATATATATTTAATTGAACTCTAGGTCTCTATTAGGCGGGTTGCAGTCAAATTCATCTTCAGAACCATCGAAACGTCATTTAATTATGTAGGCACTTTAGAAACGTGTTTTACATATCTGAGCTGAAGCTAGAAGCCTACCCATTTATCAAAGAAATTCCTTCTCGTATAATGGAAAGTGAAAGCTGAAAGAATTATGATTTACGTACAACGGATGTCAACGATTTTATAAACCTGACACAGGCTATTTTTAGATACACGTGTCTAATCATACCATATTAGAATTGAATCCACACTTCCATACTAATCTGTAATACCATAGGAACTCTGTCTGTTACGCTGTCATGCCTGAACTAACCTTAATGCAATTTGGCACAGAGGTTGACTAGAGCTTGGGAAACCTCTGACTCCAGATTCACTTAAATATGATGTACCTGCCTCAGTTGTAGTTAGTGGTCAACCATTCACCAAATTATTCAGGTCGCCAATATAGGCCTTCGTCTTAACCTATAGACTATTGATATCCGGGACCGACTTTGAACGTGCATACGCGCAAAAGCTTTTAAATGAAATATCACTAAGGCGCCACACTTTCAAATGTAGGATGTAGGACACCATGCAGTCTGACTGGGAAAGTACCTCCGCCCTACAGAATACTGCGGACATAATAACCTCGTGTTGTGTTCCCAGCGGTGAGTAGAGCCAGAGCTCACTGGAGAGTTTTTGTGCTGTCAGTGGGAAGACCAAAAGCTATTCCTGCTTTCTCTTCTACGCTGACGGCACAGTAACTTTCTGTGTTTACAGGGTCGGCAGCACGAGTGTGACTCCTGGTGTTGCACACGTCCATACGCCACGGTACCACTTTCCATCAGGAGGGCCTTGTGGGTCTGCCATCTCAGTGGTATAAAAAAAGGACGGGTTGCACTCCGGGAGTGCCGGCAGAAGTGAAAATGTTTTCTTTCTTTCTTTCTTCGTTATATACAGAGAAAAAGATAAAAAAAACACACCATACCATACCATACCTATAATATAGCACCAATCATAGAACCTATCACTAATTATCTGTCAAAAGAAATTAATGAATTACAAAAAGAAAAAATAATCACGAACAGTAATAAATTACAAAAATAAAAAATAATTACAAAAAATAATAAATTACAAAAAGAAAACATAATCACAAAAAGTAATAAAATAAAAAAGAAAAAATAATCACGAAAGTGTCAGAAGCCCAGGTTCGAACCCGGTACTATCTGAAACCATAAGGACTTACAGTCGAAGCACTTACGGCTAAGCCACAAAGCTTCTGAACGCACCTAACCAAATAAACAATCTGTAGCTGTTGTAATGTTGTATGACGTCACTCGTCGGTTACGGTTCAAAGGTCAAGTACTCCTGACGCGAGTTTAACACTTTTTACCCATCGAACGCCGCTAAAGAAGTTTTCACTTCAATAAAATAGTAACGGTTAAGTGAAAGCACTAGGTCGCGAGCTCTTCTGATAAAATGCGAATGAAGAACAGTCCTATCCTCAGTAGCATTCTACTACATCCAAGGAAAGAGATGGAGCACTCTTCTACTCCTCCGGAAACAATACGGCAAAGATAACGAAGGAATAATTATAGTTGTTATGACGTCTCTGTAGGCATCCTGTCCAGCTCGTCTAGACAAGTGGCAATTCATTGGCCGGCGTGTGATAAAATAGAATGACGAATGTATGGGATTTGACGTTTATGACATGCGTTTTCGACTGTCAAATACGTCAAGTCCCATTCTATTCCATCAAATTGCCACTTGTCTAGAGGAGCTGAATGTCCTTTAAAGGTAGGCCTTTAAATAAAGTGAAGGAAATGAAATGTTTTGTATAAATTTAATGTTAAACGTGAAGTAATAATTTGAAATTGATTTTCATTTCTATTTTAATTCTCGGAACCGTAATGGGATTGTAGACTAAGAGCCAATGGTCGTTTGTCTGTATGCGCGGGGATGGCGGGAGCACGAATCGAGACGAGCTGCTCCGAAATCGGACGAATACATAAGCAGCTGTTTATGAGAAAGTATATAGGTGTATAGGTATTTATGTACAACAGATAATAGCTGTACTTGTAAAATTTGTCGATAATCACTTCTTAATATCGTTATTTTTTTTTTAAATGAATAATTTTTGTATAGAAACTATCGTGAGCCATTTTTCATTCGCTAAATTTATTAGCACTGCTCATGATTAAGGACTCCGGTCGGGTCCGAAACTAGTCGGGCGCATCCTGACAAGTGACGTGAGTACAGCCGTAATAAATTTATCGAATGAATAATTTTGTTTTGGTGTGTCATTCATTACACTATTTATACCTAATTATTCATACCTATTATTTATACCTAGATATTTTCGTTTTATAGAGAAGAAAACCGTAAAGAACTAAAAAGAAAAAAAACTAATGCACGTCAAAGGGCATATTATCATAATTGCATAAGTTGATACAAAATGCTATGCAATAGCTTTACCGCGGCAGTCCCCGAGTGCCACACGTCTTTTTGTTTTTATTTGTCTTTGTTTTAAATCTTTTTGAAATTGTTTGCGTACGTGACGTCACCGGTTTGGCGCCATCAGAATGCTTAACGGCATGTGCAGAAATTATGCTGAGATGGCGACCATATTTAGATACGCACAATGGACATCTGTATTAATAAATTAGAATTTAAGTTTAGATTGTAAGTCATTATATGTTTAACTGTGCGTATTGTAAATAAAATATATTTTTTTCTTTCTTCTTTCTTAAAGACTAACAAAGTTTTGTTTCGGGAGTTTGCGGCTACTTTTTGTGAGGACAGTCAGTAGGAGATACAATACCTTGTCTTCATAAAAAGTATACATACTTAAATTTTTGCCTGTAAATCCCTGAAAGGATCTAACCGTGAGGTGAGAAAAAATAATTTTTGGTCCCACGTTATAGAGGGCGAGCCTAATGCTGTCAAACAAGCATGTGTGGTCATGGTTGGAAAGAATTCTATCATCTTTTGGTGTAACGTAGGTATATGAAGCCGTGATGAGTATGTATTAATATGTTCTCATTACATTCAACTCATCAGAGACCAGTCAGCAGTTAGCATTTAAAGGTCATCCCTTATCTAGACTGAGTTGTTTATTTACTACTTTGGTGATTTGTAAGTGACTCTATAAAACCCACAAAGGTTTTATATACGAATACTGTATTGACCAGGGTTCAAACCCGCGACGTCTCGATCGCAAGTCAAATGCCTTAGACACGAAACCATTGGTTAAAAACCTTTAATATAATGTACTAATATTTTAAATTCGAAAGTATATCTATCTATATGTTACGCTTTCACGTTAAACTACTGAACTAATTTTACTGAAATTTGACACAGAGATAGATCATACTTCCAGAAAAGACAAAGCCTATATTTGGTAGCGGTAGCAGATACCCAAACGCATAGAATCACAAACAACAACTAGTTTAAAATAATTCGTTAGTCTACCAGCCGCCAGCTCCTAGTCTACAAGTGATTATCGTGTCAGTAAGAAAGTACGTCCATAGAAAGGCGCCTATCCTGTCTGTGGTCAGTTATTTGCAACATAACTACCTCTAAGTACACGTTACTGAACAGTTATGTGGTGTGGAAACAGCTAAAGGTGATATTTATGTGTTGAGGAATGTTGAGGGAATTTCTGACGTGGTCTCTCGAACTAACCTACCTGCCAAGGTTTTCTGAAAAGAAAGATAGAAAGGGTCGGCAGAACGAGTGTGATAGACCACGGCATCCACTGTCCATAAGGTGGGCCGTGTGCTTCTCTGTCACCTAAGTGGTATATAAAAAGAAAGAAAGAGACGCAGAAAGCATGTGCATTTCACTTCTTCTAATTAATGCTTAACAGAGTATGGCACCTTGCCCAGACTCTTGGAGCCAGGTCAATGTTACCTGCAAACCAGTTCACCTGATGATAGAAAAACGAGACTGATGCAGGCTATACTCTCAGAGTTAGGAGGTCAGATGGTTCGCTTTCATAAAAATCGCGTAAACCAAATTCTAAAGGAGTAAAAGGAATATGTGGACTCCAGAGTGCGAAATGAAAATGACTACAATTTTTGTTCTTCAAAAAAAATATATTCTTACAGAATCGGTGATAACCCTGGAGTTGCATATGTCCATCTTCATACCAGGTAGGACGTGTGCTTGTCTACCTACCACCAAAATAGAAAATCGCCAGATCCAATCGGTTTTTAAACAAACTGAAGAAAACCACGTGAAGAATATGAGTAACAAAAAGAATTATTGTATCGTCAAATTTCCATTTTGTTAAATAAAGCAGTATTCGATCTTGATGAACAAAGTTTTTTTTTATATATAGGTCACGTCAATTTGACTTTACCTCGCCTGGCGATAAACTGAAGGCAATGTCACAGGATAGAGGGTCACCATGACAAACATGTACCATGTTAACAATGGTGGCACCCAGCTTGAGGTTCTCATCAGATGCTTTTTCACGCCCCGCTTAAAGGATCCGGGACTGCAGAAAGAAGGAAACACGTGAGCTGGCAAGGAGTTCCAGGTCTTAATGGTGCGATAAAGGAAAGACTCACCGTACCGCTTGGTTCTTAAAGGAATGTTCAGCACCGTATGCGGGTGACAGTACTCAAATAGATATAAATGCTTTCATTTTCCCCCTTTTTGTTAACAGATTGTTATTTGATAAACATGTTTAGTTCGGAAAATAATACAATTTAAATCAATGGTTTCAAGATCATTTTGAGATTGTAGTTAAGATATTTCTGACGCTGAGTATACATTGCTAAGTCTGTCGTATATAATGACAAATGATGTAACTAAGCGCAGAAGTTGCAGTCATAATCGACCTTCGTTCTTGTACAGTTTCAGCATTTTTTTAATATACCACTTAAGGGACAGACGAGCATAAGACCCATCTGATGGTACATGTTCTCAAACTAATACAACGTTTCCATCCTATGGCATAGAATAAGTAATAGGCTTTATTAAATGACTTACGAGTGGATAGAGTGACTTAGAGGGTGCTTTTTGAGAATTATGGCAGTAACATATTGTGGAACTTCATCCCACGCACGCTCAAGCTGTGGCATGAACTCCGTGCTGTGATTCTCGAAGCGACTTTAATATAGGACTCTTCAAGAATGGCATTAGAAGGTTTCTTCAGAGTCAGCAGCACGAGTGTAACGCCCGGTGTTGCATAGACGTCCATAGGCCATGGTAACCACTTTCCATTAGGTGTGCCGTGTGCTTGTCGGCCACCTAAGTGGTATAAAAATGGCAGGCTATATATTACGACTTGTCAGATAGTGACCACCTCGAAGAAGTTCCTGTGGAACGCCTAGGTAATCCACCAGGTGTTCCATGTGGATTAAGTCCCCCTATAGATCTGACAGATTATTTGGCTTTCTATATAGAATAAGAGATAAAGCATATATAGTACATTACTGCCGCGGCCGTCAAGTGTAGTGTTGCCGGACGATCGTGAAGTATGCGGGCCGAGGCACAGCCGAGGCACGCATTACGGAGTCCGGCAACGCACGGTTGTGGCCAAGGCTTGTATAGTGCTTTTCACAAACAATGCGCGGCAATTAAAAACTAAGTAGTATCTAGGCAGAACATTTTAATTACCTACTTTTCAAAATCAATGACGAACAACGTACAAAAGTAATTTCCACGCGGCGAAATGTTCTTTTGTTTTTTATTTTTCTTAATAAACAGCATTCTATTGGCAAGCCAGTTCTATATTTAAATAATGCCTTGCATAAGTTACCTCCGTGGTTGCCATGGTTTGAAGTAAAAGATGGTTCCATTTTTAAATTACACGACAGATATGATTTATTTGGCCGCTAAAACACGACAGATATGGATTTTCATACAACTTTATCCGGCCGCTGCTCGCATGTACAGCAATTTCGATTTATCTCGAAGAAGGTTGTCAAAATAATGTTCACATTTCCAACCATGTTTGAGAAAATATATTATTTAGTAAAGACATTTTGGTTTTAATCTGATTTCTTCATCCTATATCCTAGCGTTAATCCCGGTCTCATCCGAAGCTTTCAATTTGGAGTCTGGAGTCCGCTTTACTGCGGACTTGGCTGAACTTCGGTATTTTCCGTGAAGCGACTGACATCTGATCTACACAACCCAAAGGCAATATCGAAGCATTGCAGTTAGACCAGTTGTTGGATTTTTGAGGGCTTCAACTACCCGTAACGAGTGCAATAGATGTTCGCATCGTAACCGGGACCGACGGCTTAACGTGCTCTCCGACGCAAGACCAGACCTTTTTTTTTACAATACCCACCCTTCCGGAGACTGAGGGGAAGGTTATGTCGGACTCGAACCGACTAAACCGCACGCCGTCTCTGGGTCGTAGTGCTAGGCCGAAGGTGAAGTTGTCATGCGACATATCCCTCGCACCCCGGCTGACCCAGGGCCATCCCTCTCGGTCTGGCTCTCCTCGGGAGGCGGGGACCACGTGGTCCCCGACACGCAAGACCAGACCAATGCCAATACCCATATTCATGCATACAAATATTTGCATTGATCGGGGATCGAACCCGCGACTCCTGCGTAGCGGCCGCGTTCACCACCGCTACGCCACGGAGGCTGGCAGGTTTTAATCTGATTTACAGTAAGCTAAGTGCAAACGTCATAAATCGCTCTCATTAAAGCCATACAAGCCGAAGCAAAAAAAAGAGGAGTAAGCGAATCCCGTGCTTTCTGTGGAAACCTTGGGTGCAACCTAGACAATGTTTAGATAAAGATGATGATGGATAAAAAAGAAAGAAAAATATAGAAGAAAATATTTTATTTTCACAATGCACACACATAGGCTTTTTACCCGACAGCGCTAGAGGGAGGGTATGTGTTTCAAGAGTATGTATGTATATATGTATAATTGTTTAGCACGCTCTGCAGCCTGAACGACTCGATGGATTTTAGCTTGAGTGGTGTCGTTAGATTCATATTTACTGTGAGAGTGACACTGGGTACATCAAAATTTTAAAAAATTGCGGATTTTGGTAAAAATAATCACTCAAATTTATCGAGCGGGGTATCAAACTGAAGGAAATTAAAAGACGATTCCAAAAATATATATATTTCATAACTAAAAAACGAATAAAAAAAATCAATTATTAAAAATAAAAAAACCCGACTGATACCTACTGAAAAGATTGAAACAAGGTTTAATTTTCATCGGGTTTGAGTTTTGCAAATGGGTACCGCCTACTATAAGGCTTGTTTCGATCTTTTCAGTATCAGTGGGGTTTTTTAGATTTATTATACATAAATATATATAATATAAATATATAAACGTTTTTAAATTTATTTTAGAAGGGTGTTCCTTTACAGACTACCATGATGCCCGCTGTCCGCCTTCCAGTTTACCTCCTTCGCTTTAATAAATAATAATAATAAATAAATGTTTAATTTTCAATCAGTTCAGTTACATTACATTACGTAGAGTACAAAATTATTAGCTGCCTGATATACATCATTACAAGTTAATTTACATTCTAACTTAACGTTTATTTTACATTTTTTCATTTTACTACTATAATAACATTTTAATCAGATTATACCTACAACGAGGTTAGATATAGATATAGATTTGAATGGATCTAAACACAGAAATGGCAACTTTTCAGTCAATTCCTGTCCTATGAGACAGGCACTTCCGAACGCTGACTCGGTACTGTTATAAATCGCTTATTACATACTAATTTAACTGGTAATTATATTTTTGAGCCGTTTGAAGTTGAAACGCTGAGTCCGTGGAGTCCAATTTCTTATCTCTCGTGAGTATTTATTTACAGTTAAAAAGTCACCACGCGCGTCATGCAGGTGAACACTGCGTATGGCCGTTCTATCCTAATATATTTCTGTGGTGCTATACATCCATGGTAGTGACGAAATTCACCCCATACAGTGCATTTAGGTAAAAGATAAAAATGATTAGAGTTTTTAATCAATATAAGAGCAAAATCATTAACTTAATCAACATTATTCCCTTTATCAGAAACATTTCACTCAAACTTTTTTTTTTCAGTAACACCCCGCCTTATCTGGCGGTCAGTACTCAGTTGTATGCAACAATGGCGCGTCCAAGCAGTGTGTTGCCGGCGCTCGTGTGAGACGCCCGCGCTCTCACGTTCTCGGTGTGTTGTATAGTGTGTACCGGGGTTTATCGTGAACATAACAATATGGTGTGTAAAGTGCTACCGAATATTGAAAGCCGTGAGTTTTTAATTTTGGTGTTTTATTTATAATGTTCTTTATTTTTTAAGTTTCGCTGGAGGTTTTGCTTTCGGGGTAGATGGTAGTTGCTGCCATGAAAGTTAAGATGAAAGCAACCAAAGGAGAAATATGAGAGAGAATCCAAGACCCCATAGAAGGGTGCAACCGGCATTGGCAGTTCGATGATGGTGATTTTTCATTCTGAATTCGTTTGGGTTACCTTTTTAAACGATTTTAAGTTAAAGTTATTTGCTTGCTATTTAAAATGTAATATTTACCATAGACCATTTAGAAATTTTTACTTTTCAAATATTTGATCACGATAAGGCTGTATTTTGTCTATAAATGAAATGGATGTCGTTTCCTTGAATCACGGAAAGGAACCTAATCCTGGGTTTGAAAAAAGCATATGCTAGTGTAGTTTTGGATGAAATTGGATGCAAAGATAGACTTACCTATCTCTTTATCCAATTGCATCCAGATCTATTCAGCCTTTCTGGCGTGATGAAGTTCCTACCAAACATTCGTGCATTCATTCATACAAACATTTATATGTATAATATACTTAACCGTAATTAAAGTGTAATCCATAATATATCGCCGCCAAATAGCTTAATCCAATTAACTGTCCAATTAACTGCCTAGGCTATTAACTAAACGGCGCCATTCAATGAACGGCCTGAATGATTTTTAGCCATAACGATTATTACAACATTTAATAACCTGGCTGGCAAATGCTCAGGCCATTTGTAAGATGGGGCACCACCCCGAAATAAGACAGAAAATTACCATATATACATATACTTATACCTGTAAATACCCGAGGGGGGTAGTCAGAGGTGTATTAACAGAAAATTAGCGATAAGTTTATTGAGAAAGTTACATAATCCGACTTGGATATGTTAGGTTAGAAGGTCTTGTCTTAATTATTTTTTTATAACTATGTAAAAAATAAGTCATTTTCTAGCTGTTGGATTAAATGGCTAAGCAAGTAATTGACGTCATCGATCCAAGCTATTTGCCTAGCCGTTTTATCAAAGGGCTCTACACCATTCAGGCCGCTAATTGAACGTCGCCGTTCGGTAAGGAACCTAGGCGGTTAATTGAACGGCTGATTAAGCGACATACATATATATAAAATAAAAGCGAAAAACCACTCACTGATTAATCTAAAACCTCAGAAACTATAACATCTACAAACATGAACTGCACCCCTAAGGGAGCAAAATGGAGGTTGAAATTTTAAATGAAAGTTCTATGTTTTTGAAGTAAGAGACTTGAAATTTAAAATTTATGCTCTATAGATTGTGTGAAGATGAACTAATAATTCGGGGACCGCGTGGTCCCCTCTCCCGAGGAGGGCCAGACCGAGAGGCATGGCCCTGGGTCAGCCGGGGGGCGAGGGATATGTCGCCTGACAACCTCACCTTCGGCCTAGCACATAGACCCACAGACGGCATGCTGTTCAGTCGGTTCGAGTCCGACATACCCCCTCTCCGGCTCCGGAGGGGGGGTATCCGTGGGATTTCCCGCACGTAAAAAAGGGTATACTAATAAAATATACTTAGAAATCAATCCCCTTTTAGGTTAAAACAGGGGATGGTAATTTGTTTGATAGTCTCACTCACTCCGCGTATGAGCAGTCGCGGGCCGCTAGTATTAAATAACTATTTCCATCGAATGCAGGAAATTTTCCATTTCCTTGCTCATAATACATGCAAGCGTTAGGAACCGAAGCTGAAATCTTTCGAACACTTGCGTTCCGTAAGCATATTATTGCCGCTTGTGTTATCAGCGTCTTGAGTTGAGTCAGAAATAAAGTAAAATTCAATAACTCAACTACCATTATGACATTTTTATAGCATAACATATTGCTATATTTCAGGGGGCCATCTTAGAGGCGTAATCTCCACTACCCCAATCTTCAATGACTCAGTGGTTGAGACATAGCGTATTGACTGCTTGATTTGTCAAGTTTGATAACTGATCCGGTAAAATTATATTTTGGTTTTAATAAGGAAATTCTAAGAAAACCGGTAACACACTGTTGACGGTGATAAGCTTTCTTGGAGTGACATATTTTTAAATTCAATTATTTAAGTATTAATTACGTTAGAAGGTTTCTTCAGGGTCGGGTCAGGTCAAGTCAGGTTTATTGTTGCACACGTCCATAGGCCACGATAACTTCAATTCATTAGGTGGCCCAACCAAATGATCGCCTCAGTTCTGCTAAAGCAATACCACGGTCATGACACGGACACTGCAAAATATGGCATTACATTTTAGACTTTAAACTAATGTGATTAAATTCTAACATTAAATAGCTAATAAATACTTAACATTTCATTTAATTAAGGATTTTACGCCTATAGCAATAAAGGTTTTTTTTACTGCTTAGGTGGTAGACAAGCACACGGCCCACCTGATGGAAAGTGGTTACCGTGGCCTATAGACGTGTGCAACACCAGGGAAGTCACACTTTCGTGTTGCCGACCCTGTAAACACAGAGAGTTTCTTACTGTCAGTGTAGAATGTGTAGAAGACAAAGCAGAACAAGCCTCTACTTTTCACTTTGATTGCGAGGAAAGAAAACGACGTTCTATAAAAAATTATAATATTTATAATAACAAAGTTTCTTAAAATTACGTATTAATCGTTAATCTAATCTAAGAAAAGTTCCATTCAAAATAATTCAAATTGCAAAGAAATTTGTCCAGTGGTTTTTTTTTTGTTACTTAAGTTACGTACGCTTTAAATACTTGCGTATTTAGCCAACAGATTCAAACTTGAAAAATAATTGGAAATGCATTATAAAATGAATTAATCCTTAATACTTACATAATATCTTATCAAATTAATATCATTTATCGTATTTCATGAAATTAAATGGGTTTTTTTAGATTTTTTCAAATGTCATTTGAGGTTATTTCTATACACAATCACTAAAAAGGTGATATAACACCGTGATTGGCTGTTTAGGAGTTTTCAAAGTAAAATAATAGGGGTTAAAGTATGAAATTGCCGTTTCATTGTAATAGGTACTTCGAATTGACATAGAACCTTCATGGTTTGAGATTTATGAGTGAAACTTTTTCCACATGGTACCTATGTAGTTCTTCATTTAAAAATGTGCAACATTCGATTATCGACTTTCAGTTGTTTTTTTTATTCAGCTTAGACAAGAAAGATGGATACTTCGAAAATTCGAGTGATTTTTGAATACGAGTTCCGACGCGGAACTAACGCGGCAGAAACAGCTCGCAATATCAATGTTGCGTTTGGAGAGGGGACTGCTAATGAACGCACCGTGCGATTTTGGTTTAAACGCTTTCGTGATGGAAACTTTGATTTGAAGAACGAACCACGAGGAAGGCCGTCCACACAGGTGAATAACAATGAATTGAAAGACATGGTGGAAGCCGATCCGAGCCAAACTACCCAGGAATTAGCTGCATGGTTTACCGTTACCTTACCAACAATATTGACTCATTTGCGTCAAATCAATAAAATAAAAAATGTGAAAAATGGGTACCTCATGATTTGACTGATCTGCAGAAAGAAATGCGTGTTGAAACTTGTGTTGCCTTGTTGAATCGATACAGAAATGAAGGAATATTGGATCGAATTGTGACATGTGATGAAAAGTGGATTCTTTACGATAACCGTAAGCGAAAAATGCAATGGCTGACCCCAGGTGAAACGCCACAACAGTGTTCTAAAGCAAAGCTTACCAATAAAAAGGTAATGGTAACTGTTTGGTGGTCTCAGCATGGTGTTATTCACTATAGCTTTCTACGATCTGGTCAAGCAATAACGGCAGGTGTCTACTGTGCCGAACTCCGAACAATGATAGCAAAACTAGCAGTGAAACAGCCCCGACTCATGAATCGATCTTCACCATTATTGCTCCATGATAACGCGAGACCTCATACAGCACTAGAAACCGTTTTAACTCTACAGGAACTGCAATTAGAAACTATCCGTCACCCTCCGTATTCGCCAGACCTTGCTCCAACAGACTACCATTTTTTTCGTGATTTGGACAATTTTCTATGTGATAAAAAGTTTTTTTCTCAGGAGGCAGTACAAAATGCTTTCACACAGTTTGTCGAATCTAGATCACCAGAGTTCTATCGCAAAGGCATAAATGACCTTCCTACTAGATGGCAGCAATGTATAGATAATAATGGTAATTATTTTGATTAAATAAATACGTTAAATTAAAAAAAAAGAATTTCAATTTGTCAGTACAAATCGGCAATTTCATACTTTAACCCCTAATAATAAAAAAAATACTTTAGTCCCTGGAGATTAATAAGGAACTTTAGTCCCGATATGCAGAGACTAAAGTAACATTTTAAGAGCATGAGAATTGAAAAAATTATTAACAAACTCTCGTAATTGTTTTACAATCCAAGACATTAGTACTATCATTGTCTTACTAATGAGTAATACGCATAGAGTCGCACGTGCAAACTTTAAACGTGTTCGTATTGTCAGCGACCTTTAGCAGTTTGACGATCGAGAGGTTGCAGTATCGAATCCCGGCCATTACACTACTGGTGTGAACCCACTCTTAATACAAATGATTTAGCTCAGTTGGAGGGGTTAGAGAGAATAACAGTTATTTCGTTTGCTAATATACTTTTTTTTTATTGGCTGAAAAAAAATTTATAAAACTTTTTTGTCACTGACTGTACGTTATATAAAGTGATATAAGTGGAACTGAAGTTTAAACGTGCTGATCTATTCAAAAAAAAAAATCAACAATCTAAAATAATCTAGGAAAATATAGGAACGTGTCTTATTAAATAATAATAAATTGCAATTATTAAATAGATAGGTTTTATCACGTGGCATAATAATTTTGCGATTATATTTAATGATTAAACGAACTTACCTGTATGTGAAGTTCTATCATAATTATGTTCGCGCCGAGTCCGAATAGATTATTCTTGAAAATATATATAACTACATGTAGTATCGCCTAGTTATAACCACTCTTGCACTAAGTTTAGAGAAAATAAATTCTTTTTTTTTTTTTTGTGGGTAGACATGTATTGTTACCTTTGCCTTGCGACATTCGTTCAAGCTCATTTAGTTTAGAGTTCTTCCAGAGTTATAGAAATCATTGATGTATCGCCGAAATATTAGGTAAAATAAATATGGGCAGCATAGGGCGGGTGGGTTTATAATCTATTCGGACTCGGCGCGAACATAATTATGATAGAACTTCACATACAGGTAAGTTCGTTTAATCATTAATTATATTCACGCCGAGTCCTCTAGATTATTCTTGAAAATATATATAACTACATGTAGACTTTGAGAGTCATTTTACATTGGGTATTTCGGGAATATCATCAATGAGAATATAAATCAATAAACGTTTTGTTTATTATTATGTAATTTGTATTTATCTCTGTAATATTTATAATCACATAACGAAAAAGTTTTTAGTAATTTTATACGCAGTACTGGACTACTTCACTGACTATATTTAATGTAATTATTCTTACAATAATTAGATGTAAAATACAAAATATTGATAATAAGCTTCTTCAATAGTAAAGAAAACATAATGCCTATTCTGTGACGACAGAAATCAAGATTTTAACTAATGATTTAACCGTTTATCACTGATTCTGCCAGAATAGTATAATCATTATCAAGGATGGGTCTATGATAAAACTTGGCAAAAATCGAAGAGTTCTTACTCCAGCCAGCGGTTTTTCTGATTGTGTCCAAATTTACGCCAAGTGAGTGCGCGCACGACGAGGCGGCGTGACTCGTGCTATGTGCATTGAACACGCTCGTGTCGACCCCGCATTCACCGAGCGTATGCTTTATCCAGCGGCTAAGTGTCTGTGTACCTACTGGTTTATGGGGTTGTCTAATACCAATAAATAGTCCTTCAGATTTCCTCAAAGATGTAGTGCGTTCTATGTAACATTGTAATGTGCCGGACAAATTTCAAGCCTGTTTGTAAAGAAGGGCAAGTTAATAATAGGTTGATATGAACCTGGTCTAGACGTCTTTAAAATATCGGGAATTTTAATAACGATGCGCTGGGAATAAATTTTTATTAATTTTATTTTTAAGCTTTATCTTAGAAATAGTTTGAACCCTTTGTGCGGTTGAAAGAGCTAATAAAGTAACTGTTTTATTTGTTAGTTTTTCTAGACTAAGTTCATCGTTAGGATGCCATAAAGATAGCTCGTTTAGGACTAGGTTGGTGTCCCATGTAAAGCTGTATTTAGGTTTTGGTGGCTTTAGTCGATAAACACCCTTGAGGAATCTTTTTAACCTATCATCCTGACTTATACTTGGTCCCAGAATTAATGACAGAGCTGACTTATATGAATTAAGAGAGCCATATTGGAACCCCTTATTAAGGAGCTTCGTTAAAAAATAAATAACAGGTGGTACAGATGCCTCGTAAACATTTGCAGAATTCGTTTAACAAAAACCCACCATTTTTTCAAATATACATTATACTGTTTCATGGAATTTGGCGCTAAAGATATTCCTACCACCAGGATAATCGAGTCGTGTATCCAACGCGAGCTAGAATAAGATAACAACGCATTGCTTTTAGGTGAAAAAATTACAGTTTTTGTTGTGAGAAGAGATCTATACAAAGGGTACCATGGTTGAGTCGGTCAAAAAAGCACGACCATGATGCCTCTGGCTTTATCTGTAATAATCTTTGTCAATGATTTAAGATAATTGAAATAGGTGGAAATGCGTAAAAATTTAAGTCAGATCATGATTCTGTAAATGAGTCTATCGCAAAAGCCTCTGGATCGCGATGCCACGAAATATATGTATCACATTTTTGATTAATGCGACTTGCAAAAAGATCTATGTTTGGGACTCCAAAGTAATTTGTGAGAGTATTAAAAGCCCAACCAGATAATTCCCATTCGATATCTGGATGATTTTGACGTGATTCGTAATCTGCAATAGTATAATCACTTGACTTAATATATGAAGCAAGAATAAAGAGATTCTTGGTCTCACACCAGTTCCAGATATCACGAGTTATTTGCGTTAGATGTGGATATTGGATGCCCCCCATTTTATTAATATACGCAACTGCTGTTGAATTGTCAATGCGCAGCAGTATTTGACAATTAAAATACGGATTTGCAAAAAAAACATTTAAAGCTATGAAGGCTGCGAGGAGCTCTAAATAGTTAATATGTTTTCCTTTTTCCACGGTAGATCACTGGCCGCTTGCAGTTAATCCTTCACAGGCAGCCCCCCCCACCCCGTCGTTGAGGCGTCAGAGAATATTTCAACATGATAAACGTCAACTCTAATTCGATGGACTGAATATTCTATTTTATTTAACCACCAATGAAAACAGCTTGGAGTGATGTGGGTTATGTCATAAATTTGTTATAGTCATTACAGTTTATCAAATTGAGATATTTACAGCGTTCCATTTCTTTCGTGTGCAGCCAACCGTATTCTATAGCTGGGCATGAAGATACTAATAACCCTAGCAATTGAGCAAAATCTCTAATTCAACAACGATTTAATTTTGAAAAGATTTGGAGCTGAGTCTTAATCTTCGATTTTTTATCTAATGGTAACCTAACCTGGAACTTGTGTGAATCCAAAATCAAACCCAAAAATTTACATTGTAACGGCCCCTGAACCGTTCGGGTTCGGTACGGTAAAACGTTAAATTCAAACATTTGATCCTCAAAAATAACCCTCAAATACTTTCGAGAGTCTTTGTGTATTTTAATTAAAAATTAAGCTTCTTTGAGATCAATAGATGCCATTTGGTAGTTATATCTTATAATTTTGAATGCAGTTCTTAAATCTCATAATTTAAAATGTTCAGTTCTAATGATTTATTGAGATTTTAAAATTTAATATAAATCGCATTTTGCCGTATGGTTTTGGCACTAAGAAGGTGCTCGATATAAATTGACCCTTACACGGGGAGCACTGCGATATAGCATCTATTCTGATTAGGTCTTTAATAATTTCTAAATAGTGTAACTTTTCGTTGTATGTATAAGTTGGCTTTATGGGGCAGTACATGTTGCACAACAGGCGAATCAAATTGTATTCTATACCCTTTAATCCATGATAACACCATCTGATCATCAGTGATAAGAGTCCACCTATGATGGAACTGAGATAAAAGGCCTGCATACTTAACTGAGTCAAGTAGCGGCGGTTGGGATACTGTTGGCCCCGTGATGACTTCTTCGATCAGAGTACGTGCGGCGGCTGGTGTTGAGTCGCTGGCGTAGCATACCGACCGCGCGCTGCTGCAGGCTCGTGGCTCGTCATCGGCGCAAGCGCCGTCCCCGCAGGTGGCCTGCGCGCCTGGAGAGGAGCCTTGCGGTGTAAAGGTCTCGCAGGGCCTCTTTTAATGTTTACAACAGTTTGTTATTAGAATCTTTCAGCTCAATGCCAGATTTATTGACGGCTCTGGCCGATTTTAATTTTTCTGCTAAGTTTTTACCGAAAAGATATGTATCAATTTTGGTATTTTTAAGATGCTCTTTCATATCTCTTATTCTTGTGATAGAATCTGCATATTGCAAATCGCATAAAATCTTGTTTACGTCCATCAACTTTTGCAGCATATTATTATCTTTAGTTTTAGCATTTAATTGAAAATTAATTATGTCCGTGAGACCCACAATAGCACTGTACATTTGTTTTTGTTTTATTAAAATGCCTTTATCGCGTTTTACGCGGCTTCAGTGATTACTGCTTTGATTTCTAGATTTAACTTAGGGGAATCCATTTCGTTGCAATTTGACGGTGGGAGGTACTTTGAAACTAGGTTTTTTCTTGAATGAAATTTTGAAGCATTTACTATGCTAACTTTTCAAATCGATTAAAGATAGGAAAAAGTGAATGCCCAGGTGGGACTCGAACCCACGATCTTTCCCTTACAGGGGGAATGCTCTGACCACTGAGCCAATAGGTTTTTTCTGTTTTCCTTAGTAAGGCCTTCTTTAATTATATGCAATAAGCGGTTAGCAAGTTCAGTACGAATTTCTGGGCCATATTTGTTAGTAATGCTAGGGTCATCTCCCAAAATATCTGTATTCAAAACAGGAGTGTTTGGATCGGTATCTTGGACAATAACATTTTGTTCAGAAACCGTACTTGGCCCTGGCAAAGTTTCAATTGATTCATTGGAGTTATGCATGTTATCTTCAGGCCAGTCTAATAACCAGTCATCAGGTCGTAGAGCTGGAGTATCTGAAGATTATCACGTGTATGATAATTTTGATAGCTTATTTAAATGCGTTGAAATAGCCCCAATGACTATTCCGATTGCATAAAATAATTTGTGTTACCACATTGTGGGTAGCTACTTGTTTTGAAATATTTTCTTAGAAAAGACCAATTTTACTTATTTTGATGCGTTGAAACAACCCCAACGATTGTTCCGGTTGCATAAAACAATATATTGAACACGTCGATACGTGTCTATCAACTATAATATCGGCAGAAGTGCCGACGTATTTTAATGCGTTGAAACAGCCCCAGCGACTGCTCCGGTTGCAAACGTTTTAATTACGTAAGTACAAGCTCATTTTATAGAAGTTTAATAATGCGGTGGAACAGCCCTGGCGACTGCTCCGGTTGCATTTTTTTTTTTTTTTACACTTATCACTCATTATATTACTAAAAAATTCAAAAAGTAAATACCTGCACCCAGATCCTCTTCGGGCATGACGGCCTCATTAGATGATGAAGACAATCAGTCAGTACTGATGCACTAACTCGTCGTTTACTAAGTTTCTTCTCCAATCTTTGTATTTTATTTTTATAACGGTCAATATCTTCTTCATAAGTCGTTTTACGTTTTAACATTTTTTAAATAAACCGTGCGAGAACAGATAACGTGTTGAGTGGTTGAGCACTAGAATGCGAATGGGCTTGAACGAATGTCGCAAGGCAAAGGTAACAATACATGTCTACCCACAAAAAAAAATAGAATTTATTTTCTCTAAACTTAGTGCAAGAGTGGTTATAACTAGGCGATACTACATGTAGTTATATATATTTTCAAGAATAATCTAGAGGACTCGGCGTGAATATAATTTGCATACGATCATTCGATTCCCGGGTTTTTCCCGCGATTGTGTTTAAAACAGTCGTATTCGGACAGAAAAAACTACGTTTAAAAAACCGACTTCGAAAACTGCAAAATTTAAAATAGCTTTAGAAGTCGATCCTAGCCTGAGATTTTAAATTTTTGAGGTCAGTTTTTTAGTACGTAGCTTTTTTTTTATTTTTTACTTTTCAGTGTTTTGTAATAGGTTTCTCTTAAAATTGTATTAATTTTTCCCCCCTTTTAGTGATTAAATGGATCAAATCACTAAAAGGGGGGAAAATGGAGCCCAGTGTCTTTTTTTTTACGTGGTGGAAAGATTTACGCACTTCGCTCACCCCAAGCGCGGGCAGGGGGTTCGCTTTGTGTAGGGCTCCTGGCCTCCTTCGCCCAATCCGAGCCATGGGATAGAATGCTCCCCGCGATTCGGCTAGGGACGCCCGCCCTATCTGGAGTCCAGCGTTAGTCCAGCATGCCTTCGACCATAGTTTTTGAGTTATGTTTCATAAAATTGACATAATGCTCTCAATAACATAAACTTAAGAAAAATCACGTGAATCGAATAATAAATAAATAAGCGAATTGAGAACCTCCTCTTTTGGAAGTCGGTTGAAAACGGCGATCTTGTAGGTATATCCGTTTTAAGGGTTAAGTACTTAAATGTTAAAAACGGAATCGTGTTACTAAGACTCCGACTAAGACTAAGACATATAGTTCGTTCACTAAATTATTGTATTTTAGACAGCTCATACACAGTGGTCGATATAACTTTGTTCTAGCGTCAATGCCTAACTCCAAATAAAAATTAGGTGCCAATACATCATATGTCACTGACAACGTCACGTCGGCCGCAGAGCGCAATTTTAGGGATGGAATCAGTCGATGAACTGCGTTTTATATAACTCGAAAATGTCACAGTCGAGATCGACCACAGAACATTTAAAAAAAAAGACATTACTGGTGGTTTTTGAACGACTTGTGAACAAGGAAGAAGTTCTCAATTCAGATGTTTATATTTTTTTATGTTTGTTCGCGCATTGCTCCGTCATCTGTAGACAGATTTACAAAATTCTTTATTTGTTCGAAAGAGGTTTATGCCGAAATGCTCTCATTTTAATTTCATAAACATCTGATGATGGGTCACAGAGACAAACCTCGGAACTCTTCAATAAATACCAAGAAATTGACCGCGATTGCTGCAATCGCATATCATTGCAATGTCTATGCCATTATACATCATAACACAACGCCTGTATTCTTTATAATAGTTACACAGAGGTATCCGGAATATTCAGCGATATTTCCAGTGTTTAGGTGTACATAATTTTTTAAATGTCACTGTAGGTAAAAAAATAAATAAGCAGATAATAAACATCACTGAAAATATAAAAATACGCGTAGGTTTTCTATTGAATTCGATGCCGAGCTAAACATGTACAATTTCGACTGAAAGTTGAGACGGTTATTAATCACATCAATCCTGAATACCAATTTAAATTGTGTTTACGTGTAGTTTTATACAAGAACCACACACACATTTCATGCAGTGCATTTTTGTTCTAGAGGTCAGTTAATTTTCTTTGTTAAAATTTACTTATTCATTAACATTCAATTGTTTTAATGCTGAAAATTTGTTACGCGGGCACTATGAAAGGATTTTTTGACGGTGCTGTCTTTCAAATCTAAAAAAAAACCAAAGACAAATTCCACAATGTCAAATACTTATTTATAAGACCTAGAGACACATAGTAATGTAAATAAGTGTATAACATACCCAAGATTCTTATGCACTTACTACATATTATTATTATTACGCACGGTAGACTAAGAAACTGTGTAGATATTATTATTGTACAATGAATAATGAATTAAATAAATTCAAATTCAAATTTGTTTCGGAGGTTAGTGGAGGTCGTTATGGCCCACAATCGATTTATAATACATTTATGAAATTAGTACAGACACGAAATATCGACTGCTTCATTATTTTGTATAGATAGATAAAAAATAATAAGTCCACGTAAAATCATGCCACCTACATTTTCAATTTATCGATTAATGATTTGTTCAACCGATCGATTTTAGTAATTTTTAAGTTTTTATGCTATCACTAATTCCATCTGTCTAAAATACTTTTTTTAAGGATTTTAGCTTGAGGGGTGTCGTTAGATTCATAGTTACTGTGAGAGTGACACTGGGTAGGTATATAAAAAAAATGGAGGATTTTTGGAGCCAAACTCAAATGTTTGGCACGCTCTGCGGCCTGAAAGGCTCAATGTTTTTTAATTTGCGAGGTGTCGGATGGATACATATATGTCGTGACTAAAAAGTATAGAATGAAAAAAAAAAAATCCCGTCTGATGCTAAAAAGATCGAAACAAGCTTTATAACAGGCGGTACCCATTAACTTTTATCTGGTTTAACATTTGCAAATGGGTACCGCCAGCTATAAAGCGTGTTTCGATCTTACTAGCATCAGTCGGGATTTTATTTTTAATTAAAACAAAATTACAGCGTAGTAAAACCTCCTCAGGGTTTCTGATACAGTTATGGAGTTTTGGCGGGAACACCAATATCGGGAACATCGTGCTATTATTTTATTTTTCGAAATTCATGTGAATTCTAGTTTCAACGTATAAAAATAGTGGATTTTTAGACATAACATCCTGGAACACTTGCAGTAGTGTAGGAAAGTGGAATATACTGTGAATTGTGACATTTCGTGTTCGTTCCAAATTTCTTTAGGGAGGTTTTAGTAAAGTCCCCACAACTTAGGCAGGCAGCAATTATCATTTGTATCTTCATCGTCATCGTCGAGCTCATATCGACTAAAACCATACTCGTGGCCAAATCAAGAGAGTTGGCCCTGGGTCAGCCCGGGTGCGAAAAACCTCACCTTCGGCACTGCGACCCACAGACGGCGTGCGTCTTAGTCCGACATAATCTCCAGCAGGGGGGGGCCAGCAGGAGGTGGCTTCACCTGTCACCCCTAGATCCGCGCTCATGGAGGACGGAGGTCGTTGAGAGTCGGTAGATAAACAGAGGCCGTCATCATATTGACGGGACTGCAATAAAAATACTGAACTAAGTATTTTGTCCACGCCTATTCATAATTAGACACACTCGTGTCCAATTGAAACTTGGCGTAACATCCAAATTGTGACAAAATGACAGATTGACAGGTATACAATAATTTGTTTAAAATATATTAATAACGTATTATTCGTTGTTTTCAACAATGGTTGTTTTTTTTTCAATAAAACAATAATTCACAATAGAATTTAGTTTAAAAGTACTATTTGATGGAAAGAAAGAATGTTTTTTAATTTGTACAGACATGCGGATAGCTACAAAATGAATCAAACTAGACAAGTAACAAAAGTGTCGCACACATCTATGCAGAATAACGGTCGCCTCTCAGCTTACTGCTTTTTTTTACGTGCGGGAAATCCCCACGGATACCCCACCCCTCCGGAGCCGGAGGGGGAGGTTATGTCGGATTCGAACCGACTAAACCGCAAGCCGTCTATGCGGCGTAGTTCTAGGCCGAAGGTGAGGTTGTCATGCGACATATCCCTCGCACTCCGGCTGACCCAGGGCCATCCCTTTCGGTCTGGTCCACATTCTAGTGCAGGCAGACAGTCCTATTTTTCAGACCATCCTGACTTTTGTAGCCATTCAATTATGAATAATCTATTGTTTAATTGTTAATAATGCATTTTGAGACATATTTGCATGCAAAAAATACCAGTACATATTTACAAAAAATATATATTGTTTTGTTGTATGGGATGATGAGTATGACAGGCATAGCAAAAGATGTAGAATAATATTGTACGCTGTGGACGCTGTCTTGATGGAGTCTCATCAATGACCCACAGATATCCGAAGGCCAAAGTGAGGAGCAGTAATAAGAGACGTTGTGATATGGTAAAAGATGGCGGTAGTGATCGCGGCCGCTTCGCAGAAGCAGCAGGTTTGTTCTCCGCTCAGTGCAAATATGAAGGAAAGATAGGAAGGGGACTTTTTGTCCGCATTAAGCCAGCTTTTTTGGGCCATTGTGCGTGACAACTAGAGTAGCCAGCTTGGCTCCGCCTAGAAATGCAGAAGCTTCATGAGAAGTTCACATGCTTCACGGAGCGAACTTTTCTGCTGAAGATTTGAGATTGATTTTGAGGGGAAAGCGGCCCCAGTGCAAATAATTTGTATGCATGAATATACATATTTGCATTGGTCTGGTTGTGCCTCATGAAGCAGACCCCAGAGAACTAAGCAGTCCGACTGGAGAAGTACCTCCGCCCCACGGAATACCGCGGCTATAATAACCTCGTGTTATGTTCCCACCGGTGAGTAGGGTAGCCAGAGCTCACTGAAGAGTTTTTGTGCTGTCTGTGGGAAGACCAAAATTCCTACTTTGTCTTCTGCACTGTCGGCAAAGAAACTCTCTGTGTTTACAGGCAGCATGAGTGTGACTGCCCTGGTGTTGCACACGTCGCCGTGTGTTTGTCTGCCACCTATAAGCTGCTAACGTAGCAGCTGACAGATTGACAGACACTGGTGGTAGAAATTTGATGGCACATATTTATCACAATTTCAGCCGGATGGGTCCCACCATCCACAATTGCGAAATACCCTCCATAGTAATCCAATCTCAGTTGGAATGCGTTTAGGGTCAGCAAGTGCATAGCCGGGCAGGGAGGATTGTGGTTGCAGCACTAGTGAGACCGGTAGGTATATCACGCGGTGCTGCAATGACAATCCTCTTTTGATGAGGCCGTCAAGCTGAGTGCCACCTTTGTTAACAGTGTTCGTGTATGTAATGACCCTCGTTCCTGAGACTTTGCCTTGAACTTACCATCAGGCGAAGTGAAGTCGCATTGACCTGTCCTACATATATAAAAAAATAATTATGAAACGACGATGAATCAGTAACTCGATAAGGGAAGAGGCATATGTTTGTCGATCAAGTCCTGGACATTTTGGACAAAGGCCAGCTCAATAATACCTTTTATTTTCGTGCGGATATTTTCACGGATGACAACCCCGTTGGCTATCGGAGATGGTAATATCGCCTAGGACTGACTAAAACCCGAAATACCGGGGAGTAAGATTACCTTCTATACATAGGAGGGTATTTTCGCAAGAACAAATAAGGTACTTGGGGAAGCTGCCCAAACTTTTTCTTTAGCATCCATACTTATCAAAATTACTAATATTCCCTCTAACCCCTCCAACTAAGCTCTTGTGCTAGGAGTGGGTTCACGTCGGTAGTGTAACGGCCAAGATTCGAACCCGGGACCTCTCGATCGTAAGGCCGAACCCTTAACCACTAAGCTACCGGCGCTTCTAGGCGTAGTTCTAGGCCGAAGGTGAGGTTGTCATGCGACATATCCCTCGCACTCCGGCTGACCCAGGGCCATCCCTTTCGGTCTGGTCCACATTCTAGTGCAGGCAGACAGTCCTATTTTTCAGACCATCCTGACTTTTGTAGCCATTCAATTATGAATAATCTATTGTTTAATTGTTAATAATGCATTTTGAGACATATTTGCATGCAAAAAATACCAGTACATATTTACAAAAAATATATATTGTTTTGTTGTATGGGATGATGAGTATGACAGGCATAGCAAAAGATGTAGAATAATATTGTACGCTGTGGACGCTGTCTTGATGGAGTCTCATCAATGACCCACAGATATCCGAAGGCCAAAGTGAGGAGCAGTAATAAGAGACGTTGTGATATGGTAAAAGATGGCGGTAGTGATCGCGGCCGCTTCGCAGAAGCAGCAGGTTTGTTCTCCGCTCAGTGCAAATATGAAGGAAAGATAGGAAGGGGACTTTTTGTCCGCATTAAGCCAGCTTTTTTGGGCCATTGTGCGTGACAACTAGAGTAGCCAGCTTGGCTCCGCCTAGAAATGCAGAAGCTTCATGAGAAGTTCACATGCTTCACGGAGCGAACTTTTCTGCTGAAGATTTGAGATTGATTTTGAGGGGAAAGCGGCCCCAGTGCAAATAATTTGTATGCATGAATATACATATTTGCATTGGTCTGGTTGTGCCTCATGAAGCAGACCCCAGAGAACTAAGCAGTCCGACTGGAGAAGTACCTCCGCCCCACGGAATACCGCGGCTATAATAACCTCGTGTTATGTTCCCACCGGTGAGTAGGGTAGCCAGAGCTCACTGAAGAGTTTTTGTGCTGTCTGTGGGAAGACCAAAATTCCTACTTTGTCTTCTGCACTGTCGGCAAAGAAACTCTCTGTGTTTACAGGCAGCATGAGTGTGACTGCCCTGGTGTTGCACACGTCGCCGTGTGTTTGTCTGCCACCTATAAGCTGCTAACGTAGCAGCTGACAGATTGACAGACACTGGTGGTAGAAATTTGATGGCACATATTTATCACAATTTCAGCCGGATGGGTCCCACCATCCACAATTGCGAAATACCCTCCATAGTAATCCAATCTCAGTTGGAATGCGTTTAGGGTCAGCAAGTGCATAGCCGGGCAGGGAGGATTGTGGTTGCAGCACTAGTGAGACCGGTAGGTATATCACGCGGTGCTGCAATGACAATCCTCTTTTGATGAGGCCGTCAAGCTGAGTGCCACCTTTGTTAACAGTGTTCGTGTATGTAATGACCCTCGTTCCTGAGACTTTGCCTTGAACTTACCATCAGGCGAAGTGAAGTCGCATTGACCTGTCCTACATATATAAAAAAATAATTATGAAACGACGATGAATCAGTAACTCGATAAGGGAAGAGGCATATGTTTGTCGATCAAGTCCTGGACATTTTGGACAAAGGCCAGCTCAATAATACCTTTTATTTTCGTGCGGATATTTTCACGGATGACAACCCCGTTGGCTATCGGAGATGGTAATATCGCCTAGGACTGACTAAAACCCGAAATACCGGGGAGTAAGATTACCTTCTATACATAGGAGGGTATTTTCGCAAGAACAAATAAGGTACTTGGGGAAGCTGCCCAAACTTTTTCTTTAGCATCCATACTTATCAAAATTACTAATATTCCCTCTAACCCCTCCAACTAAGCTCTTGTGCTAGGAGTGGGTTCACGTCGGTAGTGTAACGGCCAAGATTCGAACCCGGGACCTCTCGATCGTAAGGCCGAACCCTTAACCACTAAGCTACCGGCGCTTCCACTTCTTTACTTTCATTGTAAAACATGCAAACTTAGTTTAAATTCAATTAAAAGAGTTTAAATTCATCAGTGAAATCCAGCCTAACAATCGAAAGAAAGTGTTAGTATAAGAGTGTAATGTGAGATTCGATCTCTAGAATAATTATACTGATTCCAATTCAAGTATCGTGTGATGCATTGCACTTAATATATTCAGATTATTTGTCTACTGCATTTTATTGCCTAAGTAATATCCCCCTTTCTATGCAAAGGACTTTTATTCATCATGACAGTATACACAAGAAGTCACAAGAAACTTTATAAAAGATATTAGCAACAGAAATTACTAATAATATTTGCATTCTAACCCTTCCAACTAAGCTAAATTGTTTATACTAGGAGTGAGTACACGTCGGTAGAGTAATAGCCAGAATCCCTTAACATTAAGCTACCGCCGCTTATTTTCTATTTTGCCTAGATTTTTTTTATACACCTGAGGTGGCAGACAGACTCGCGGCCCACCTTATAGAAATACTAGCTGTTGCCCGCGGCTCCGCCCGCGTGGATGTCGGTTATCGCTTAGTGTTGAGCCGACGCTATTGAGCATTAAATTCGCCTCCCTACTCAACTTTGTCCTCGACTATGTACTCACCTCTGTTCTCTACTTTCTACTCGCCTCTATATTCGACTCTCTACTCGCCTCTATACTTGAATTTATACTCGACTCTCTACTGACTTCTCTATTCCCCTCTCTACTCGAATTTGTACTCTTCTCTATACTCGCCTTTCCATTGGCCTCTCCGCTTGCCCATTCATTCGATTCTCTTTTCGCCTCTCTACTTGACTCTTCCCACTCGCCTATCTACTCGCACCTCTACTCAACTCTCTATTCGATCTCTACTCGCCACTACATTCATCTTTCCACTCGCCTCCCTATTCGCCTCTCTACTCAACCCTTTACTGCATTCTATTTGATTCTATACACGCCTCTCCACTGGCTCTCTAGTCGCATATTTACTCGCCCCTGTAGTCGACTCGTCCCTATCACAATCTCTACTCGCCTCTCCACTCGCTTCTATATTTGGTTCGCTACTCGACTTTGTCCGTTCCGAAGCTCTAATTCACCTTTGTACCAAATTTCATGAGGACATCTTAAAAGAAATTCTTACTATTTATGCCACATTCACCCCCTTTTTGTGCAATTAAAAAATGAGAATTTTTAATCTCATAGCCTTATTCCCCTTCCCCCTCCCCCTTCTATCCCTTTTTCCACGATAAGGGGTACGAATTTCATGAAGATATCTTCAAAATTGTCAAACTTACATACCCTAGCCCTATTCCACCCCTTCAACTCTCTTTTTCGCAATAAAAAATGATAAACTTTCATACTCTATCTAGACCTTATCCTCCCCCCCCCCCCCTTTACCACATTATTCGCGATAAAAGGTAGCATATGTCCGTTCTAATTAATCCCTGTACCATATATATCATCAGGATGTCTTCAAAACTGGCAAACTTTCATTCCCTATAACCCCCCCCACCTTTAACCTCGTCTTTCGCGACTAAAGGTAGCCTATGTTAGTTCCCAAGCTCTAATCTATATCTGTACCAAATTTCATCAGGATATCTTCAAAAAAGACAAACTTTCATTCCATAGCCATATTCCCCCCTCCCCCTTCTACCCTTTTTTGTGATAAAAGGTAGCCTATATTCGTTCCCAAGCTCTAAACTACCTCTGTACCAAATTCGATCAGGAAATCTTTGAAAATGACAAATTTTCAACCCAAGGCTCTAGTCCCCCCCTTCAACCCCCTCTTTTCGCGATAAAAGGTAGCCTATGTCTGTTCCCAAGCTCCAAACTATCTCTGTACCAAATTTCATCAGGAAATCTTCTAAAACGATAAGTTTTTATCCCAAGGCCCTGGTCCCCCCCTTCTACCCCCCTTTTCGCGATAAAAGGTAGTCTATGTCCGTTCCCAAGATCTAAACTATCTCTGTACCAAATTTGATCAGGAAATCTTCAAAAATAACAAACTTTCATCCCAAGGCCCTAGTCCCCCCCTTCTACCCCCCTTTTCGCGATAAAAGGTAGTCTATGTCCGTTCCCAAGCTCTAAACTATCTCTGTACCAAATTTGATCAGGAAATCTTCAAAAATAACAAACTTTCATCCCAAGGCCCTAGCCCCCCCTTCTAGCCCCCCTTTTTCGATAAAAGGTAGTCTATGTCCGTTCCCAAGCTCCAAACTATCTCTGTACCAAATTTCATCAGGAAATCTTCTAAAACGATAAACTTTTATCCCAAGGCCCTGGCCCCCCCCCCCTTCTTCCCCCCTTTTCGCGAAAAAAGGTAGCCTATGTCCGTTCCCAAGCTCTAAACTATCTCGGTACCAAATTTCATTAAGATATCTTTAGAAATGACAAACTTTCATAAAAACTTTCATCCCCTATTTCCCCCCCTTAAACCCCTTGTCTTGTGATAAAAGGTAGCCTATGTCCGTTCTCAAGCTCTAATATACCTCTGTACCAAATTTCATCAAGATCGGTTCAGTGGTTTAGGCATGAAAGCGTAACACATACAGACAGACAGACAGAGTTACTTTCGCATTTATAATATTAGTATGGATGTTACCATGGCCTATGGTCGTGTGCAACACCAGTGAAGTCACACTGGTGCTGCCGACCCTGTTAACACAGAGAGTTTCTGTGCCGTCAGTGTAGAAGACAAAGCAGGAATAGCCTTTGGTCTTCCCACTGACAGCACAAAAACTCTCCAGTGAGCTCAAGCTACCCTACTACCTTAAGATCGGAAGAAATAAGCATTCAAGCTGGGATTTGAACCAGTGACTGGGACACTGTAGTCCCACACTGTAGGGAGGCCGATGGCCCTGGATCAGCCAGGTATACGGCAAAGGTCACCCTCGGCAACTGAAGACTTGAAAGTGGGATTAGAAGGCAGTCTCTTTGTCCTCCTAGCGTTAATCTCAGTCGAATCTGAAGCTTTTGCCTTAGAGCGTTTTCACACTCATCCGATATCCGATATCCGACATCCGATATCCGACATCCGATATCCGATATCCGTCAAAACAGTAGTGTTGGCTCCGATAACCGATATCGGGCCGGACAATGTGAAAGAAAGATACATTTCTCATACATTTGACTTCCTCCGATATCGGATGTCGGATATCGGATATCGGATATCGGATATCGGATATCGGATATCGGATGTCGGATATCGGATGTCGGATATCGGAGGTCGGATATCGGATGAGTGTGAAAACGCTCTTAGAGTCTGGGGTCCGCTTTACCAGTCTAACGTAAAAAGGATTTGATATTTTCCGTGAAGCGACTGCCGCTGACCTCCACAAACCAAAGGTGATATCAAAGCATTGTAGTCCATCAACCATCAGTTGTTGGATTTTTGAGGGCTCCAACTACCCGTAACGACTGCCATAAATGTTGGTATGGCAACCGGGACCGACTGCTTAACGTGCTCGCCGAGGCATGACCAGACTAATGCCAATATCCATATTCATGCAATAAATATTTGCATTGAGCAGGGATCGAACCCGCGTCTCCTGCGTAGCGGCCGCGTTCACTACCGCTACGCCACGGAGGCTGTGGCTCCAGTCCTCCAAACCTTCGCTAGATCCTATGAGCAGAGAAGTTATAAAACATAGAAATGAGTTAATAATATGTCTTTCTTTTATATTCTAGCCACACCGAGGGTACTAAAGGATGGACAGGAGACAATGCCAGAGGTAGCAGACTATGAAACAGCATTAGACATCGCAGGTAACATTATGTTTTTTTTTATTTTTGAAGTGAAAACTTCTTTAGCGGCGTTGGATGGATGTAAAATGTTAAGAAAGCGTCAGGATTAGTTGACCTTTGAACCGTAACCGACGACTGACGTCATACAAGATTAGGTACAGACTATCTATTTTGCAAGTTACGATAGTCGAAGTAAACTTACAGTCGAAGTGCTTACCGTTTAAGCTATGACGCTATAGCTTAAACGGTAAGTACTTCGACTGTAAGTCCTTATAGTTTCAGATAGTATCGGGTTCAAACCACCTGGCCTTCAGAGATTTTTTGTGATTGTTTTTTCTTTTTGTAATTTATTACTTATTGTGATTACCTTTTCTTTTTGTAATTTATTAATTTCTTATGACAGAAAATTAGTGATAGGTTCTATGATTGGCGCTATATTATAGGTATGGAATGGTATGTTCTTTTTATCTTTTTCTATGTATATAACGAAGAAAGAAATAAAGAAAATGTTTTCACTTCTGCCGGCACTCCCAGAGTGCAACCCGTCTTTTTTAAATTTAAATAGTTAATTTGACTTCACCTTGTCTGAAAATAAACTGAAATCAAATTCTCAGGAGAGAGGGTCAGCATTACATACACGTACCATGTTAACAATGGTGGCACTAAGCTTGACCTTGCCTCACTTACTCCCAGGCTAATTGAAAATCATATTGACGTGTCTGTACATACCGTTATGGAGCATATACCAGGATTACAGTATTACTAAATTAAAAAACTGGTTCTCGGAATGGTACAAGTAATCAATGCCTGCCTCACTCACGCTGGGAGGTTGCAAGAACTCATATTTCAATAATTCTGGACCGTTATACCAGGAAGGGATATTTCTTATTTTGCATTTAAGTCTTAAGGTATAGATTCACCAGGAGCGTTCGTGTGTAAAAATAATACTGAACATTTGAAATAAAACATTTATGTATTTTTAATCATCATCTTTCGTTTTCTACCGCAGGCATCTTTTAATTTGTCTACTTTAGTAATTCAATTGCTAAGGATGTAAATAAGATTTCGATTTAGATTGGAAATGTGAGTGCTTAGACGGGACTTGAACTCACAACCAGTTCCTTACAGGGGAAATGTTTCAACCACTGAACTATTGAGCCACGTCTTGGACATCCTCCTATACAAACATTAACACTTAATTCCACGACACATTATGCATGTAATTATTTATTTATTTTAGATTATTTTCATAATAACTTCTAGTTTTCAATTTCATTTAGTTGTTTTTAAGTCAGTTCAGTTTTCACAGGACTAAAATTTTAATTTAGGATTCGTTATAGCAGTAAAAGTGTATATACATTTGCACAATACCTTATCTTCTTCATCTTAGGATTAAGACAATTTTTTAACAGTTTTTTAACAGTCTTCAGCTTACCCAAGCTTTTAACTGGGAGTTCACATTTCAGATTTTACTTCTTCATTTCACACAGTTTTAATTATACTGTTATCTTATACGACGTTAATTCAGCAAATTTTTGAGACTATCTCTCCTACAGAGCCCGGTGGAGGTTGCACGGCCAGATATTTATGACCCATACTCCCAGTGAGCTACCTTTATTACGATTGATGTAATACTTTTGAGAGTAAGATAATTTATCATTGCAATTATTGAAACTTCTTTTTATTAGTGTTTTGTTCCGATGATGTAATTTATGAATATGCAGGAGAGAAATATGGACGGTTATGTTAATTTGAATGCAGTTATATGCAAAACGAATGTCAATGTGATATGGAATTGTAGGAAATATCTTTTATAGCTTGGTATAGTTAGTAAGTTTGTACAGGAATTTATAAGAGTATCTAAGTTTATTTTATCATGCAAACTACTTTAAAAACCTTTATTTTAGGTAACCTTATTTACAAAACACAAAGAATTGAGAAGTTTTGTCGAGTCTTTTTTTTTGATCATCATTTACCTAACTATTATAAAAGTTAAGTACCTATTTTACGACAATGATGTATGATTCATACTCGTATTTCTTTATTTCATACAATTACAGATAGAGCTTACCGTTTTGACGTTTCATAAAAATAATCAAATCAAATCAAATTTGATTTGATTTCCGTTCCGGGCAATTATCTTCATGGAACACTTTTCTTCATCATAGCGTAAATCGCTTTACCAGTCTACGGATTTAGCTGTACTTCAATGGTGACCGTGAATCAACTGCCATCTGACCTCCATAACACAAAGGCGATAACAAAGCATTGCAGTTATATCAGTTATTGGCCTTTTAGGGCTCCAACTACCCTTAAAGACATAATTATTAGTATGGCGACCGGGACCGACCGCTTAACGTGCTCTCCGAGGCAGGATCAGACCAATGAAAACATCCCCACGCTCACCATCCTCTGTGGGGAAGTAAGGACACGAACAAGAGAAGTGAGTTACTAACTGAATACCTATTCCAAACCAACCTAAACATTATGAATATAGGCACGGAACCCACTTTCGTAACCTCATGGTGTCAAACAATCGTTGATATCACGCTGGCAACACACTCGGCAGCCAACCTCATTAAGGGTTGGCACTTGTCAAAGGACCCATCCTTTGCAGACCATCGCCGAATTTGCTTTCAAATACAGTGTAAACTAGCAGACCCTGTCCCATATCGTAACCCCCGTAAAACAGATATAACACGGTACACCAACGCACTAAACAAGAGACTAAGTGATTCACAACTACCCGACGCAACACTTAGTACGGATAACATTGAACATAAGATCCATCAGATCTATCAGACCTTCTCTAACCTATGGATCAGTTGTATGGTGGCCCAGAACAGAACTGATCACTGTGAAAGAAAAGTTTCAGAGTTTACAACGCCTAGCGAGTACAGCAGCCACTGGATGCATGAGAACCACCCCATCAGTCGCACTAGAGCACCTCCTGAACCTTAGACCGCTGCATCTAATCATACAGGAGGAGGCCAAGGCAGCAGCCTTAAGACTGAAAAATAATGAGCTTTGGAAAGAGAATACTGGAACAAAGCATTCAAAGATTCTACAGGGAATCCTAAAGAAGATACCACTTCTTGAGGCTCCCATAGACAGAATACCATGTCACCACGTCTTCGAACGGAAGTATCATATCCAACTTTCTGAAGAAAAAATAGATAGCTCTGGCGTCAAAGAAGTTAGGATATACACAGACGGCTCCAAAACCACACATGGTACCGGAGCAGGCGTCTTCTCGAATGACCTAAATATCAAAATAACAACCACCTTGGACAAGCTAAACACAATATTTCAAGCCGAATGTATTGGCATAACGAGAGCGGCGGAGACGATGGCCGCCAGAGATGTCAGAGATCTAGATATAAAGATCATCTCAGACAGTGCATCCGTACTCCAAGCTCTGCAAAGTAACACTATAACCTCTGTCCTCATATTGGAATGTCATAACACACTCCAATCCATTGCAAACACAAACAGGGTCACGCTGCAATGGATCAAAGGACACAGCAACTCCCTCGGCAACGACGCAGCCGATGAATTGGCCAAGAGAGGATCAGGGTCGACAGTATATGGACCGGAACCAATACTACCCATACCTCAAGCACAGGTCAAAACTTGGCTACGAAAAAGTACAGAAGAAACCCATCTAACAGAATGGACAAACACTGAAGGATGCAGGCAAACAAAGAATGCAGTTCCGGTAGCATCAAAAACGTTTAGCCGAAACCTCATTAGGCTAAAAAGGGACCAAATCCGCAAGGTCACTGGCATCTTGACCGGTCACTGTACCCTAAACAAGCATCTGTTTACAATAGGTGTGACGGACAGCACCCTATGCAGAGGCTGCATGGGGGCAGTAGAAACGCCACGGCATGTGCTTACAGAGTGCACGAGCGTGGCCGCACAACGGGCGAAATTCCTCCAGTCACCAGCGTCACTCCGGGAAGCATGTGGAAACCTGAAAAGGCTGCAGGCTTTTTGGGAGGATCTGGGTTGGTTGGAATAAGAGGTAAGATGGTACGCACAATGGCCCAATCAAGAGGCTAAGTGCGGAACAGCCCAGGTAAACTAACTAACTAACTAACTAACATCCCCATTCATGCATACAAATATTTACACTGAGCGGGATCGAATCCGCGCCTCCTGCGTAGCGGCCGCGTTCACTACCACCACGCCACAGAAGCTGTCCCATCCATGATTAAATCGGTTCCATGCAACAAATTTATCCCGAAATTAGATACGAAGTCGGTACGTGACACTTCAGTACCGCAAGCACGAAAAACTATCGGAATCGTATTGAGAGAACGGATCATTTCGATTGGTCGGCTTCACGCACACACAGGTTCTCAGTAGGCAGACGACCAATCGCGATGCTCCGTTTTCTTCGATACGTTTACGGTACGATAGTTTTTCGTGCTAAGGGTACAGTTGAGCTTAAACCCCACCATTGAAAACCGAATCAATTTTATAGTACTGTGATATCCGCCCTCCGTGGCAGATATTACTAGTAGTTGCCTGGACATCATGTGTCAACGATATAAAAATAAATCATAAAAGTAAAAAACAAATATCAAATTTAGAATTTAGGAAAAAACTGAACGTGTGGGACAGTTCCTGACAGTTGACGGGAGGTTTTCGGAAGAAGCCAGCAAGGCTCCGGAAGCTCAAGATTTGAAGAGAAGTGTTCTAGCTTCCGCGATCTTCTGAAACAAGTATTGTATAAAATTAAAAAAAAACCTCGCGTAAAATCCCCTTTTAAAAAGGTCGTGTAGGAATGATGTGTTTTATCCCAATAAATATCAATATTACGGCAAAAAAGTCGTTTCACTCGTAAAACTGTGGAGATCAAACCCCCGACTCCACAGTACCTACATGGCTAAATACTAGGTCTATCCTTTGTGTTTTCTATGACATTTTGTATATTTCATGGTACTCCTCTAGAATTGACCTGACAGTCAAGTATCAAATAATTACTTCCGAACATACATTTAGCCTGCGTTTTATGCAAATTAACTATAGTTCGTTTTCAAATTACCGTATTACGAAATCTATCCTCCAAAAAAAACCATGCGTGTAATCTTGTCATTGTTATGATATTGTTCAAAACTAAAGCAAATGAATAGGCATGTCAAATCTAGTTAAGAAAATACGAAGGTTAGTCAGATCCGACATCACAAAACATAAAATAAGTCATCATATCATCCTTGCATCAGTATTAGTAACGTTCAAAGTCTTCTTCTCGAAGTCCAGGGTCCGCTTAAACATGATGTGGTTTTGTATTTGCTAGCAATCAACTGCCGTCTGACCAACTAGCCTGAGTAGTGTATAGTGACTGAACATGACAGAGTTCTTGACCTAACGAATATTTACAGCGGGTACAACCGGAATCGACTATTAATGTGCCTTCGAAGCGCTCGGAAATGCAATGAAATACTACTAAGTGGTCACCCATCTAAATGGTAACTGCGCCTAGGTAGTTTAACCGACTGATTGTTTACCGAAATGTGAGTGCAACCCTTTAGGTGCATGTGGTCCATATACTAGTCGCGCGGGCATTTCCATCGATCAAATTAATCATTACTTTATCTCAGACTTAACTTGACTATGCACTGAGTGGTATTTTTCCTGGCTTGTCATATGAAATACGTTTTAAGTCTATAAAATAACGTATGATAATCCAAGCGATATGCCATGAAAAGCATCCAACTATGTTCTGTCATCACATAAAATCCTTATGATGTGTTCCCGGCGGTGAGTAGGTTAGCCAGAGCTCACTGGAGAGTTTTTGTGCTGTCAGTGGGAAGGTCAAAGGCCATTCTTGCTTTGACTTCTACACTGACGGCACAGAAACTCTCTGTGTTTACAGGGTCGGCAGCACGAGTGTGACTCCCCTGGTATTACACACGTCAATTGGCCACGGTATCCACTTTCTATCAGGTGAACCCGTGTGCTTGTCTGTCACCTCAGTGGTATAAAAATTAATAAAAATAAAAGCATACAAATTCGATCAATTCGGTTATATTTTGGGAATTTGTTACCATAATTAATTTAGTGATTTTTCCGATTGAGTTCAGGGTTCTCTCATGTTTAGCTGCGTTAGACCACCCAACTTTAAGAGATTAGAATGTTTTTTCAGGGTCGGCAGCGCGAGTGTAGCGACCTTGGTGTTGCACACATCCATAGGCCACGGCAACCACTTTACATCAGGTGGGCCGTGTGCTTGTCTACCACCTAAGTGATATAAAAAAAAAGATTAAAGGGTCAGTACTAGCAAGTACAGTTGCTGATTGACGAAGCACTTTGGCACAAATATTCATCAGAGGGTTTGCGGATCATAGAGCTGTACTTTTGTAAAATTCAATTTAGAACTAGGAGGTAGGACACGACGATATTTCCGTCCAATTAAGCAGTCCGACTGGGGAAGTACCTCCGCCCTACAGAATACCGCGGCCATAATAACCTCGTGTTGTGTTTCCGGCCGCGAGTAGGATGGCCAGAGCTCACTGGAGAGTTTTTGTGATGTCAGTGGGAAGACAAAGGTTACTCCTGTTTTGTCTTCTACACTGACGGCACAGAAACTCTCTGTGTTTACAAGGTCGACAGTACGAGTGTGGCTGCCCGCGTGTTGCACACGTCCATAGGCCAGGGTAACCACTTTTCTACAGGTGGACTGTATGCTTGTCCCTTCCTCAGTGGTATAAAAAAAGGGACGAAGGAAGAACAGACCACGAATTCCGAATGCAATATTGGATGCATCCGACTATTGCTTAAAGACGAATTACATTAGCTTGATAGCTAACTCCCCAAACATGTCTGAACTGAATTCTCTCTGAGTGAAAATGATCCTACCGAATTAGATTGCACTCATAACGAAGATGATGCTTGGCGTAATGAACCAGGATGTGTCAATAACTATGGACCTACGAATTACGTAAGAGTTAGATGGTTTCCGCGAATCTTTGGAGGAAATTGATGATACAATCTGTTTGGTTAAGCTGGTGACACGAAGGGGACGACTCGTCCGAGGATGTAGCACTTTCTTAGTTAAGATTGGCTTTACGCTAGCCTACGTACAAAACTCATACTTACAATAATTAAAATCAAAGGAAATTTCAAGACCTTCCGCATCGTGACTTGCCTACGTTTGGGGCAACCGTGGATCTCTGCGCAAAGATGTATATGTGGAGAAGCAGTCGATTGCCTTGGACACCACGGATTATCTTGTAGCAGGAGCGTAGGCCGCATGTCCCGACATACCAACATTAACGACATTATCCGTCGGGCTCTTGTCACCGCCGGCGTGCCAGCTATTCTTGAACCTGTTGGCTTGGCGCGTGACGATGGCAGGAGGCCGGACGGTATGTCGTTGTTGCCTTGGAAGATGGGTAGGCCTTTGGTGTGGGACGCAACTTGCTTCGACACCCTGGCGCCTTCCCATCTTACAAGTACAATGGATTGCGCATGCGCCGTTTGAGAGTCTCTGCTGCATCAGCAGAGACTCTCAAGCGGCGCAAAAAAACCAATTTAACTGGTAATTATATTTTTGAGCCGTTTGGAGTCGAAACGTTGGGTCCGTGGGGTCCAAGCGCGCGCGCGCTTTTCAAAGAAATAGCGAAGTGCCTTATCGACTCTTCCCGTGACTATAGGGCTGGCCTTTACCTCGCTCAAAGAATTAGAATCGCTATGCAGCGTGGTAATGCCGCCAGCCTTTTGGGCACGGTATCAGTAGAGGTCAATGGGGAGGAATTTTTCGATGCCTAAAGTTGCAGTCTCTCCCCCCTCTTTTATGTTATTTTTGTATGTATTATATAGCATAATTTTTATTATTTAGTATTATTCTGTAATATACCATTAAAATCTTACTTAAATATGAACTTATCATAGCTCCATGGAATAATCGTACTATATTCTAAATTGATCCACATTACTGTACTTATGTGTTACGCCAATAATATTCTTTTGGTTTATGATTGTCAAATGGATACGTTTTTAAATTATTATTAGATTATTCATAGGTAACAGAAATTATTTCATAAGTATCCCAGATATTATACCTGAATACCTTTTGTTATTTGTTCAAGTGTCAAACAGCGTCATGGTATATTTACTTTTAATGCCCTAAAAGTACAAATTCGATTACACAGATTCGGTAATTACGTTCTATAATGAAACAAACGTCAGAACTTACGTCCTCCTTTAAACAAATTTATATGGTTTTTTATTATCAGCTGTTTAATTCAATATGACGTCTATGTTTACTACCGAAATACCATCAGTAAATATTTATAGATATTTATCTATAACGGTAAAAATGGCGTACATTGAAAGAGGTCTGTGATCAACAGTAGACTGCAATAGCCGTAAAGCGACTGCCACCTGACCTCCACAACCCACAAACCTACCACTTCAGGTATGATAAATTCGACTTAAATATTCGTTTGTAAATCCAGTATCAGTCATCGCGTGCTGTAGTGACTTTCAATAATATAAATACGGGAACATTCGCAGTCCAAACATTATTCCGTCCTTGTAACGTTTAATGAAAATATTATTGAAATGGTAGGCTATCAATGTTCGTTCGATGTATCAAGATAAACTACGGAATGAACTCCCTGCTGTGGTTTTCCCAAGAAACTAAAATATGGGGTTTTTCAAGAAGGGCATTAGGTTTGTTCAGGGACGGCAGCACGAGTGTAACGTCCCTGGTGTTGCATAAATGTCCATTGGTGGGCCGTGTGTTAGTCTGCTACCACCTAAGTTGTGTACAAAGAAAAGGTCTGTAAAGGCGGTTTAATACGGTCCCATTGTCTCTAGTTCTCCACCTACTTGTCCCCACGGCCTATTAAAAATTATGAAAAGTCATTAGTTTCAGTTTAGTTAGGCACTATCCTAAAGTTTACTATGCATAATTGTTGAGAAAAAACTACGACTTAAAGCAGTATTGGTGATGATCCATTGACTCATGGTCATGACACTACCCTTATTATATAATTGTGTACGGGAAATGTTTGTTCGCGATGGATGCAAAAACATCTGAACGGAATTTGATGTGGATTTCCGTGTTAGAAATGTGTTGGTCAGACTTAAAATCTTACATTACTTTGATTGCAATCGACTGAGTATAACCAGAGATAAGAGATCTACGCAAGCAGAAGGTTAGTGCGGATACCTATATAAGTAGGTATAAGTTGATATTTAGTTTTGTAAATACATACATATTAAACTTACATAGAAACACTCAAACCAATGCAAATGGGCGGTGGGCAGGGTAGCCAGAGCTCACTTGAGAGTTTTTGTGCTGTCAGTCGGAAGACCTAAGGCTTGCTTTATCTTCTACACTCTCTCACTCTCTGTTCGTACAGGGACGGCAGCGCGAGTGTGACGCCCCTGGTGTTGCACACGTCCATCGGCCAGGGTAACCGTTTTCCATCAGGTGAGCCGTGTGTTTGTCTGCCCCCTAAGTGGTAGAAAAAAAAATAGAGATATTCATGCGTACAAATATTTGCACTGAGCGGGAATCGAACCCGCGACGTCGAAACGTAGCATCCGAACGTATATATTGTTGGTAATAATAATTATTTCATTATATATACAATATTTTAGTGATAATATCTTAATCTAATATATAAAATTCTCGTGTCACAGTTTTCGTTGCCAAACTCCTCCGAAACGGCTCGACCGATTCTCATGAAATTTTGTGGGCATATTGGGTAGATCTGAGAATCGGCCAACATCTATTTTTCATGATGACAGCTAGTAATAATATAATAATATTTTAATAGTTAAATTATAATTTACTTTGTACACAAATTTGACAACTTACCGGCCGGCATATTGTTGAGCGATGAAATCCTTGGGTGGATTTCCTGGTCGTGGATTTGGACCTTACGCTTCCCATAGGTCATGTTACATACATAATGGAGATATTCCAGGGTTGGTCAAACCATGGTTGTTGGCTGTACTCCTCCAATGACAATCCAATCATTTGCATTGTACGACATCTTTGCGAAATGGAGGTAGACTGATGATATTGTGTGTGTTTACATCTATTTTTATTTATATCACTACCCTATCTATATTTATGTATATTGCTGTTTACATGTATTTATATTTTTCTAAGTAATGTGTTTCTTATTGTTTTTCTTTGATCGGGTACCAACGTCCGTGTGCCAGCGGGTGCCAGCAGTATACCAGCGCTGTGGTATTTACATACACTTTTTTTTTACGTGGGGGAAATCCCCACGGATACCCACCCCTTCGGAGCCGGAGGGGTAGGTTATGTCGGACTCGAACCGACTAAACCGCACGCCGTCTCTGGGTCGTAGTGCTAGGCCGAAGGTGAGGTTGTCATGCGACATATCCCTCGCACCCCGGCTGACCCAGGGCCATCCCTCTCGGTCTGGCCCTCCTCGGGAGGTGGGGACCACGCGGTCCCCGACTCAACCCCGGTGTGGGGGCGGGGGTATTTACATACCTAGCACATGCTAAGCTGGTGACCCTTTCGGTATATCCGTCTGCACATATTTATGATATTTATTTAAGTTTTGTTTGCTAAATGCTTGTTGTTACAGTGTATGATGATGTACTGAATAAACTCATTTCATTTCTATTCTATTCTATTCTGAACGCTCCACCGCTTCTCCACAGAAGTCGAAATTGTAATAATATTATATGACATGTCAAAAACACGGTGATGTAAAAAGAAAGTGAGTACGACAACATGTATGTAATATAGATTACTAATTTAATTACAAAATTACTAGGTACGTGATAATATTTGTAACGAACAGTCGATTCAGCAATTTCTGAGTTGCTATGCACGAAAAGGACCAAACAAGCAATCATTGTTTACACTATATGTTAATTTACTATTCCTAAATGTAAATATTTACAGTTATTATTTACTTCCAATGTTACAACCATACGTTACAACAGGTAACGGTGCGCACAGTGCGATATGAAAGCAACTAAATCCCGCGTACGCTTAGGCCTTGGAATCACCGTGAAATAATCTCCCTACTATGACTTTCCCAAGCGACTACAGAATGGAGTTCTTTCATCAGAAGATCTACAGCAAAAGATTTCGTAAAATTACCTTAATAAGTGCTTCCCAGTAGAGTTTTTAAAGGAGCTAGGAGAAGATGGTATTTCCATCCAAATGAGGAGCCCGACTGGGGAAGTACCTCCGCCCTACAGAATACCGCAGCCATAATAACCTCGTGTTGTGTTCCCGACGGTGCGTTAGGTAGCCAGAGCTCACAGGAAAGTTTTCATGCTGTCAGTGGGAAAACCAAAGGCTATTCCTGCTTAGTATTCTACAATGATGGCCCAAAAACTCTCTGTGGATTACAGGGTCGACAGCACGAGTGTGACTCCCCTGGTGTTGCACACGTCCATAGGCCACGGTAACTATTTTCCATCAGGTGGGCCGTATGCTTGTCTGCCACCTAAGTTGTATAAAAAAAAAAGACGGGTTGCACTTTGGGAGTGCCGGCAGAAGTGAAAACATTTTCTTTTTTTCTTTCTTCGTTATATACATAGAAAAAGATAAAAAAGAACATACCATACCATACCTATAATATAGCGCTCATCATAGAACCTATCACTTATTTTCTGCTAATTTTCTGTCAGAAGAAATTAATAAATTATAAAAAGAAAAAATAATCACAAAAAATAATAAATTACAGAAAGAAAAAAATATCATAAAAAGTAATAAATTACAAAAAGAAAAAATAATCACCAAAAGTAATAAATTAAAATAAGAAAAAACGATCACAAAAAATCCCTGAAGGCCAGGTGGTTTGAACCCGATACTATCTGAAACTATAAGGACTTACAGTCGACGTGCTTACCGTTTAAACTACGACGATATCGATTGTAACTTGCAAAATACATAGTCTGTACCTAATCTTGTATGACGTCAGTCGTCGGTTACGGTTCAAAGGTCAACTAATCCTGACGCTTCCTTAACATTTTACACCCATCCAACGCCGCTAAAGAAGTTTTCACTTCAAAAAGAGGAGAATATGGCCACTCCCTCTCTTCACGTGGGTGTTGTAGATTTATGATTTATTCACCATCCGACAGTTAAAATACATACCATACACAGCCTACATTAAAATGCCTGTTTAACGCCAATGGCTCATTCTGGGTCCGACAAACATGATTGGCGAAAATATTGGTGTTAATTAATTTGTACTTACCCTTACGGAGTTCATAGGTGTGAATATGATGTAGATATGCATGTGATACGAATTTTTTTATATTTTTTTATACCAATGAAGTGGCAGGGCAGACAAGCACACGGTCCACTTGATGAAAAGTGGCTACCGTGGCCCATGGATACGTACAACACCAGGACACTCGTGTCTCCGACCCTGTGAACACAGAGAGTTTCTGTGAGTGTAGAAGACAAAGCAGGTATGGCCTTTAGTCTTCCCACTGACAACACAAAAACTCTCCAGTGAGCTCTGGCTACCTTAGTCACCGCCGGGAACACAACGCGAGGTTATTATGGCCACGGTATTCTGTAGGGCGGAGGTACTTTCCCAGTGGGACTGTTCAATTCGACTGAAATACCGTCGTGTTCTACCTCCTACGAAAAAAAATACACTATAATATAAACGATGTTTATTGTGCGCAGTTGAACTATTATTTTAAGAATTTTAGCTTACTTAAAGCTTACTCAAGTTACAAGGATAAGTTACACTAGCCAAGTCGGTCTTAGGATCGGTGACTATTCTTTAGTTATTGAAACACATCAGAGCAGAAGAGTACGGTCAACCGTCGGTCCCGGTTGTCCTCCGAACATTAATGGCAGTCGCTACGGGTATTTGGAGCCCTAAAAGTCGGACATCTAGTCCAACTACAGAACTTTGATATAGTTATTGGGTTATGGAGGTCAGATGACCGTCGCTTTCCAGAAAAGTTTTACTTTCGCAGTTCGACTGGAAAACTGGATTACGGACTACGTAGTAAATACCCGGATTAACGCAAGGATGATGTTGGAGGAATTTCTGTCCGATATTTAGTTAGAGACTGCTTGTGACGTCTTCCTATGGGTCTACAGGAAACTTAAGAAAATCCTACCTCTATCAGTGGGTGAACTGGTCACACGTCTATATTCTCGCATACATTTAGCCCGACTGAGAATGCACTCAGTCACTGTTACAATTAATAACAGGAAGTACATAGAAATAGAAACATTTCTCGATAGACGATACAATTGGCCGCGTGTTCAATATTTATCATAATATTGGAACACTAAGAATAGGATCGTTATTTCAATACATGACAATGTTTTCAAGAATTTTCTGTAGTGAAAGAATACCGAAGTGATTTATCATCTATTCGTTTATCAGCTATCGAAGCCTTCAGTTCGGATTCCGGAGTCCGTTGCCTTTCGTGAACCGTTTGCTATCTAGATAGATAGAAGCAGATTCTTCACCGCACTACCTATTGCCGATATCGAAGTTTACCGGAAGACGGCCGGATCATATAAATCTGTCAGTCAATTGCAATAACCCACACTCAGAGTTTCGTTTATTCGATGCGATAGTGTGTGGCCGCCGAACAATTCCGGACAGTCATAGGCCATCAGGGCGAACGAGCACACACCGGCAGGATCGCCTGCAGAGCATACGGCGGAAAACTGTCGACTTGCAACTGCTAGCGTGTGGTTGCAAAACTGATAACAGGGATTTGCCGGCAGGCCAAAACCGCTTTAGTTAAATCGCTTAGGATCGACAACCCTATCACTACGACGCGAGCGAGGACTCGGGGCTGAACACCGTCACCGAGTGTCCAGCATGGGAGGCGCCCAGGTGGGAGCTAGTGGCGACCCTGGGAGTGGAGTGAGAGCTGTCACGCTCGTCGCGGCGCGGCGTCTTCTTCTGCTAGCAAGTCATGCTCGTGAAGGAGGCGGCGGGGCGGAAGCGGGACCGCGAGCGAAGAAGACGCTAGCTGAGGCAACTCGAGCGTCAGAGGTCGATGAATGGCCTGCGTCCTCCATTAGCGTGGGCCTGGGGGTGACGGGTGGAGCCCCCTGACACCCCAGCAGAAGAGAGCCACGGCGGCGGAGCACTTGGTGACCGACCCCGTCCTCCCGCCACCGCAAGAGGGCCAGATCGAGAGAGATGGCTCTAGGTTAGCCAGGGTGAGGGATATGTACTGTAGCTAACTCACCTTCGGCCTTGCACTGTGACCCACAGGCGGCGTGCGGTTTAGTCGGTTCGAGTCCAACATAACCTCCAGTCAAAAAAAAGGTAGACATACTCGTGCTGTCGCCCCTGTAGGAACTGTCTAATGCCCTTCTTGAAGAACCCCGTATTCATGTCGCTTGGATAAAGGTTCAGAGGAATAGTCCACAAACAGTGCCAACTGTCGCGTTGCGAATAAAACGATTCTGTTTATGCTAAACGTTATCAATAATTCGCACGTGTGAATGTGACGTCAACGGTGATGGAGGAAAAATGACACGTTCAGTTTTCATACTATTTTATGCCATATGAATCTGTGGGTATATCTTCTCCTAATAGTGCACGTTGTGATAATAGAGAAGTCCTTATCATCATCATAATGTAGTGCTCCAGAATCGGCGTCCACTTACTTATTCTTTCCATTTATTTTGGCTTCGGTTCTCCGACATTTAGAGCGCGCGCACACAGATAGCGGGCGTGAGTTCTTTGTTCCGAGCAGAACGCCGCGTTCTAGCGCTTTATGCCCGCCGAGACAGAGAACGCCTGAACGCCGCGATGTCTGAAGTTGCAAACACGGAAAAATTATTAGAATTGGTTAGAGAAAGGAATTTATTATCCGACTTGTATACAAAATATTGCTATCAATGCTATCAATATATACGATTTAAATATAAAAACGTTGTTCATTTTTAAGAAGTAAATCCTTAAAAATACTAAATTCGCCTTGTTCTTCAAGCGTTGTATTAATTAAGTGCACCCAATACTTTCTTTTCTTTTTAGAAACTACTAAGCTCCACAAGAGCAATAAACACATCTCGCTCAGCGAACGCGGGATGCTAAGAAATGGACAACACGACTTCGGCCCGTAAGACTTGGAGCCCTATAAGACCCCATAGGGTTAAGTACCAGTACGACCCCAACATTGTTTTAGTGATAGGGTCCTAACTTAGAGGTATGTCCATAGCCATAAAGGTCGTAAGTACGTATTAAGTACAAACCACCGAGTTATTAAAACCTATAAGAATAGAACTTGGTAATACAAACACGCGCAACTTTTCAATTACCATTAACCACAATGGGGTTGTTTACAAATTGTTCAACATGTAAAGTGCCACAATCAATACATCATAAGAGAAGAAAGACCTATAAACCAAAACATTATTATGTTTTGTAACCTTTAAGTTATATATTCGCTAACCGGTATTACAGAGTTAGGGTAAACGGTGTTGGGACATTAGGATTTCAGGAAGCCAAGTCAACCACATTAGCCGGATTTACTCGCAGATATATCTTAGGATATACCGGCCATATGCAGCGTTCACCTTTATGTCGCGTGTGGCGACTTTTTAACTGGAAATAACTCAAGCGAGATAAAAATTCCTTTATTATTCAAATTTCGCTCTCCATTTTCATTCTATACTTGCAAATAGTATTTTTAAAACCGGTAATATATCGTTGTTTACGTCAAGTGATGCGCCAAATTGTACGACGCATACGAAAAAAAGTGTCATATGTCCGTGTCTACTTGGTTACTTTGTAATTTGACTTTGCCTCACGATGGTCTCTCGAAGGGAAGTCTCATGAAAGAGGGTCACCATTACATGTTACAATGGTGACACTCAGCTTGACGGCCACAACATAAGAGGATTGTCGTCGCAGCACCGCGTGACACCTAACGGTCCCACTATTGTTGCGATCACAATCCCTTGCTGCTGACCCCTGAACGCTTACCAACCGAGATTGGATTACTATGAAGGGTTTTTCGCAATCGTGCATGGTGGCCGGCCGAAATTTGAGACAAATTTCCGATTTGATTTAACCATGGGGTTTGTGCGTATGATAAAAAAGGTATATACTGCATCGTATGCCGGTGACATCTAAACCCAGCAAGTGTTGTCCTATTCATTTTAATCTGACTAGTTTCTCAAGATATGGTCTGCAAAAAAATTACCCAGTTTTTCATCTTTCACAGGTTACGGGCGCTTCAGCCGAAGTGCGTTGGGCGCTTGCGCATTCGCGTTCCTGGCTTCAGGAGTGCAGAACTGTATCATGTCGTACGTGCTGCCGGCGGCGCGGTGCGAGCTGATGCTGACCACTTACCAGGCTGGGTTGATCAACATGGCTTTTATGAGTGGTAAGTAACTTGAAATCTGCACCCCTTTAGACTTTTAACTTTGCGTAAATGTCAACATAAAATTAATTATTAAAATAACGCCGCGGTCGATTGCGTCTAAAGTCTATATTTTTTTCTCTTAAAAAAAGAAAATTAACAACCGAAATTATCGAAATTATTAATATTCCCTCTAACCCCTCCAATTAAGCTAAATTGCTTGTGCTAGGAGTGGGTAGTGGGTTCACGTCGATAGTGTTATGGCCAGGATTCGAACCCGGGCCTTCTCGATCGTAGCAGATGAGATGAAATTGTTTTGAGATCAGAAGTTATCCTATTTATCTTTTTTTTATACAACTGACGTGGCAGATATGGCCCACCTGATGGAAAGTGGTTACCGTGGCCTATGTTCATGCGCAACACCAGGGGAGTCACACTCGTGCTGCCGACCCATGTAAACACAGAGAGTTTCTGCGCCGTCAGTGTAGAAGACAAAGCAGCCCCTCTAGACAAGTGGCAATTCGCTAGCCTATACATTCGTCATTCTATTCCATCAAACGCGTGCTAGCGAATTGCCGCTTGTCTAGAGGGGCAGGAATAGCCTTTGGTCTTCCCACTGACAGCGCAAAAACTCTCCAGTGAACTCTGGCTACCCTACTCACCACTGGGAACCCAACGCAAGGTTATTATGGCCGCGGTATTCTGTAGGTCGGAGGTATTCTCTGCCTATCCTTCAAGTATCACGCTGTGAGAGTAAACAACTGACATCTAAACATTCTTTATGTTCTCAAGAATTAAAAACATGTAAATTTAGACATACTTATGTTCATTACAGTCATATTTAACGGTTTGGTGCTAACATTATAAATCACAATAAATCGACAGATCTTGCGCTAAATGAAGTACAAATATTTAAACCCAGTTTTAAGAAGACAAGTTACATAACTTTCAATTCAAGATGGATATTTTTATACATTTAGCCACATTGACTACGTATTACAGTAGCTATTCTGAATATGGTGCGATGGTTGAAATCACGTGTGGATCGCGTGCGGAGTTCCCGCATCCGCGGCAGCTTCATTTCCACGACTTCGCATATATAGGCAGAAAAGTGACCTTTGCTGGTGCGGCCACGTTATGCGGAGACCGCGAGGCTCATTGACTTTTAGGAATCCCGCGTAAAGATCGCATGAGAAACTCGCGCATCCGTGGCAGCCTTCATATCCGTGACATCGCAGATAAAATGCAAGAAAGTCGCCTTGGTCATGCCGCTTCTGTTGGGCCCCGGTAGGAGAGGTAGACACAGTTAGCGCTAAGTTGACGGTTTTAGTTCATGAATCAGTACTCAAAATAAAAAAAATACCTTTGGTAGGAAAATTTAATTACGGTTTTATCGAAATACTTAGCCCTAGACAATATTGAGGCGTGTTTTTAAACTATATTTACGTTGGGTCTAGATATCGACATGCAGTATTAAGAATAGTTTAATTATCATAAACCAGGCAATACACTACAGTATCTATTATTTGCAAAAATAATAACATAATATTTCCGCAATACTTCTAGTAACTTTCACACTTTTAATAGCAATACAAAGCACACAATGAACATACAACAGTACATTTACATTTGAAATGAAATAGGTATTTAGAAATTGTTACCAGTAGAGGACAATGTGATAATATGTCAGGTTGCATAATAGTCACATAATGATCTTTCTGTCGCCGCCAACTAGCTTTATCAGTCGTTCAATTAACTGCCTAGGCTGGTAACTAAACGGCGCCATTAAATTAACGGCCGGAATGGAATTTAGCCGTAACGTTTATTACAATATTTAATAAATTGGCCATTCGTAAGACGGGTCACCACCCCGAAATAAGATAGAAAACGTACATGCATATACTCACGCCTGTAAATGCCCGAGGGGTAAATAGAGGTCCCGAGGAGGGCCAGACCGAGAGGGATGGTCCTGGGTCAGCCGGGGTGCGAGGGATATGTCGCATGAAAACCTCACCTTCGGCCTCGCACTACGACCCAGAGACGGCGTGCGGTTTAGTCGGTTCGAGTCCGACATAACCTACCCCTCCGGCTCCGGAGGGGTGGGTATCCGTGGGGACTTTCCGCACGTAAAAAAAAAAGAAGAAGAATACACCATTCACAAAAAAATTGTGATAGTTTTATGGACATAGCTGCGCAATCCGACTTGGATAGGTTAGGTTAGAAGGCTACGCTCCGTTACGTTACCGCATGAAGCCTTCGTGGTTTTTTTTATAACCATGCAGAAATAAGTCATTTTCTTAGTAGTTTGATTAAATGACCAGGTAAGTAATTAAACGTCATCGATCCAAGCCATTTGCCTAGCCATTCAATTAACTGGTTGAATATCATTCAGCCCGTTAATTGAACGGCGCCGTTTAGTAAAGAGCCTAGGCAGTTAATTGAACGGCTGATTATGCTAGTTGGCGGAGACATATATACTACTTACCTTCCGCCGATATTAAGATATTAAGTCTGACTAAGACCTTTCACACAAAAAAAAACTGCATCAAAATCCGTTCAGCATTTTTGCGTCCATCGCGAGTAAAAAATCCAGAATTTATTTTATTCATTATCGAATTCAACAAAGTTACGTCGAATTTTGCGGCATGAGCTATTTCCGAAAATGTCTTGATTCTAATTTCTCCATTTTAGACCTGTCCGTTAACAAGTCCTTATAGGATGGCTATAATGTTAACTGGAATGTCCATAATAATTTTGTCATCTTTATAACGTCACGTGTCACGTTATTTTGACGGCATATTCAGTTATGAAGAAGCGTAGTATGTTTTATTGTTTAATTTAAGGTTTCAGAAATGACGTAAGAAGATTTTAGAGAATTAGATTTACCCCGTATTTATCAAGAAAGGTGATCTAATTTAGGAGGTCTCGTAATTTTTTCTTTTTTTTTAGTCCGTTAACTTGGAGAGCACCTTAGGCCGTCCCTGTTGCCATACAAACATCTATGGCAGTCGTTACGGATAGTTCGAGCCCTCAAAAGTCCAAAAACTGGTCTAACTGCAATGCTTCGATATCTCCTTTGGGTTGTGAAGGTCAGATGGCCGTCGCATCACAGAAAATGTTGAAGTTTAGCCAAATCCGCAGTTGGACTGGAACTTTTTTTTGCGTGCGGGAAATCCCCACGGATACCCACCCCTCCGGAGGCGGAGGCGGAGGGGGAGGTTATTTCGGACTCGAACCGACTAAACCGCACGCCGTCTCTGGGTCGTAGTGCTAGGCTGAAGGTGAGGTTGTCATGCGACATATCCCTCGCACCCCGGCTGACCCAGGGCCATCCCTCTCGGTGTGGCCCTCCTCGGGAGCGGACCCCAGACTATAAGTTGATAGCTTCGGATGCGACTGGGATTAACGTTCTCCAAAAGTCAGACAGTACAGTATAGAACTTCTATTCTTTAATGGTGCTGAGAGTCAGATGGCAGTCACTTCTGACGAAATATCGAACTTTAACCGAATCACAGTTATATATACAGGTATATATATAATGATGATGTTACTTGAGGAGATGCAATAGGAATGATTAAGCGCAAGAAGGTGAGTTTACCTTACAAACTTACTATCTAAAGATTTTGAAGAGACTTCAAAATAGAAAAAAAAGAATAGTCTCTCTGTGCGTCTCGCAAATATTTCAGCTAAAAATAATTTATGATAATATAAAAATTATAATAAAGCCCTATGCTTTTTTTAGGCATTTAGGGGCAAACTTATAAATATATCCGAGAACGGAGTTCCCAAAAATCTAAATAAATACCTAGAACTAGGTGGCCTATTTCGCCTAATACCCAGTAGGTACATTTCCATTACAAATCGACGAGTCATACGCAGTCAAGTGGTACGATTGGTAATGGGTACAATTAAGCAATCTGCGCGCCCACCAGTCTGGCTGTTTCTGTGTAGAGTCAGGGTTAAAACAAAAATAAAAATATCTATCATAGATTACGAGCAGGCAAAATAAATCACTACACAGTATAAAACAAAGTCGCTTTCTCTGTCCCTATATCCCTTTGTATGCTTAAATCTTTAAAACTACGCAACAGATTTTGACGCGGTTTTTTTAATAGATAAAGTGATTCAAGAGGAAGGTTTATATGTATAATACATGTTTAATATAGTAGAGGGCGCAGCGGGAACGGGATCTGACGCCACGCGGGTAGAAAAATATTGGCGGTACGAAGTTCGCCGGGTCAGCTAGTAAATAATAAATAAATAAATAAATATTCCACAACATTTCACACAACGCTATCTAGATCCATGGTCAGCATAGCTTAACTAGCTTGTGTTATGAAATCTAGAATGCGGATAAACATACTTAGATACATTTTTTTTTTGTAAATGCATACATATTATACATAGAAACACCCAGACCAATGCAAATACCCATATTCATGCATACAAATATTTGCACTGAGTGGGGATCGAACCCGCGCCTTATGCGTAGCGGCCGCGTTCACTACCGCCACGCCACGGAGGCTGTCAAATACCTATGCAATATTTTCGTCATCACAGATAAAGCCTGTTAACCGCCGAAGGGGTAGACAGAGGTGTATTTATGACATTTGACACCCATATTACGCCAAATTTGATTTACGGTCCCACAACGAGTCTTTTGCCGTTAAGGAGGCACTTATTCATGGGGTCTGTGTTCACTGTCGGATGTCGAATACCCCTAACACCCATCCCTTAAGCGCCTTCTGTGAAACCCATAGGAAAAGAACTAATCAATAATGAAATCAATCAAGATGACATGACGGCCTCTGTGGTGTAGCGGTAGAACGTTCGACCGTTGCGCAGGGGGCATGGGTTCGATTTCCGCTCAGTGCAAATATTTGTATGCAATAATATGTATGGTTGCATTGGTCTGGGTGTTTCTATGTATCATCATCATTACAAAAAAAAAAGGAACCTCAGTATGTTTATCCGCATTCTGGACTCCATAACACAAGCTAGTTAAGCTATACTTGCCATGGGTCTAGATAGCATTGTGTAGAATTTTGTAGAATATTTATTAATTAACTTATTTAAATATTCGGTAATAATGCTCACTGTAAACAGAATCGGAACAAGTTTGAAAGTTTCTTAGTACCCATTTCTAACACATATATTTTAGTTTAGCTTGGCCCCTAGCTGGTTAAACCTAGACATGTGTGGTCCCTCCCCCTTCTACCCCCTTTTCACGATAAAAGGTAGCCTTTGTCCGTACCCAAGCTCTAAACTATCTCTACACCAAATTTCATCTGGATATCTTCAAAAAAGACAACCTTTCATCCCAAGTACCTAGACCCCCCCCTTCTACCCCCCTTTTCGTGAAAAAAGGTAGCTCATTTCCGTTCCCAAGCTCTAATCTACCTCTGAACCAAATTAAGATGAGCCCTTCGGGTGTGGGAAGCACCGTTGAAATGCACGGTGTTATTTTTAGAGAGGGGAGGGGGGAATCGTGGCCCTGTGCTGGCGGGAGTAAAGGGGTGATAAGCGGCTGTACCTTTAACCCTTACACTTGCGCTCGGCTTGCTATCCTCTGTGCTCTCTACTAATCAAAGATGAGGCTTACTGCCACCGAGCAACCCTCTAAAGGGCAGCTCCCGCCGCGACTGGTATTTACCGTACGCAGTAGCGTCTCTCTTGGAAAGCAAACAGGCGCTGTCGTCTCCGATGCCCAGGGTGCACCGCGTTGAACTTCCCGACCACAAACCGATTCGAAACAGTTCCTATTGTAAAATCTGGTATTCATTTTTGTTACAGGTGGAGTAGCCAGTGCATTCTTCTGGGGTATTGTAGGAGATGTCTTCGGCAGGAGGAATTGTCTTAGTATGACGCTACTACTGGATGCTACCATCACGCTAGCACAGAGCACCGTACCTGACTATAGACTTCTACTAGCCGCAAGGACTATCAATGGGTTTATTATTGGTAAGTTACTGAATAAAAAAAAAGACGGGTTGCACTCCGGGAGTGCCGGCAGAAGTGAGAACTTTTTCTTTCTTTGTTTCTTTGTTTCTTCGTTATATACAGAGAAAAAGTTAAAAAGAACATACCATACCATACCTATAATAAAGCGCCAATCATAGAACCTATCACTAATTTTCTGCTAATTTTCTGTCATAAGCAATTAGTAAATTACAAACAGAAAAAATAATCACAAAAAGTGATAAACAACAAAAAGAAAAAATAATCACAAAAAGTTTCAGAATGCCAGGTTTGAACCCGGTACTCTCTGAAACCATAAGGACTTACAGTCGAAGCATTTACCGTTAAGCTACGACGCTATTTATCCTATCTTGCAAAATAGACAGTCTGTACCTAATGTTGTATGACGTCAGTCGTCGGTTCAAAGGTCAAGCGATCCTGACGCGAGTTTAACAATTTTTACCCATCCATCGCCGCTAAAGAAGTTTTCACTTCAAAATATCTTACTATCCAAAAGTTATTGATATTTTAATACAGTTTGTTTGATAGATCAATCAATTGGTCTATTGCAGTTCATAGGTCTTTCCCAATGTGCACCAATGCTCCGGATCCTCCTCCTTCCGCACGCAGTCTGTCCCGTAACCTTTTTCAGATCATCAGGCCCCCTGGCTAAAGGTGTAACTTCTGTTTGCCTTCGCAAGCACTCTAGGACTCGTTTGCTCCAACGGCCATCGGTCCTTCGACAGATGTGGCCTGCCCACTGCCACTTTAACTTGCTTATCCTGCCAGCAATGTCGTAAACGTAGGCAAATACAGTAGATACTATTTATTTGAGTAACCTATTAATTCAATAATAACAAATTATGTCTAACTATGTTATATACCTATTATATAATACATAGAAAATCGAAAAAGAAAAGAGGGGGAGACTGCAACTTTAGGCATCGAAAAATTCCTCCCTCTTTTTTAACCCCTCCAACTAAGCTAAATTGCTTGTGCTAGGAGTGGGTTCACGTCGGTAGTGTAATGGCCAGGATTCGAACCCGGGACCTCTCGATTGTAAGGCCAACTCCTTAACGACTAAGCTACCTCTACTTGTACCGTGCCCAAAAGGCTAGCGTCATTACCAAGCTGAATAGCAATACTAATTCTTTGAGCGAGGTAAAGGCCAGCCCTATGTAGTTGGTTAATAAAATGTCAAATAATGGATAACATCCATTATTAGACATTTTTATAAAACTACTAGCTTTTGCCAGCGGCTCCGCCCGCGTGGATGTCGGTTATCGCGTCCAAACAAAGCCTATCTTCTCGAGGTCTAATCTACCCCTATGCCAAATTTTATCAAAATCGGTTCAATGGTTTAGGCGTGAAAGCGTAACATACAGACAGACAGACAAACAGAGTTACTTTCGCATTTATAGTGTTAGTATGAATAAAGAATGTTATGTGTAAAAAAAAAAAAAAAATGTTTATTGCAAATCTTCAGTTAGTCAAGTAGGTTAGTCATACTTTGTGAAAGTTTATTAAATTAAATATTCTTATAAAATGTGTGGTGTCGGAGAAAGAATACAAGCATCACCAACCCATCTCATTGAAAGGGTAGTTAGAGGCGATTAACAGAAAATATGCAGACGGTATCACTGTGAGAGAAAGAATACTCGAAATAAAACCCTGTACCAAACCATCTGGCCAGCTTGGAAACAATATACCAAAGCCACCTAACATTGGGAGAGGCTCATGTCCAACAGTGGCCTATGACAGGCTAAATCGATTGCTACAACGCAGTACACTTTTCATTTAAATAGTTCCAGATTAATTGGAGGCGGTACATCAGCTGGTACCACAATAAAAATCGGTCGATAAAATTCCTTATTGTTTTATATCAATGGTTTACATTCGCATAATTAAACTTTGAACAATAGGTACTGTTGATAACATAACCTTTACAAACAAATATGAAAAATAACACAAATATGGAAATATGGCCCTAAAATATCCCATTGTTGATATTGTTTCTATTGGAAGAGGAAGTATTTAGTTTAAGACTGCTTTCGCTATTTGTACATTTTATTCTTTACTAGCTGTTTTCCGCAGTTCCACCTGCGTAGATGGCGGTTATTGTGAACAAATGTAGCTCCCTTTCCAAACTCTCCCTTCTTCTTTAATATCCTGGGCCTTCTTCTTTATCCTAGCGTTAATCCCAGAAGCATCCTTTCAACTTGGAGTCCGTTTTTACCACTCTAACTGCGGATTTGGATAAACTTCGATATTTTCCGTGAAGTGACTGCCACGTGACCTTAACGACCAAAAGGCAACTGACTGCAACCAGTTGATGGACTTTTGAGGGCTCCAAATACCCGTAACGACTACCATAGATGTTCGAATGACAACCGGGACCGACAGCTTAATGTGCTCTCCGAAGCACTTCCAGACTAAACACCCATATTCATGTATACAGATATTTGCACTGAGCTGAATCGAACCCACGCCTCCTGCGTAGTGGCCGTGTTTAATACCGCTACACCACAGAAGTTGAACTCCTTTTCCAAACTCTATTATAGTGTACAAGTAGTACAAGTGTTTTCATTGAATATCTATTATAGTGTTTATATCTGTTCCAAACATCAGAATCAATACAGTGATTTAGATCTGAAAGCATGATGACAGACAGATTTACTTTTGCATTTATAATATTAGTAAGGATAAAATAATATTAGTAGCCAAAACTCCTAATATACCCCTAACCTTCTTAAGCTAAATAGCAAGTGCAATTGGGTTCACCGCGGTAGTGTACGATCAGGGTTCGAACCCGAAACCTCTCGATCGTTAGGCCGTTTGAACCATTAACCGGCTTAATTAAAATACTATATTCTACTCCAACAGGTGGTCCAGCTACCCTGGTGTTCTCTTACCTGTCAGACTTGGTGGGAGCCAAGAAACGGCAGCTGTACCTGAATGTGGTTGGCATGAGCTTCATCGTCGCCTGGCTGATATTACCTGGTGAGGATTTTTACGTCTCTAAACTCAATTCAGAGAGTGTGCCTTAATAGCTTTTTAACTTATTTTTTTTAAGGCTATATTGTCTGTAATGTTTAATTTGTGATTATTTCTTCGGTATTTTATACACCGCTATCTAGATCCAAAGTAAGCATAGCTTAACTAGCTTGTGTTATGGGATCTAGAATGCGGATATACATACTTAGGACGAACGACACTGAGTCCTAAATCTCCATTTATTGACAGATTGTATTGATGGATTGATTACATTTGACAGTTTGTCTTTACAATTTTTTTTAAAGCATGTTAGCAACCTATGCTACTAATTGCTTAAAACTAAGCTAAATTGCTTGTGTTAGGAGTAGGTTCACGTTGGTAGTATAATTACCAGGAAAGGAACCGGGGACCTCTCGATCGTAAGGCCGACTCCTTAACCACTAATCTACCGATGCCGTCTTTATAATCTGTCCTGATATAAACCAAGATTCAGATCTGAGTACCATTCTAGAAAAGGGACCTTAGATATTTGTTTTTGTAAATATATGCACATCGTACATAGAGATGTGTGTCATTATTGCTGTCACTATATATTATTCATACAACACGAGAAAAGCTAGGGCCCTTTTTTTGGATTTCTTTTTATGTCACTGAGGTGACAGAATCGCTCACGGTCCACCTGATGGAAAGTACTGACCGTGGCCCATGGACTTGTGCACGCCAAGGGAGTCGCATTAGTGCTGACGATCCTGTAAACACATGAGTTTCTGTGCCGTAAGAGTAGAAGACAAAGCAGGAGTAACCTTTGGTCTTCCAACTGACAGTACAAAAACTCTCCAGTGAGCTCCATGATTGTAATCTAATTCACCAGGAACCATGATTACAGGCAATACCCTTCTTTAAGTGTGAAAATCCCCTCGTATACCCCGTGATTGTGTCAGACTCAAACCGACTTACACCGCACTCCGTCTCGGGCCATCAGTTGCCGAGAATGAGGTAGCTTCTGCTATATTCCACACTCCCCAGCTGACCCAGGGCCATCGAACCCTCGGGGGTCAACACCCTCAGACACTCAAAACTTCCACGTGGCATAACTTCCTGCAAAATAAAAAACAACATTATTTCATCCAATAGGCTCAATGTATACCGAATCATTGTAGATCATTATGCTTGTTATGTCGTCCGGAAACACAGTAGCGTATCGAATAGAAGCGGATTCGATTCCGTCATAAGCGATGATAATGTATAATTGAATTTTGATGCTAGTACAGCGAGTTCAATGCTGCTTTGCGAGGTTTCGGTTTCGATTCTTGGGTCGAGAGATGCGTTGTTCAAAGCCGTTTATAGCAAATCAAAGAAGGAGTAAGTGGGATCCGGAATCCAAAATGAAAAGGGAATAACGCTTATATAATATACTCTGTCAGAAAATCTTCAGCAGCAGTACAGAAAAGTATCTATCTTATAAAGGAACTCTCTTTCTTAGTAACGAATAATATTGATTTTTATTGGTATTGATGCCAATGTTGAGATGGATGTGTGTTGTGACGAGCATTAATAAGATTAAGAATGAATATAGGTATTAGACGAAGTTTGTAAGAAGCACCAATCAAGGAAGAGCTACGAGGAAATCGTTTGTACAGGTTTGGACATGTAATGTGTACAGATGAAAGTAATGTCTTAAGGATTGAAGGCGTTATCTATGGAAGTGGATGGCTACAAGGTGAGAGGAAGACCTAAAAGGAGGTGGATGGATTGTGTGAAAGATGATGTGGTTAAGAAGGGTGTTAATGTAATGATGACTGCAACTAGAAATGATTGGAAGAAACACACATGTTGCGCCGACCCCAAATAAACTCGGGATAAGGGCATCGTGATGATTGTTATTTTGTGTTTTGTTCAGTATAATGACTTCAAGATTCTTTTTATTAACTGGTCGCACGGAAAATACCTGGTGTATCCAGTTGACAAAATAAATTTTGATGTTCACTAACTGGACACGAGTGTGTTCGGCTGTTCTTTCTTCAGTTCCTAGGAATTACAGGGAGAAAAAATCCTGGCTTTTTTATACCACTTAAGTGGCAGACAAGCATACGGCCCAACTGATGGAAAGTGGTTACCGTGGCCTATGGACGTGTACAACACCAAGGGAGACACACTCGTGCTACCAACCCTGTTAGACCAGATAGTATCTGTGCCGTTAGTGTTGAAAATAAAATAGGACAAGCCTTTGGTCTTCCCGTTGACAGCACGAAAACTCTCTAGTGAGCTCTGGCTACCCTACTCACCGCCGGGAACACAACGCGAGGTTATTATGACCGCGATATTTTGTAGGGCGGACGTACTTCCCTAGTCGGACTGCTCAATTGGACGGAAATACCGTCGTTTCTTACCTACCATATGGTAGTTCTATAATAGAACTAGACAATGGTAGTACTGGGATATAACCAGTTTTATGGAACTAATGGGAGATAAAATTCCCAGTAGTTCTATAATAGAACTAGACAATAGAGCTACTGGTGTCTCCTTCTCGTGTTCAGTTGCAGAAGAAACCATACAAAAAAAAGACGGATTGCACTCCGGGAGTGCCGGCAGAAGTGAAAACGTTTTCTTTCTCTCTTTCTTCGTTATATACAGAGAAAAAGATAAAAGGAGCATACCATACCATACCTATAATATAGCGCCAATCATAGAACCTATCACTAATTTTCTGTCAGAAGAAATTAATGAATCAAAAAAAGAAAAAATAATCACAAAAAGTAATAAATAACAAAAATAAAAAATTATCACAACAAGTAAAATTACAAAAAGAAAAAATAATCACAAAAAGTAATAAATTACAAAAAGAAAAAATAATCACAACAAGTTTCAGAAGGCCAGATTTGAACCCGGTACTATCTGAAAGCATGAGGACTTTCAGTCAAAGCGCTTACCGTTAAGCTACGACGCTATTTATCGTATCTTGCAAAATAGACAGTATCTACCTAATATTGTATGACGTCGGTTGTCGGTTAGGGGTTCAAAGGTCAAGCGATCCTGACGCGAGTTTAACACTTTTTACCCATCCAACGCCGCTAAAGAAGTTTTCACTTCAATAAATTTATTTATTATAAAAAAAATTCAAAAATATTAAACAGCTACAATTTATATATGATCAGCGATACGCATATTGTACGTCATGCATGCATACTTATATAAACTTAGACATCACTATAATTATAATATTATGGAAATAATATCTTTACGCTTTTATATATTAATATGCAGAACTTAAAAACATAAAATATTCGAATAAATTTTGGATACCAATCCATAAATCCATATACTAGAGATTACGAAGCGCTAGATTTTATTCTCGGAGTTGTGAGTTCAGATGGCAGTGATTCCCGTAATAGCGAAAATTAATCATTCATAAAATAGATAGCAGACCTAAGGCCCCAAGTTTTAATCGGTTCGAGTCTGACATCCGGGGATGCCCTACCTCCCCGGATGTGTGGGGGCGTTTATTCGTGGTGATTTCCGCACTTAAAAATAGGGTGAAAGCCTTGTATGCAAGAAAGAAAACACAATTTATTTATTTTTTTCTACAGGACAAACATGCATCAAATAAATAATAATAATAATAAAAAAATACATCAAATAAATATAGCCACAGATAATAAAAAATATATATATAATATGTGCACATTAATGCTGCACAAAAAAAAGGAGCCAGTTCAGCGAGATGCTGGGCACGAGTACCCGGCGCTGGTTTTCAACTGGATCCCCGAACTACTTAAATAAATATCCTTAAAGAAAAAAAACAAACAACAAAAACTAAGGAGAATGCAAGAAGTTTGTGCCAAGGAAATGGCCTACCTTGCCTTTGTTGCAACTGGGAACAAGATCAATTTAGGCACTATAAATTGTAGATTGTAGCACATGACTCAGTGCCCTTGACAGCAATAAGCTCGCCCCCTATTAAGTGGAACTGAAAATCGTTAAAACACCTCTACCTACCAGTTCGGGGATTTAAAGGCATGAGTATGTAATTAGAATTGTAGATTAACAAACTCCTTTCAATCTTTATTTCAGCTGTTTCCTGGCTGGTGATACCGTTCAACATACCTGACCATCCCACCATACTGCCGATCTACTCCTGGAGACTGCTACTGGCTCTGGGCAGTATACCTGGCTTCATCTCCGGATTCTGGCTGCTGTGTCTCCCTGAAAGTCCACGGCTCCTGTCGGATACGAACAGAGGAGATAAGGCCTTGAAGGCGCTGGCGTATATCTATAGGGCTAATCATGGGATAAATTCAGATTTTAAGGCAAGTACCTTTATTGCAATAAAATGTGTTTTCTTTCTTTTTGGGCGTCAAATACCGGGGTGCCAGGTGATCTAATAATGCCCAGTTCACATTAATCCTGAAGCATTCCAGCTCAGTGAGCAATGCTGGAAAGCTACTGGAATAACGTGAACCATCACAGAAAGTGCCCATTCCAGTGAGTGATCCCAGTCCAGTGGATTCCTCAAGCGCGTTTAAGACATTGGAATAGATACAGTCTAGCATTGGACTGGATTGATTTGCTGGATTACTGGATTGGAATAGAACCGGGCATAAGGCGCCCATAAGAGCATAATATTCGGAATACAACTCCATTCTTCGATCCATTGGTATATTTTTAGGGTTCCGTAGCCAAATGGCAAAGAAAGGAACCCTTATGAATTCGTCATATTCGTCTGTCTGTCCGTCCATATGTCACAGCCACATTTTCTCGAAACTATAAGAACTATGCCTTTCAAACTTGGTCAGCGGATGTATTCTGTGAACCGCAATAAGATTTTCACACAAAAATAGAAAAACCAATAAATTTTGGGGGATCCTCATACTTAGAACTAAAAATAAAAATAAAAAAATTTCGTCACACTCATACCTGTGGGTTGGGTATCCAATGTATCCATGGAAGTCTTCAAAAATTATATTGAGGTTTCTAATATAATCTTTTGTTTCTAAACTAAATAGTTTGCGCGAGAGCGGTCAAATGCGGTAAAATGTCCGACTCCGACTCGCGCTTGGCCTGTTTTTTTATTTATGTATATTCACTCAAAAGGCCGACTAGTCTAACTACAGAACTTCGATATTGCCAATTGGTTGTGGAGGTCAGATGGAAGTCGCTTCACGGAAAATATCGACGTTCAGCCACATCACAGTTAGAGTAGGAAGTCGGCCCTGAGTTGGGTAAAGACTCAGATAATGATGATTCAGTATATTCAGACATACCATTACGGAGCGACTACTATCTGACTGCTGTCACACCCTCTGACCTCGAGAGTAAAATCTACGCTAAAGCTTCATCCATCAATTGTCAGTAGCCTAGTGGTTAAGAAGTCGGCCTTACGATCGAGAGTCCCGGGTTCGAATCACGGCCGTTACACTACCGACGTGAACCACTCCTCGCACAAGCAATTTAGCTTAGTTAGATGGGTTTAAGGGTATATTAGTAATTTCGGCTGCTAATATTCTTGTATTAAAAAAAATGACTGAGGTTTTATTTGAGTCATCTAGTTCCTAGGGGCCTCTAAACCTAGATAACTCAGAACCAGTGGCGTAACTATAGGGTGGCAGGGCTGGCAAAATGCCACGGGCCCCCGACTCAAGAGGGCCCCCAACTCAAGAGGGCCCCCGACTCAAGAGGGCCCCGGCCCAAGAGGCCGCGAACTCAGAAATATATTTTTTACATCGTACCTGAGTATTATATTTTTGTTTACTTACTTGACTAATTTTGGAACGCATCCATTAGCTTGCATGCACTCATAAACGAAATAAATGCCACACTATTCTACTCTATCATATTCGATACAACTCAAGAAATTCCTAAAAGTGATCAAATGTGTGAAGTTTACCGTTATTGTATGATCGAAAAAAATGGTAATGGGATCCCAAAGACACTTGTCATTAAAGAGATATTTTTAGGATTTCATGAAGTTACGGATCAAACTGCCATAAGCAAAGCCCAAGTAAAATTTTAAATCCATAAGTAACAAAAATATTTCTCTAAAAAAGTATCGAGGACAAGGATATTATGATGGTCCTAAAACAATGAAAGGGACTTATGGTGGAGTTCAAAAACTCATAAAACATGTCTAGCCAAATGCCGTATATCTCAAGTTTTATAGCTAATAAAGACTTTTTAACTTCATTAACATTAAAAACATTAAATCCTACTAGATAGGATTAACCTACTGAAACGTTCTACGTTTTAATGCCGGTTTGCTTTAAAAGTTCGGTTTGTTGAAGTCCAAAAAGCGCTAATGAAAAAAAATCTGTGAGATTGCAAATCGCAAGAAAGAATTGAAGCTGTTTCACTCAAAAAGAAGATGGAAAACTACAATTTTATTATGTTATTGGTTATCCACTGCTAAATCCGACTAACTACCGATGCAGTCCCAAAAGCACGTCAGCCTAAAGACACCGATCTTTCAAATGGCTAAAAACGGTTGAAAATTTGTCTAAAAGAATTGGAAACGTATCGACATGAATTTGTAAATTTAAAAATGGAATTAAATAGTGTAGCAGAATAATGATCCATCACCCCTGAATTTTCTAAAACTCGTCAGAGGAAGGTGAAACGCCATTTCGACGATCTTTGCGGAGATGAGCATCAAGGAAGATCCGGAAAGTTTGTTCAAAGTGAACATATTTTATCTAGTATTGGACATCATTATTAACCAACTGAAATCGCGTTTTCTCCCTATGAATAAAATTAAATCTTCTAAATTTCAGTGTTTTGCAGCCTGCAGCTTTAAAAGTTTTAAATGACACTGACCTATTAAAAAAAGCTTTAGAATTTATTGAGACATATAAAAGACAATTCTGAATCATTTGCCAGGGAAATTCAGTTTTCGATCCACTTTCAGAGACGAAATAGAAAAATCTTCGTGCATTAGACACCTTGCTGATTTATAAATAATAAAAAATCATTGTATGTCCTGCAGCTTTCCTGAAGTATACACTGCATTAATTTTTGTTTGTTACAATTCCTGTGACTACAGCTAGTGCTGAACGATCATTTTCAAAACTAAAAATTAATAAAAACCTATTTAAGAAACTATATGGGAAAAAACAGGTTATGTTACTTGGCTATTCTATCTATTGTAATATAAATCTGTGGTCCGATCTTTAAACAGTGATGTTGGTATAGACACTTTTGCGGAACAGAAAGCTCGAAACGTTTTTCCTTCACCGAAAAGCTAGCGAATGGAAGATACAGTCTCTGCGATTGGGCTAGCCCGGGGACTATACCACATTCCCTCTCGCCTAAGGGAGGAGGCCTACGGCCAGCACTGAGACATATATTAGGCTGGTGAATTTGAATGAATGTAAATGTATAAACCCATGCCCTTTAAAATAAAATTGTTAAAAACTACTTAAAGTAGTTTATTAAAATTAAACTAAGTACAATGTGACGATTGTTACTGATAGGGCCCCATCAAAAGAATTTGCCACGGGCCCCAGATGGTATAGTTACGCCACTGCTCATAACATTATTATTATCATGATGAAATTCTTCACAAAGCGGTATAATTTGATCTTATGTGCCGAATCAATAGAATTAGAAGACAGGAAGAAAATAATAGCTCTTCCCTTCATTGGGACGTTTCCGGACATATTTAATGAGGAACTACTTATTATCAAAAGTCTTGAGTGCGGTCAGCATCGAAATTTGATGATCAATCTTGGAATATGCATATTAATGTTTATATAAGTAGTTTATATTCCTTAATGAAAATGCTGTTTGACAGCTTTTTGAATTTAGAAAAATATTCTAAAGATCTATAAACAGACTAGCTTCTGCCCGCAGCTCCGCCCGCGTGGATGTCGGTTATCGCGAACAAACAAATTTCATTAATTTCGGTTTAGGCGTGAAAGACGGACAAACAAACAGACACACACATACTTCTTCCCATTTATTATATTAGTAAGGATTTCATGCGGTCTCTTAATTTTTAAAATTAAAAAGTGTTCGTCTAGTTTGGACACCGACTTTATGTAGATGATGATTATTTTGAAACAAAATGAAATGATATGAAAGTTTATTTGTCAGAACATGGGTGAGTAGGTAAATAAATTTTAGTTGTTTTCATTTCAGGTGCAAATCATACTCTACTAATGCGTAGTGGACAAAAATATGTCTAGCAATTAAAATGTATCATCAATTTATCATATTATTATAATAAATTATCATGCAAAATATCAATTTATATATCACAATGTACCATTGTTTAAAAATTCGTCAATATTTTAAGAACATTTTATCCATTCGTATAAGAACATTGTTCATAAATATTGATATTTAAAAAATCCAAATAAGGGCTTTTATACTTTTCTGCGTGAACATAACTGCTGAAGAACACTGAAACGTTGGGAACATTACAAAAAATAAAGAAACTCAAAAATCGATTGATGATGTATTGATTGCAGATAAAGAAGTTGATTCAAGATGACTTCGTGGCGAAGTCTTTAACCGGCGATGAGAACAGAACGAAGGATCTATTCCTCAACGTGCTAAGAGACCTGAAGCTCTTAGTTTCGAAGAGATACAGCCTTAAGTCCACGCTTATCCTCTTCATTTTCTTCGCTAATATGGCTGCGTAAGTATTTTCTTCAATATTGTTTTTTTTTACATGCTGGAAATCGCCACGGATAAATCAGGCGCCGGAGGGGGAGGTTATGTAGGACTCAAACCGACTAAACCTTACTCCGTATATGGGTCAATGTGCTAGGCCGAGGTGAGGTTACCTCGCGACATATCCCTCACACCGCGGCTGACCCAGGGCCATTTCTCTCGGTCTGGCCCTCCTCGGGTTTCAATATTGGTCTAGATATTCTTTAATTTGAACACAAATATCACCACCCTAACTCATCCGACGGGTGTCTAACAGAAATGACTAAACTAACGGAAAAAAATACGCAGACGATATCACTCTGAGAGAAGGGAAAACCCGTTGGGCCATTAGAACAAAGCCTCAAATGCAATGAGCTAATTTATTGATTGACAGATCTGCATCTCAGTCATACGTACATACACACAACTTCATCTTTGGCTTAGTCGGCTCATTTATGGCTGTGGCTGTATGGCTTCTTTTGTGCTAGGTACACTATATACAATTTTTTTATCAGTTTTCATTTAACATCGACGTTAATTTAATACCAGTCAACGTAGTTACAGGGTGAATCCAGGTTGCACTTTGGAATCTGGATCCAAAATTTGCACTTTGGCTTGTCTTGGCTTTTGCGGGAGCGACTCTCATTTTTATTTCTATGTTTTCCTTTTGTGTTGAAAGTTAAGTATTTATTAAATTCTAACGCCTACCATTTTATTCTGATCAATTTCATTATTTGCTACTTAACATTTATTTTTCGCAGGGGCTTACTTAATTCTAAGTTTTCCTTTTACTGTTTTCTTCCTGTTGTTCCTGGGATTCTAAAAATCATAAAGTTAGAAGTACTTACATAACACTGCAAAATGTTTACTTGAGAAAACAATAAACAACCGTCCTTCTATAGGTAAATACAGCAGTATGCATCCTCTCAAACCACAAAAACTCTCAAAACATCAAAATCAAATTCTTCAATGAGATAGGATACGAAAGACGTCGGTAGTACCATATCAATAGGGCAGTCCGACTGGGGAAGTACCTACGCCCTGTAGAATACCGCGGTTATAGTAACCTCACTGAAGAGGATTTGTGTTAGTGGGAAGATCAAACCACCTGAGTGGTTGTTTTCACGAGAGGGACTGGTCTCTGACCATTCAACCTCAACGGAAATCCTGCACCTGTGCCTCAACCGCCCTTCAACAGATGTACTCCTTGAAGGTGTGGTAGGCTTGAACTCTTAAGATCTTAGTTACCACACACAAATATACAATCTAACATAGTTTTAATAAAACTTTTTTTAATTTCCCAGCGGCTTCGGCCTCAACATGTGGATTCCAGAGCTTCTCCAGCGTCTCCAGGGTTCCATAGCTCAGTGCAATAGCCTTACAGCTACCACATTGAAACCAGAAAGCTCTAGGCTGGTCAATGCTACCACAATCTGGAAAGACCTGAAGTACGACTCCTATAGCAAAAGAGTTCCAACGCCGGGTTTCAATGAGAGTATTCTTAGTTTTGAAGACCATGAAAGCACGTGTGATGCTAATATTGATCCAAAAGTGAGTAAAAAAGCAACATTTGTTTTTAATTCATTCCAGAACAGGGGACGGGGGCTCAGTACCAATGCCTGATGAGTTCTCTCAGTTTACCGAACGACGACTGGAGGATATAAATCTATAAGTTAATCGCACACTCACAATTTCGTGAGAAATTTTGGACTGACGACCCATACAATCCGATAGTGTGCGCCGAATGATTCCGGACAGTCCTAGGACATGAGGGTGAACGAACAAACACCGGCAGGCGATCGTACGGCGGGAAACTGTCGACTCACAACTGCTAGTGTGTGGTCGTAAAACTTACAATAGACAGTTACCGGCAGGCCAAAATCGCTTTAGTGTGTGGGCGCTATCGGCTTAGGACTGCAGGCCGCCGGACAGATCAAAAACTGCAGGCGGACTGTTAGTGAGTGGCGCCTTTAGGGTTGTCCAGGTATGATAAAACTCTGTGATTTTAGTCGGTTCGATTCTGACAAAGAAATTTTACCGGTGGAAACGTATTTTTTTCATTGCATCCCAGGCCGAGGTGAGCTGAAGAGCTCAGTGTCCACCTACACGTGGGAGTGACTAATCGTCTCTCCTCGCCTGGAATGATACGCTAAAAATGAAGTCTCAGTAATGAGATTCACCATTGTTGTGTAGGTGATAGTCAGATCCTTTTATATGAACCTGTTCTTCCACAAAGCAGTGCTAATTGAGTAATAAATAGAACAAAAAAAGGTCACTGTATTTCTGTCTTCTGAAATCGGGGCCTTATGGTGAGCTGGTGGACTATTCACTATATATATGTTTAGTTTCGATATTGCTATTTAACTGTTTTTTTATACGAGTATTCGGGTCATCAATTGACCACACCTCGCCTAATGGTACGTTAGAGTGGAATCCAAAGAATATCAACCGTCATTACAATCTGTCTCTTGATGTCTGCGACAGATCCTTTTTCACGTACCGCTTAAAAGGGCCAGGACCGTACCTAGAAAGGAGAAATACATTATGTTTTCCTTAAACTTCAAGATTTTTTACAGGTATATACATCAGGGCTGATCGTAGGCGCTTGTTGCGTGCTAGGCAGCGCGGCATGCGGCGTGCTCTGCGTGCGCGGGGGTGCTCTAGGCGTGCGGCGGGCTGCGGTGGCATGCACGGCCGTGTGTGCGCTTGCAGCGGCGTGCCTTGCGGCCACGGCATGCCCGTGCTCACGCTTCGGCAATATTGCTGTTGCGGCCGCCGCTGCGCTGAATGCCGCTTCGCTAAACGGCAACGTGTTGCTGATACGGCTGTTGTTGCATGCGCTTCCTGCTAAGTTGAGGTAAGATTTGTTAATGTCTATTTTTACAGTAATTTTATAAAATCATTTTGGCATTGTTGCTGGTTCTGAGTGCGACCTCAGAGGCTGAGATCCGCAGCCTTTTGGTTTGACTTATTATACAACATTGATTGAAGAGTGATTGCGAGAGAGAGATGAATATACACTCTATACATCTCTCTTTCTTAACTGGTTAGCCCTCAAAAGGAGAAAGCGTTCAATGTGTGGACCTGACAACATCTGTGTAGCGGTATAGAGTTCTACTGCAAAGTCTGAGGTCGCGAGTATAATTCACGCCCATTACAAATATGTATATTTGCATTAGTATGAGTGTTTCTATGTATACCTTGTGCAATACTTCCAAAAAAAGTATCCATACTACCGGCACGGTATGATGGCCGGTAAGTACTAAGATAACTTGGCAGAGCTTGCTTGCTCTCTCTCTTTATTACACGGCCGTCCTTATCTACTACCTTATCAACTCAACTACAGATGACTAGACTGTTTTACTCTGTCAATATCGTAACTTACTTTACGAACTATGTTTTTTTTTTCACTTACTTAAAAAAATATGCTTATTCTAACAACAGTGGTAAGCACACCTTAAATCCCTAGAATAGGGTATTTGACAAATTTTGGAAAACCATTTTAAATTATTCCTTAGCATATAATATGCACACTACATCGATATTTCAAAAAAATATCCACGGATTTTAACAAAAAATCGATGTTAAAGTTAAAATTTTCAAAAACGCGCGAAAAACGCTGTCACCTTGTATGGAGCCGATCGTTTTGTATAACCTTAAAGCTGTGAAGTCAAAGTAAATAATAAAGTTTTTCTTCAAACTTTGTGAATAAAATGATGTATAAATGGTGTGTAGTTGCACAATGTACAAATACGTCTATAAATAATCCACAAAAACTGTTTGTTTCTGTTCTGTTATGTTCTGTCACAAAGCCGTGTTTACTTGCGTGTGACGTCAGCAGTGATGTGATCGATCACAGAGCGTTTTCGTCACAGATAAAATTTTATTACAGTCCAGTACTACGACTACATACATAATTATAACGGCCATCATAGCGTGCCGCAATTATAAGTAGGTTCATCCTTTTCCAGCACTCATATGACATACTTTTTTTTAATTTGTCAAAAAAGTACCATTACTATTATGGAAATGATGATGATGAAAGAACTTTACAAACTAGTATCTATTTAACTTTCAGTGGTCTTGGTGTCTGTTGGGGAGCCTGGTGGGGCAGAGCGGGTGGCCTGGCCACGAACTTGGCCATCGGAGTGCTGTTAGACTACTCTTGCCCAGCACCCTTCATCGCTGTTGGAGCCTTACTTGCATGTAAGTATTGAAATAGAATAAGCTCATATGCTGAAGTCTTCATTTCTGCGCTCTTTAAGCATAACGTGAAAAAGCATTTTGTGGAAACTGTCGAGGGTCCGCCATTTTTAGATCTAAATCTTACCGTCTTATTGCTCGAGATATATGTTGGACCTAAAATGTGCTCCCCCCCTCCCAAGGAGGGCCAGACCGAGAGGGATGGCCCTGGGTCAGCCGGGGTGCGAGGGATATGTCGCATGACAACCTCACCTTCGGCCTAGCACTACGACCCAGAGACGGCGTGCGGTTTAGTCGGTTCGAGTCCGATATAACCTCCCCCTCCGGCTCCGGAGGGGTGGGTATCCGTGGGGATTTCCCGCACGTAAAAAAAAAGGACCTAAAATGTGCTCAAAATGTGCTCTATACGCGCAGACGAGCTCAAGTTTACCAAGCATGGATTATTATATATACATAGTCTCATGTGTCTCACGATTTATGCCCAAGATACGTATCCCGAAGTATACTATCCAATGGAGTGTTCAAAAGAAAGATTACAAGTCCGAGCGCCAATCCTAGTTGCATCAAATGATATTGGAGGTCGGAGTCCGCTTTTCTGGTTCGCCGTTATTGATTTGGTTTTCTTTTTCTGAGTGTCGTCTGACCCGCAACTTCGAGACGATAAAAACAATTAAAAAAAAGACGGGTTGCACTCCGGGAGTCCCGGTAAAAGTGTAAACATTTTCTTTCTTTCTTTCTTCGTTATATAGAAAGAAAAAGATAAAAAGAACATACCATACCATACCATACCTATAATAATATAGCGCCAATCATAGAACCTATCACTAATTTTCTGTCAGAAAAAAATAATGAATTACGAAAAGAAAAAGTAATCACAAAAAGTGTCAGAAGCCCAGGTTCGCACCCGGTACTATCTGAAACCACGACTTACAGTCGAAGCGCTTATCGCTAAGCTACGAAGCTTCTTAGCGTACCTAACAAAATAAACAATCTGTAGCTAATGTTGTATGACGTCAGTCGTCGGTTACGGTTCAAAGGTCAAGTGATCCTGACCCGAGTTTAACACTTTTTACCCATCCAACGCCGCTAAAGAAGTTTTTACTTCAAAAATGGTGTCTTTGTTCCCGGTGGATTAGAATAAGGCTAAGTCGTCTCTCGCTAAGGCTGTGGTAGAAGGTGATTAATGGATAGGGCTGTTTTCCATCCTACAGAAAACATACAGCTCATAAAAAAGTATCCCTCACGCCTGACGGCATTCAGGTCGGTCCTTGGTACGTGGGACTGAAAATTTGTAATTAACTGGCGAAATGTGTTATACACCTCTGCCTACCCCTTCGAAGATTTACAGGCGTGAATATATGTATGTCGTATGTAAGCAGTGCCCGCGTACTCCGTGCCGCGGTGGAAATATTTTTGACCCGGCACGTTTGTTCCACGTAATACTACTTCAGGTTAAAATTTCAAAATTATTAATTTTGGAAATTATTATAGCCTATGGCACTCCACAATAACGTAGCTTTCTATTGGTGAAATAATTTTGAAAATCGGTTCTGTAGATCCAGAGATTACCCCTTACAACGTCACAAACTCACAAACGTTACCTCTTTATAATGTAGATTATTTTATTATACACTCTTGACTATTACCTCATTCATTCCAGTATCCATCGGCGTCATTATGATCATAAAATTAGAAGAAATCAAACCAGAAAATCCCGTAAAAGAACAAGACACTTCGCCGGAGAAGAATACGGGACTAGACAGATACATATCTACGTATATGTAGTTTTATAGCCAAGTTTAGCCACATGTATAATGATCGAGGGAGAACATTCATTAATCGTTCTGTCTTCAACGTTTTAGTCAAATTATTATTGGTAAATATTGAAGACAAAACGTATCATTATTTTTGAACGTAAATAATAATAATTTTAAGTGATGAATGTATGTGAATGTAAGTTGTGTTAAGTACATTTTATTTTAAATAGTAAATGGAACAAGGTCCGCCCGCTTATGACGTATTTTTGTAAATCAAAATCTGTAGTATAGATTTAACCTCAAACTCCAAGTTGAAAATTAATCGGATATGACTGGTATAATCGCTGGGATGAAGAAAAAGAAGAGTTGACAGTAGCCAACAGTGCCTATAATAATGTTAATTTCGATCGAAGGTAAATAAGTTAAGCTATAAGATTCATAAATAAATGGTCAAGTCTTTTTGCCTTTGTGGTAACCAGAGACAGCATCATTTCACTTTGTATCATTCTAGCATATTATGACTTTGTCTACTTAAATTATTGATAGCATGTATAATGTATCTATTTGATAGCGTGTATAATGTATCTATATGATAGCCTGTATAATGTATATACGAGTACCTATTGTATGTTTTTCTTCGATCATTGTAAATGTATAATAAGTTACATGGAGTAGCATTAGATCTCGTAATTTTAAGGACCTTTTGTATTTATTTTAGGTAATAATCAGAACATAATGTAAGTATATTTATGAATAGGTTTAACTTTATAAAAGAGATTAAAAATACTTATGGTTACGCCACATTAAAATTATTTTTTCTTTGAACAAAACAACACAAAAATGTTGTTTTTATTCACACAAGGACCACACCATCAGTGCCATACATCATGCTTTAAGGAAAACGAAAGAGCATAACAATAATTCATTAGTGCAAGAGGCTAGTGAAATTCTTATGAAACTAGAATCGACAATTACTCTAAAAATACTTATTTAGTTTGACTGTACGATCCTGCATATTTGCTTCAACGAGTTGTTATCCTTATACAAGTAACTGTAAAAATTCATGATTTAGTGTCGTTTGCGTCAGATCTTAATAATACAATTTACAATTTAAAAAAAACACATACCTTCAACGTAACATCGTACGGAGGGTTTGTTACCCTAGTTTGTGGTAAAACTTTTCCCTCGATGATACATTTACCATTTACATCGATAATTTCTCTCACGTTGGAGATATGCCTGCTTTCAAAAAGTTTTTTTTACCTAAAATTCAATTCAATAATAAGCGGCAACACATTCACTCGGAAGGGTTGGATTCCTAATTTTTTTGGTACATTACTTACCTTCTGATATCGATTTTGCACGAAAAAAATGTAAATAGATTGATTGAAAACCACATTGGATTATTGTCGTGGTCATAACGTTAATTATTGTTAATTATTTTCGATTAATAATAACCTCGAAGTGAGTATGAATCGTATACTACTTGTGAAGGCGCCAGTCAGCTGGGCATCTACGTATTGTCACCACTGTTCCGCGAGATGGCGCAACAGTAGGCGCATCGCGATACGCACGGGGCCTATAGATTTATTGATTCTTTTTTTATGATCAAGCCATAAAAAATTAATGTTATTGTATGTATGTAATTTAAAACCAAATTAAACTCTTCTTAATTGGGTGTCTTACCTTTCCTTTCTATGATTTGTTTTAACTCTCTAACCATATGAGGAAACCCTACTTCAACTCATTACCCCCTATTTAAATGGCAATGAATATACGGCAATATTTAAGTCTTCATCATCATCATCAGGCTATATTAGTCCACTGCTGGACATAGCCCTCCCCCAATGAGCGCCATAGCGCCCTGTCTTCAGCTTGCCGCATCCAGCATCTGCCTGCAGTCCTTCTTAGATCGTCATCCCACCTGGTCGGAGGGCGTCCTACACTACGCTTGCCGAGTCGCGGTCTCCACTCAAGAACACGTTTACCCCAACGGTTGTCGGTTCTTCGTGAGATTTAAGTCTTACCAGGACCATAATATTTAAAAAACTAAATCAAAATTCGTTCCCATATTTGCGCGAACAAAGGCGAAAACGGTATTTTTTTTTAATTGGCTTTAATTATCTCCAATGTACAGACATAATTGAATAACAACTTACTACAATACCACAATAGATTTTTGTCCATTTTGAGTGAATTTAATACTTATCCACGTATTTTATAATTATTTTAATTTAAAAAACCAAACAGGTGATTCAAATTGTATTTAAATACACGTTTTAAATTCATATGCACACGTGCATTGATACGTGTATGAATATGACGTGATAGATAAGTAAGCCTTTATTATAAAAGTGATGACTTATTGATGCATAGTAAACTTTTGCGAACTTCTGTCATTCTAACTAGGTACTATAATAAATGTGAAAGCTTGTATGTATGGATGAGTACGTGTTTGTTGGTCTATCGCTTTAGCCTATCGAGACAAGTGACAGTTCTTATTACAATGGAATAGTGTGAGCAATGTATCGGATTGTAATATATTGACGTCGGACGCCGATAGCCGACATCCGATAGCCGACATCTAGTGCTGTTTTTACATTTATTCGATAAAATCGGCCCGATACGGCCATTTGCTCGAAAGCACAGACTAGTTGCTAGGGATGAAAAAAATAGCAAGCAATTGTCGACCTTATTGACATGACATGCTATCGAGTTTTTTTTCTTATATTCGTGATCAGTGTCATCAATTAACGCGAAACGACACGTAACTAAATGTCATTAAGGTTGAAAATTGCTTGCAATCGCTGTTTTAGCCTCTTTGTTGCAATATCGTTCCAAAACAGTGGTGGTGGCTCCGATAACCGATATCAGGCCGGACAATGTGAAAGAGAGATACATGTGTCATACATTTGACTTCCTCCGATATCGGACGTCGGATATCGGACAATGTGAAAACGCTCTAACGCATGCAGTGGTATGAATTTAGAATCGAAATAAATAAAACTCAGTATGAATTAATCAATTTTGAAATGGTATGAGTTTTCGTAGTATGAAGACGACTACACTGCCTATTCAATTTAAATTACAAACAAAAGCAGTAAAAAAATTTGAAGCACAACCCCTCATATTGCGTGCTATTTTTATACGTAAAAAGTTTTAGGTGAAATCTTTAATGAGCATTAGAAGTAAATGACTGTTTATACTGGAGATAGGTGGCACTTGGTGGAATTGAACCTGACCGGTTTCACCTCACAGCATTATCAAAGGTTGGTTGGATTGGAGATAACCTTTGATAATGCCGTGAGGTGAAACCGGTCAGGTTAAAAATAAAAATAAAATAACGTGTGTAAAAGTACAAATGATTTAATTGTTCAATATTAAAAGTAAATATTTATCTTGATCATTGTGCGTTGTGGAATATTTATTTATTAATAGCCGCGTGGTTCCCGGCAGAGTAGAATTTGGGCCACCCCTTCTCTTCCCATGTGGTGTCGTACAAGGCGACTAAGGGATAGGGCTGATTAACATCAGACAGATATGTACAGCTCAGACTCAGCCTCAGGTTCATGGCTCGAGACAACAATAGTGCCCAGAATAAGGCACAGATCCAGGCCAGAATAGTGTACAGATTGGTGAAATGTGGGTGTTAATTCACCTCTACCTAACCCTCCGGGAATAAAGGCGTGATTATATGTATGTATCTATGAATTCGTCATCTGGGTTTATCGCGATTCCTCCGAAAGAAACTGCTCTGGGAGTTTTAAAAAATTGGTAATTTTGAAGTTTTTTATGATGTGCTCTTTCCAAATTTCGACTTTGTTGCCTCGTATCTTTGCCATTCGTGCTGTCATATTGGAAAGCGGTTTTTCAAAAATCTCGTTTCATATGGGATTTTCGCTATTTTTATAATAATCAATGTTACATAAGATTGAATTCCTTGTACATTGTTTGTGTAGAGTTTGTGTAGAATGTTTTTAGTACCGAATCATTTTATAGATATATACAACATAGATTAACCAATTTTCAACACTTCCGGGAATCAAATCAAATCCAGTTTTTGGGAATCGGGAGTCGGGGAAAAATGGGGGGCTCCGCGCCTGGGTCATTTTGACATTGTTCCCGGTGGCTTCCCAGGTTTTCAACATGCAGTCAGAAGTTCAAAAAGCCCTTCTCTTCACTTTCCAACTCACCCCCTGTGGATTGCAGGCCCCAAAATGGATAGGTACCTACTTTGGGTGCCAGAATGCCGCTTTGAAGAGCGGCATTTCGTGGGATGGTACGAAACCTTTTGAGTGAGAATCTAACTCATACTTAACATGTTTTTAACTGTTTCCATCATATAACAAAAGGTATAAATGAAGAATAAACATGGCTAGCTACCACATTGATGTATGATAAATGCGTAGATACCTGCAACCAATTAAACAAAATGTCTTTTCTGTTTTGAAGTATTTCGTTCATCACACCTTTGTAATTCCTTATCTTGTCGTGATCTATAACTAAAAAGTATATAAAATAAAATACAAAATATGTGGTTTTTTTTAAATATGTAGATAGGTACTCGTTTTCTGTATATGTTAATCAGCGTTAAACTTAGGTAAATAACGTCACAGAATTAATAACAATGTATTATTTATAGAGACACGTCACTTTCCATTTTTAGTAGTGTTAATTTTTTAGGTCGAAAAGGTACATAAAAAGAAGGAAACTCTGATTATTGTATTTTGACATTTGTATTCCGAAGGTCTTAAAATAAGGTTGTAGGAGTATTTTTGTAACTGAGTCGAAATTAAGAGGTCGTAACGGTACAAAACTGGCCCTCTCTAAAATCTGGATTTTTCTTTGCCTGAGTTATGACTTAAAAAAAAAAAGAATATTTTTCATATTTTTTTTTTCGAAATTATCGAAATTACTAATATTCCCTCTAACCCTTCCAACTAAGCTAAATTACTTGTGGTAGGAGTGGGTTCACGTCGGTAGTGTAATGGCTGGGATTCGAACCCGGCACCTCTCGATCGTAAGGCCGACTCCTTAACCACTAAGCTACCGACGCTTCATACGCTTTAAATATGCCAATGTTTTCCGTCAAAATCAGCTCATCCTTTTAGGACAAAAACACAGATCAAATTGTTAAAAACTCGTTTTCATTTCCAAGACATCACGGCTGTCTTTGCTGAAACGGCCACGTTCTGCGGCAACTAAGTGAGTTTTAAGGGTAGACCCAAGAACTGATAGTTTGATGTCGAAGAAGGTGATATACTTATGATTGTCAATAGTCTCACTACCATAGAAGCTCAAAACAGTGCGATGTAAAAGACAGAAAGCGGTTCGAAGACTGATGAGGACCTCGGAAACAACTAGGACTAATGTGAAGATGACGATTATTTTTAGTGAAAAGTAATTAAAAATAAAGCTTTACCGAACCAGGAACAACACCAAGGCGATGATGATGGTGCGAAGACAGCCTAACTTGAATGAATGAAATATGTTAAGTTCCAAATAATTCCAAAAAAAAAGACGGTTTGCACTCCAGGAGTGCAGGCAGAAGTGAAAACTTTTTCTTTCTTTCTTTCTTCATTATATACAGAGAAAAAGACAAAAAGAATAAAATCATACCATACCTATAATATAGCGCCAATCATAGAACCCATCACAAATTTTCTGTCTGAAGAAATTAATAAATTACAAACAAAAAAAAACACAAAACGTAATAAATTACAAAAAGAAAAAATAATCACAAAAAGTGTCAGAAGCACAGTTCCGAACCCGGTACTATCTGAAACCATAAGGACTTACAGTCGAAGCGCTTACCGCTAAGCTACGAAGCTTCTTAGCGTACCTAGAAAAATAAACACTCTGTAGCTAGGAATGTTGTATGACGTCATGTCGTCCTACGAAGTCGTTGGTTACGGGTCAAATGACGAGTGATCCTGACGCGCGAGTTTTACAATTTTTACCCATCCAACGCCAGTAAAGAAGGTTTCACTTCAAAAATCACAAATAAGAAGGTAGGCTCGGCCAACTTACAGCTAGATAAGACAATGAATATTATGTTAATGCGTGTGGATGACTACAATTTATTTTATGGAAGTAAGTACATAACAATTGAACCGTTATCCGCAATGGTATGTACTGACCGACGCAATACGCCTTGTATTAAATATTCAGAGTATTCGCAGCCATTTCGAAAAATTCCGTTTTGAAAACTGGTCCTTCCACATTCAACCGGCTTTTTTTCTACCAGTGAATATTTTTTCAAATTCAAGTGCTTTTTAGAATTCTGTTGTTACAGGGTAAAATAAACACTTTTACACAGAGTCCACTGTCGGTCTGTCTATCTGTAACCATACTGCGTCTTATGAATGTTGATATAGCTATTACGGTTGCCAGACAGTAAAATTTTCACAGATGTATTTCTGTTGCCTCTATAGTAATGAATACAAAAAAGTAAATAATATAAATATTTAAGGGGAGTCCGGTACAAAGAGCGTGAGTTTTTCTTTAAAAATTTTTTTCGGTATAGTAGAAATAAAATAATATACTTATAACATACTCATTGTATGCAACTTCGTATTTAAATAGATAATTTCAACTTTTAAAAAGTTTTAAAGAAAAAAAACATCTGTACCAAAATTTTAAAAAAGAATCTATAACTAATTGCGGTGAAATTAGAACCAGTTTATGAGCAAGTGTGTTAAAAAATTATTGGGTCTATTAGGGAAATAAGTTATTTTTGGATCAAAGGGGGAATAAAATGTTGAACAATTAATTATCGAGGTGAGTTATGGGGGACTGGGTAGAGAGGCCACACGGTGGCCTCTCGTACCGCCAGACGCAGGTTATTACAGGACACGGTAACTTCGGGCGATACCTGCATCTGATGGGCATAGAGGCAACGCCCGAGTGCCATCACTGCGACGCGAGCGTGGACTCGGGGCTGCACACGCTCACCGAGTGTCCGGCGTTTGAAGCGCCGCGCCGAGGCGGAAGTTTGTGACGGCCCTGGGGGTGAGAGTGCTCACGCTCTTCACCCTGCTCGCGGCGATGGTCCGCTGCGCGGATGCGTGGGCGGCCAGCGCCTCCTTCTGCGAGCAGGTCATGCTCGTGAAGGAGACAGCAGAGCGGGCGCTGCGCAGTGAGCGAGAAAGACTCGCGGACATCGCTGGCCGCGTTCGAAGGCGGCTCGGGCGTCGGAGGGCGCAAACCGACCTTCGCCTTCGCCCCCCATGAGCGCGGGCCTGAGGGTGACGGGTGGAGCCGCTCGTCACTCTAGCAGAAGCAGGCCACGGCGTAGGACGATGCGCCCCCCCCCATATCGGGGGCGAGTCGGGGACTGCGTGGAGGGCCAGACCGAGAGGAATGGCCCTGGGTCAGCCAGTGTGCGAGGGATATGTCACAAAACAACCTCACTTTCGGCCTAGCACATCGACCCACAGACGGCGTGCGGTTTAGTCGGTTCGAGTTCGATATAACCTCCTTCGCCTCTGAAGGGGGGGGGGGGGGGGAGGTATCCGGGGGGATTTCCCGCACGTAAAAAAAAAAGCTAGGTGATAATTGTAGGATGAATGAGCAATTAGCCAAAAATTATCACATCAATTTACGTCAACTGTTTTTTTTTAATTAAAGAATGATTTATTCATGGAAGTGAAATAAATCAACAATTATTTTGCTAATGTAAGCATAATTATGTCTAGTTAGGATATTTAATTTATTCCTTACGTAGTGATTTTGCGTTTCGTTGCAATTTTTGAACACATTCAGCGATTCATTTTTATAATATAGAGACTAGCTGACCGGGCGAACTTCGTACCGCCAATATTTTTCCACCCACGTGGCGTCAGATCCCGTTCCCGATGCACCCTCTACTATATTAAACATGTAATATTATACATATAAACTTTTCTCTTGAATCACTCTATTTATTAAAAAAAACCGCATCAAAATAAGTTGCGTAGTTTTAAATATTTAAGCAGACAAAGGGTTATGATATGACTTACAGAGAAAGCGACTTTGTTTTATACTATAGTCTGTTTTTCAATTTCAGATAGTAAAATGACATTACCTGTGTTGCCGGTTTATTGCGATTAAAAATAGTCATACGTCATCACTATCAAAAGTTGTTGATAAATTAAATTTAGTACAGATTTTTGTAGGCTATTTTATAGTAACTTATATGAATAGCGTACAAAACTAGAAAACTTTTTAATTTTGTCTTTTTTCTTAAAATATAATAAAGCCAAACCACTTGTATCTAGGCCACAAACATTGTCGATAGTTTTGAGCACGTCACTAAGCACTAGAGTACGCGCCACGAAATAAGTCCTTTGGCCGCGGTGTGGTTGTCGCAACATGTAATGTTGCCAGTATCCTCTTTTTATTTTACCCGATCTTCTATTCAGATATGAATATAATAGTAGAGCCACAGAACTTAAGAAGTTATATTCGCGCGTTTCCAACGCGATCATGTGAAACAACTAGAAGATGGTTGCTTTAAAAAAAATGGATTAATAGATGCAACAACATATCAACAGAGAGTGATAGTGATACAGAATGTCATTACGTATGTGACACTTAAAATAGCGACAACAACTCTTCTTTACTGATGAATAATTTATGAACTTTTGTAATGTGGAAAAGTTCTAAGATGATAACAATAATAAACAGCTTGGTTAAAGCAAATAAAATGTTATTTTATTATAGTTATAAGAAATACGAATCAGCAGTTATGGAAGTATAATTAAAGACACAAACCACAGCAAAGCGTCGCTATAGCGATACAGTCTCTTCACACCCTTGGAACTTTTAAGAATTTTTTTCAATTCTCTTCAAACCAATCTGTCCGCTTAAAATTTCCAATTTTTGACCAAAGAGCGGCTTGGTAAGCATATCAGCCAGCTTTCGCACGGTCGGTACTTGCTTAACTTCAAGTTCACCATTGTTAACACATTCACGCACGAATAGATGCTTAAGTTTGATATGCTTTGTACGTTTGTGGTATTCGTGTTTCGGATTGTGCGATAGCTTTATCGCAGACTCGTTATCCAAATACAGTATTGGTTTCTTCAAATCCACCAAACCTTTCATAAGGCTGTTCAGCTATATAATTTCTTGTGCTGTTTCACTAGCAGCAATGATTTCTGCTTCAGTGCATGAAATAGAGAAACAACTGTTTGTCGATGACTTTTCCAGCTGATTGCAGCTCCCTCTACACAATTGGCAGTTCGATAGCAGGCGTTTGATGGAATAGAATGACGAATGTATAGGATTTGACGTATTTGACATGCGTTAACGACTGTCATTTACGTCAAATCCCATACATTCGTCATTCTGTTCCACCAAACGCCGGCTAGCCAATTGCCACTTGTCTAGAGGGGCTGAGATTAAGCATACCATTCCAGTTGTTGATCTGCCTGTTGCTTGATCTCCAGCAAGGTCTGAGTCAGAGTAACATAAAAGGTTTTGGTCTGACTCTTTTGATTGCTTATATACAAGACCTTTATCCGTCGTTCCTTTTAAGTAACGGAGGATTCGTTTCACAAACATGATATCTTTCGTGCTAGGTTTCTCCAGGTTTCTGGATGCAATGCTCACAGCGTATGTTATGTCGGGCCTTGTACCCACGGCTAAGTATGTAAGGGCTCCAACGGCTTGTCTATATGGAAAATGGTACCAACATCAGATTCTGCATCGTTGATACTTTCTTTTATTATTGGCGTCGGTATTGGTTTGCAATTAGTTATACCATACTTTTCAAGAACCTTCTTAATGTAGGCTTGTTGGCATAATGTTATATTGCCTTTTTCAGCTTTGATTTCCATACCCAAAAAGTAGGAAGCAGGTCGGGTAGTTATCTTGAATCTTGTTTTTAATTCCTTGATAAACTCGTCTCCTGCAGTTGGCGTATTCGACGCTACAAGTCCGTCGTCAACGTAGAGTCCAATCAAAACTTGTGACTTTCCTCTGGTTCTAATATTTTCAAGAATTCGGAAAGGCATGAGTTCCAGCATCGCGGTGCTTGCTTCAGACATAGAGGCAGCTGTTAAGTTTGCATACCTGCTTTGTTCCATCTTGGAAACCTTTAGGTTGTTTCATAAAAATTTCTTCCTCAACTGAGCCATTGAGAAAGGCCGTAGCTACATCGAATTGGCGTAGGTTTAAATTTTCTTTAGCAGCAATTGCGATAATAGCTCGTATAGTACTGAGTCGAGCCACAGGATTAAACGTTTTGTCATAGTCGATTCCTTTTTGCTGTGAATAACCTTTTCAAGCTAGTCTAGCTTTGTATTTATCGATTGAGCTATCTGGAGTTGTCTTTAATTTGAATATCCATTTTCATGGTAGAGCTTTTCTTCCATCAGGCAAACTTACTAAGTCCCATGTTTTGTTTTTATTTAGAGAGTTTATCTCGCTCATCATGGCTTTAATCCATTTTTCTTTATTAGGAGATTTCAATGCTTGTTTGTAAGTCACAGGATCTTTAGGTAAAATTTGAACCTCAGCAACAGTAGCTAGTACAAAGTACAAAGTCATCATACCGTTTTGGTTTTTGTATTGCTGATCTATATCGTAGACTGTAGTTATTCGGTTCAGGTTCAGACTCCATGTCAATATGTTCATGACTAAGACTTTCTTGAATAGAAGTTTCGTAAAAAAAATCTTGTTCATCAACAACATTTTCGTCAACACTTTCATATTGTAGAGTAGAATCTGCTGTGACGCTTTCTATCATTACTATCATTTTGTTGATTTTCAACATTTTACATAAAATTACTTTCTTGCGTTTCAATATTGTCAATAGATAGGTCTTGCCGAGTGTCGTCAGCATCATCGATTTTTATTTGTGTTTTCATTGTTTCTGAAACCGAATCATGGTTAGTGTTTTAATTGCATTTTAAGTTGTTACAACACTAGTTGGGCTTTTTTAATCAGCCTTGACTACTTTAAAAGTCTTGTTTGGAACGTAACCCCTGTATACTTTGCTGGTGTCAGAATATCCAACAAACATCCCCGGTATTGCTTTTGGAGCAAATTTATGACCTCTTGGTTCTTTCTTCAGAATTAAAACTTTTGAGCCAAAGCTGATTAAGACAGGGCTTTCTTAACATCCATTTCTCAAATGGTGTTTTATTTTCTATAGCACTGTTTACACTTCTGTTTGCAAGGTAATTTAGTAGGGTTCACTGCTTCTGCCCATAAGCGCTTTGGCATCAATAAGCATAGCTCTAGCCTTCTCCACAAGTGTCCGATTCTTGCGTACAGCGATACCATTCTGCTGTGGGGTATAGGGTGCAGATAAACGTCGTGAAATCCCGTGTTCTTTTAAGTAGGTTTGGAATTTGGCATTGACGTATTCTGATCCATTATCCGTTTGCAAATGATTAATTTTACTGCCCGTAAATTTCTCCATTTCAGGAAGTAGACCCGTCCATACCTACAGTAATCTTCAATAAAAGTAACGAAGTATCTGTTTTTGACATGGGTAGGTGTTCTGATTGGCCCGTACACGTCGCTGTGGACGATTTCTAGACGTTCAGTAGTTCGAGGAATAGTTCGTTGTGGAGGGCTCGGTACTCGAGTCATTTTTGCTTGAATGCAAATTTCACAATTTGGCAACGACAAAATCTCATTTTTTTAAAGCTCATTCCAGTCACTGTCTCGTTGTTGAGAGCCAGTTGGACAACCTACTGTAATCGTCAATAAAAGTAATGAAGTATCTGTTTTTGACATGGGTAGGTGTTCTGATTGGGCCGCACACGTCGCTATGGACGATTTCTAGACGTTCAGTAGTTCGAGGAATAGTTCGTTGTGGAGGGCTCGGTACTCGAGTCATTTTTGCTTGAATGCAAATTTCACAATTTCGCTACCCAGGAATTAGCTGCATGGTTTAACGTTACCTTACCAACAATATTGACTCATTTGCGTCAAATCAATAAAATAAAAAAATGTGGAAAATGGGTACCTCATTATTTGACTGATCTGCAGAAAGAAATGCATGTTGAAACTTGTGTTGCCTTGTTGAATCGATACAGAAATGAAGGAATATTGGATCGAATTGTGACATGTGATGAAAAGTGGATTCTTTACGATAACCGTAAGCGAAAAATGCAATGGCTGACCCCAGGTGAAACGCCACAACAGTGTCCTAAAGCAAAGCTTACCAATAAAAAGGTAATGGTAACTGTTTGGTGGTCTCAGCATGGTGTTATTCACTATAGCTTTCTACGATCTGGTCAAGCAATAACGGCAGATGTCTACTGTGCCGAACTCCGAACAATGATAGCAAAACTAGCAGTGAAACAGCCCCGACTCATGAATCGATCTTCACCATTATTGCTCCATGATAACGCGAGACCTCATACAGCACGAGAAACCGTTTTAACTCTACAGGAACTGCAATTAGAAACTATCCGTCACCCTCCGTATTCGCCAGACCTTGCTCCAACAGACTACCATTTTTTTCGTGATTTGGACAATTTTCTATGTGATAAAAAGTTTTCTTCTCAGGAGGTAGTACAAAATGCTTTCACACAGTTTGTCGAATCTAGATCACCAGAGTTCTATCGCAAAGGCATAAATGACCTTCCTACTAGATGGCAGCAATGTATAGATAATAATGGTAATTATTTTGATTAAATAAATACGTTAAATTAAAAAAAAAACGAATTTCAATTTGTCAGTACAAATCGGCAATTTCATACTTTAACCCCTAATATAATTAAAACCAGATTGAAGTCTACGCGAGCGGAATTCCTGACCCAACTTTGCTTTTACAAAAAAAAAATTGTTTGTGCTCGATAAACTCTAAAATTAATAAACCGATTTTAATAACTATTTTACCATTAGAAAGCGATTTTATTCAAACATAATTATTCGCAAATATAGAAGTTCAGCAAAATCGCAATCAGCCTGGTTACTCGTTACCTGGGGTAACGAGTTAAAAGCTTCGGGTGCACTGGAATTAACGCTAGGATGAAGAAGAATTATTCGTATGGAAGGCTTCACCTGGCCCCCGATTCTGCTAATTTTATGACATAACACCACTACTGTCATACCGCTGACATTGCACAAAATGTCATTAAATTTTAGACTTTATGTCAAAAGAGAAAAGAGAAAGAGTTTATAACATTTTTTCATGTTAAATTAAAAAAAAAACGAATTTCAATTTGTCAGTACAAATCGGCAATTTCATACTTTAACCCCTAATATTATCATTTTTATACTAGCATGTGCCTATTATATTTATAAAAACAGTAAAAAATACCATGCCTATTTATTACTTATTATTAGTAGGAATTTATTAGACATGGTATTCAGGATATTTTAAGTCATTACATTAAGATCATACATGTGTATGTAAAGAATACGCGTATAAAGCAGTTATTAAAGAATTAAAAATAACTATCATATAATTTAAAAACCTGTTCTTTTACTACTTAGGCATCAACCAAACAATTTATTAAATTGTGGTACCTATTTAATATGAAGACGAAGACAAGGAAGTCAAAGACCAAAGAGAATGTGCGGTATTTAACAGGAGGAGGGGGAGGGTCGGTGTTTATTCCTTAGTGGGGTGAGTTCTGCCAGGGAATTTACCTTTATTTATTTACCGCTCCCAGGCCGCCGCCGCGACCCGGGGGCGGGCCCGCTTGATTTCGTCTAGGCGGGTCGTTCTCTCCGGGCAATGCTACGGTTCATAACGAGCCTCGCTCATTCCACCTACCTCGGAACTGTAGTAGCTAAATATGAAGCACGAAGGCGAACCTTCGGCGCTATAACCGGACTTCTGGCTAGGGGAAGAAAACCCTGAAAGAAAAATAACCCATTATGACTGGGCAGTCATCTGCGTCATGGACCTGCGCAGTTGCGCGCCGTACGCAGGGATGAAGGGATCCTGGGAGGTTGAGCCGAACGGTGCTGGTGGTTATGCGTCCGCGAGGCAACACGCCCTCTTTGGCCCGGATTTCAGGCAAAACGGTGGTCCCAACCACTAGCCACGGTTGGAGAAATCAGGCCGTGGTGTCCCACTAGTGGGCCACTGGCGAGGAGTGTAGGGTCCACGATAGCCGTCCTCGGATGACTCTCGTGGTGGGTAAAGGTCACACACAACATCGGCCCAAACTGGCTCAGTGGTCCCATCTACGGGCACCCGTGCAGGTCTTAACACACATAAGGAGATAACCCTTATGCCCCACAACCTTCCTCCTGGAGACTATCCCCGCAGCGTCAGCCCTGTGGCTTCCTGCTCGTCCGACCCCGCCCCTGGGCGGGCAGAGACGTGTAGTCCACAGGAGGACGCTTTTTCGGATGGCTGGCAACTGCACAAGAGGAAGAGTTCAAACAGGACCAGGGCGCGTACCCAACCCACTGGTACTGATGGTAAGGCATCTATCGAACCAACCAAGCCAAAGAAATGGAGGGTCCGGAAAACAAGGAAGGAGAGACGCCTAGCAGCCAGCATTAAGGCGGCGTCCCTGCTCGCCTCCACACCGCCGTCTTCCTCGACAACGAAGAAAGAGGCCAAAGGCCACCTTAATTTTGCCGCCGAGGAGCGGAAACCACCTCCGACCGGGGATAAAGCGAGGGTGGTCCAACAGCGGCTTAAAGGTGAGGAGCAGCCCTCTGCTAAGTGTGCTCTCAACGAGACGACTTCGCCTCGCGGAGAGTACAAGAGGCAGAGGCTGGACCAAACCAACAAGTCGCCAAACGCAACTACGCCCAAGCTGCTAGCACGCCCCTTAGCATCGCAATCACATGCACACGCTCGGGGCGTATCAGCAAGTATGTACCCGAGCAGGTACTCACCGAGATACAGAAACGTATCTTCGGCGATGCTGTAGCTCGGAAGCAAACACAACCCCCAAAATTCAAGGCGAAGCCGCTTTTTACTGAGGGCTTTTGAAACTGTGGTGTGCTGATGAGAACACACGCAGCTGGCTACAGCGTGCCATCGCCGAAATGGAACTCACGGCCAACGTCAAGTTGGTCGTGAAGAACCAGGCGGACATCCCGCAACGGGCCCGCTGTGGTATACTGGTCCCGGAACAACAGGGGCTTCTGGAGGACGCGCAATATTTAGGGCGCGTTCTGTCCTTCCAGAACCCCGAAGTTGATGTACTAAAGTGGACCCTTATAAATGCGGTCAAACAAACCGCCGCGTGGTTCCTGGTGGTCGGAGTCCCAGAGGACCAGGTGCCGACCCTCATGAAGGCCGGACGCCGTCTCTCATTTGGAGTGGGGACGGTGTACGTAAAATTCCAGGGTCGATCCGGTAAGTTTACCGAGGTCCCTCTGGGATGAGACCCCAATACTTGTTCCATAAAACAAGATCTCAAAGCACCCCCGGCTAAAGAGGAGACTGATCCTCAGCCGGAGGCACCGAAAAAGGTGATGCCCGAAGAGGCCTCACCATCCACTCCCAACAGCGTCAGACAGGAGAGCGCACCCATGGAGGCGGAGGAGGCAGACGATGTACTGGCTTCGATCTCCGGCCTCCTGGGAGAAGACGCCGACTCCATGGACCTGTTTGCGGAGCTAAAACTTGGAGGGGACGATGAGGGAACTACCAGCGATGGTGTCCTCCTCATTCAAGATTAGCCTCCTTCAGGGGAACCTCCAGCACAGCCGAGATGGGACGAATTACGGAAATGGCTGAAGGTTCAATATACGGCTATCGCCCTGATCCAGGAGCCGTGGATCAAAGGAGGCCACATCCAGAAGCTCTCCTACTTAGGAGGTAAGCTTATAGTGACCAACGACCACGATCATCCTAGATCTTATATACGTCACAAAAAACCTTAAAACACATTTCCTCACAGAGTTCTGTTGCAGAGATCTTACTGCCATAACGCTTCACACACTGGATGGCGAGGACAAAGTGGTCACCCTCGCCTCAGCCTACATGCCCGAAAAGGAGGAGCTGCCTCCGCAAGACCTCATCCGACTGGTGGACCACTGTGAAAGGGAGAGGATGGAGGTCATCATCGGGGCTGACACCAACGCTCACCACCCGCTGTGGGGCATGAGCGCTCAAAACGCGAGAGGTAAGTACCTTGTTGAATATCTTTTTACTGCTAACCTCAACTTACTAAACACCGGCTCTGAACCAACATTCGTCACTAGAAGGAGCCGCACAATCATCGACTTAACACTAGCGACAGAAAATGCAGCGACGGCCATTACGGGCTGGCATGTCTCCAAAGAGGCATCCTGCTCGGACCATAGATGGATCCGCTTTGACCTACAGGCAGGAACATTACAAATTCAGCGAAAACGAAATCCAAGAAAAACGGTGTGTCCGTCAAATTTGAGCGACATCTGATAAACAAACTCGCTGAACTGCGCATCCCACAGATTCTTGAGAATACCACACAGATTGAGGAGCAGGTAAACCACCCAAACAAATCTATAATAGATAGCTACCACATAGCATGTCCAGAAACCCTTCCGCCTAAAACACCAGGCAAACAGCCGTGGTGGGGCCCAGAGCTGGAACGCAAGCGAAGGAAGGTTAGGAAAGCGTTCAACAGGGCGAGGAATACATGTACGGATGAGGACTGGGACACCTATCGTTCAGCCAAATCTAGCTACAAAAAATGCATAAGATATCGAAGCAAACAAGAATGGTCATGCTACCAACACTCACCGGCAAGCCCGGCCTTCTGTTTACTTTATTAGTAGACTTCCAACAACTATGAAAATCATGTTTGGCGTGATGCGTTGCTAGAATGTCCATTTTAAGTTGATCACTTTTTATTTGTTAAAATTTATTATTTTTCCGCCACTTTAACCGGCTTTCAAAGATTTTCCGGCTTTCTTGCCTCACTCCAAATACGACCCGACCTTGGTCTGCCATACCAGATCCATGACTGGAACTTAGACCTGGCGTCCCGGTGAGCAGCACTGACATGTCTGTTCCAACCTACCACAGGTTTCTTTTTAGGTATTCTACTACTACCCGCGTAACTATCATTAGTACCCGAGTAACTGTCATTAGCTGCTCGGCCTAAGATTTCTACAATATCGTTATACATTTTTTCAACAATATATTTATGTTCATTTTTAGTTCAGCGCTTCGTCGTGGGACTTATATTGTGGCGTTGACTCTAAAAGCTGGTATCCTTATTTCACAATTTTACATTGGCTGTTGTCAATTTACCATCTGAATTAAAAAAAAACTATATATAGTGATTAATCATTCCGAATTTTATTCTGAGTTCTCAAAATTTTACATGTGTTTTAACTGTATTTACAGTAATTTCTGAAGCTTCTTATTGTTGTGGATGGAGGAATATAACCTCTTTTCGCTAGATGTTAAGAAATTTTAAGCGTAATCAACAGTGTAGAGGACTAGCGGTCACTGTCATGGGATTTATGTTTACTGTCGGATAAATAACAGTCTCCAGGTCACTCACAGGAAGACATAGGGTGGGCTAATCCTAGCTAGATCGATTTATCGCCCCCGAAACCGCCTTTTTTTTTTTTTTTTTACGTGCGGGAAATCCCCACGGATACCCACCCCTCCGGAGCCTAGGAGGGGTAGGTTATGTCGGACTCGAACCGACTAAACCGCACGCCGTCTCTGGGTCGTAGTGCTAGGCCGAAGGTGAGGTTGTCATGCGACATATCCCTCGCACCCCGGCTGACCCAGGGCCATCCCTCTCGGTCTGGCCCTCCTCGGGAAGGGGGGGCCCACGCGGTCCCCGACTCAACCCCGGTGTGGGGAGGCGCGCATCGTCCTACGATGCGCGCCGCCGCCGTGGCCTGCTTCTGCTAGGATGACGGGCGGCTCCACCCGTCACTCTCAGGCCCGCGCTCATGGGGGGCGGAGGTCAGTTTGCGCCCTCCGACGCCCGAGCCGCCTTCGGGCGCGTGCAGCGGTGTCAGCGAGCCTCTCTCGCTCATCGCGCCGCGCCCGCTCTGCTGTCTCCTTCGCGAGCATGACCTGCTCGCAGAAGGAGGCGCTGGCCGCCCACGCATCCGCGCAGCGGACCATCGCCGCGAGCAGGGTGGAGAGCGTGAGCACTCTCACCCCCAGGGCCGCCACAAGCTCCCGCCTCGGCGTCTCAAACGCCGGGCACTCGGTGAGCGTATGCAGCCCCGAGTCCACGCTCGCGTCGCAGTGATGGCACTCGGGCGTTGGCTCTATACCCATCAGATGCAGATACCGCCCGAAGCTACCGTGCCCGGTGATAATCTGCGTCTGACGGTACGAGAGGCTACCGTGTTGCCTCTCTAGCCACTCCCCCATGATGGGCCTTACCGCCGCAATGACGGCGTGCCCTGCGCGTGGTTGCCCAAGTCGTCGCTCCCACTCGGCCACCATGACCTGGTGGAGCCGGGATTTCTCGGCCCGAATATCCTCGGGCTCGGGATCGAATCCCCGCTCCCGCACCTCCTTTCGGAACTTATATAGTGCCGAAAGGGCCCTCGCTTCCAGGATCCACGGTGGCGATCCGGCCAGGAGACTCGCCGCTTCGAAGGATATCGTGCGGTATCCCCTGATGGCCCTGGAGGCCATCGTGCTCTGCGCCGTACGGAGCAGAGGCAGGAATCTGGCCTCCAGGGTGTCCGCCCACACGGGGCACTCGTATAGGGCCATGGACCGCACGACACCCGCGTAGAGTCTCCTGCAGGAGGACTCTGGGCCCTTCAAGTTGGGCAACAACCGGCCCAAGGCATTCGCCGTGAGCACCAACTTGGGGCGCAGACTTCGGAAATGCTGTCCGAAGTCCCATCGACCATCAAGCACGAGCCCCAGGTATTTCAACCGGGGCTTGATGTCGATGGGAGTACCTCCCACTGTTAGGCTGGCTCCCGGGCCTGGCCTGCGCCGACGGCCATGAAAGAACATGGCCTCGGACTTGTGCAGAGCCACCTCGAGACCCAGCCGCCGGATCCTGTCGACGACCTGAGCAACCGCGGTCGTGGCCCTCAGGGTCGCTTCGCGGTGCGTAGCCCCGCTCACCGTCACTAGCGTGTCATCCGCATAACACGTGACGGTGGCCCCGTACGCGAAGTCACCGCGAAGCACCCAGTCGTAACCGATGTTCCACAGGAGCGGCCCCAGGACCGACCCCTGCGGACCACCGCACGACATCTCACGCCTACCGACTCCCGTCGAACTTGGGTAGATGACGGCTCTCTCCGTCACGTACGCCCCGACTATGCGGCGGAGGTAGAGAGGCACGTCGTGGTACATGAGTGCCTCCCTGATGCAACTCCAGGGCAAGGTGTTGAAGGCGTTGGAGATGTCCAAGGACACCGCCAACATCACCTCGCCCCGGGCTACCGCATCCCCCGCCAGAGTCCTCACGCGCATGATGGCATCCACAGTGGAACGCCACCGGCGGAACCCAAACTGGGTGTTCGCCAGGTCCGGCCCCACTCTAGAGAGATGCTCGACGAGGCGCTTGGCAATAACTCTTTCAAAGAGTTTGCCCACCTCGTCGAGCAGCACTATGGGCCGGTACCCGGACGGCTCGTCCGCCGGGCGTCCCTGCTTGCGGATGAGGACCAGTTTCCCCGTCCTCCACATCTTCGGAAACTGGCCCCGCTCCAAACATGCGCTGAGGAACCCTCTCAGTCGGGGTTTGAGGCCGTCTTCCCCTAGAGCTAGGACCCACGCGCGGCCTGGAATGCCGTCGGGTCCCAGGGCGGTGCTTTTCTTGGCCCTCAGCCTTCGCACGGCCAGCTCTAGTTCTACCCAAGTGACCTCGGGCACGTCGTCGTCAATCACCACACTGGGCGCCGTAGGCGACCGAGGCGGCGGAGCCATCTGCGGCGGAACATGTTCCGCTCGTGCCGGGAACAGGGATTCCACCACTCCTCCGAGCAGAGCCGGTTCGAGCACCTGGGTCAGCGGAGGGGCCCGGGGGCGCAGCTTTTCTCTTACCATAAGGTAAGGCCGCCCCCATAGGTCCCGCTCCAGCGTCTCCAGGAGCTCCCGGTAACAAGCGGCCTTTGACCGCTTGATCTCCGCTCGGAGGGCATTCCGGGCCTCCCTGTATCCCTCATGAAGCTCCGCCAATCGGGGCTCCGAGTCTGCGGGACGAGTACCCCTCCTACGGAATCGGGCCCACCGGCGGTGCGTGATCACGCAGGCCATACGCAGCCTCGCGATCTCCGCACTCCACCAGTAGACCCGACGCCTCGGATAATAGGCTGGAGCCCTAGGCATACTCGCATCGCAGACCCGCGTCATGGCCTCCCGGAACCACGCCGCTTCATCGTCTATGTCGACAGGCCTGTCCGGCGCAATGGCCCAGGCCTGTACGATGGCGGCCTCCAGGAGGTCCTCCCGATTCAATCGCCCCAGCACCCAGCGCGGCTCACGTTGGGCCGAAATGACTGGCGCATCGCTCGGGGGAGGGGAGACATCAAACCGAACGTATCGGTGATCCGACAGTGTCTCCACCTCCGCGGCGACACGCCAGCCCCGCACGCGGAGTGACAGGGAAGCGCTCGCGAACGAAAGATCTACGATCGAACTGCGCTCCCCCGCCACAAACGTGGCCATATACGTGGCTTCGGCCCCGCGATTCTGGAGAACTAAGCCGAGAGAATCGGCCCTGCTCTCCAGAGCCCTGCCCCGTGCGTTTGTGCGCCGGGAACCCCAGGCCTGAGACCAGGCGTTGAAGTCCCCGAGCACAAGAACCGGACGAGGCGTACAGGCATTGACGACGTCGGTCAGCCGCTCCAGCGACCGCCGATACTGCCCTATGAGTCGGTGTGACCTCGGCGTGAAATAAACTGCCACGACCGCAATCTCCCCCACCCGCGCCGCTACGATGCCATGCTCCCTTGCGATCACAACAAGGGGAGGGGCACCCGTAGCGGCGTTATGCACCAGTGCCGCCGATCCATCCAAGTCGACCACCCAGGCGGGCCCGAGGGGCCGGTGAGTGTATGGATCGGCGACAGCGGCGACGTCGATGGACCACTGTGCCATGCTCTGGAGCAGAAGTGCCTGAGCATCGACACCGTGGCCCAGGTTCGCCTGCAGGATGCGGAGACGAGGATCCATTATGGAGCCATCTCCGCATCCCGCCCCGAACCATAGGCGGAACACCCGCCTCGCGGCGGCGGCTCCCCGCGGGTGCAGGCCTTGCTGCCAACCCTATGGTCGGCCGGCTTGCCCTCCGCCGCACACCTGAAGCAGTGCGGCGGAGCTTCGCAATACCGGCCCTGTGACCGGGTTGGCTGCAGCGGAAGCAACGGTCACCGACCGTCACCTCCGCCTTGCACTGCACGCCCACGTGGCCGGCCGACAGGCACCTGAAGCACCTGTCCGGCCGAGCCTGTAGGAGCCGTACCCGGACTCCTACAACGCCGCCTACCGCGAGTATCCGCCGGTCGGCAGCCTTTTGGGCTGCTGCGATGGGGCAGCCGACAACTGTTGCCCCCTGTCCGCGACGGCCGTAGCGGATCGCTCCGACCTTAACCGCCTCCAGGGGGCAACCCCCAGCCTCCGCCACGGTGACCCGAATTTCTTCGGCCGTGATGGAGTCGTCCAGGTCCGAAATGCGCAGTTCTGCGCACTTGGTGGGCCTGGACACCCGGACGTCGGCTGCATCCAGCGTCTCCCTAAGCCTAGCCGCAATGGCATCGGCCTTGGGACCGCTGGAGGCGCCAGGGACGTGGATGAGGCGGGCACCCGTTCGAGTGTGTGTCACCCGCAAGGTACCCGCCACATCGAGGGCCCTCATATCAATGAGGCCCCTCGCCTGTTTCACCAGGTCCACGTGCTGCACGCCCCTCTCCGCAGCCTCCGGTGTCATCGTTAAGACGACAGCGGTGGTACGGGGGACGCGCAGCTTTCCTGACGCACCCTTCGCAGCAGCCAGGGCCTTCTTGGCCCTTTTGGCTGCCTTTTTACGGGCATTCCGCCTTTTCTTGGTCTCGCCGACCACCTCCCAGCTCCCTACCGGTGCAGAGCTACTGGAGGCCGTCGGGGCCGATACCGGTGCCAGGGCTGGGGCCGGGGCAGGGACCGAGGACGACTTCCCCTTGCCCTTTCCCTTGCCCCTGCCCTTGGCTTGGGCGCTCCCGGCCGACGCGGCGACAGTGGCCGGAGCAGCAGGCGCAGTGGGCACGCTACGGGCCGACTCCTGCGAGGTCCCCGCCGCCACCGTACGGTTGGGGCCCCGCTTTACCGCTCCGGCATATCCCCCACTCGGCGGCGCCAGAAGCGGACGACGGATGGAGTCCATGATGGCCTCCAGACAACTCCGCGTCCACTCCTCGTGCGCCGCCTGCCGCTTTTCCATGGCGACCATCGTCGCCATGCAGGCCTCCACCGGGTTGGTGGGCCCCATATGCGCCGGCGGCGGTGGGACCGGCAAACGCGCCGGTACAGGCGGCGGCGCCGGCGACAACGGCTGCGCCGGGGGCGGCAATCTCGGCCGCACCGGCGACCTCGACCGCACCGGCGGCAACGGCGGCACCAGAGATGGCTCCTGCCTTCGCCGCGCCGCACGGGTCACACGCTCGTCCGGCAGCTGTGTACTCACGGCGATGGCCTCGTGGAGCGCTGCCACTTCAGCCGCCATCTTGGCCATCTCCGCGCGGTACTCCGCCGCCTGCCGCTCAGTCTCCTCGAGCACTGCAGCCTGCCTCCTACTGAGCTCAGCCCGCTCTAGCTGCGCGCTGGCCAGCTCCGCCCTGAGCAGGTTGTAGTGCTCGATGAGGCGCAACGTCGTCCGCATGAGCCGGTCCTCCTCCGGCTTCATAGCCCCGGTCTGGGGCTTAGCCAGACCTTTAAGGGCCTCCATCACCTCAGTGGAGGTGCTGTCACCGGTACATGGCAAGGGCGCCGCCGAGGTGGAGGAACTCGGCGGCGCCACCACATCCTCCGGGACAGAGGCCCGTGAAGGATGGGTTTGAGGGGCACCCTTCTGGCCACCCCGCGCCTTTTGGCGGCTGACCGCCACCAGCTTAGGCGGGGGGGGGGGGGGGGCGCAGCAGCTCGTCGCCACTATGACAGCTGCTGGTGCAAGAGGACGGGGCGGCGAGCGTAGACTCGGCCTCCGACTCCGTCTTCTGTCGGGGAGGGACTTTTTTGCGGGCAGTCCTCTTGCGCCGCAAGGATTTTCGGGTCCGTAGACCCACCGGACTTCTGTCTCGGCTATCAGCGGTGTCGAAATTCTCCGACACCGCCTGGGACGCGACCTTCGCGTCGTGGTGCTGCGCGACCTCCGCGCAGACTGTTTCACTGGGTTGGGTTTTTGGTTTTGTATTTAATAGAGCTTCCATGATGTCCCACGAGTAGAACCGTGCTAAGGACACTTCCTGGGTGACGGCCATTCCAGGAAGCGGGGTATATACTGTGGAGGTCCCCAGGTATCCACAGGTTTTAAGCGACTTCGCTGTCGGGTTTTCAGACTTTTCCTTGTCGTGGGCCGGCCAATTAAGGCAAGCCCCACGGCCTCCAGGATATCGGCGTTCCCGAGTGTGGCTAGCACTCAGGTCGTTGTCGATATCTCGGAGGTTACGCGATGCGGGGGAGTAGCCAGCTCTCCCAACGCCAACGGTGGCACGAATGCCCGTCAGCCCCTGCGCGAGCAGTAGGCCGACCCGTCCCCGGATCCAACGGATCCCATCGCCTCTCCCGTGTCTCCTCTGCTGAAGCAGAGGGGTACCGGGAGCGACAGCTAGCCCTAAAAAGGGCTGTTGAGGTGGGAGTAACCCTACGAATTTCTCCCCGCGGGCCTTGCAGGCCCGCCATACCACGACCCCCTCGTGCAATGGGGTCAGCTAGCCCTAAAAAGGGCTGTTGAAATGGAAGGGTATCCTACGGACCCCTTCCCGCGGGCCTTGCAGGCCCGCCATCCCACGACCTCCTCGTGAGGTCAGCCGTCGGGTTATTTGTCAACGGCCAACAAAACTCCCAAGGTAGGAGTCTGTTAGCCGTTGTCCAGGGTGCACCAGCCCCCCCGCTTCCGCTCCCCAGGACCGCGGTCCAAAGGGGGAAGAAACGGAGAAGCCGACGTGGAGGTTACCCAACGAGCACCCCCCCCCCCCCCGAAGCCCCCTGTATACTAAATTTCATGAAAATCGTTGGCACCGTGTTCGTTTATATACAAGAATTTCATGTTTAAAGATATATATTTATCATTAATTATTTTAATATCTCTGTCACAACTTTTTATGTAATGTTATGATTAAGTTTATGTTCATGGTGTTAATGTTTTGTATAAATAGTTAAATACCTACATACTGTTATAAGAAATAAATCGTAGATAAATGTAATTTAAGAATTATTACTGTGTAGATAAATATCTTAATTTAATTAAGGTCAGTGCAAGGTTTAATTTTGCACCTTTTAATTTACCTTTTAACTTTGTACGCAGTGGGTCATTGTCTCGTACTTATTTTAAAGCGTTCCTTCACACCACCACTACCATCATCACTGTCATCATCATCACCACCACCACTGCCACTATAATCGTCATCATCACCATCATCTTAGCGTTGCATTTGAGGGTTTCCCCTCACCGCTCCTCTTCATATTTTCAATGAAAACACTTGTACTCTTCCACATTATTTATTGAATGCCTGACCGGTTTCGCCTTACGGGCATTATCAAAGGTTGATACATGTTTTTTGGGTATCAGATGTCTAAAAACATTCCCATGCCCGGCTAGCATGGTTATATTAGACAAACACCGCACGCCGCAAAATTCGGGTTTTGAAGCTATAGAAACTTAAATTAATAATGTTCACTTTTCGTTGTTCGTTGTTCAATACTATGCTCAAAAAGTAATATGAGATAATAAGATGTAAAAATTACGAGTTATAATATTTTAAAGAAAATGTCGAATGGAGAATGTGAGACTTACGGACTGAATTTAGACGGTAAAATACTTCGACATGTAGCGAACTTCGAAAACACATAGATCAGTGGAAGCAGTGGTCATTCGAAGATGTGTCTTGTCTAAGTATTGTCTGTCAAATAATCGTCTGTCGAAGTAGTGGTAATTCGAAGGTGTGTGTTGTCCAATAATTGTCTGTCGAAGCAATGACTGATCTATGTGTTTTCGAAGTTCGCTACATGTCGAAGTATTGTACTGTCTAAATTCAGTCCTTAAGTGAACATGCGAATGCAAAGCGCCGTCTCGTATTTCCGGACCTATCGCCTAAACCATATTCCTTGCTTCCCGGCTAACCCAGAGTCATCTCAATCTATCAGATATTTACAATTACAATACTTACAATTTTTTTTTGTAATTTTTAAGTAGGTACAATACGCCTACGATAGTTTACTTTTGATTTTTAATAAAAATAATATATATTATATCACAATTTAATAAATAACTCATGATTTATTCATACAATTAAACCCATAATAATAAGAAGGTTCAGAAATACAGTTAAAACACATCTAGTTAATTTAATATTGTGAGAACTCATAATAAAATTCGAAAATGAATCGCTGAATGTGTTGCTAAGCACAAATCTCGAGAACAACTGAACTGATTTTGCTAATTCTTTTTTTAGAACATTTCTTGCAGTACAAGGATGGTTCTTACGCAGAGAAAAAAAAAATTGCCTGAAAAAGTCAAAAAAGTTTTTATACCACCTAAGTGGTAAGTATAAAAAATAAGACCATCTTGATTGTGAAATAAAAAACGACGGGTTGCACTCTGGAAGTGCCGGCAGAAGTGAAAACTTTTTCTTTGTTTCTTTCTATATACAGAGAAAAAGATAAAAAGAACATACCATACCATAACATACCTATAATATAGCGCCAATCATAGAACCATAGAAACTGTCAGAAGAAATTAATGAATTACAAAAATAAAAAATAATCACAAAAAGTGTCAAAAGCCCAGGTAAGCTAAGAAGGTTCATAACGTACCTAAAAAATAAACAATCTGTAGCTAATGTTGTATGACGTCAGTCGTCGGTTGCGGTTCAAAGGTCAAGTGATCTTGACGCGCGTTAAACACTTTTTACCCATCCAACGCCGCTAAAGAAGTTTTCACTTCACAAAACTACCGAGTGGAGAAGTGGACTTTGGGCGGCAAAGTGCGCGCTTAGGATGCAAACGGGACTAATATTATGATGATGGGTGGTGATGATGATGATAACGAACGTTTTCAACTCAGAACATTCCAGACAAAAATTATTCATACTTTTAAATCATACAAAACATTGTATATATACATTTGGCGACAGTACAAAAATATTATTTGGCCTTTCTGCCACTCCCAAATGACGTCATAGGCTGCGGAAGTGATGATTGAAGATGTTAACTCGCCCAAGTGAGTTGAAAGATCTCGGATATTTTGGTGATTCCCCTTTACCCTATATCTGGTAACTGGTGGTAGAAATTTGTCCGGGTGGGTACCACCGTGCACGATGGCGAAAAACTCTTCATAGTAATCCAATCTAGGTTGGATTGCGTTCAGGGGTCAGCAAGTGCATAGCCGGGCAGGGGGGATTGTGGTCGCAGCACCAGTTAGACCAGTGGGTGTCACGCGGTGCTGCGACGATAAGCCTCTTTTGATGAGATCGTCAAGCTGAGTGCCGCCATTGTTAACATGGTACGTATACGTAATGGTGACCCTATTTGCTGAGATTTTGCCTTCAGCTTACCATCAGGCGAGGTGCAGTCAAGTTGACGTATCCTATATAAATAAATAAAAACAGAGAATAGATACAGGTTTAATGATAAACGTTTTAATCTTCTATGTAATAATAATAATCCCTCCGACCGTTTTCGGTCATGGCGACCGCTGTCGACTCCTACGTTAAGTTTCGGCGTTCATGCGCCCTTATGTGGCTTACGTAGCCAATTTTTGCGGTGAATTTTCGCGCACAGTGCGGACATGAAAGAACACCGTTGAAATAATTGTAAGTTATGGCCGCTGGTGGTCGGGCTTTAAGTTCGTCACGCTTAGCGTCTAGTTCCAGTATGCGACGCTTCTCAAAATTGTCAGTTTTTGTTTTGACCATATGTCTCCATTCTTGTCGCTGTGCTGCCAAATCCTCCCATTTCGAGGGCTCTATCTCGCATCTTTTCAAATGTCTTTTCAGAACGTCTTTGTATCTGAGGAGTTGACCGCCCTGCTTTCGCTTGCCCTCCTTGAGCTCTGAGTAAAAGACGCGTTTCGCCACTCGATCCTCCGCCATCCGCGACACGTGTCCACACCACCGAAGTTGTCGCCGCATCAGGTAAGCTTCAATGCCACCAACATTGGCTCGTCGCAGCACTTCAGTGTTACGTACACGGTCAGACCAACTTATCTTCATGATACTTCTCAGACATTTCAGGTGGAATCGGTCTAGTGTACGAATATGGTGTCGGTACAAGCACCACGTCTCAGCGGAATAGAGTAGATTTGGCAGCACAATGGCCATGTATACGGACACTTTCGTTGTCAGTTTCAGATCATGTGAGCAGAAGACCTTGGAGTTGAGTTTGCCGAAAGCTGCCGCGGCAGCACTTATCCTACTGCTTATCTCTGAGTCCAAGTCGCACTTAGCTGTTATAGTGCTCCCCAGGTATCTAAACTTGTCAACCTGCTTCAGCACGTCGTCACCAATCTTTACGGATAGTGTCTCACGACCATTAGTATCCAAGGATAGCACTTCCGTCTTTTTAACACTGATCCTAAGGCCATACTTGCAACAAGATTGGTGCAGGTCAGACATCAGCCTTTGCAGGCCCTCCGGGGATTCTGCCAAGAAGCAAAGATCGTCAGCGTACATAATCTCACTGATCATGGCGTATGACACTTTGGTATTTGCCTTAAATCTAGCGAGATTAAACAGTTTGCCGTCTGTTCGAAAGCGGATGCGTACACCTTCAAGAGAATTCTGTAAAACCTCCCTGACCACAACAGCGAAGTATAAAGCAAAGAGTGTGGGTGCGAGTACACAGCCTTGTTTTACCCCACAGGTGACGGGAAAGAAACTCGACTGCTCTCCTTCCACTGTCACACAACACTCCATGTCATCATGCAGTAGTCTGAGAAGCTTTACAAATTTCTCTGTGCAACCCATTCTTTTAAGTACAAGCCATAGGGCTTCACGGGGAACACTGTCAAAGGCCTTCTCGAGGTCAACGAAGCAAAGGTACAACTTACGACCTTGTTCTCTACTTTTTTCCTGTAGTTGACGCACAGAGAATATGGCTTCACAAGTTCCCCGGTCAGGTCGGAAGCCAAACTGGGTCTCCGGCAGTAGTTGTTCAGAAAGTGTCCTAAGGCGGTTTAAAAGTATTCTGGCAAAGACTTTTCCCGGGACAGATAGAAGCGAAATACCACGGTAGGAGCTACAGTCCGAACGGTCACCCTTGTTCTTGTAAAGGGCGCTGATGCGTGAGACTTTGAAGTCATTTGGGACCCGTTCTTCATCCCACATGCGAACAAAAAGTTCATATAAGGACGAGTACAACTCCTTCCCGCCGCACTTAAGTAGTTCGCCCGGTATTAAGTCAATACCAACCGCACGCTTGTTTTGCTGCTGTTTGATGGCAACGACCACTTCGTCCAGCTTTAGTGGCTCGTCTAATTCATCAGCAGATGGGAGTTGAGGTATCAGGCTAATGTGTTGCAAATCAGCTGATCGATCTACATTGAGCAGATTGTTGAAGTGTTCTGCCCACCTATTTAACACATTATCCTTAGTTTTAATAAGATGCTCACCATCAAGTGACTTAAGGGGTACCTTTGCTCGGACAGTACTTCCCAGCAGGTTTCTAACCTCACTATAAAACTCACCAAGCTGGTTCGTGTCTGCGAGAAACTGTATGGACTCAGCTTTTTTCTGCCACCAGTTGTCTTTTGTTTCCCGAGATAGTTTTCGTAGAGCTTGTTCACTTTGCTTGATGTCAACGGCAGCGTTTCCGCTAGTTCGCTTTCCACCGTTTTCGCGTAATAATTTGCGGTGATCCGATATAGCTTCTGTCAATACTCTGTCATTCTCATCGTACCAGTCTTCATTTCTCCGGACTTTTCGGCCTAAGATATTCGCAGCTGTATCTAAAACATGAGTAGACAGAGTCTTCCAGTCAGCTTCAATGTCCCCTGTTTGGTCACGCGGTAGGGTACTTGCCAAGCCTGAAACATAATTATTTCGCACCTCTTCGTTTTTGAGCTTCTCCACGTCCAGTGACGCAGGTTTTATACGTTTCGATCTCCGAGGCGGGAACAAGCGAAGGCATAGCTTAATGATAACAAGTCTATGATCTGTCCAACAGTGCGCACCGCGCATGACGCGCGTATCTTGGACTTGGGAAACGTTATTTTGCCGAACAATTGCATAGTCGATAAGATGCCAGTGTTTGGACCTTGGGTGCATCCATGTGGTTTTGTGCTTAGCGGGGTGTCTGAACATTGTGTTTGTGATCGCTAGTTCAAATTGCGCACATAGGCTGAGCAGCAGTTGGCCATTGCTGTTCAAATTCCCAATCCCATGCTTACCCAAGACCCTGGGCCAAGCGCCATAATCTCGACCGACTCTGGCATTGAAGTCCCCCAGTAGAAGTATCTGTTCTTTGGGACGAATGCTATTGAGGCATTGAGTCAACTCCTCGTAGAACTGATCTTTAATGTCATCAGATTTATCCAACGTTGGTGCATAAATACTGATGACATTAAGATAGTTGTCATTATGCAAGTGAAGGCGCAAAGTGGTCACGCGGTCAGATATATGGACAGGATATTCGTCTAGACACTTCACAAGTTGGGTTTTGATCGCGAACCCGACACCTGACCGTCTCGGCTCTGAGGCAGCGGTACCTTTCCAGAAGAAAGTATATCCACCGCCGTGCTCTACCAGTTCACCTTCATCAGCAAGATGTGTTTCGCTTAGTGCAGCTACATCTACATTATAGCGACAAAGTTCCCTGGATAAGATGGCAGTTTTTCGTTCAGGACAAGCATTAGAGTCGCGGTCTAGAAGTGTTCGCACGTTCCATGCGCCGAATGTCATAGTAGATGTTTTAATATTTTTATTACTTTCTTTGCGACTTCGACCACGAATTAATAGATGCGGAGGCAGCCGTGGTTACTACCATCCTCTTTGGGAGGGATGAGCATTTTTTTTAGGGCACCTTTTCTAGCCCCTCCCCCGGCTGAGCGGGGAAAGCAGTGCCTCCCTGAAAAGGGCTGCTTTGTCACCCCGGGTGCTGCCGAGCTCACACTGTCACCCCATTGCAGTGCAAAAACGACCACGGCGTGTACTCACACCCCCGGAGCCGCCTGCGTGCAGGCATCAGACAAAACCCGGCTTGCATCAAACCGGACCTCTCTACTTCTGCCCATCGCCACAGGACTTAACGTCTTCGGAGTCCATTTTTTTTTCGGAAGCGGTCAAGTGCGCAGGATATATTTCAGTGCACAAGTGTACGCGCAAACACAGATAGATGTAATAGGGAGCACCTATTACATAGACGATTAAAACGTTTATTGATTTTTATACAATACATATACTTACCTCTTTAGGTGGCAGACAAACACACTGCCCACCCTGTTGGAAAGTGGTTACCATGGCCTATGGACAAGTGCAATACAAGCGTTTCTTCGCAAGTTCCTTTCGCTTTCAGTGGGCTTGTTGTGCTACCTAGCTTAAAATTTAAAAATCCGTTCCGTACCTCGGAGAGCATCGGCGCGCATCGAAGGACGATGCGCGCCTCCCCACACCGGGGTTGAGTCGGGGACCGCGTGGTGCCCCGCTCCCGAGGAGGGCCAGACCGAGAGGGATGGCCCTTGGTCAGCCGGGGTGCGAGGGATATCTCGCATGACAACCTCTCCTTCGGCCTAGCACTACGACCCAGAGACGGCGTGCGGTTTAGTCGGTTCGAGTCCGACATAACCTCCCCCTCCGGCTCCGGTATATCCACATACGTGGGGATTACCCGCACGTTAAAAAAAGGAGAGCAAATCAAGTTGTCAGCCTCGTTGCTGAACATCTATGGCAGTCGTTACGGGTAGTGGCGTCCTAAAAACCTCGACTAACTACATATCTTCGATATTATCCGTCAGTTGTGGAGGTCAGATGGCAGTCGCTTAACGGGAAATAGGCCGTCTCACAATTAGACTGGAAAGCGGACCTCATCGGTGTAAGTAAAAGGCTCAGAGAATGTGAATAATGTATATAAATGAAGACTTTCCGGGCTACTTCTTATTAATTAATTGAAACAATTAAAATGGACATAAAAAAAAATGTGTCGTCAATCGGCCTTGCAAACGTATTCCATTATTTATTGGCATCTTGCCACGTGGTCGATAAGTTCATCTTATTGTTACAATGCAAAGCAATGTATTCATTGCTGGTTTAGTAAGAAAAAATTTGTTTGTTTCTTAGAAGAGAGAGCAATGTATTGTGTGTAAAGAAATTCATGCGGTGTTTACGTCGTTTTCAGTGACGCCGTTCTGTTGTGTTCAGCGTGTGTAAGGATATGCGTACAGTGGCTAAAATAAACGCTGTATTTGAATAGCTGTTACCCGCTGTTTTATCGATATGGAAATTCTGATTCGGCCCTCGTAACTTATGGGATATGTTCGGGAATAAGAGTGGCATGTGTTATTTTAGACTCTAATCGATCCATATATTACTTTTTTTTTGCCAGATTAATTCAGTCGTTTGTGTAACAAACTTATTAATAAAGTTTCACATTGTACTTATCCTATTATTATTAGGAATATGAATATTTGGTTAAAGGTTTCCAATGTTTAGTTATTTGTTTTTTAATCTCTCTGTAAAGATGTGAAGCACATAATTAGATGATTTAAAAGAGTGAAAGTCATGCGGGGCGCCTTTAGTCAAGCTCTACACAGTTTAATACATGTTTATTTTTTTTATTGGAACTCATGTGTGAACACAAATGCTAAATTATACGGCGCTGTTTATGTTTCATCTATACATCTCTCTGCTACCTTCCTTCTACTTCTTTATCATCCTAGCGCATTCCAGTCGTATCTGAAGCTTTTTAACTTAGTGTCTGGGTTCCGCTTTTACCAGTCTAACTGCGGATTTGTCTAAACTTCGATATTTTCTGTCAAGCGATAGCTATCTGACTTCCACAACCCAAAGGCGATATCTAAACATTGCAGTTAGACCAGTTGTTGAACTTTTTAGAGCTCAAAATGCCCGTAATTACTACCACAGATGTTCGTATAGCAACCGGGACTGATGGCTTAACGTGCTTTCCGAGGCACGACCAGACCAATGCAAATACCCATATTCATGCATACAAATATTTACATTCAGCAGGGATCGAACCCGCGCCTCCTGTGTAGCGAACGCGTTTACTACCGCTACGCCACAGGGGCAGTCAACAGCTTTCCTTCCTTCTATTTGCGTCATCCGTATAATAAAATCTTAGCATGTTTCCCAGTAATTGTACGTTGATCCTATGGTGACTTTGAAATACTCTACTGAGAGAAGCTTTCGTTCAGTGCCAGTGCGTGTTTGGTGGACAGACCACTCTTCACGATGACTGCAAAATGTGACAGTGGTAGAGACACTACGGCGATAACCTTCGAGGAAGCCCTAGACAAGACAGGTACATAGTGTGATCGTATAACTATATTTTAAGACAGTTTTAGCCATAGTGATCAGATGTTTTAGCCATATCGATCAATTGTTTCAGTTGAACTTACGTAAACAGGAATCGTGTGGTGTTTTCATTGTCTGTGTTGATTGTTTTTTGGTTGGGTAAGGGATTCAATAATATTATTAGTAGATAATACATATCTATTAAAATATTGTGTTTATGTCATATAATAATACTAGCTTCGTACCTCCAATATTTTTCCACCCGCGTGGCGTCAGATCCCGTTCCCGCTGCACTCTCTACTATATTAAACATGTGTTATACGTATAAACCTTCCCCTTGAATCACTCTATCTATTAAATAAATCCGCATCAAAATCCGTTGCGTAGTTTTAAAGATTTAGGCATACAAAGGTATATAGGGACAGAGAAAGCGACTTTGTTTTATACTATGTAGTGATGAGCCGTCCACATACAATATTATTGGTAGTATGTATTAATATGCGGTGTCCCATAAGCCCTCTTATACCATACATGAAATTATTTGTTACACAGTTCGATTATTTATATATTATATTAAAAAAAAGAAACAAAAAAAAACAAACCTCTTGACACCAAGTATCCTTAAAACACCAAAGAGGTTAAACACCAAGTACCATATTTTTTTTTTTTTTTAATTATTTTGACGGTTTGTAAATTCCATTAACATTAAGATCTTAAAAGTAACGTAACCCTAATAGTAGATTGTTCAACAAGGGTCTAAAACAAGCCACAATATATGACCCCGCCACCCAAGTTCGAGTGTCATTATGGTTGTTTAGTCCCACGTTAAACACTCCTCTTTTCACTTTGAATGCGAGGAAAAAAAACGACGTTCTATACAAAATTATAATATTTATAATAACAAAGTTTCTTAAAATTACGTATTAATCGTTAATCTAACCTTAGAAAAGTTATATTCAAAATTCAAATTGCAAAGAAATTTGTTCCGCGGTTTTTTATTTGTTAAGTGACATAATAATTAATTAAATTACTATCATTAATTGTGTTTCACGAAATTAAATGGGGTTTTTAGATTTTTTCAAATGTCATTTTGAGGTTATTTCTATACACAATCACTAAAAAGGTGATAATATATACACAATCACTAAAAATGTGATTCACAAACACCGTGATTGGCTGTATAGGAGTTTTCAAAGTAAATAAAAAAAAAACTAGTCCCTAGAGTTTAATAAGGAACTAGTCCTGATATGCAGAGACTAAAGTAACATTTTAAGAGCATGAGAAGTGGAAAAAGTTCGGTATTTACAAATTAAATGATCTCGACTTTGACTTTGGGTACAAGTCTATAGTATCCACGTGGTGACGGAGAAAGAATATAAGTATCACCACCCCATATGAACCGAAGGGTTAGAGGCGACTAAAGGAGAAATACGCAGACGATATCACTACGAAAGAAGGAAAACCCGAAATAAATCTGTACCAAGCCGTCTGGCCCGCGTGGAGGCAGTAGGCCAAGACAACCCAGCATTGGAAGAGGCATATGTCATCAATGACTGCATTAAGCAAATGGTTGTATAGTTAGTATTCAAAGACTCCTCAGGGAGTCCACGAACAAGTACCAGTGGAAAGAACAAAATGAACTATTGTTTCTAAAACAAGGAATGAAGATTTGTTTTCTGATTTAGCTCTAGAAATTGAGGCCTCCTCTACAAAAACAAAACGTTAACTCGAGTCTATCATTTTAATTTTTAAAGATAAACATTATAATGAGTGTAATGACTAGATGTCAAGCAATTTTTAATTGAATTAATGATTATTCAGAAGTGTCAGAGATTTTTTTTTTCGTGGAAGATTTCTTTTTTTTACCTTCCATACCCAGTAGCGTAGCTATGGGTGGGCAAAGGGTGCTATGCACCGGGGCCCCCAAGCTCAGAGGGCCCCGTGAGCTCGGCCACTGAGCCCAAATTAGCAAACCTCATACAACTATCGAACATATCTTACATTCGGAATTATAAATTGGTTGCAACACAACTCCAATCAGGGCAACTTATTTGGTTGAACTTGTACGGAATTGTGTTTGTGCAGTATTGTCACCTATTGTCATTACGTTTACAGCCACTGAGCTTTCGGGCCACCTGAGCCCTCAGGAGGCCCGGTTCCTTGGCTCAGTGGCTAGAAAGGCCTCACGGTGACATCTTGTACCGGCTGACGCAAGTGATCTCCGGGCACGGGTGCTTCGGAGACTAGGTACCTATGTAGGATCCCGAAGGAACCAACGACCCAGTGCTATCACTGTGATGCGAGCTAGGCATCAGGGCTATGCATGAGGACCGAGTGCCCGGCCGAGGCGGGTCCTCTTGGCGGCCCTAGGAGTGGGACTTTTCTCGCTCAGCGCGCTGCGTACAGCGATGAAGCGATGCACAAGCTCGTGGGCTGCCACCGCTTCGGCGACGGAAACTTTCCCGAACCAACATATCTGTCGGGCTGGTTAGGTTAACGTATCATTCCCTTTGACATAATCAACCCGGGTGAAACATAACCGTCCTTTGAATATATAATCTAAGAAACTATGATGCATATCCTGAGTAACGTGTAAAATTGTGTATAGAACTCCCACATTCATGACAGCCTTCATATCTGTGACATCATAAACTATACGAGTGTCACCTTCGCTGGTGCTGCCAGATACGGTAGCAATTACCTGGTTTCTTGAACTGCAAATGTCTGGCAATGCCATACCCGCCGGTTTCAGTAGGTCGAAGTCAAAATCAAAAAAAAAAATTCAATCTAGAACAACATGATTGTTTTTTGTTGACGTCAATAATAAATTCTACTTAACCTAAGTTTACTACCGCTTCCAAGGCGCTGGTGGAGAAGAATCGGCGCAAGAAACTTCACTGCGGCAATTTTTCGTCAACTTACAATATTTATACCCTTGAGCGTTTTCACACTCATCCGATATCCGATATCCGATATCCGATATCCGACATCCGATATCGGAGGAAGTCAAATGTATGAGATATGTACCTTTCTTTCATCTTTCTTTCGTTATCGGCGCCAAAACAGTGGTGTTGGCTCCGATAACCGATATCGGGCCGGACAATGTGAAAGAAAGATACATATCTCATACATATGACTTCCTCCGATATCGGATGTCGGATATCGGATATCGGATGTCGGACATCGGATGTCGGATATCGAATGTCGGATATCGGATATCGGATATCGGATGAGTGTGAAAACGCTCTAAGGCTAAATGTTGACGGATCTACAATTGTCTCGTGTCTAAATAAGCAAGACTATATAAAAAAGACGGGTTGCACTCCGGGAGTGAAAACTTTTTCTTTCTTTCTTTCTTCGTTATATACAGAGAAAAAGGTAAAAAGAACATACCATATCATACCATACCATACCTATAATATCCAATCGTAGAACCTTTCACTAATTTTCTGGTAATTTTCTGTCTGTAGAAATTAATAAATTAGAAACAGAAAAAATAATCACAAAAAGCAATAAATTAGGTACAAGAAGAAAAAGATTCACAAAAAGTGTCAGAAGCCCAGGTTCGAACCCGGTACTATCTGAAAACATAAGGACTTACAGTCGAAGCGCTTACCGGTAAGCTACGAAGCTTCTTAGCGTTCCAAAATAAACATTCTGTAGCTAATGTTGTATGACGTCAGTCGTCGGTTACGGGTCAAAGGTCAAGTGATCTTGACGCGTCAAAGGTTACGTGATCCTGACGCGAGTTTAACACTTTTTACCCATCCAACGCCGCTAAAGAAGTTTCACTTCAATAATTAACCGTAAGTTAAAGTATGACAAAAAGTTCAGTATTATGCCGTAACTACAGCATTTTAGGAGGTGCCTGCACCATGCTCAGGCCAGACGTTTTTATCTTTAAGATTTAGGAGGGGTAGATCCAGAGATTGGTGACTTGACGACGTAGAAGGAGACATGTATTGCCACGGATGCCCAAGACTGAAGTTGAGGAGGAAAATAAGGAAAGCGGATTCCGAGCTTTGCGGTGAAGACTTCAAATTTTCTTCTTATTCGTCAATTAGTGACAAATTAGTGAAATTAGATTAAGCCTAAAATTCAACGACACTTATAGCTCCGTACTCGCTTTGTTCAGATGCTTGTGCAGGTATTGGGGCACAACGGATACGATAGAATGTGGGTCATTGTTTACAGAGGGGCGCTGCAGTTATAGCACTGTAATACAATCAAATAAATAAAAATCAGTATTAGTTAATAAATTTCGTAATGGTTTTAGTTTTCGTGGTATGGAGACGGAACAACCCGAATTTGTAATGATTGTTTTCAAGATGTTTTTTTTTAAATTATTTATTGTTAGATAAATTAGCACTAGTAAACGAAATTGCTAGTATCCGTTTTAGTATTACCGTGGTAACAGTCCCCACCCTCTACATGTAGGCTTCAAATGCGACCGGAACTAACACAAAGATGATAATAACACAGATAATATAATTCTTATACAGATGCACGATCAGGAACAAAAAATAGTTACACTCTTAACTTCGATAAGCAAGTAGGCAGCTTTTGTTTGCAAGAATTGTAACTAGATGGCGAACATTTCCAAATTTTACTTTAAAAAAATTAACTTATCAAAAATAAAACATACACTAAACACATTATTGAATATGACCGATTAAGATTATTAGTATTGTAACCTATATTGATTCTGCCAGATTCGGCAGTACTTGTATAAGTTACAGACTTAATGCACCAATTCCTAAAATAGCACTATTCATAATCTATTATGTGCTATTGATAAATCTTTATTTATTACATTACCAAGGAGTTTTATAACATATACCTACATGCTTAGGTACATTATCATGTTATTAAGTTATGAAATAATTTACGTGATTCTAAATAGGGAAATAAGTGTTTTTTTTTTAACTTTTTTTTATACCTTTAAATGATTATACTAGTGCCGTGCCATCTATTGATTTTTGAGTATTACTAAAGATATTTTCTTAGTATCGGTACCCCATGGTACGTTACGCTGCGCCTTATTTATTTAATAATCCATGTAGTAGTTTATGCATTTGTTTGTGAGGTTAAAAGTTTACGTTCATTTAATTTAGTTCCCTTTGTGTTGTTTCGTCAACTCCCATTTTGGACGTGATCCAAGTACTAAATTTCTCCTTTACACATGTTTTGTTTTATAAATAATGTTGTTGTAGATATTGCTCGATTCACATGTCTTGGTCCTAAATTGCGATATATAAAAGACCCTGGCGGTCGCAGATTGTCTTGAATTACTCTCTCTATACTTGGTAAATTCTGCTCGTCCACTGCCGTAACACCTCGTGCAATCCTGAAAAGATACACAAGAAACGTGTTCTCTGCGTGTCTATAGAGCACAATTTGAGCACATTAAATACATTCGCAGCCAAAACTGATAAATACACGGAAGGAAATGAAAGGAACTTTAATCGCACGCACGCCTAAGCTGTGGAATGTACTCCCTGCTGTGGTTTTCCCAAGCGACTACAACATGGGGTTCTTCAAAAGTGCATTAGAAGGTTTCTTCAGAGTCGGCAGCTCAATGTGACGCCCCTGGTTTTGCATACGCATTACGCCACGGTAACCAATTTTCAACAGGTGGTCCGTGTACTTGCTTACCACAAATGGTATCCAAAAAAAGATTATTTTAGGTCCATAATATGTGCACCGAGCTCTAGAAATTCAATTAACATTATAGTATGTACAAAGCTCATCAACTTAAGGAAAAAATACGTAAAGTGCACAACTAGTGAGTGCATTATAGGTGGTACTGTTACTTTTCGGTGATAATATTCAAGCATACTTACAAATATTTGCACGAGGAAACGAGCCCGCGCCTCTGCGTAACAGTCGCGGTCACTATTATATCTATTTGCATGTGTTTCCGTGCCTCGGGGAGCGCGTTAAGCCGTCGCACTATGGGAAAGCCCCATACAACGCCGTCTCAAAACCCTTTTAAGCGAAAGTCGAATACAAGGAATTTAATTAATCATTTTATACAGTTTAATATATTATCTTGCGATTTGCATAATTTATTTTATTGTAATTGTTAAACATAATATAAAAATCAGCATCAAACCTAACTCACATTCAGAGGCATCACTACGGGTGCAATATATTGCCCCAGTTCAACGTCACATTACTCGTAAACTCTTGATGGAAGTCTACAAGTATTATACATTTTTGGAATGCTTATCATCTCCTTATATTGATACGTAAATAATATTTTATATTTGCGTATAATAAAATAAAACTATCGAATATAATTCAAGATGACATACATTTTTGAGATTTTTTTTTTTTCAACAAGAGGTTTAGTCTTTACCGATGCTTACCGATGTTGAGATATTTATTGAATTATAATCTTTATACATTATGATATAATATAAATAAAAAAAAGGTGCAGCATATTTGCACTTTTCGAAATAACTTTAAAAATGTATGACGAGGTAAAAATTGCGGTTTTCTCCAACTTCGTATAAAATTATTTCCTATCTATTACGGTTAAATTGATAACAAAATAATTACAGTGGTAACTGTTATTTATAGTTTATTATGTGGTTGATATAGTTTTGACCACCTTGCTTGATAAAATGCGGTCTCTTATCAAGTAAGGTCAAAGTTGATAAAGGTTGGTTATAGAAGAATGCATATTGGTTTGTTATCTTTCTACACATTATACTACCTATTACAGGGACCTATAAAAGTAGTCAAATCCTGAAAACATCACAGTCAGTAACCAGACACTCAACTGCCCAAAAAGCAATTCTAGAGAATAACTAGTTCTGAGCTTAATTAATATCCAAAAATGAGTGAATTTGTTTGTAATAAACGAGAATTGTGTTATTGGTTGGTTAGAGGGCAGACTATAGAAGCCTACTTAGAAAAAATTTTTAATTTGTCAGAAGATAATAAGGCAACTGTTATCTCCTACATTCAAAGAAATTTGCTGACTCAATGTAATCAACGCTGGAAAAAAGCGTACCGAGTAAAAGAACGTTTCGAAAGTAATAACGCTGAATGGCTAGATGGCCTATTTAGTGTTCCCCTAGAGTGTCGTGGCTCTGTTGATGAACCTAGCTCGTCTGGAAGTACTGGAGGCAGACCTTCAAAACCTTACGATGATTGTTCAGATAAAACAAAGAAGCGAAAAAATATGAAATTGATACAAGAGCACGGATTCAACTGTGTACTCAATTCATATGCTCAGGAGTTAAGATCTATGAGTGAGACAGAGGAGGCCGCTATAGTTAACATAATAAGAACTAGAACGAAAAATGAGAAGAAAAAAATACTTAAATATGCAACGGAAATCCCCGAAGAGGTAACACCATTTTCAAAGGATGAGGCATTAAGGACATTTATTGATTTAGACCTCAGTAAAGAACAGTATGGGAAACTACGAGCTAGTTTGGCGGATAAAAATTGCAATATATTTCCGTCTTATGCAACCCTAGCTGAAGCAAAAAGAATGTGCTACCCTCCTGATTCAAGCATAACCATTACTAATATAAGTGCAAAAGTTAATCTACAGGATTTGTTGGATCATACGGTAGCACGTATATTACTAATTGATTCAGTTTACAAAGACAGTTTGAGAAACCTTAAATTATTCTGTAAATGGGGATGTGATGGCTCCTCAGGCCAGAGTGAGTACAAACAAGTTTTGCCGGCAGAAAGCGATCTTATTTCAGATGCCAACCTTTTCATAGCTTCTCTTGTACCCATTAGACTCATAGACGAAGTAACTAATAGTATTGTTTGGAAGAACGAAACTTGCTCATCTGTCCGATATTGCAGACCTATAATGTTAGAATTTGCCAAAGAAACTCCTGAAAAAACAGCGTTTGTTGTAGCCGATGTCAACCGTCAAATACAGAAACTGTCTTATATGGTCAAAATTACAGCTGATTTGAATGAAAACCAACAGAGTTACAGAGTTTTGAGACGAAACATAATCAACTTTCCCATAGTGCGTCGTGTAGGTCCGAATTGCCGAACGATCATCTATGACAGTTGTAAAGCGTATTTGGAGCCTTAAAAAGTTCAACAACACTGGTCTATCTGCAATACTTCGTACCGCCAATTAGTTGAGGCGGTTAGTCGACAGTCATTTCACGTAAAATATCGAAGTTCAGCGAATCCCGTAGTTAGACTAGAAAAGAAGGACCTAGAATCCATTATGACTGGACGTACATTATGTATTTACTAGCTTTAGCTGCAAAAGCAATTCTTGCGCGTTCATTCAACGAACAAAAATCCACAATACAAAAGCCAATTGTTGTTTTTATGTTTTATGGCTTAAAAATATAACACCTTTGTATCTGATTATTCATTATATTTCATAGTAATTGTCAATAAATTTCTGACGTCACTCTTTGACCACGCATATTGGTACAAGTGTTAGTGACACGTATGTAGTGGTAGTGAGACATCAAGTGACTGTTCAAAAATAATGAACTTCTTGGTTTTTCATAAGAAAGTTAGTGGTAATTGGCTAACATACATAGACATCTGTTCAAAAATAATGAACTTCTTGGTTTTTCGTAAGAAAGTTAGTGGTAATTGGCTAACATACATAGACATCTATGTAATATGTTAGCCAATTACCACTAACTTTCTTATGAAAAACCAAGAAGTTCATTATTTTTGAACAGTAACTTGATGTCTCACTACATACGTGTCACTAACACTTGTACCAATATACGTTGTCAAAGAGTGACGTCAGAAATTTATTGACAACAACCTGTAATTCTCCAAAAAACAAAAACACACCTGTAATTCTCCTAAAGAGTAGGTAGAGGTGTAATAACCTCAACATTTCATCAACTAGTATCGGTTCGGTTCAATGTATTAGAAGGCGTGCTGGGGCAAGCCTATTGCTGACAAGTGGGCAGTTAGTTATGGGCTGTAAGTTTACTATCGGATGGGCAATAGCCCTATCCCTAAGACAACTTCGATAACACCCACAGGAAGAGATCCCAGAGACTCCACCGGTAACTGACACAACAATTTTAAAACATTAAACATTCCAAAACATATTTACCCTTTTAAACTCTCGTGTTCTATGAAATATAATTGAGAGAACGGGAATTATAGCGATCATGGTATAGGTACTTACATACCTTTGATTGCTTGATGTTTCGACCAGGTGACACCGGCCGTGGTCACATGCTGACACAGTCTATGACCACGGCCGGTGTAACCTGCCCCTCTAGACAAGTGGCAATTCGCTAGCCGGCGTTTGATGGAATACAATGACGAATATATGGGATTTGACGTATCTGACAGTCGTTAACGCATGTCACACACGTCAAATCCCATACATTCGTCATTCTATTCCACCAAACGCCGGCTAGCGAATTGCCACTTGTCTAGAGGGGCTGGTACCTTAATTATATATTACCCTTTTTGCGATCTGGAGATTAGGGTCAGAAGACATTCAGTAATGGATTACTAAATAATTAATGGAGAAGTAGGAAAGTCAGTCCCAGTTCCATTTCATTTATTTGGAGCCCAGGCTCCAAATTTATTGATTGCGACTGGGATTGGCGCTTGGATTCATATTCTTTTTTTTGAGACGACTAGAGAGAGATGTCCAAAAGGTACAAGGTACAAAAAGGTACAAAAGGTACAAAAGGTTGTACTCGCTACCATACCAGATGCTGCAAATAAAAAAAAAACTTTTATTTCTTCTCTAATATTACATTGTAAATCAAAAGTCATCAATGTGAATTCCAATGCAGACATTGTTTCTTCTTTAATTGCAATTATTCGTTAAGAGTTATTTTTATTTTCATTCATTACGTGTAAGATGTTACTCGATACCAAACAATAAACCTTTGTATTTGTTTGTTTTGTGTATGTTTAACAATACACAATTATTTTTTAAATTAAAATTTGCATATTTTAAAAATATGTTTATTTATGTATATATTTATGTCACATACGTATTTTGGCAGCCGGATTCGCACGCGAGCGTGGACTCGGGGCTGCACACGCTCACCGAGTGTCCGGCGTTTGAGACGCCGAGGCGGGAGCTTGTGGCGGCTCTGGGGGTGAGAGTGCTCACGCTCTCCACCCTGCTCGCGGCGATGGCCCGCTGCGCGGATGCGTGGGCGGCCAGCGCCTCCTTCTGCGAGCAGGTCATGCTCGCGAAGGCGACAGCAGATCGGGCGCGGCTGATGAGCGAGAAAGGCTCGCTGACCTCCGCCCCCCATGAGCGCGGGCCTGAGGGTGACGGGTGGAGCCGCCCGTCACCCTAGCAGAAGTAGGCCGACGATGCGCGCCTCCCCACACCGGGGTTGAGTCCTGGTGGGGGACCGCGTGGTGCCCCCCCCCTCCCGAGGATGGCCAGACCGAGAGGGATGGCCCTGGGTCCGCCGGGGTGCGAGGGATATATCGCGTGACAACCTCACCTTCGGCCTAGCACTACGACCCAGAGACGGCGTGCGGTTTAGTCGGTTCGAGTCCGACATAACCTCCCCCTCCGGCTCCGGAGGATTCCGTGGAGATCCCCACATTCGAGGATAGCCAGATTAAGAGAGATGGCCCTGGTTCGCCCGGAGTGCAAGGGACCTACAGACGGCGTGCGTTTTAGTCGGTTCGAGTCAGCCATAACCGCCCCTTCTGGCTCCGGTTTGGGCGACCCCAAAGTACTGTTCCTATAGAGAGAATATTCGTTTATTTTAACTAATTATTCCGATATATTTATCATTTTGACAAATTCAATAGCCTTTAAATGACATCAAGTAATCAATTAGCCCACTGCTGTCCATTACTGGACATAGGCCTCTCTCCAGCCACTCCCAATGTGCACCATTTCGTCCGATCCTCCGCCTTCCGTATCCAGTCCGTCTCAGCCACCTTTTTTAGGTCGTCAGTGCATCTGGTTAGAGGGTTTGCCTTCTCGCGGTCTCCACTCTAGGACTCGTCTGCTCCAGCGGCCATCAATCCTTCGACAGACGTGGCCAGCGCATTGCCACTTCAGCTTGCTTATTGATATCTAATATATAAAATTCTCGTGTCACAGTTTTCGTTGCCATACTCCTCTGAAACGGCTTGACCGATTTTGATGAAATTTTGTGGGCATATCGGGTAGGTCTGAGAATCGGCCAACATCTATTTTTCATACCTCGATTCGCGATAACCGACATCCACGCGGGCGGAGCCGCGGGCGACAGCTAGTACTTATATAAAATGATATTCATTGACACTGCAATAAATATAATAAAAGAAAAAGAACGCTGACAGGCGGCTTCACCTATTACCCCAAGACGCGCGCTCATGTAGGACGGCGGTTGTTCAACGACCTCCGACGCCCGAGTCGGCTTCGCGCATCGAATACGAGCCATTGAGTGAAAAATTAAATACTAAAATGAACAAAAAATTACATCACTAATATTAGCTTAAATAATTTAATTACTGAAAAACCAAGATCATCACGTTTTATTTTTGACAGACGAATTAGTTTTACTCGCATAGTTTAACTCCGATAATCATTTTAATAAAATGTCAAACAAAATAATTAAGCTGTAATAATATCAGTATTATTATTTAGTGTGAATATTTGCTATTTATTTCATTGTCATCTATGACGAATTTGAAGAAAACTTTGTCTCGATAATGAATAAAATTATTTGTAACAAATCCAAGCATAAAATGAACAGTAAATTAAAATATATTTTTGGTTATGTATGTATAAACTCTAGCAGCACGAGTGTGACTCCCCTGGTGTTGCGCACGTCTATAGGCCACGGTAATCACTTTCCATCAGGTGGGCCATGTGCTTTTCTGCACACGGCCAGGACAGAATTAGACGTTTTCTTCTCCATAGCTAGTTATGATGGAGCTAAAGTAATTTCAATTCAGTTAGGTGGTCTAAAGCACACTTTTTCTTTTAACAGCTTTTTTATATTGTTTTTACCAGGAAATGGCCTGTACAACATTCTGTTGGTGATGGCCTGCGCACTGATACTCTTGGGCATTGGAATGGACTTGTTTGGCTTCAGCCTGGTAGTGGCTGCCTCCTGTGATCTGGACCTGACTGTCACGCAGAAGGGAATTCTGGCATCCCTGCCTTTTATTGGTAAGTAGAAAATGAAACACGAATTGAGTCTCCTACCGGGATCCATACTTCTGGGTACCGATAAGATGGGTGGACTTGAGAAGTACTGGCTAAACGTCGTAAGACAAGACATGCCTGGTAATGATCTCCCTGCCAGTGATGCTTAAGACCGTGTGCAATGGTAAAGAGTCAAAAGTCTGTGAAAGCAGATCAGAATATCTTAAACAGATCTGTTAAGAATGTTTTTCGATAACTACCTATGACGGTTAAGGTATCTGTGCCCCATGAACGATTGGCAGGCTTCACACATTCACTCAGATCTAAAGTAAGCAGGCAGGCTGCTCTTTCGATACCTTTAAGTTACGAATTCAATCATCTTTTGTGCTCTGTTCTAACTGTCTTACTGTTCCGACTCAGAAATCTATACTATAGTTACATTTAATAACGATATATCGTAAAAAAACTTATAATTTGCGTAATAGTAACAGTATTGTCATGTGTACACAAGTGGGGGTAAAACACGTCATTTTGAAAGTGCATTCACTGCTGACAATACGAAACTTACTCATACACAAAAGCACAGAATAGATAACAAAAGACTATGATAGAAATAAATTCTTTGTTTATTTTTTCATTGAAAAATGATCCGGATCTGTTACAGCATATGGTGTATTTTTGTACGTCCACATTTAGAACACATACGTCTATTTACACGTGTTGTTTGTCAAATAAAAATAATAATTGTAACACATATTGATTTTGTAGTAATGGATTTTAATGTCTTCATTGTTATTTATTTGTTTGTTCTAAAGAAAAAGGAAAGCTCTTATTTGTTTGTAATTACCTAACACATTGGGGTTTTATTTTTCTTTTATGGAAGCAATTACCGCATGTCCTCAACTCCGGGATGAGCATGAGGTTGCCTTGGGTCCCAATGATCTACGAGGGGTTCAATATACCACCCTAAAATAGGTTTATATACGTATTATTTCATTAAGTGGCAGACATTTACAAGACCCACAATATTGTGGTCGCTTTAAAAAAGCGCAGCATTCCCTGAATTAATCAGAATAATTCATTGTATTTTCAGGTATTCTACTAGTATCGTTCATATGGGGCTACGTGTCTGACACCAGGGGGAGACGGTTTACCCTTGTGATGCCTCTGCTGATCTCCTTTGCCCTATCCTGCATAGCCAGCCTTTCACCACACTGGATCTTTTTGGGAGTGGCAAAATTCTTGTGCATTTGTTTGTAAGTGAATTCTTAACTATTTAGCTGTTAAAACTACTTTTTTCATGTCACTGAGGTGGCAGACATGCATGATGGAAAGTGGTTACCGTGGCCTATGAACGTGTGCAACACCAGGGAAGTTCACACTCGTGCTGCTGACCCTGTAAACACAGAGAATTTCTGTGCCGTCAGAGTAGAAAACAAAGCAGGAATAGCCGAAACAGCACAAAAACTCTCAAGTGAGCTCTGGCTACCCTACTCATAGCCGGGGAACACAACACGTGGTTAATATGGCCAAGGTATTCTGTAGGGCGGAGGTAATTCCCCAGTCGGATTGCTCAATTGAACAGAAATGTAGTCGTGTCGTATCTCCTACAATTATTAATACAGCCGGCGATCTATCTATGGCCGAGTTTCGATGTTGAAGTGACTGCCATCTGACCTTCACAACCCCCTAAGCGTCTCTTCTGTCTCGTCTAGATACTCACCGCTTGTCACCTCAAGCCATCTATAATACTCAACACTATTTAGCAAGCTCAAGTCAAACAACTTCGGAACTACATTTCTGCATCGTGCAACGAAAGATTTCCCTTACTTTTTTGTAAAAAATGAAGTCAAAACGGAGGAGAGAGGGGTAGCCCTTCTTTCACCGATCTAGTCATCCATCCATATCTATACTTAATATTCTAAAGCTGAATTTTTTTTATTTGTTTGGCTGGTATTTCCGTCCAATTGAGCAGCCCGACTGGGGAAGTACCTCCGCCCTACAGAATACAGCGGCCATAGACTAAAGCTTTTGTGCTGTCAATGGGAAGACCAAAGGCTTGTCCTGCTTCATCTTCTACACTGACGGCACAGAAACTCTCTGTGCTTACAGGGTCGACAGCACGAGTGTGACTCTCCTGCCGTTGCACACATCCATCATCCATCCGGTGAGCCGTGTGCTTATCTGCCACCTATGTGGTATAAATAATCCATTAAACGATGAAGTTTATTGGCTATATTTCATCGCTCTACACTACTACTTAAGGAAGCGGAGTAGCAAGCATGAATGTCAAAAAGTCTGAAAAACTCTCATACTTCCTTTCCTACTTGAAAACCAAAAAATATGGGCAGATATTGCTTAAAAATTATACAGGGTTTTGAAATAAGCCACAGGCGAAGCTAGTTACTTCTATAGCAACATTTCTCACGCAGAAGCTCCGAAGACCTTGGGGCCCCAGACCATTATGGATACAAAAACAAAGTAGGGGTCGTATCGTTTCGTCCCATATGAGCATGGAGCATATTAAATTGACCTAGCTAATTGTAGCAATCATGTCGGGCAATATATTAACATTATTAATTGAGAATTTTAAGTGGTATGTTATCTTGTACGGAAGTTTCCAGTAAGGAAATTATTCACAGGCTCTGTGACAAATTTTATTTATGACAGCCTTACCATGAAATGATTCCGGGTTCGGAACTCTACGCTACACTAAGTACCAACGTGAACCAACTTCTAATCCTAACAAATATATTTAGATATTTAGTTTAGGTTGAGTGGTTAAAGGAAATAAGAATAATCCACATTACCAATATATATAAAAAATATTGGTAGGTAGGTATTTTTTTTAAATTATATTTTCTACTATTTATATGGTCGTGTTGCTTGCTATAGGTGTCGTAGAAATTGACTAAGAGATAGGGTTGTTCTTTAATTGACAATAAACTTAATACAGCCAATAACAGAAGTACATGATAGACAGCAATAAGCTCACCCTTATCACAGAATAGATAATAGTACTAGCGTACCCTTACCTAAAATCATGTCTGTCAAAATTTGGGTGATATTTCATTTTTATATATTTAGGTCAGGTCAATTTGACTTCACCTCAAATCTGAAAGCAAAGACTCAGAGGGTCACCATTACATACACGTACCATGTTAACAATGGTGGCACTCAGCTTGGCGGCCTCATCAAAAGAGGATTGTCGTCTGCGCACCGCGTGACACCCACCGGTCCCACTAGTGCTGCGACCACAATCCCCCCTGCCCGGCTATGCACTTGCTGATCCTTGAACGCCAGTGCCATCAAATTTCTACCACCAGTAACAGTTATTACGCTTCTTCCTACTCCTTCATTGATTTAACAGGACTGATATATATTGTGTGTGTTTGCAATTGTGAATTGCCAACAGTGGACGGACTAATATTCCTTTTTTACACTTGTTTCAGCGCGTGCGCAGCTAACTCTGTGACCTATACTCTGGTAGGGGAGTCTTGTATCATGCGAGTGAGAAACAAGTACATGTTGCTGATGACTTGCCTTATACTGCTGTCTCCAGCGGTCGCTGGTGGTGAGTGATTTTACTGTAAACTTTGTAAATACAGCACACATAGGCAGTTTAGTGGTTGGGACATCAGCCTTGCGATCGAGTGGGTCTGAGTTCGAAATTTAGTAGTTATACTACTGACATAAACCAACTGGCACTCCTAATATAGGGGTTAGCGGGCACATTATCATAGTAGATAATGTCTGTTTCTAGTGATCTATAAAAAAGACAAAGTTTGTGTCAGAAACTGATAAGAAGTGAAAACGTATAAATATGCTGGATTTGCAATTTATCAATAATCATTTTATTAACTTCAACTGACCACACTCACTTCATCTCACCTCATCGCACCTTATGTCACCTCATTTCACCTAACCTCACCTCACCTCACTTTACATGACTTCGCCGCATCTCAATACTAAATAAATATTCTTTGTAAATGTAATATGAAATCTATTTAAATCTAATCTCACTAGTACAACAATTTACTATTTACAAAGTACAATCTTCAGAGAGCTCGTTAATCTCGGCATCATTTTGTGAAAATAAACTTTGAAGACTAATCTTACTATTTCAGTTGTCACATACCCAACTCTGAAACTGGACTTCGCAATAGACATACCTTGGCTTGGCATCACGTATCGACCCTGGAGGCTGCTCCTCATCGTGCTAGGTCTACCAACAGGGATAGGAGCCATTGCTATCAGCTTCCTGTGTGAGTCTCCCAAGTTTCTGTTTAACTCGGGAAGGCAGGAAGAGGCTTTAAAAGTCTTGAAGCATATTTATGCTGTCAATCATCGAGGATCTAAGGAGGAGTATTCGGTGAGTTATAACTATACACACAAACAAATATGGAATACCGGTTTATAATGTTACTAGCTTTTGCCCGTGGCTCCGCCCACGTGGATGTCGGTTATCGAGTGTTGAGCTACTGAGGATTAAATTCGCCTCTCTACTCAACTTTGTCCTAGACTATTAACTCGCCTCTCTCCTTGACTTTCTACTAGCCTCTATATTCGAATCTATATTCGACTTTCTACTCGCCTCTATACGTGAATTTATACTCGACTCTCTTCTGACTTCTCTGCTCCCCTCGCTACTCGACTCTGTACTCTCCTCTATACTCGCCTTTCCATTGGCCTCTCTACTCGACTCTCTAGGGCCTTCTCTAGTCGCATATCTACTCGCCCATGTAGTCGACTCTACTCGACTTTCTATTTGACCTCTACACGCATATCCACTCGCCTCTATAAAAATCTCTACTCGCCTCTCCACTCGCTTCTATATTTGGCCCGTTATTCGACTATGTCCGTTCTGAAGCTGTAATCCACCTTTGTACCAAATGTTATGAGGATATCTTAAAAAAATTCTTACTGTTTATCCCCCTTTCACCCCTTTTGACAAACTTTCATACTATCTAACCCTATTCCCCCCCTCTCCCCCCTTTTACGTGATAAAATTTTCCAAGCTCTAATCCATCTCTGTACCAAATTTCATCAGGACATTTTCAAAGGGACAAACTTTCATACTATCTAGCCGTAACCCCCCCCCCCTCACCCTTCTACCCTAATTTCGCCTTAAAAGATAGCATATATCCGCTCCCAAGCTTAAATTCATCCCTGTACCAAATTTCATCAGGATGTCTTCTAAACTGATGAACTTTCACCCCAATCCCCCCTTTTCGCGATAAAAGGTATGTTATTAATCTATCTCTGTACTGTTTTATTAATTTTATACATTGTTACAAAAATACGAACATCTTAATATGCGAAATACCATTCAATAGGAATCTAAGTGAAACAAAGCTAAATTATGAACTAAATTTAATGTGTGGTCAATACTCACATGTATCATATGTTGACGTGAATTATTGCAACTATTATCCATTTTCCAAAAACTTTACTATAAACCTATCTAGGTCATTGCTTCAGGAAATATTACGCATAACATACAGAGCAAAAATAACTGATTATAAAAATAAACAAGCTCTGATTGACAAGACTAAACTTACATTAGATAAATGCACACAAACTAATAAAGAAAGCGAGGATAAGGCTCCCATATTGGAGACCCTGCCAGAGCTTGCAGATAATAGTTTACATAATTTTCGTTTCTAAAAAGCATGTTATAAACATACTTCATCAGAATATTGATGGCCTTATGGGCAAATCTGATTTGTTAGCAGTTCATATTGATAATTTCTCAAAACAGGGTAGGATTATTGATGTATTGTGCATTACAGAACACAATATGCTTAAATGTGATATGAATATATTAAGAATAGACAATAATGAACTTGCGTCATCTTATTCTAGAGCTAATAGACGGGGAGGATCATGTATTCTAGTAAGAAATAGTCACAAATATCAATCAATAAACAACATCAATGAGTTTAGTGTTTCTAATATCATGGAGTGTAGCGCAGTAAAATTAATAGAGCATGATGTCTTAGTTTTATGTATATACAGACCGCCAAGGAAGGATAGTAATAGTGTAAACACATTTTTTGAAAAGTTACAAGAATTGCTACAAAGATACTGCCTAAAATACAAAAAAGTGGTTATCTGCGGTGACTTTAACATTGACAGATTGAAAACAACCAAAACCAGTGTTCAATTTGAGGAGGTATGCACGTCCTTCAATCTCAAATTTGCCATAAATCAGCCCACTCGACCAGTCAGTGGTAAATGCATTGACAACATAATTTACAGCGTACGTGGCTGTCAATCTGAGGTAAAGGAACTAGCTTTATCTGATCATTTGGCTCAAATATTAACTTGCCCAGTCAGGGAATACTGCACTATACCTTATTGGTACATAACAAAGCGTGACTACAGTTTAGGTAATATGACGAAATTTACGCAATGTTTGACAAATCTTAGTTTTAATGACATTTATAATTCAAATGATCCAAATATTGCATATAATAACTTTCTTGACATTTTTACTTTATTCTATAATTTGTGTTTCCCTATTATAAAATTAAAAATAACTAGAAATAAAAAGCCCCGATGGATGAGTAAGGGTATTAAACTATGTTCACGGCGAAAGCGAGATCTACTTCATAAGTACAGGAAAAACCCAAGTAGCCAAAATAAAGAAATCTTAAAAACTTATAGCAGGAGACTTAATACCATAATAAATTTAACCAAAAAAGCGCAAAATGATTTTGACATAAAGAATGCCAAAAATAAATCTCAGGCTACATGGAAGATTGTTAATGGATGCAAATCAAATACTCCCAAAGAAGAAATAAGATGTACAAAACTTGATAATATAATAATCAGTGATCCTCAACAGATATCACAGGCATTTAATGATTTCTTCTTAACTAAGTTTCAGCCTTCTTCGGGAGATAATTCCAAAAAGTACAAAGCTACGTTAAAGTGGAACAAAGAAAACTCGATATTTATCAGCCCAGCAACTCCTTATGATATGTATAGAATCATGAACAACCTAAAGAATACTTCCAGTACAGGCTATGACGGAATATGTACAAAAGTTATAAAATTCGTTTCTATGAACATAGCAAACCCATTAAGCCATATCATGAATTTATGCATTAGTTGTGATACTTTCCCTGACAAGTTAAAAATAGCAATAACTATCCCTATTTTTAAAAAGGAAGATAAAGAGGATATGAAATTTTATAGACCCGTAGCGCTAATTTCTATATTCTCAAAAATCTTGGAAAAATTCATCCATCAATGTTTATATGAGTACCTAGACAAAAACGGAGTATTAACCGATGAACAGGTAGGGTTTAGAAAAAATAGAAATATAAACGTAGCGATTTATAATTTCCTCTCAAAGGTCATGGGGAACTTAGAGAGTAAACTACCAGTATATGCTATGCATATGGATTTAACGCGGGCATTCGATTATGTAGATCACTCCATTCTAATAGATAAGTTATATACATATGGAATAAGAGGAAATGCGTTAGGTCTACTGAAATCATATCTTCAAGGTAGAAAGCAGATTATACAAATAAGTAGAATATGTCCTAAATATAAGATGGAAGTAAAATATTCATCAGAAATGAGAGCAGTAACAGAAGGTGTACCGCAAGGAAGCGTTCTTGGTCCATTACTGTTTATTTGTACATAAATGATTTCCCACGGTCAATAGACTACCCGATGATCCTTTTTGCAGACGACAGTGATTTATTCGGGGCAAGAAATTGTGAATAGTGTAGAAAATAGCATAAACTACACTATAGACAAAATAATCAAATGGCTGACATCAAATAATTTTCTAATAAATCTTGACAAAACAAACATTATGACATTCGGAAATAACATAAGGAAATTAAATGACATGAATATAACACATTTAAATAAAACTAATGTTGATATAGAAAGCACCAAATTTTTAGGAATACATATTGACGTAAATTTAAATCGGAAAGTGCACATTGATATAATATGTCCTAAATTAAATAGTTTCTCATATGCGATCTATATGATGTCAAAAGTAGTCAATCAAAATGCGGTAATAACAGCATATCATGCCCACGTAACATCAATATTAAGATATGGGATTATATTCTGGGGCAATTCAACCGACAGGGATAGGGCGTTTAAGGCACAGAAAAGATGTATACGAGCAGTATGTAAATTGCAACAGACAGACACATGCAAACCACACTTCATTAAATTAAAAATACTAACTTTACCTTGTCTGTATATATATGAAACTGTAAATTTTGTAAAAAATAATATAAGCCGGTTCACTGCGTATAATAATAGTGTCCGAAATCGCTATAGAATATGTATCCCTCAACATAGAACAGCGCAATACGATAGGAGTGTTTTTTGTATGGCTCCTCGCTTATATAACAAATTGCCAAGACGTATTTTAGAACTTGACAAACCAAATGTATTTAAGAAAAATGTTCTTCACTTACTTTTAATGAAGGCATACTACAATGTTGATGAATATCTAACAGACATCTTATAATTAAAAATGTATTGAAAATAAATTTCATTATTATATAAAATTTAATTTTACACTCATTGATGGTTGCCTACAATTTTGATATTGACATTGTTCTATAGTTTTGACATTATTAATTTCATTTATTTCTTATTTTGTAAATCAGCTTGAGTGACTTAATTTTATTGACTTCTGTTTATCTATTTTTAAATTTCTTTAAAAATTTGCATACGAATTGGGTGGAATATGGAATGAACAAACTTACAATTCTGTGTAATATCTTACTGTACCTGTATTCGCAAATAAACCATGATTATGATTATGATTATTAAATTTCATCAGGATTTCTTCAAAAATGACAAACTGTCATATAAACTTTCATCCCATGGCCCTACTCCCCTTTTCGCGATAAAAGGTATCTTATGTCAGTTCCTAAGCTCTAATCTACCTTTGTACCAAATTTCATTAGGATATCTTCAAAAATTACAAACTTTCATCCCCTATTTCCCCCCTTAAACCCCCTTTCTCGCGATAAAAGGCAGCCTATGTCCGTTTTCAAGCTCTAATACATCTCTGTACCAAATTTAATCAAGATCGGTTCAGTGGTTTAGGGGTGAAAGCGTAACATACAGACAGACAGGTTAGAGTTACTTTCGCATTTATAATATTAGTATGGATATGGATAGTACATTTTGGTACAAGTGTGTAAAGTTGATGATTACCGGTGAGGCGCCATTGAGACCCGAGCCGTGCTGAGGGTCTTAAGAGAGCCGAGGACGGTAATCATCCATACACGTGTGTACCATACTTTGATGTATAACAATCTTGTGAACAAAATAATGCTTAAATAGATATTTACCCTTCCAGTTTTCAAGTGGTAAACTTTCCATCACATCAATTACCTCATTATCGGACGTTATAATAAATAAATAATTTTCTTCATAACTAGTACTTGTAGACATTTTAATTAATAAATAACTAAAATTTCAAAAGTGAAAACGTGTTGTGATTTGTTTTTTCGCAATAGCGTGAAACATTAATTTGTTTTGAGATGCACATAGGTTGGCCATAGTCTAACAGATGTTTTTTTTTTGTCGCGAACTAAATGTGAAAATTAGATCTTAGTTGCATGACATTAGCAAGTAATAAGTATCCCATCAAAAACATAAATGAGAGCCAAATTCAATATTACTATACATGCCATAGTTGTTGAATTCAACAACAAAAGAAGTGTGATCTAAATGGGTGCGAAGTTTAATTCAGTCAGTCCTTTTAATTTATTTATACCAGCATAAAATATCATTTCTTCTTATAACTTAAGACAACATATTGTACCCTAAAAATAAATGCATTAAATTCAAAATAACCATCAAAATATAAATTTTTTTTTTTTATTACTAAATGAGAAAATAATGTTTAAGATTAAGTACCTTATTATAAATTCTACTCACCCCTTAAGCAACCTACCTCTTAAATGTTTCTTGCACATAATTAAAACACCTCGTAATTAGTAAAAAGTAATTTTAAATGGTCTGCATTAACAATTAATGTGTTTATAAATTGCATATAATAAGTTTAATACGGAATAATAATAATATAATACATCACCCATGACGGAAAGCTATAACAAAGGGTTAAAATGTTAATTTTAATGTTTATTTTAACACGAAAAAGCAAATATCTTCATTATACCTCATTGGTAAAGTTGCGAATCTGTGTTTTGACAATTTTACAGAAGAGCCAAAAACTCTTAATTCTCATATTTTAAACACCGCGCTTTATTCTTTAGATATTCTTTTTTATTTCATGAAAATGAATGCAGAATACGAATTTATAATGAGCAGAGCGTTATAAAAGCAAAAAAACTTAACAAATCAAATTAATTTATAGAAATGAATTGGAAACTTAATGAATAAAATAAAATAAAGTGAATGCTATGCGACAGTGTGTATTACAATACCGGAATTATGGTAAATAGAGGCTTTCACGAAAATTGCAGATTCGTAACTTAACTATATAGGTTTCGAAATTTTAAAACTGTATTTTTACATTTAAGCAATAATGGACAGGCACATACTTTAACTCGCCAGAATCTCTGCTCACATCAAACCACAGGTGTGAATCATACAAAAACAGAAACAGAAAGGACAAGGCGTAAGGCACAATCAACCTTAAAGGGAGGGTGGGTATTGGCACCCTCATATCGCCAACTATCATTTTAGATCCCACGAAATAGGGGCGTATGTATTACTTACCGTCAAGCCGGCACTTTGTCGGGGGTTGTATGTTTCCTGTCAGATGAAGAACGTGTATGTAATGGTTGATCAATCTTTGACTCTCTTTCCTGAGACTTTGCTTTCAAATTACCATCAGGCGATCAGAAGTTGAAGTCAAATTGACGTGTCCTATGAAATGAAAAAAACCATATCAGTGAGAACCGATTTAGTTATTAAGCTTTTTCAATTTCTCTGTATTTTTCTAGGTCCAATCTTTTAAGCTTGAAGACCAGGCAACAAAGAAGAATATGTCGCTTCTAAGGGCTATGTATGAGCAGAGCGCCCCCCTCTTCAGACCACCGTACTTGCGCAGGAGCATCCAGTTATTCTACATTGTTGGTGTGGTGTACATCACGTGAGAACTAGGTTTTATACCCTAACTATCTATACTAAGAGCTATTAGGATACATCTTAAATTAAAAAAGAGCAACTACAAATTTACAAATACTATGGTGCAACTGAGGATTCCACGCCAATTTTTCTTCTGGAAAACTGTAGTTATTACTACAGCTAGCATGAACTACTCGTTACATCGTTCTGGCCACATCTACTGAAAAGGTCTGGTGATTGCAAACGAGTCTTGTAAGGAGGTAGGAAACTACGGTATTCCCGTCCAATTGAGCAGTCCGACTGGGCAAGTACCTTCGCTCTACAGAATACCGCGGTCATAATAACCTCGTGTTGTGTTCCCGGCGGTGAGTAGGGTAGCCAGAGCTCACTGGAGAGTTTTTGTGCTGTCAGTGGGAAGACCACAAGCTATTTTCCTGCTTTGTCTACTATACTGACGGCATAGAAACTCTTTATGTTTACAGGGTCGGCAGTACGAGTGTGACGCCCCTGGTGTTGCACCCGTCCATAGGCCATGGTAACCACTTTCCATCAGGTGGGCCGTGTGCTTGTCTGCCACCTCAGTTGTATAAAAAGAAAATTGTTAACGGATGGTGGGCTCCTCTGCAGTCAGATAAACTGACGACCTGAAAAAAGATACTTGAGTTAGAATGAACTGAAATATTAAAAGTCTTTTCAGACCCGTTCGTAGGTATCTGCAGTATGTTAAGATGAGTGTGTGTGTGAGGGTGTATGTAATATAATAGTATTCTACGATATTCTACAAAACGTTGTATTATGGGTTCTAGAAATCGACTAAACATTTATACTAAAAAAAGGAAATATATACATAAATTAGTGTACAATATAGTCACAATATGGTATAGAATAGTTAACATCGCACGTGTATACATATAATGGTGGCCCTCTTTCCTGAGACTTTACCTTCGGCTTACCATCAGGCGAGGTGAAACAAATTGACGTGTCCTATATAAAAACTTTTTAACTAACAGTAATAATAGCTTCCTGATGTGGCTACCACACATCCTGAACACCATCAGAATATCGATGGAGAGCACCAGCTATACTACGGGGAACATCTGCCAGCTCATCACCACTAAGGCCGTGGTTATTAAGGATACAAATACGACTGCAAGCGAATTAGAAGTAAGTATTCAATTATTCTTGTGTTAACGGAGAAAGAATACAAGTATCATATTTCTCATTCATCTGGTGAGAAATTTCTCAGCCACATGATGAGTTACTTCTCATTCGGCTGGAGAGACATTTTTCATTCACCAGTAGAGAAAATTCTCATCCACCTGATGAAAGAAACTTCTCATCCACCTGTAGAGAAACTTTATTTACCTGTAGAGAAATTTTTAATTCACCTGGAGATACATTTTTCACTAACCTGTAGAGAAACTTTTCATTCACCTGGAGAGAAACTTTTCATTCATCTGGAGATAAACTTCTCGTCCACCTGGAGAGGAACTTTTCATTCAACTGGAGAAAAACTTTTATCCACCTGAAGTGAAACTTCTCATCCACCTGGAGAGAAACTTTTCATTCACCTGGAGAGGAACTTTTCATTAACCTGGAGATAAACTTCTCTTACACCTGAAGAGAAACTTCTCATCCATCTGGAGAGAAACTTTTTATCCACTTGAAGAGAAACTTCTCATCCACCTGTTGAGAAATAGTTAAAGTGGCTTATGGACTTGTCTGCCTCCAAATGTGTATAAAAATCTCCATTCTCCTTTCCAGGTATCTGAAATATGCGCCAGCACCATCGAAAATAACGTGATCCTTACTCTAATAGCCTCTCAATCCATATTCGCCTTCCTGAATTTCCTAATCGCTTACCTCCCAAACAGGAGACGGGTGGTCCTCATCTCAATTCTCTGCATCTCCTCTATAAGTGGGGTCAGCTTAAACCTGGTCCCTGAGGCCATCTCCAGTGTCACCTTCTTCATGGCGTTTACGGGAACGTGTCTGGGAATGGGTATCCTGGCTTCGTATTTTGTGGATATTTATCCTACTTCGCATAGGTGAGTTTGGTAATCATTATTGTGGGATATGTTAACTGGGATGAATGTAGTACAATCAGTATCATTAAAATGTTATTATCAAAAGTATTGAAAATAATCCAAATACCAAAATTTCAATTTTGTATTGATTATTAGAGTACTCGCTCGATCAACGATGAATCTGTTCAAATAGTTGATACCACAGTTTTTCTTGGTATGACTCTAGATAGTAAACTGCAATGGGGTTCTCATATCGAAGCCTTGGCAGGAAGACTTAGCTCAGCTGCCTATGCGGTTAGAAAAATAAGGTCACTGACTGATGAGGAAACGGCACGATTAGTTTATTTTAGCTACTTTCACCTGGAGAGAAACTAAAAATAAACTTGTAGTGCCAAAACTGAGACTTCAAAAGGTTGGTAATTCATTTGTAGGCAACAGTATTAAAATGTTTAATAAAATTCCTCAAGATTTGGTTGACATGCCACTAAATAAGTTTGAAATAGGAGTAAAAAAGTCTTTAATGAAAAAAGGATATTACAAAGTAAACGAATACCTTTATGATAAAAATGCATGGCCATCCTAATCTTTTTGCTTGCTCGCACAATATAAATCTACTAAAAGAAAAAACAAATTGTTTTAAAAAAGAAACGATAATATTGTTCACTGAGTTTCTTTTGCTGGTCTCTTCTCAGAAGAACCATCTTACCGAACCAGCGAAAGAATCATTTTCAAATGATTTATTTACTTAATTTAATATTATATTAGTAATTTCTTGACATGGCTGTAAAATTTTGACGTTCATAATATCGTCCATTTGCGACGACAGTGTGACATATCGAAAACTACAACTTTACAGAAACACAGTTTTTTCTTTTTAATTAAGCATAACTTTTAAATTATTGTCAGGAAAGTCCAGTCATGTATAAAGCTAAAAAAATATAACTAATAATGAATCAAAATATTAATAAGGGAAACCATAATTATACTTATTGGTTAAATAATTATGGCGATTAAAAAAAAAGGGAAAACTTATCACATTGTTACAGAAAAAAAAACTACTATACCATGTGGTAAGTTAGGATATCACGTTGAAGATGATGTAAAAACTTATTTAAGAATAGGTTAAATTTAAATAAAACGATATTCTTGTGAATATTTATTTTATTTTAGGACCATTGTAATCATACAGAATAGTGATAATTATTGAAATAGCCAAAGACTTCGCTTTTGGTACGTTAAATTATACTTATTATAAGTTATATAAACTCAGAAGGCACTTTGGAAGGTATGTTGTAAATATTATATTTATTCTCAATATACGTTCCCTTAATCCTGTAGTTAATGCTTAAAAAGATAAACGTACAGCCTTAAAAACCTTTGCTTAGACTTTCAATTTTACCCAAACCCCAGTACACTTTCAATAGTTGTTCCCGTTGAATTTCTGTTACGTTTGTTTGGCATTTGAATCTACAGTTTTCTTTACAGGGAGGTTTCCGTCTTCGTTTTGGAATGTCTTTATGCGATTTTACTGATTTGTAAGGTTGTCAAATATTTCTTAATTTTTTTGCCATATCTTTTTGTGTTGTCTTGATCTTTTCTTTCCTTTTTTAGTAGGACTTTCTAAAGTTTGAGTAGGGTTTTTCATCACAGCGACGCTAGGATCGATTTGAAGAGGTTCATTTTCTATAGTTTCAGGTATAGCAATTGCATTTTCTGACCTATTTGACTATTCTTCTTTACAGTTTGTGGTCTAGTCACTTCTACCGAGGCATCACCATCATCAATGAAAGAAATTACACGACGTTTGTGTTGAATCTCCACTACGTAGTCTGGGTCTCTTATTGAGTTATAGCTATCTGTAAAGATGTAAAGTCATTTTACCTATCTTTTAGACGTTTGGCTCAGTATTTATTTAGATAAAGTTATAAAAATCTATAAAACCTTCAATGATAGAGGACGAAGATGAAGTGCTGGAAGAGCTACTAGCTAGTAGACTAGATTACCACTGCAAACATCCTCATCCACGTGCCTCCGCTTAGGTGCGCCGCATCAGTGCTGTTGTGGAGAAGCAGTTGACCGACTCGGACACCATGCCTGCCGTACTGGAGGAGCGCTGGGCGAATTCCATGGCACACCAGCCTCAACGACATAATCCGACGTGCTCTTGTCGCCGCCGGTTTGCCAGCTGTGCTTGAACCAAACGGTTTGGCACGCGGTGATGACAAGAGACCGGATGGTATGTCATTAATGCCTTGGAAAATGGGTAGGACTCTGGTGTGGGATGCAACATGCGTTGACACGATTGCCCCTACCCATATACCCGGTACGGCTGGCTGCGCCGGTGCTGCTGCAGCTTCTGCAGAGGCTATTAAGCGGCGCAAATACTCCAATCTCTTTGCAGGTTATGAATTTGTGCCGTTTGGAGTCGAAACGTTTGGGCTTGGAGTCCGAGCGCCCACAATCTCTTCAGAGAGATTGCGAAGCATATAGTCGACGCTTCTCGTGACCAGAAGGCTGGCCTCTTTTTAGGCCAGAGATTAAGCATTGCCATACAACGTGGCAATGCTGCCAGTCTTCTGGGAACGCTACCACAAGAGGCATGCGATGCGGATGAATTCCACGACGCATGTTAACTTTGAGTTTTAGTTTTTTACTATTGTGTATATATTATATAGTAGCTTAAGTAATTTAATTTTATTTAAAGTCAGTTAAAATATGGTAACGCTCTCCATGTACAAATAAATAAAATTTATCCCATCTTTTTGAATTTTCCTCATCTGTACTAATAATTTGAAAATTCGGGTTGTTTGAAGTAACTAGGACAATTTACTTTTTATTGTTTCATCTTCAGTCACATTTAATACATTCGTGAAACATTTATTGGTCTGTGCTAATTGCACTATTCGTTTACCCCTATTCGCCATTCTGTAAAGATAACTGAAGTTTAGTATTACTGTTTAGTATATACAATGTGACAACTGGAAATACCATTTGATTTCACTAATATTTATTCAGCAATAACGGAACAGCAAAAATATACCTACAACATCTTTTAAATTTAGGAAAAATATTTATCATCTACAACGTTACTATTTAAAATGTCACAGCTTTAGTTTGATTTTATTACCAGAATAATGTAACATCTAAAATATAATCTCTTTAACTTTGTGTTATGTTTTACAAGAACATTGTGGTAAGTACGATGTGCCACATTGTGTTTCAAAAGAAAGATTTAAAAAAGACTTACCTTTCTCGCTAATACCGTGGTATCCTTGAAATGTCACGTTTTTCTGGAAATCGGACATCTCGAAGCACACGTGGCAACTGAACTGTCACTGTTTCGAAGTCAAATAGACTGCCGAGTGAGACAGCGCTATAAAGTGATATTTTATCTTTTTCTCTCATAGCTTTGCCGTTTTTAGAGAAAAATATACCCTGTTTTTGCAGATAATAGAAAGCAAGATCGCGATTCAGAATTTCGATAAAACGAAAAATCGTATATTTCGATATGTCACACTGTCGTCGCAAATGGACGATATGTGCTCTTTATGTGCCTAAACTGAATAAACGAAATTGTTTCTTTGATTCTTTGACTCAAGTAAGTATCCAGAGTGGTCCAACTATCTTAACAATCGGTCTTCCAGAATTATGTCAGTCAGTAGAGTATTCATATTCAAATACACAATCACGCCGTCACACCTCGGAAGCTCTCGGAAAAATGTATGAAACAATCGCGTTGTAATTACTACAAACATAGCTCGTGTACATGCACGGTAGTGTTGATGTGTGAGAAAATTAGAAATGTCATGGATGGCACTATTTGAAATTTGAGCTAATTTTCGAGTGAGATAGCGTGATTTTTCTCACTCTATCCCTTGGTGTCATGAATTACGTCACATCCGACGGAGGCGACAATCCTGTTGTTACAAAAAGTCATATTAATGATTTTTACATTAAAACGTATTTCCATCTTTTTCTCCCCTTCGGAAGAAAAGAATATGGCGATACATTTTGGTCCTGTCAATCAACAGAATTGGCACAAATGACAAAACAATACTACGTCACGACTTTGATATGTTTATAGAGTAATTAAAACCGATTGTGTTTATAAAAACTAGCTGTTGCTCACGGTTTCGCCCGCGTGAAATTTTTCATTAATTATAGTCTCCGTTCCGTTCGGTCTATAGGGCACATTTCTTAACCGATTGTCACCAAACATGGCATACATGTTCTTTGATTTAAAACATCATTTTTGCCTGGAGCTTTTTAATCGGAGGAGAAAAGGGGTGCCTTTTCTGTCGCGTTATTTATGAACGGATATTGATGATTTTTGGCTGAAATATCCGAACATGATTCCTTACAGGTAGTTGTGGAAAAAAAAAACATGAGAAAAGGCGGAGACGTTTGTTGTGGCTTTTTTAAAGAACGGATTGACAATATTTATTTGTGAAATATCCAGGTAGCTATAAAATAAAGATACGTATCATGTATAAGAAAGATAAGTGAGGATACCAGATTTGATCTCCAGATGCCAAAAAATGATCTGGAACTCTTTACAGAACTACTAGTATTTATCTTAGTAATTAATGCTCCATTGCCAAGGGTGAGGTAGAACATTTCTTTATAAATGGTGTTTTTATTACGTACCAAGGTTTCTGAACCTCAACTGAATGACACGGATTTTATGCCCGGTTTTTGTAATAACTATCCTAATACTTATTTAGAATTGTCAACGGCGAGTAGGAAATTAGAAAAATGTCAGTTGTGCATACTTTAATTTAATAGTGTTAATTTATTTAAGTATCAATTATAATTTATACTAAACGGAAGTCCACGAAAAGATATCTATTTATATTTTTTAGAAACAAATTGGTTTTTACCGCTCCATGCTTTATAAAATTTAAGAATCATTATTTTGACAGCTCACGCCTATGAAGTGTGGCATTTTTTTTCGATTTCAATGTATCACAATTAATGTCGCCCATCATGGATTCCGTCATTGCCAGGTACCGCCCATTTTTTAACCCTAGAATGTATACTAATCTAAATCTGCATCATAAGCTTTTGAGTTAAAATCTTTATAATGTTAAAAAAATAATACACCTATAATCAATATCGGTCCACCACAATGTCACTTAACATGCTAGTTCTAGAGTTATTTTCTAAAAAAACCCGGACTATATGAAAATTTTTATAATTGATAAGATTTTTCACGAATTTATTCCTGGGCGAACCTGGCATCCAGTTCATTAGTTTTTTTTATACTGTTCATTGATAACCCTTGGTGGAACTTGTTGTTACACAAATTGAGAACACTTGTACTTTTTCTACAGTATTTATTATTGAACCTGACCAGTTTCGCAATGTTTATGAACATTTCTAGTCGTAAACACCTCTAAGTGTTAAAGATTAGAAACCTTTCAAAAACATCAATGTAAACTTTTGAAGTTACCATAAGGTGAAACCGGTCAGGTTCAATAATAAATACAGTGGAAAAAGTACAAATGTTCTTTCTATGTGTAGTTCATTAGTTATTTATACAAAAAGGCAAGATACATTTGAGGGTTAAATTTCACTATGGTCATGTGTGAAAGAGAGGATGCCTTAAAAACCGAAGCCAGCCGAACTTTTCACTCTTCTTGCTGAAGTGCCGTTCCTACACATTTTGCTGGTGACAACCTTTATTTTAGGCGCCCATGAAAGCGCCCATGATTTTGACTTGCGGGGAGAGGAAATGAAATCGGTGGGAGGGGGTGAGCTTCCATTCTGTACGCTAGTACTATTATCTATTCTGTGACGCCGTTCGATGGTATTTATTTACACAAATGTGTCGTTGCACGAATATGTCTTTACGCGTCAGGAGCATTCAGTCTAGTATATTTAAAACATTTAGACATTGGCATTTAATCGCATTTTGTATCCCTTTCTTACTTGTAAAGTCATCCCCTTCACACAATGGCGGGATGATAAGGGACGGGTAAGTATATGAGTAAGAAATGGATACAAAGTGTGTCAATTGACAAAGTATTTGTATTTTTTTTATAGTTGACAATTGCCTATGCCATGAACTCGAATTAGTGAGAAAAGTATAAAAGTCTAGATTTTTTGAAATTTTAGTTGTGTGTGTAAATATGAATACTCTACTAACTGGCATAATTCAGGAAGACCGATTGTTAAGATAGTTGGACCACTCTGGACACTTACAACTCTTTGAGTATACTGATAACCAATATAAAATTGGAATTTTGATATTTGGATTATTTTGAGTATGTACTTTTGTTAGCAACATTTTAATGATGCCGACTGTACATAGTTCATAAAGTGCCTTAAGGTCAGGTTCAATAATAAATACTGTGGTAAGGTACAAGTTTTCTCAGTATGTGCAAATTACCTAAATTAAAATCGTGCAAAAATGTTCTTTGCAAAATTTTCAGAGGTATGGCGGCCTGCCTCAGCATAATGGTAGGTCGCAGTTCTACGTTTGTCGGTATCAACGTGGTGGGCAACCTCATCTTCAACCACTGCCAGATCACTTTTTACATGTGGTCGTTGCTCGTATTGAGTAAGTATCCTATTCTTCAATCTCAGGTTCGTTAAAACCATATGTCTATTCCGTCATGTCAGAGCCCACCATTTTAAGATCCATCTGGCATGGAGGTTCGAATCTACTGGACTTCACCTGAAATACTTATTATCTAGCGGAGAGTAGTCTATTGATGAACTGAGTATGAAACAAATTTGTATTTGCTACTATTTGTATATTATTCATATAATATGTAAAGCTCGATACTATCGACTTTCAAGTCTTGTATTCTGCTGTGGGAGCCATCTACCGATAATTATACAAACTATAAACAACCGCAACCAACTCCGTCGTCCCAAGACGGTTGTATAGGAGAACTAGCTTTTGCCTACGGCTCCGCCCGCGACCAAACAAAGCCTATGACCTTTCTCAAGGTCTAATCTATCCCTATACCAAATTCTATCAAAATCAGTTCGGTGGTTTAGCCGTGAAAGACGGACAAACAGACAGACATAAACTTTCACATTTATAATATTAGTATGGATTTCGAATGCTCAAGATGTGGCTCTGTAGCTCAGTGGTTCAAGGATTCCCCCTATAAGGAACTGGTCACGGGTTCAGCTCCCGTTACATTCACTTTTTCAACCTGAATAAATGAATTCAGACATGAATTCTGACGCGTAGCTATAGAGCCATAGCGTGCCTTTTAGAATGAGCTTCTGAACGACCGCAACAAAAGTGGTGCTACTGTTACTCTTGCTGCTGGGTAAGTCTTTTTTTATACCACTCAGATGGCAGACAAGCACACGGCCCAACTGTTGAAAAGTGGTCTATGGACGTGTGTAACACCAGGGGAGTCATACTCCTGCTACCGACCCTTTAAGAACAGAGAGTTTTTGTGCCGTCAGTGCTGAAGATAAAACAAGACAAGCATCTTCCTACGGACAACACAAAACTGTCCAGTAAGCTCTGGCTACCCTACCAGCCGGAAACACAACACGAGGTTATTATAGTCGCGGTATTCTGTAGGGTGGAGGTACCTCCGCAGTAGGACTACTCAATTGGAACGGAAATACCATTTTCCTACCTCCTGAAAAAAGGTTTTAAGTCGATACCAATTTTCTTTCTACGTACAGTCAGTCTAGGCATTAGTCATTGTAACAATATTAAAAAAAAGACGGGTTGCACTCTGGGAGTGCCGGCAGAAGTGAAAACTTTTTCTTTGTTTCTTTCTTCGTTATATACATAGAAAAAGATAAAAAGAACATACCATACCATACCATACCTATAGTATAGCGCCAATCATAGAACCTATCACTAATTTTCTGCGAATTTTTTGTCAGAAGAAATTAATAAATTACAAAAAGAAAAAATAATCACCAAAAGTAATAAATTATAATAAGAAAAAACAATCACAAAAAATCCCTGAAGGCCAGGTGGTTTGAACCCGATACTATCTGAAACTATAAGGACTTACAGTCGAAGTGCTTACCGTTTAAGCTACGACGCTATCTATCGTAACTTGCAAAATAGATAGTCTGTACCTAATCTTGTATGACATCAGTCGTCGGTTACGGTTCAAAGGTCAACTAATCCTGACCCTTATAACATTTTACACCCATCCAACGCCGCTAAAGAAGTTTTCACTTCAAAAATTACAGGGCACTATTATTATTTCCAGGTAGTGCAGCAGTAGCATGGTTCCTACCACCAGACAAGCCACCAACGACATCCGTCCCAAAAAAAGAAGCGGCTTGAACCTTGCACTGAATGGTATTCACGCCAATTTGACGGTTGAACTGTTCAACAGCTTTCGGTGTAGAGCCTTCTGGAGATTCTGCCACTATATGTTAAGCGCTATTTGCCAAAATATATTATGTAAATAAAGTAAATATATAGGTCTATATTTAAGTATAGGATACTGAGAAGATACTTATGTTTAGGTACTCTGACGGGGTAGGCAGAGGTATATTGAGATTAACATTTCGTCAGCCATGATTTTCGGTGCCACGTTATAGGGGAATGTAGACGCTGTATGTTTACTTTCGAATGGAAAACAGCCCTATCGACTAAGGGATCCTTCTACTACACTCACAGGAAGAGATGGGGTTTGGTTCAAATCCTGGCCATAACATTACCGACGTGAAGCCACTCCTAGCACAACCAATTTAGCTTAGTTGGAGGGGTAAGAAGGAATATTAGTAATTTCAGTTACTGATATCACAGATAATATAATTCTTATACAGGTGCACAATCACGAACAAAAAATAGTCACACTGTTTACTTCGAAAAGCAGGCAGGCAGCTTTTTAGTTCAGGAGTTATAACTAGATGGCGACATTTTTATGGTAAACTTTTCAATTTTTTCTTAGTATTAAAATAAACTCATCTACCCATATAAATAAACTCGGAATGTCCGTTTGTAATATTGATATAACCATTTTTTACTGCATGCATATGAATATAATACGGTACATACACCAAAATAACATTTTTTATAATTTTTGTCTGTCTGCTTGTCTGTTTGTTCCGGCTTATCTCTGAAATGGCTGGACCGATTTTGACGGGACTTTTATTGGCAGGTAGCTTATGCAATAAGAAGTAACTTAAGCTAGTTTTATTTTAGAGATAGAGAAGAGATAGCCACGGGCAACAGCTAGTCAAAAATAAAACATACACTAAACACATTATTGAGTATGACTGAATAAAACTAAAAATATACTAATCAATATTGATTCTGCTAGATTCCGTAGTAATTGTATAAGTTACAGACATGCACCATGCCGCTAGATGGCACAAAACATAAATAAATAGCACAATTGTCACGAAATATTTATTAATTACATTTCAATTTTTTATTGCTTCAAATGAGTCTACTAGTGCCATCTATTCATTTTTGAGTATTACTAAAGATATATCCTTAGTATCGGTTCCCTATGCTAATATTAATTTGTTTAAAAATAACCAATACGGCAAATAAGAAGTAACGTCTAATATACGACTCATTATCACCAGACGTCATAACCCTGAAATGATGACCAGCCTTGCCCATCAACCAGCAGGAACGGCTTACAGGTGAAGGTGCATTAGACTTTGAAAAGCCTTATGGGGCCCCTACTCATTCATCTATGGGGCCCCATCAGAACCCTAAAGGGAGGGGTTTTCTGGGGCCCCATAAATCTATAGCAATATGTTGATTAGAACTTTTAGATGCCTAAAATTTAATTTTATGTATTATTTTCTATAATAGTAAGAATTCTTTGTGACTGTTTTAATGCTGTGAAAAATAATAATTACAAAGTATAGGAAACGTAATTTTAAAGGATTTAAATTTTTAGAAAGTGTGAGAATAATGTATAGGTACTATATTATTACACAGTGGCTCTCATCGATGTCAATAGTAGATGATAATTTTCTTAGTGATGATTTGATGATGTAAACTTAACAATTAAGTACATGTAAATAACTCGGCACAAAAAGAATCTTTAAAATCTGCACATTATCTACTTTTGACGCTGGCTGTACGTATTTAGGTCCGTTTTTATAGAATTGTCTCACGATTTATTTGAGTACATATTGTATAGACCATCTATCAAATCTGTCAATCTGTCTTTACAATCTGTCCTCTAATAAATCGAGATTCAGGACTATGTGTCGTTCTGGAAAACGGGTAAATCGTTTATTTTCCGTAGTACAATGCAGATTTTTTTTAAATAGACAGTATTATTCTAAGGAATAAAATAAGTTAATTAGATTTAATATAGTATAGGATGATTCTATTTTTTAGGAATATTGATTTATACTGTATAATTTTTTCGGCTCGAAGGACCAAAAATGTATGATTGATTTCCATTTCAATAAAGTTAGATGTAATAGAATTTGTTTGAATGTACGTTATAAAATATTTCATTAGGTTTATTATAAAAATTGTATATTTAATAGAATTGAATCATATTTCATTAATACATTTTTATAAACAAATAATTGTGATATGTGCAAACAACATTTACCTAAGTCGCTAATTCTACAGGAAATAAAAAAATTATACAGGAATTGTCTTAATTTTTTTTTTACCAGCTATTGCCCGCGTTCTTACCCGCGTGATATACTGATTGAAGTGGCTAATATTGGGTACAGGAATAATTTTTGTTTTGATTTGATTGTTCCCATTGGTTCTGGGAAATTCCACATGAACACACTAAAGTTAGTGCCCCTGACCTTCTTCCTTACTAAGTCAGCTTTAAACTATTCTGTGATCTCGCACATATTGCTAACGTGAATTTATAAGGCGCATAGAGTATCGCGGTCATAATAACCTCGTGTTGTTCCCGGCGTTGTGCTGTTAGTGGGCAGAGTAAAGGCTTGTCCTGCTTTGTCTTCTTCAGTGATGGCACAGAAACTTTCTATCTAACAGTCTCGGCAGCACGAGTGTGACTCCCCTGGTGTTGCAAACGTCCATAGGCCACGGTAACTGCTTTCCATCAGGTGGGCCGTGGGCTTGTCTGCTAAGTGGTATAAAAAAGAAGTGCTGCACTTTCTTTTTTTCTTTATATACGGAGAAAAAGATAAAAAGCACATACCATACCATAACTATAATATAGCGCTAATCATAGAACCTATCACTAATTTTCTGCAAATTTTCTGTCAGAGGAATTTAATAAATTACAAGCAGAAAAAATAATCACAAAAAGGGTCAGAAGCCCAGGTTCGAACTCGGTACTATCTGAAACCATAAGGACTTACAGTCGAAGCGGTTACCGCTAAGCTACGAAGCTTCTTAGCGTACCTAGCAAAATAAACACTCTGTAGCTAGGAATGTTGTATGACGTCATGTCTTCCTACAAAGTCGTCGGTTACGGGTCAAAGGTCCATCCAATCCAATGCCCATCCAATGCCGCTAAAGATAGATTCATCGAGATAGATTCTTGTCGAAAAATTAAGACACATTGTGTTAAAAGTAGTTTTGGAGTTAATACCTCACCCGCAGTTTTACCACAGTAATTATTATCTATAAGCCTGCCAGTAGTTCGACTTCTTTACGCACAGAAATTCAGTCAAAGGTCATAGTTGTCACAACAAAAGGTATTTACTTTAATTTTCGAATGTCTATGGTCACCTCCCTACTCCATCGTCAGAACAACTTCATATATGGCATCATATTAATATGTTGCCTAGATAGTATTAGATCATAATCTAATCTAATTAAGGATAATAATAGAAAAAGCTTGATAGAAGAGAAACTTAATTTAAGTATCTGTCAAATTACTTACAAACTTCATGTTAAGAAGTTGTGATGACGCCTGCAAAGATTAAATAGCAAAATACTGTGTATCTAGCTAAATATGTAGGATAGGCGTTACAAGATGGAAGATTGAAAACGATATATCTATTTTTTATACATGAAATGGGTTTCCATGAATTGCAGAAATGGAAGGGATTAAGAAATCCACGCGAGTAGAGTCGCAAGCAAGCTATTCCATGTAATGCAATGAATAGATCCATCAGACAGCATATCATTGATATGCAGCAGAAACAGCGTCGGGGACAACACGGAGCCTTGTGGGACACCAGCGTTTATGTCCATGCGGTCCGAGCAGCTGCCATCGACGACGGCTTGGATACTTCTGTTGGACAAAAAGCTGGCAATCCATTCGCAAAGTCCCTCGGGGAGTCCGTAGCGTGGCAACTTCGAAAGAAGACCTCTGTGCCAGACCCGGTCAAAGGCCTTTGCTATATCGAGAGAGAGACCGCTAGTGCCTCGCCATTCAAATACAGTGTTTGCAAAATTTGCTTTAAAATCAAGTTACAAGATTTGACGCGAACAAACATAGTTACACACATATATAATTACATTAAATACATTTCAAGTTAATAAAAGGCTTGTAAAAAGAAAGATTCCGATGAATTAAGAACCTTACTACCCCTTGGTACTTCGAATACAAAGAAAAACAATTTAAATTAAAGTGTATGTCTGGTAAAGAAAAAAGAATTTAAAATAATTGTTAAAAATCTGTCTTTAGATACAATCTGTCTCAGATACATCGGGATTTTGGACTGAGTATCGTTATAAAATACAGGACCTACTGTGTCCGCGAATTTGTCTGCGTAGATTTCGAATGGGGTTTTTTTTTCCGTGGCGCCCTAATATTTAAATAAATAGCATAAATTACGCCTAATTACATCCACTATCTACAGTAAAAATCTCGTTATAATCGGTGAGTCATAGCCGAAGGCACAGATAGTGTGTCAAAAGTAGGCAAAGCCGCAGTAAAAAATTATCGTATAAATTGGTTTCTTCTAATTCTTAATCATCACTTCCTGTCAAATGATTGAGAAACTACTTCGACCCAATATCGCCAAGCTTCCTTCCTCGAATTATGAACCTAATTCTAATAATTATTGTACATCGAGGTGGGCACCATACAGGGCCACTAATTCCTAATTATTAATAATTAATAGTTCCGTTCACATGAAGACCTGTGTGGTATGAAGTTCGATACCCGGTCAGTACAAATAGCGATAGTTTCGATACACTAGTATTAATAAAACCGTAACAGTGATTAATGTCCACTTCAATATAATGACCTGCAGAAAACTTGAAATTATTTTTTAGCATGAAATCATGTCTCCGCGTAGTTATGTTTTATTTTGGGCTTTTATGACCTGGTCACTGGACCTTTAAGTCACATCTTCATATAATATATATCTTCATTTTTTGATGAGGATGATAATGGATTGATGATATTAAGGACGATGATGAAGATGACGATCAATAAGATGATTACTGCCTCAGTTAAGTTGTGGGCCTTTACTAGAAGCTCCTTAGGGATTTGGCTCGAACACGAAAAGTCACAATTCACTGTAATATGCCATTTTCCAACACTTGTATGCGTTGTCCTAGACGTTATGACTAAAAATCCACCATTTTTACACATGAAAACTCGAATTCAAAATAATTTCGGAACATAAATAACACAACGATGTGCCACTCTTCGTTTTCCCGCCAAAAGAGGCGTTCACCGCGAAGCCCGGAATGTTTTTTTTATATATACAGGACACGTCAATTTTCCACCACCTCGCCTGATGGTAAGCTGAAGGTAAAGTCGCAGAAAAAGGGGCTACCATTACATACACGTACCATGTTACCAATGGTGGCACTCAGCTTGACGGCCTCATCAAAAGAGGATTGTCGTCTGCGCACCACGTGACACCCACCGGTCCCACTAGAGCTGCGACCACAATCCCCCCCTACCTGGCTATGCACTTGCTGACCCCTGAACGCAATCCATCGCTCACTCCCTCCTATTATTATACCTTCTCTTCCATTTAGTGTGGTTTATACGATTTTTATTATAGTGACTGCTGCCTAAACTCTTAAGACTTTCTAACACCGAGAGGGTACCCTGCGCCAGAGACTCTTACCTGAATCAGCGACAGCAGATGCATAATCTACACACCCATATAATTGGGTCGAATGGGTCAAGCTATATAATTAACTAGCTGACCCGGTGTACTTCGTACCGCCAATATTTTACCGCCCGCGTGGCGTCAGATCCCGTTCCCGCTGCACCCTCTACTATATAAAACATGTATTATACCTATAATCCTTCCTCTTGAATCATTCTATCTATTAAAAAAAACCGTATCAAAATCCGTTGCGTAGTTTTAAACATTTAAGCATACAAAGGGATATAGGGAAAGAGAAAGCGACTTTGTTTTATACTATCTAGTGACTAGTGACTAGTGACTAGTGACTAGTGACTAGTGACTAGTGATAGTGATTCAATACAGCGATCTTTTCCCACAGATTATCTATTATTTAATGCATGTGAAAATTCATTATAAATTTATAATGGCTGTTGAACCATGATTAGCATTTTTATTCAATAACATTAATCTTAAATCAAAGAAATGCGATGAATTTTACTATGACCATTAGTAGTACATAATACTAATACCGTAGATTAAACTAGTTTGGAAGGGCTTGTTTGTTTAGCCTATAGTAGAAAAAAAGATAGTGTATATGTCGCCCTGCCGTGCCACGGCAATACACTGTATCTTACAGATATCTTACGGATAAGATACAGTGTATTGCCATGGCACGGCAGCGCCGCAAACTACCTTAATCAGCCGTTCAACTAACTGCCTAAGCAGTTAACTAAACGGCGGCGTTCAATTAACGGTAAATAGCTTGGATCGATGACGTTTAACTACTTGCCTAGCAATTTAATTAAACAAAAAAATTAATTAACCAACCAATGAATAAACCCAAACCAAAATCCAAACTCAAATTCAAATTCATTTAATAAACATGGTTAAGTACATAGATATTACAATTAATCTTTGTCCAGTACATTTAGTCGTTGTTAACAGCATGCAAAGTTTCTGTTAATAGTGACGTAATTAATAATTTAAAGTGTATAAAAACAAGATTCACATTGACGTCAGCGTGTATACAGTAGATAAGTCAGTAAACAAATCCATGATAATAACAATAACATCACAATAATGACAAAAACAGATACTTATGTCAAACGTAAGAATGACAAGAAATAATAATATTCAAATAATTTATAAATAGGGTAGGCAGCGCGAGTGTAACGCCCCTGGTGTTGCATACGTTCATAGGCCATGATAACCACTTTCCATGACTGCAAAGGTCTACAATAATATCCCTAATGACAGTAATGACATAAGAAAGTTACCGTACGTAAAATTAAAAAATAGATTAATCCAATATTGTTTAGGGTTCCATAACCAAAGAGTAAAAACAGAACCTTTTTCTAAGACTTCACTGCCCGTCTGTCTGTCTGCCTGTCCGTCACCGAGCTTGAACATGAACCGTGATACCTAGACACTACTTAGGTGGATAGTTGAAATTTTCACAGATGATGTAATTTCTGTTGCTGCTTTAACAACAAATACAAATAAATCCGACTGATGCTGTAAAGATCGAAACAAGCTTTATAGCAGGTTTTTGCGATTAATTTTCATCTGGTTTGAGATTTGCAAATGGGTACCGCCTGCTATAAAGCTTGTTTCGATCTTTTCAGCTTCAGTCAGGTTTTTTTATTTTTAATCATTTATTTTACTTTATACTTTTTAGTTTATCCTCATGATTGGACACTATCGACTGATACCATAAAAATACAGAATGTTACTTTTTGTGAATTTAGTTGGTTAGATTACCTTTGAATGCTGTTTTGTTTTTCTTTAAAAATAAAGGAAGGTTTCCTTTGAGTGAAATTCGCTATCTTCAGTATTTAGAGTACTTCCCCTCCAGGTAAGGTTAAAATCTTCCACCCTGCATATTTTTGTAATCGTTTTCTAAATTCCTTCATTCAGATACCCCGCATACATTTTGACGCCAAAAAGCCAACATTATAGCTTTCATTAATATTTCATACAGGAACACTTGGGCAAACAGAACCTTTCATTTGAGACATGAATCATTGATGATTGATATTACAAATATATTCATACATACATACAAAATATGCGCGAAAACCAAGTCTTCTTGGCAGTCGGGTACAAAACAGAATAAAATAAATGTACAAGGAGGGCTCTCACAAAACAAACGGGATAACGGCTATATAATTATACGGAGCCTTTTGTACGCTAGACCGACTCAGACGTAGCCGACTTTTATTTTATTTTTAACTAGTAAGGAGGTAGGACACGACGGTATTTCCTTCCAATTGAGAAGTCCGACTAGGGAAGTATCTGGGCCCCACAGAATACCGCGGTTGTAATATAATCTTGTGCTGTATTCCCGGCGGTAATCAGGGTAGCCAGAGCTAGTGAGTTTTTGTGCTGTCAGTTGCAAGACCAAAGGCTATTCCTGGTTTACCTTCTACACTGACGGCACAGAAACTCTCTGTCTTTACAGGGTCGGCAGTACGAGTGTGACTCCCCTGGTGTTGCACACGTCTATAGTCCACAGTAACCACTTTCCATAGGGTGGAACGTGCGCTTGTCAGCCACCTCAGTGGTATAAAAAAAATAACTTTTGCCAGTGGCTCCGCCCGCATGAATGTCGGTTATTGCGATCAAATATAACATATGTTCTTCCTTAAAGTCTAATCTACTCCTATATCAAATTTCATAAAATCAGTTCAGTAGTTTAGCCTGACTACTGAACCGTTTAGGCGTGAAAGCGTAACACACAGACAAAGAGACAGACAGAGTTACTGTCGCATTTATAATATGAAACGTGGATTTTGACTTCATAATCGACTGGACTCAATACTTTATTAATCTGTGCTTAACCAGGAAATTTTAAATTATCTGTGAGATATCTTTGTACCTAATACTTATAGTATTAAATATATGACCTAGACAAAACTAGTGTTTACAAGTGATTAGCAAGATAAGCTAATGCAATGCAGACTAGGAAGTAACCTATGTTAATTATCAAGAGCTGACTGCTTACTTTTACTTACCCACTAGTATCGTCCCCCGGTACCTGCGTAACGTCTGAGTGCCTAGTGCGAGTCTTCCATTCACCAGTGATGAGTAAACGGTAATTTGGATGAGCAAAAAGCACTGATCTGTACCCTTTTAATGTGTCCAATTGAAAATAGCCATATTGGCGCTGATAGTTGCGGCACGCAGTAGTGAGTGTACTTGGAACTAATACATAACAACTGTCTTGGTATCGATAATTCAGTATAAACGATGGGTCATAATTATCAAATTAACAATATGGGCATTTTGGACATTTTTCATGGTTAACGCATAAATAAAAAAACTAACAACGTCCATTTACAAACTAATTAGTTCTCAGTACACTCACGCGGCGCTTTAAATTGACACAAAAAATAAGCTATCATTTTCTATGGAAAAGCCAGTCCAGCTAGTTATAAAATAGACTGTCCACAGCAGAAGCTCTGCCCCATCGGAGACTACCCGTTACAATCAGAAAGATAGACAAACAGACAAAAAAATTAAAAAATGCTTTTTTGTTACTATCATCACAGAATAATTAATAGTACTCTATCATCATATCGTGTATAGGTATTTACCTACATTCATACGTATTCATTAAAAAGCAGTTATTTTTAAAGACTTACCTTTAAAACATACCATACAATATTGTAATGAATATACAATACAATAAAATTCAATATTAATTAAATTACAAATTTGACATATTATATGTCATAGGAAACAACTTTTACTAACATACATGTTTTAAATATATTGTTACTAAAAAAATATGGATTTCTTGCTGTCCGAAATAAATGATTTTATATTTTTTATATTTTTTACTTCACAAACAGACGGTACAATTTTTTTTAATGTAAAGGTGTTTAGATTGATAATAAAGATACTATTTTAGTTGCATCAGGTGCAACGAACCAATCAATCGTGTTACGTCGCTTAAGATTTATATCGGTTGCAATGAATCAGAATTATTAATACAGGTTCATATCCTGTTTCGGGCACAGATTTTATAATTAAGTTATGACATAGATTATATAATATAATTCTTATAGTTCTAGAAAATATTTTAATATTGTACCTAATTGAGGTTTCGGGACTTTTATTACGCTACTTTTAAATCGCTAAAAATAAATCACTAAAATGGATGTAATTAATGTAATGAATGAATGTATGTCGACAAAGGAAATACGGTGATGTTTACGTGAAACTTTATAAGAAAACTTGCAACAGTATCCCCTTTGTCGACTGCACTGCACGTGCATTGCCTCAGAGCGACTGCACCAAATTAGATATTCTTTTAATGTTCCTCCATTGTCAGGATTTGTATTACAGAAGTAAAAAGAAATATTTCACTTAGTGTCATGTAAAAAAATAATTTTATGAAAAAGTTCTTTTTATTCTATTTATTTTCTTCAATATTTTCTACCGACTAGAGAAAAAACAAAATCAAAGGGAGCGTGGGGTGCTATGCTCCGTTTTTTTTTTGCAAAGATTATGGCTGGTACACATTAGGGATTAGCACACGATTGCGAAGGGTGCTCCGTGGCCCCACATCCGAAGAGGGCCAGCTCAAAAGAGATGGCTCTGGGTGGCCGGGTTGCAAGAGGATTCGTGAGATTTCGCGCACGATTAAAAACATACATACATACATATAATCACGCCTTTATCCCCGGAAGGTTAGGCAAAGCCGCAGATGTGAATAAACACCCACATTTCACCAATCTGTATTCTGTCCCACGTAATAGGGGTAAATGAGCCTATTGCCTTATTCCGGGCACTATTGTTGACTCGAGCCATGCATCTGAGGCTGAGTCTGGGCTGTACATATCTGTCTGATGTTAAAGTTAATCAGCCATATCCCTTAGTCGCCTTGTACGACACCACATGGGCAGAGAAGGGGTGGCCCAAATTCTACTCTGCCGGGAACCATGCGGCGGATTAAAAAAGGGTGCAGAATCAAACGAAATGACTAGACACTTTAGTAGGTATTATGTTATCTGTGCTAATGTATTATATAATGTTTGCATGCCATAAAATGGTAAATATGCTGCACAAACGATAAAAAGAACACCTGTATAACCACATTAAGCAAATAAAATGAATTTGAATTTCAATTAAGGCATAAATGACAGCTCCGCATCTGGTGGCCCGTAACTTGTTGTTTTTTTCTTAATATAAATCAGAATTTTTATAGTAGTTTATGATATTGTTGCATAATAAGGGTTCTTATAACATGAGTGTGTTTTAAAAAAATGAAATCACACGAGTGTTATAAGACCAAGTTATGTACAGTGTCATACATACACTACTTTATCTACTCTCATACTATAATGCACAAACGAATTTATTTTACAAACAAAATCAAACTTTGTTTAATTTAAATGTAAAAAAAAAAATGTTGGTGTCAAGGCGCAAACATCGATTGCGCATGCGCGTTTCTTTTTTTTTCTTCCGAATAAATTTCCGTTAATTTTTTTAAAGTAGAGGTTCAGTCCAGATGGAGGTTGTATAGGTGTATCGTTATGATTAAAAAGTTATTTTATGATATAGGTGTCCATACAAGACTGCCACTCTAGACAAGTGGCAATTCGCTAACAGGCGTTTGATGGAATAGAATGACGATTGTATAGGATTTGACGTATTTGACATGCGTTAACGACTGTCATTTACTTCAAATCCCATACATTCGTCATTCTATTCCACCAAACGCCGGCTAGCGAATTGCCACTTGTCTAGAGGGGCTGTATCGTAATAAAACTGTTTTTTTGGCCTGTACGTAATGTTTGTCACAAGAGTTTTGATTTCAATTTTATAATCTTTGTATTATAGTATCAGAGTAGATAAAATTATTATCAGCACATCTGTCTTTCTGTTGATTTGTTCCGAATAATCTCTGAATAGCTGATATCTGCTACCTACAAATATTTTACAAAAGTTAATAGCGTCCCGCGTAACAGATTAAAACTCAAAGATCATGCGGATGACGTCGCCGGTTCAGCCAGTGAAACACTAAATGCGATGACGCTGGTATTCCCGTCCATTTTTCATCTACGCTAACTAATAATAGTAGTCAGTACATAGCGATACGACGCCGAGGAAGGTCGCGTGCAGTTCTAACCTAATTTTCGAATAAAACGTGGTTATAACATGTTGTTTAGTGCACCAAAAGTAAAATTATTAATAAATATCGAATAATTTTATTGGAAAATTGTTATGAAATTGTAAACGCCGTTGGAGGTTATTGGTTTTTTTTTTGTTATTTTGGTAAGTAGGTACTATATGCTTATTATTTTAAGAGATTGCTGATAATGGTGGTGTAATTATTCAATCAATTGCTTTAACTAGATAATATTGTTATTATTCTTAACTTCTTATTGTAATGAACCTTATACCGGTTGCATTCTTGAGACGGTACAGTAATGGCAGGTAGGTGGGCACCTTAACCATTATCCTAGTTATAAGAAAACATTCCAGGGTGTCACCAACCTTGATGTTTTGTTAATCCCATTTTAATGGTCTATACAGAGTAAACGATTTTGGCATCCATAACTTTTGAGATGTTCTGAACTGCATTCACAAATTTTGGGAAAACGATAAAGTTTGCAAAAAATTCGAAAAAAAGAATATTCCTTCTGACCCTACCCTTACTGTACCGTGCCAAAAATTAATAAATTGTTTTTAAATTATTGTTTTGGTTCAGATGAGAGACCTTTCAATTGCAGTCGTAAAATTAAATTTTTCTGTAGGTGTGATGATAATTAAATGTTAAGATAAGATAAGATAAGTCTTTAATGTACACCAATAAATTAAAGTACATGTACGGACAACGTTACGAAAAGTGTACAAATGGCGGCCTTATCGCTACAAGCGATCTCTTCCAGGCAACCTTTGGATGGACATGTTTTAGTTGTTTCAACAATATTTGATGTTTGTAACTCAATCATGCTCAAAACCCCTGAACGAATTTGAATGAAATAAAATAATTTTATTATTCTGACATAGAACATCAAGGTACTTTTTATCTTTGGAAAAGGTTCCTATGGGTTGCAAGCGGACCCGCGGGCAACAGCTAGTATAAAATAAAGTATTTTTTGTGTCCATCTATACTTCGCTATCTTCTAACTAAACCATACAATGGTTTTGACACGATTTTGAATGTCGTTGGAATAATTTTCTACGGTAGGACAGTCTGTCAAGTTGGCGTGTGTTTGGTTAGCACGTGTGCCCTTGAAAGTTTAAGTGTTTTGGTGACTATTGTGACAAATCTGTGACCTTTCGTCTTGATTGTATATGTCGCCGCCAGCTAGATTTATCAGCCGTTCAATTAACTAAACGCCGCCATTCAATTAACGGCCTGAATTGTCTGCAACCATTCAATTAAACGGCTAGGCAAATAGCTAGGACCGATGACGTATAACTACTTGCCTAGCCATTTAATTAAACAGTTAGAAAAACGACTTATTTCTGCATGGATATAAATAAAAATATTGTGCAGCTATCATAATAAACCTATCACTAATTTTCTGGTGTAATACACCTCTGTCTACCCCCTCGGGGATTTACAGGTGTAAATATATGTATGTTTATATGTAATTTTCTATCTTATTTCGTGGTAGTGCCCCATCTTACGATTGGCCTAAGCATTAGCCAGCCAGGTTGTTAAATGATGTAATAAACGAGACGGCTGAATATCGCCGTTTAGTTAACTGCCTAGGCAGTTAATTGGACGGCTGATGAAGCTAGTTTGCGGCGACATTTACATCTTAACTGGTTTAAGATATTCTGTGGTCATTTAATTCTATTTAAGTATTTTTATGATTATAGCCAATGATAATGGATAGAACAAAGCCCCCTGATCGCACCGATGACTCTTCTCCCAGAACCCCAACCTTTTCTACTTCTCCCTTCTGGACTGGTTCTCCAGCTGCACCGATCAGCAAACTGACACAATTCGCTGATGTAGTTTGCAGTGTCTCTGATACACAAATCCGAAAACGCCCGCTTGTAGAGGAAACACATACTAGTCGTGCATCAAAGCATATTAAGACGCAGGTTGCCCGTGAATACTACACCCGACTCGCCCCCGATATGGGGGGAAAGTCGCGTACAGTACTGTACCCCTAGCACTAATTGTATTGTAAACGTATTGAGAGAACAAAGCAATGCGATTGGTCGCCTGCCTACTGTGAACCTGAGTGTTTGTGAAGCCGGCCAATCATCATGCTCCATTCTCTCAATACTTAAACGATACTATTATGATAGTTTTTCGTGCTAGGGGTACTGTACTCTAAGTACTTATAGTTTGAGCAGACTCAGCATCAGATCGCTTTTAATGAACAAAATACTCTTAATATCTTGGTATCCCTCCCCCCCCCCCCCCTCCTGTTTACTGATAACCATTTAAATCAATAAAACAGTTTGATTTACCCTTAAAACCTTGGTTTTTAGATAATTTTGAGACTGTTGTCAGATATTTTTGAAGTGAAAACTTCTTTAGCGGCGTTGGATGGGTGAAAATGTTGAGGAAGCGCCAGGATTAGTTGACCTTTGAACCGTAACCGACGACTGACGTCATACAAGATTAGGTACAGACTATGTATTTTGCAAGTTACAATAGATATCGTCGTAGCTTAAACGGTAAGCACGTCATCTGTAAATCCTTATAGTTTCAGATAGTATCGGGTTCAAACCACCTGGCCTTCAGTGATTTTTTGTGATTGTTTTTTCTTATTATAATTTATTACTTTTGGTGTTTATTTTTTGTTTTTGTAATTTATTTTATTATCTACTTTTTATGATATTTTTTTTCTTTTTGTAATTTATTATTTTTTGTGATTATTTTTTCTTTTTATAATTTATTAATTTCTTCTGACAGAAAATTAGCAGAAAATAAGTGATAGGTTCTATGATTAGCGCTATATTATAGGTATGGTATGGTATGTTCTTTTTTATCTTTTTCTATGTATATAACGAAGAAAGAAAAAAAGAAAATGTTTTCACTTCTGCCGGCACTCCCAGAGTGCAACCCGTCTTTTTTTTATTTTATGACATTGGGGGTCAAGATATAATGCCCGTAACCATTTATAATAAAATATTAATATATCCACTACGTAACTTGTGTCTAGACCTTTTATATGGTGTATCTAATCTATTCTATCTAATCTTAAATAATAAAGCTTAATTTGTTATGTTTACATTAGGCCTAATTCGATAATAATACTCAATCTGATTAGAAACAGGCATAAAAACATGTATCTACAGTATACTGTGCTATTCTAAAGTCATATCACGCGTGTGAATCCCCGAAGGGATAGACAGAGATGTAATAACACCCATATACGTAGAATCTGAGAGAAATGAAGAGAATCCACACCTTTAGGCTAAGACTAACGCGGTACCTGATTGAAGCACAGCGGGAAATCGGGATGACCAGTACAAATATGTCTCCTATCCTATATGAAGCTGTTGCCTATGGCATCGCCTGCGTGGATGTCGGATGTCGCGACCAAACATAGCCTGTGTCCCTTCTTACGCTATAGTCTGTCTGTGTTCCAGATTTCATCGGGATCGGTTCAGCGTTTTAGGCGTTATACTCAATTCCTTTTCATTGTTCTTGCCCTGTGCACTTGATAATGTATGGTACGAATGTTTCAGTTATGGTCGGTTTTAATGTTTTGTGTTTATCGTATATTGATTATTATTTTCTTTTTTGCCGGGCTAGCTGTTTGACATCTGTGGTTCACAAATGGCCTGGTTGACAACCAGCGTCAGGCACCAGTATGGCATATGCTGAACCTGGCTCTATTCAGCATGCCTGCGAGGTATATAATGCCTATTGCATTTTTGTAATTGTGTGTATTTTTCCTCGTAGGCTTATTTTCGAATTTCCTTTCTTTCTTTCTTTCTTTCCATATTTCGCCACCAACGATTTTCGGTCGCACGTAATAAGGAACAAGACATCTGACAGTGAAAAGTGAACCTACAGGCCATTAGCTGTAGGTTCACGGTCGAGTGGAGAACGGCATCCGTTAGTCACCTTCTACGATAAGAGATGGCCGTTTATTCTACTCCACTGGGAACCAACATCCTAGTCAAATTTTAGATAAGCTTCTTCATCGTAGTGGTAATCCCAGTCTCATCCGAAGCTATCAAGCGGAGTCTGGGGTCCGCTTTTACCAGTCCAACTGCGGATTTGGCTAAACTTCGACATTTTCCGTGAAGCGACTGCCATCTGACCTCCACAACCCGAAGGCGATATCGAAGCATTGTAGCTAGAACAGTTGTTGGGTTTTTGAGGGCTCCAACTACCCGTAACGACAGCCATAGATGTTTTTATGACAACCGGGACCGACGGCTTAACGTGCTCTCCGAGGCACGACCAGACCACTGCAAATACCCATATTCATATATACAAATATTTGCACTGAGCGGTGATCGAACCCGCAACTCCTGCGCAGCGGCCGCGTTCACTACCGCTACACCACGGAGGCTGTCAAACTGGGAACCAACATCCTAATGAAATTTTCAGCTAAGCTAACAATTCAAATTGTTTTATTTAGATTGAAATAAAAAGCGGCCAAGTGCGAGTCGGATTCACCCATGAAGGGTTCCGTAGCAGCATATACTGATCAGAGTTGATTGAATGAAAGGTAAATTGCGGTTTACGATTTATGAGGTATTAAAAAACTATTTACAAGATCTCGTTCAAACCATTTTTCGGTGGAAGTTTACATGCTAGATAATTAACATTTTATCATTGTTTTTATTTTAGAAGTTACACTGGGTGGGGGTTTTACCTCTTTGGAAGTGTCTCTCGCACAAACTATTCAGGAAAAAAGTAGCTGTTACCTACGGACGGACAGGCAGACAGACAGACATGACGAATCCATAAGAGTTCCGATTTTTACCCTTTGGCTACGGAACCCTAAAAAATGAATGTTTTGAGCATTATAACAAATTAGCTGTTGCCCGCGGCTCCGCCCGCGTGGATGTCGGTTATCGCGACCAAACATAGTCTATGTCCTTTCTCAAGATCTAATCTACCCCTATACCAATTTCATCCCCGAGAGGAATGGCCCAGGGTCAGCCGGGGTGCGAGGGACATGTCGCGAGACAACATCACCTTCGGCCTAGCACAACGACCCACAGACGGCGTGCGGTTTAGTCGGTTCGAGTCCGACATAACATCGCGGAGGGGGGAGGGCGGGTATCGTGGGGATTTCCAGCACGTAAAAAAAATCAAAAACAAATTTCATCAAAATCGGTTTAGTGGTTTAGTGGTTTAGGCGTGAAAGGGTAACGCTGTCTGATAAATAGACAGACAGGCATACAAAGTTACTTTAGCATCCTACTAATATTACAAATGCGAAATTTTGTGATTTTGTGAGTATGGATGGATGTTTATTACTCTTTCACGTAAATAACAACTACTGAATACATTTTTAATGAAACTTTACAATAATATTGCTTACACATCAGAATAACACAAAAGCTATGTATCATCACGTTCAAGGGAGCGGAGCAGTGATCATTAATATCAACAAATCCGGCCGCCATATACAGGGAACTGACAGTGTAGTTATTTCTGTTGCTAATCCACGGCGCTGTGCATCGCACATCCACGCGGGCGTAGCCGCGGGCAATAACTAGTTTATAATATTAGTATAGGCTTGGTCCATAACAGATTCACAATACTCATTGATTTGATCTCCTTAAATCAACATCAATAAGCCTGTCGTGGCCACATCGTAGATTTGCTCACTTCATGAAATGTTCGAGAATTTCATGAAATGGTCGCATTTCATGAAATGTTTCACTGTCTATTGGCCACATCATGGTGTGGTTTGGGCAGATCAATGATAAGAAATCGTTTCTCGATATGGGCAACTAAACGCGCGGCTTCTTCATGAAATGGTCAAGATTATTTGATCATATTATCGTAAAGTAGTTACATTAATTACCGATAGAGGCGCTGCAAGCGCTTTGTTTATGTGTAAAGATGGCGGCCGCTGTCGAAAATGTTGTTTCTCGCAGTGAAGAATTCGTTGGTAAATGACGAACAAACCGAACAAAACACTTTGTACTTCGAAGTGTCACCAAAGTTTGTCATGCGCTCCTAATTCTGGGTGGTTTATAAAAAAATAACCACGAAGGCCTAATGCGGGAGCGGAGCGTAGCGAAGCTCCCGCATTAGCCTTCTAACCTAACCTATCCGAGTCGGGGTAATCTGAGTCGGGGTGTTAAAATTGTAAATGTTACAGTTAAAAATAAATGTGATTTGTATTTTACACCAATTTACACGATCGACCGGCTAAATGTGGATGGAAAAATCGTGAAACGTTGACGATTTAATGATCTGGTCAAATTAATTTGCCCACATCATGAAATGCGACCATTTCATGAAATTCTCGAGCATTTCATGAAGTGAGCAAATCTACGATGTGGCCACGACAAGCCTATAAATGGCATCCAATCATTTAACAAAAACAAATAACAAAATTTCATTTGAAACACAGAGTTTGACAAAATTATACTTGATAAGTTTATCATTTCACAAACTATTGTTAAATACTCATTACTCATTGGACAAAATATTTACTTAGAAAAAATTAATTGTGCCTTATCGTTATTTCACCAATTGATTATTTTTAAACATGTTAGTTGGCAAAACATGTTTTACCTTAAATAAATTGTTTCTTGAAGTCAAAACTTGTAACATAAATGAGCCGCTGCAAATCCAACTTCAGTTAGTAGGTTTTGTTTACCCTGCCCCTAGAGTGTTATTTAAGTCCGCGCAGACGCGGAGAGTCGAGGCGGCCCACGAGCTGAGGAGCAGGTGGTTATAGCGACCGCCGCCGCTCCACGGCTGAGGCAGGACAGGACGCCGAAGCAAGCCAGCAAGCCGAAGCGTTACAACCATCTGCAACGATAAGCTCGTGTGGGACCCCGCAGTGCTAAAACTGTGACAGAAACCATGCTTGCTGCATATTTGCTGCATGCAGGCATGCTACATGCCAGATACACGCATGGTTTATGCTTGCTTGCTTGACTGTTTGTTAACTGACGTTAATTATTCAAATGAAAATTTCAAAAAAATGTATTAATTGAACTATTTCCAAAATAATACATTTGCGAAACTTGTAGGTTCTTTTTAAAGTAATATGTTTGCGAAATGAAAGTTTGTCAAATGATAAGCTTTTCAAACGTTGTTTGTAAAATGATCGTTGGTCTTTTCTGTCTATTTCTTTTTGTCAAACAATAGTACACCCCCTTAAAACCAGTCCACAACTGAACATAGGCCAGTAATGTTACTCAGTGGTGAACAATATACAATGTAATACAATACCAAAATAAACTTCACAGTCAGAACAACAATTTAAGAGTTAAAGGTTATCAAATCTTAGATGCGTATACTCAACGTTCTGTTGTACTATCTTTTGAGACGAGCCTCACAAATCTTTAAGTCATTAACCTTTACTGATTAATGACGTAGCTTGAACTAATGAATGTTAGAAGTTATTTTATGTCTACTTTTGAAGATATTTTGCAATTATATCACTGCAGAGTTTTTGCGCTGTCAGTGGGAATACCGAAGGCTTTTCCTGATTTGTCTTCTAAACTGACGGCACAGAAACTCTCTGTGTTTACAGGGTCGGAATGTGGCTCCCCTGCTATTGCAGGCCGCGGTAACCACTTTCCATCAGGTGGGCCGTGTGCTTGTCTGCCACCTAAGTAGTATTAAAAATATCTCATTAGATCGATAGTGCAACAAAACTATCTATCAATAGTCAATAGGTGTTACTTTCTACAAGAAACTGGTTTTGTGGGAACGTATTTTATAAAAAGGTTAACCAGTTAAAGTTTCCTATACACATTAATATTATAGATAACTAGAGATAGAAGTAATATACTTGATATAAATAATGTTCCTTAAAAAACGATTAAGGTCGGATTTCATCAGAGAATATTATAATCTTCAAGAAGGGCTTACATGACTGGCAGCGCGAGTGTGACGTACCTGGTGATGCACGTTTCCATAGGCCACGGTAACCATCTTTGCATCAGGTGGGCCGTGAGCTTGTCTGCCAGTAATAAAAAAAAGAAAATACTTGCCATCATCAAATGTAGCTGAGTTTTCACCCTTCACTTAATGAAATGAATTGAGTGTATAAGTTGCCCGGATCGCAATTATTTTCATTGATGAAATTAGAAATCGACTTTCTGTCTGACCCCCCAACCCCGAAAGGAAAGCCAGTTCATCGTGAACAAAAAGATAAAAGTTCCAAATAAAATTGGATTCAGAAGCGTTAATTTAATATAACCCAGGAAATTTTCAAACACCAGACTCAGAGAATTTTCAATTTTATCATAGTAATTTAATAAATCTAGGTTCTAATTCATAATTATGTTTGCAGATAAACTAAACAATATCTAAAAAAAAGAATCGTAGAACAAAGAAGAAATATGCTGCTGTAATTAAACATTGAATATATATATCTAAAAGTTACAAAAATGATGGAGAAATACCCAAGATCGATTGGAGAAGATGAAGAGAGTACACAGAAGTTGAACCTGACGAGTGAATATACCTTTGAAGAAGCTTTCGAACAGACAGGTAACTCATAGAAAAAAATTAATATCCAAAATGGCACTTGAACCTACGAACAGAACTGGGGAATACTCTGATTAACTTGAACTACTAGGACACGCCTTAGATTGGCGACCTATTGAATTGAAAACCTATTATGTATCTTGGGGCGATAGTGAAGCCTCTATCGATATAGTTACGAACTATTGGAAACTATGAACGGTGTTACAATATGTTTGAAACATTATTTTTTAGATCGAATATACTGCTTCCGGGCTGTTGGGCCGTGGTCCATATAAAACTTACGTTGCAGACGTTTCGTCGATCACTGCGGTCGGTATCTTCAGTGGCGCAGGCGACAGATGAATCTGATTCATCAGTCGCAGGCCAAACAGCACGGAAGAAGTATATGTTCTACATGCAACGCTGGCCGTGAAAGCCTAAAGACTTATATTCTTTTTAGGGTTCCAAATCTTGTCCAAGTAGTTTAGTTGGTCAGGGTACTATTTTTACATGCGGAAATCCCCACGGAGACCCCAGGAGCCAACGGAGGTGGTTATGACGGACTGGAACCAATCAAAACATCAGTCTCGAGGTATCAGTTGACGAGGATGAGGTAGCCTCTGGCGTATCCCTCGTCGCTCACTCTGCCTGATTGTGATCGGTTCCAGTCCTGTCCTAATGTTGAATATTTCCAATTTAAATCTATAGGAAGTATTTAAACTATGATGGTCACTCACATTAGAGCTATCGGATCTCTGGGATCTTGGTGCTTGCAACAGCAAGTATCGAAAACTTCAAACATGACATCATGGTAAATACACCGATAACTCTAATAGTAATCTATCAGAAGCCTTAGCTTAACTTAAATGTTATCATCATCATCATCAGCTGATCATAGCAGCCACACATAGTCCACTGTTGAACATAGGCATCTCCTCTAGACTTCCAGAACGACCGGTCTAAAGCAGGCCGCATGCATCACTTCCGGGTGACCTTAATGAGTTCGTCCTTCCACCTGGCCGCTGGGACTACGTTAGTTGTTACGCGGTTGCCATTTCAGAACTTTTTGCTCCATCGGCCATCTGGTCTGCGCGCTATGTGTCCCGCCCACTGCCACTTCAACGAGCTTACTTTGGTGCTCCTACAGTTACCATCATTTCTGATGCGATCATGTAGGGAATAGCCCTCTCCATAGCTCATTTAGCTACTTTAATGAGACTTATTGTAAGGGCTCACGTTTTCCTAACACTTACAATACTTCGTTTCTGTAGCCCTCAAGTATACATAAGCAAGTCGATCAGGTTCCACCAACATTTCCTTCTCATCATCATTCATCATCTTATATCTCCACCAGGTCATGGTAGAATCAACCACTTGGTGCTGTTCACCAGCGGTCTGATAATGCTGAATGTGTCCATGGAGTCGGTGGGCATGAGCTACGCCATCACGGCTGCTGAGTGTGAGCTGCAGCTGGATAGTAGACACAAGGGGCTCGTCAATGCTGCAGCTTTTATTGGTAAGACCTTCGCAAAGACAGACAGTCAAGTAATCCTAAAAAAGGAGTATTGAAGGAAATTATATCATTCCCAAAGTTTGTGTATTTTACAAATTAGGATTTACGTCAAGCATATAACAATTCAAATACTCAAACGCCGCAAAGCATAATTGTTAAGAATTCCTTAAAATCGATTAAAATAGGAAAAGTTTAAATCGGTCTAGGCGGGGTTTGAACCCGCGATCTTTGCCTTACAGGGGCAATGCTTTGACCACTAAGCTACCCGACCTATTTTATTCGAATTGAATATTTAGTTAGCAAAATGCTTTTAAAATTTATTAAAATTCCTTAAAATTTATAAACTAGCATATTAGAAGCGTTCGTGGTCAGGTGCGGTCACTGTTCATTAAACAATCAATGGGTTAAACTACCTAGACGCGGTTGCCATTTGGATGGGTGACCGCTTAGTGCAAGCGTGATCATTGCAACAGCCCCGAAATATCGAATACTCGATATAGCTAACTAAAAAACATGATTAATATCCCGGCGAGTGTTTTACTATTTATTTATTATATACAAATACATTACTTAGTAGTTATTCGCTTTCGTGCTTCTGAGGGCACGATAAAAACCGACACACGACATAGAGGAATGTCAATTTAAGCTTGTCAGTGTGTGCCTTTGGCACAAGCTTTCTTGCTGGGTCAAACTGCCGTAAATTGCAAGTAAAAGAAAATAGAAAAGTATAAGAATAAACCAGGTAGGCCTCAAGCTACGAAGTAGGTATGTTACAACTAGTTTTAATTGTAACAGGTACAAACTTTGGATGCAACCGGGTCTAACTAATACTCTGTGTAAACATTACGATGATGAAGAACATGAGAAATAACTCAAATCAGTATAACGTATGCATACAGGACGAGACATGAATTGCCCGACAATGACACAATGAACAGAAATTTGAAGTGTTCAGTTGTTACAAGTAAAAATAACATACACAAATACACACTTATACTCACGGCTCGGCTGCCTGCCACTGGAGTAGACAGAGAGGGCATGCCATTAAGTGAACGAATTTGAATAGCATCAGTTCAAATCTTACTTTCATTTCTGGCCCCTAAAGGATATTTTTCAACATCAAATACTTACATCTTGAAGTGATCGCAAGACTGCAGCCAACTTCGTGGTACCCCATATATCTGTACCTATTGGTCTTACGGTAAACTTTTTTTATTTTAAAACTTTTTGGATCGATATAAGAATAGTTCTGTACTATTCTTATATCGATCCTGCATCTTGAAAGGAAAGTCCTCACGCTTATAAAACATCCCTATGACAAACATTGGACCGAGTTCCTCCAGGCGGGGTCACCTTGTCAGAGGATCATCTTTATGTGAAAGAGGCACGTATCACCTGGTTCTTCTACACTCTTACTTAAACTACCTTAAAACCAACTTTCGTTTTTTTTTACACTACGGTGGCAGACAAACACACCACACCTGGGCCTCGATTCTACTAAAGTAAAACCATTGTCATACGACAGACACTGCAAAAATTACCCATTTTATTTTAAACTTTAAAGTCATGAAACTAAAGTCTAATATTAAATTACTTTTTGTAGCGTGAATGAAAAAGTTAAATGTGACACTCTTCATTCAATTTTGGCCTTTAAAGTCTAAAATTTAATGCCATTTATTGCAGTGTCTGTGGTATGACAATTGATTTGGCTTTACCAGAATCGAGGGCCTGGTGGAAAGTGGTTACTGTGGCCTATGGACGTGTGCAACTCGCGCTGCCGGCCCTGTAAACACAGAGAGTTTCTGTGCCGTCAGTGTAGAAGATAAAGCAGGAATAGCCTTAGGTCTTCCCACCGATAGCACAAAAACTCTCCAGTGAGCTCTGGCTACCCTACTCACCGCCGGGAACACAACACGAATTTATTATGACCGCGGTATTTTGTATGGCGGAGGTACTTCCCCAGTCGGACTGCTCAATTGGACGGAAATACCATCGTGTCCTGCCTCCTACAAAATTTGAGTGGAATCGTGCCCTCTTCAGGTGTTAGGACCATGGCGTCCCCATCTAGCCCCCCGTTATGGGGAGCTGCGTATGGCGCTGACGCCTCATCCTGCTTCTGCTAGAGTGAAATCGAAAATAACCACTACCCTTTTCTTTTCCAGGTATAATCAGTACATCGTTCCTATGGGGCTACCTAGGCGACAGGTTGGGAAGGCGCGCGGTGATGCTGCCAGCTATTCTCCTGTCTGCGGTCTTCTCCATCATATCCTCCTTCTCCAGTAACGTCTGGACGCTGATAGTGTTCAGGTTCCTGACGGGATGTTTGTAAGTACATACATATACACATTAGGTACAAAATATACCAAGGATTTTCTGTCTAAGCTCAACGGCTAGACAATATGGCGTAGATCTTCATTCTTGGATCAAGAATCCCAATCTCGAGAAATTGTTCCCATAAAAACCAAGATAGGGCAGTAGGTACAGAGGAAAGAGATGTTGAATTAAATGTTAACGCATTTTGCATGCTTAATATTCAAATCGATTAAAATAGGAAAAATTGAATCGGTCTAAGCGGGGTTTGAACCCGCGATCTTTGCCTCACAGGGGCAATGCTTTGACCACTGAGCTACCAGACCTCGCCCTAACCAATGCAAATTTCTCCTTTATATCTGAATGTCGGTTATCGCGACCAAACATAGCCTATGTCTAATCTACCTCTGTACCAAATTTCATCAAAATCGGTTCAGTGGTTTAGGCGTGAAAGCGTAACATACAGACAGACAAAGTTACTTTCGCATTTATAATATTAGTATGGATTTCAGGCTACAGATAGAAAAATATTTGTGATGATGATGATGATGAATATCCTCTAACGTGCCAAAGAAAGATGTGTGCTTTTGTGTAGCTCATTCTTCTCAAGAAGGGGTGTATACTCTTCTCCTCGTTAACAGCAAAGATCTTGGCAGAAGAGGAGCCCGTACAGTCCTATTGATGTCAACATGTATCTTTGGTTCTGTTACAGAATATCAGCATCCAGTGCAACAGTCTACGCTTACTTGGGAGAAATGCATGCGAACTCGAAGCGAGCAGCGGCCATCGCATGGGGATCTGTCTTCATATCCTTCTCATTTATATTTTTACCAGGTTAGTAGTACCATACAAACTTAGCAATAGTAAACTATACTTCTTTACTAATCTTAGACTAGAAAAACTACATATATAGACACAGAAAGAGGCACTACGACGCGGCGTAAAAAATATCTAAGTACTACCATGGGGTACCGATGGTAAGAAAATATCTTTGGTAATACCTACTCAAAAATCATATTGATCCTTGGGGTACACCTATTTTGACGTTTGACCCATTTGACTTCAAGTTATTCACATCAACAGTCTGAATGAAGCCTATCCGTTAAGTACCTACGACTCTAATAAATTCTACTGATTTCTTATCAAAACCATGTCGACGTAGCTTGTACGTAGTAAGAGTGTTTGATGGTCAACACAATCAAACGCTTTAGAAAGATCAAGCGTCGAAGATTAGGCTAATTAGAGCCACTCCCGCATCGGTGGTAGATTTCCCACCAGTAAAGCCATATTGTTGACTTTGAAAAAGATTGTTTGTCTTGAAATAAAGTTACATCTGATTGAGCAACACTCTCTTAAACACCTTACTCTGAGCTCGCAAAATATAAAAGGGGCGGTAGTTTCCTTTCTTAAATAATATTATTAGTTTACTATGTTTCATTAGGTTAGGAAATGTATTACCGTTATCAATGCATTCATTAAACAGTGCTAAATCAGGTGCAATGGTAGTGCAATGATATGTATAAGAATTATATTATATTATCTGTAGTACTACTTTGTTACAAGTCAATATAATTACACAAGTTTATAGAACAATATGATTAACATATAACGCGTACTTACGACACATTTTGTTCGAAATACTGTGTCTTTACAGTACTTCAAAGTACACCACTATATCAATCTTGTATTTAAATGATTTTTATGTATATTATAATAATAACTATTTATTTAAATGCCAATAAATACCGATCACTCCATAAAATAGATATATTGCCTACCAAAGGTTGCAGAAATTGCGTCAAGCGATAAGACGCCCTTTGTACTGCTCTTTACTACTTAATTTCTATATCATGAATATTTTAATTGGCGTATAATAAAGTGGTTATATTTAAATAAATAAAAATTAATTAATTAAAACTAGTTTAAACTAGCTGTTCACCACTGTTTCACTCACTATACCGCTCGGTAATAGAATGTAGCGTAAAACTTAATAGGTCCAAATGAGCAGTCCGACTGGGGAAGTACCACCGCCCTACAGAATACCGCGGCCATAATAACCTCGTGTTATGTTCCAGGTGGTGAGTAGGGTAGCCAGTTCACTGGAAAGTTTTTGTGCTGTCAGTGGAAAGACCAAATTCCTGCTTTGTCTTCTACGCTGACGGCACAGAAACTCTCTCTGTTTACAGGGTCGGCAGCACGAGTGTGACTCCCCTGGTGTTGCACACTTCCATAGGCCACTGCAACCACTTTTCATCAGGTGGGCCATGTGCTTGCCTGCAAACTCAGTTGCATAAAAAAATTGGAATTACTAATAAGGTATTTCTAAAGATTAAAATAAATTCTTCGGCTTTATTTTAGTACAAATAGATATATGGAATGTCTGGCGTGGAGGTAGTGAACACGACGGCTACTTTGGAAGCGCGAGTTCTATTCTCGCTCAGTGCAAATATTTGTATGCATGAATATAGCTGTATGCATTGGTCTGGCCGTGCCTCGGAGTCAAGTTCCAAAAAGTACAACAACTGGTCTAACTGCAATACTTCCATAGTGTGTTGTTGAGGTCACTTCACGGAAATTATCAAAGATCAGCTAAACCTTCAGTTAGACGTGAAAAAGTTGACTCTATACACAGAGGTGAACGCTTCGGATGCAACTGGGATTAATGCTGGGATGAAGAGAAGAGATAGATACTTAACACATAGATAAATAAATATATCGAATATTTACTCGTATAATATAGATGTTATATTATCAGCTAAATGATGGAAACATCGTTAATGAACGTCATTAGTATTAGGTTAGATTAATGTTATCAAATCGTTGAGTTCAACGGCGGTCATTATAATACATACCTACATTTATTTGGGTCACGAGCAAGATCTGCGGGTTTTCAAGAATCTTCAATTAAGTGAACTTAAATGAAAATTAGTGCATACCATTTTTTTCATTCACTATACGAGATGCGATTTAATTTGACTTTAACAGCATAAATGCAACGTCTAAAATTAAATGACATTATTTAAAGTGTCTGAGGTTTGACAGTGACAATTAGCTGAATCGGGATGCTACCGATTGTCGGGTGCTCCCTAATATCCAAATACACGTCCTGAGTCCTGATCGTCCACCTGAATCTCGTGAGGGCGGACCGGGCGGACACACGGAGACAAAATTACTGGCGTTGCTAACGTGGTTCCGGTACACTTGACATTGGCCTTTCGCCATTAATCATTAATTTTATATTACATTTTATTTGACATTGGCAAAATTGTGGCGATTTGCTGCAGAGGCCATTTTAAAGAAGTTGAAGTTGATTGTATGGTGAGGCTCTGATGAAGGTTCTTCTAGGAGTTGGCATTAGTTACTCCTGTAAAGGCAAATATAATACAAGTAACAGGGAGAACCTGACCTCTGCCTACCGATTGGGAGATGTACAGGTGCAAAAAATACAATATACCCTATGTTGCTTATTGGTAATATATTTACCTAAAAGTGAAAGAATCAAGAATCAATCAATCAAAGAATCAATTTCGTTTATTCAGTTTAGGCACATAAAGAGCACATACTCGTATGAACGTCAAAATTTTACAGTCATGTCAAGAAATTACTAATATAATATTAAATTAAGTAAAGAAATCATTTGAAAATGATTCTTTCGCTGGTTCGGTAAGTAGGTTCTACTGAGAAGAGACCAGCAAGAAACTCAGTGAACAATATTAGTTTCTTTTTTAAAACCATTTGTTTTTTTTTTTAATAGATTTATATTGTGCGAGCAAGCAAAAAGATTAGGATGACCACGCGTTAAGTAGTTTTTGGTAGCTACTTACCTAATCAAAATTACTAATATTGTCAGCTAAATTGTTTGTTAAGACTGAGCTCAGGTCAGTAGTAGGTATGTAGTGTAATCGCCAGGATCTAAAACCAGGACCTTGCAAAGGTGCAGACTCGTTAACCACTAAGCTACCCCTTGACAAAGAATCTAAATTTTGGATTTCAGTCGATATTTAATATAATTTTTCTGATTCCAGGTTTAGCCTGGCTAATCATCCCGGGCAAATGGTCTTTTACTCTGGGCTACACGAACATTGTACCCTGGCGAGCGTTCGTCTGGCTCTGGTGTGCCCCAGGGTTAGCGTCTGCAGTCATTCTACTGTTCCTGCCCGAGAGCCCAAGGTTCCTGCTGGTTTCCAAGGGCCCTGAAGCTGCGTTACCAGTGCTAGCGAAGATGTACGAGTGGAACTTTGGCAGGAGTGCTAATGAATTCCCAGTAAGTTTTCTTATTTTAAAAGAAATCAATATTTTTATTGTCATCTATTGTTATTTCCGGTTGCATATGAAGCTTAACCCTCCGGAGCCGGAAGAGAGGGGGGGGGGGGGTGTTATCCGTGGGCTATCCAGTACAACTGCAATGCGGTTAAACTTCGATATTTTCCATGAAGCGACTATTATATTCAATTGACCAATTGTGGGATAATATATCGATGTTCTGCAGACTATTCGGACTTTTCAGGGCTCCACTCCAACTACCAGCGACGAATGCCTAAGGCGCTGTTGATACAGAAGAGACGTGACGGGGACGTATTCTGGTGGCGAACAATTTAACACAATATAAACCTTAAATAGTCTATAATAACGTCGTGTTTGTTTTAGATGAGAATTGCGTCTTCATTTAGTGACGGAACGTAGTCGCCTGGAGGCGCGGTCGCGATTCTCCTTTAAGACAAAAACGACGATATTGTACACTACATAAGGTTTATATTCTGTTATTTAAACCGTCATACGTCTCCGCCACGTCTCTTTTGTATAAATAGCGCCATAGATGTTCGTATGGCAACCGAGACCCACGGTTTAACGTGTTCTCCGCGTACTGCTATACAGAGACGCCGTCTATCTTCACGCCACAAAGGTTGTCGTTCTTTTCTCCCCTTTTGGTATGGCTTATGCGGATTTAACGGAAGAACGAAATCCTAGAGGAATCCTTAAGCCAGAGTTCTGTGCGTCAATCAGCTGATGTAGGTGAGGTTGGCTTATCTCGAAGGTCTTGGTACACTCTTACTTTTGTTCTTCTTGGTACTTTTGCTAATCCCGATAGCTCCGAAATTTTACACCTTAGAGCCTGGAAACCACTCTCTTACTCCTTTCATGATTTAGTTTGGTGGATTCTTACGAGATCAACTGTGCTTCGGTCCAAACCAAGAGAGGAAACCCATCATCAGAGCCTTTCGGCAGATATATCGACTTATAGGTAAAGTTAGTTTGAGCTCGGTAGAAGTCGCTCCCATAAATCCATACTAATATTATAAATGCGAAAGTAACTCTGTCTGTCTGTCTGTCTGTCTGTCTTTCTGTATGTTACGCTTTCACGCCTAAACCACTGAACCGATTTTGATAAAATTTGGTATAGGCGTAAATTAGACCTTGATAAAGGACATAGGCTATGTTTGGTCGCGATAACCGACATCCAAGCGGGCGGACCCGCGGGCAAAAGCTGGTATGTATTATAAACGCGAAAGTTTGTGAGTATGTATGTATGGATGTTTGTTACTCTTTCACGTAAAAACTACTGAATGGATTTTAATGAAACTTTACAATAATATAGCTTATACTTTAGAATAAGACTTAGGCTACAATTTATAACGATAACCGATATTATAGCGATAACCAACATCCACGCGGGCGGAGCCGTGGGTAAAAGCAAGTACCGTATAAATCAAACCAAAATGTGAGAACCTCGAATAGATCCACAACAACAACAACGCCAAGATGATGAAATCTGTCTCTGTTATCAATCTGTCTTAATCGGTCAAGTCTGTTTTGTTATATTGCACAGGGGAGATAAGATTACTGCGCGTGTGTGGAGATTATTTGGTAGAAACAGAAACGATGGGAGATAATATAAATATAAGATTATGCCACTTAGGTGGCAGACAAGCACACGGCCCACCTGATGGGAAGTGGTTACCGTGGCCTATGGACGTTTGCAACACCAGGGGCATCATAATCGTGCTACAGTCATTATCAGATCAGTCTTGCTGAACAAAGTACTCAAAATAAGATAATCGTTTTTTCAAAGGAACAAGTGTTTAGAAAGAAATATATTCAAGTATATACATACATTCTTTATAGGTATTTTTGGGTGACTGGTGCCTGAGCTAGGTTCAAGACCTGTGTTTCAGGTCACCAGGTCCACTCCTCTACAGCGTTTGTTGTGTACATGTCGCCGCCAACTAGCTTAATCGGCCGTCCAATTAACTGCCTAGGCAGTTAACTAAACGGCGCGATTCAATTAACGGCCTGAATGGTGTTCAGCCATTTAAATAAACTTCTAGGCAAATAGCTTGGATCGATGACGTTCAACTACTTGCCTAGCCATTTAATTAAACAGTTAGAAAAATGACTTATTTCTACATGGTTATAAAAAAAAAGCACGAGGGCTTACCTACGCTTCGCTCCGCTCCCGCATTCTTAGTTACGAAAACGAAATCGATACCATGTCATGTCAATAAGGTCGAAAATTGCTTGCACTATTTGTTTTTATTTTTCATCTCTAGCATCTCTCACTGGTGTTTCGAGCAAATGGCAATGGATTTCATCGGATAAATGTGAAAACAGCACAAGGTGTCGGCTATCGGATGTCGGCTATCGGCGTCCGACACCGATATCGGATATCGGATGAGTGTGAAAACGCTCTTACTCTCTAGACTTAAACCTGTATTAACATGTACTTATTTGACTTATCTTTTCTAGGTGAAGAAGATAATCTCGGGCAGTGAGGAAGTGAAGACCGGAGGCTTCGTAGGTGCTGTTAAGAATGTTGGCGTGATGTTTCAAGCGCCTCTTCTAAAGTGTGTGTTCATATCACACGTGTCTATGTTCACTGTGTTTATGATGTGAGTTATACATCATCATAGTCATACAAACAAAGCATATATCCAGGCATAAGGTCATATCTCTTTTCCAATGAAGTTAAAGGTAGATAGGTATAGACCACATGTTTTACATTGTTGCTACGATCCTGGTATTCCATTAGTTTTCTACTTTTTTATACCACTTAGGTGACAGACAAGCACACGGCCCACCTGATGAAAAGTGGTTACCGTGGCCTATGAACGTATGCAACACCAGGAACGTTACATTTGCGCTGCCTCCCTGAAGAAACCTTCTAATGCCCTTCTTGAAGAACCTCATATTGTAGTCGGTAGGGAAAATCCAATTTTTTCAGTTTGTGCGACTTATGACTTGATATCCCCTCACATATTCAACTGCTGATTGAAGGACCTTAGCGCTGAATTTCCTGTCTCAGTCGGTAGGGCAGACAGCATAAGCTCCCGCAAAGGCTCTCGCGAACAGTCCGCCTGCAGTCTGTCCGCAGTTTTTGATCCGTCCAGCGGACTGCAGTCCTAAGCCGATAGCGCCCACACACTTAAGCGATTTTGGCCTGCCGGCAATTCCCTGTTGTCAGCTTTGCGACCACACACTACCAGTTCTGATTCGACAGTTTCCCGCCGTACGATCGCCTGCCGGTGTGTGCTCATTCGCTCTGGCGGCTTAGGACTGTTTGGCCACACACTATCGGACCGTATTAGTCGTCAATCCCAAATCCCTAACGAAACTATTAGTGTGTGAGTTCTTGCGATTAGCTGACAGATTTATATCGTCCGGCCGTCGTCCGGTAAACTGATAATAAGTGGGCTCCTTAAAACTCGAGACAAAAGAAACTATTAGCAAAGCAGGCGTAGGACGAAACGGAACGTTTTGGACACTACCAGACTATGATCTACGATAAGATAATGAATGAAAGCTATTGTATAATATTAACAAAACACAATTTACTGGATTTTTTAGATCAAGCGGTCTGTACGTGTGGGTACCAGATATACTGAACAGTATACTCAAAAGCGGCACCAGTCAGAAGATATCAATCTGCCAGATCATACGCGACAAATTCTTAAATGCTACCGTGAGTATAAACTGTCTAGACTATAATATTTACAACTTGCTTTTTTTACTGAACCCAGCTGCTTAAAAAGTTTTTCTTTTTTAATCAATTATCACTTTATTTTTGTAAAATATAATATTCGGGCATAAAATTCTGCTGTTAGCGGCTTTGTTGACATCGTCTTTAACGCAGGAGATACAGGAAACCAAGTGCGCCAAGGACTGCACGGGGCTCTGTCTAGCATTCCCCATCTTCGTAAATTTTGTCTCGAACGGCCGGACCAGAGTGAGTAGACTATTATAGAACCTTCATTCCGGCCATCGGAGGTCAAAACGTGGTGGAAATTTCTAGTAATAAGATCTCTCGATAAGATAGTTCACAACAATATAATACCATCATATCTTCATTATTCTTTATGTAAGCATGAATCTTGTACTCAAACCACAGCTATTAGAACAAGAGAGCTGCGAGGCTGAGGTGTCGGTGGCCATGTTCCCCATATCCATGTCCATGGGAGCTTGCTTTGCGCTCACCTACCTCGCCATAGGGTTCCTGATAAACAAACTGGGAAGAAAGACTATGTACTGTGAGTATTTTTTCTTTAAAATACGACCACCGCCCTAGGGAGCAATACCTTTGTAGGAAATTTTTTAAACATCATTAAACGGACCCCTGTGACCCCCAACCCCTCGGATTGCAACTCCTGCAGACCCAAGTCCACCTCCGGTTGCGAGGAGAACTGACTCCTGACCTCTAGTGTGATCACACTGTTTTTAGTGAATCGCGCCATCTACCTTTTTTTATATTTATCAAACTTCGAGCACTACGTAGGCGGACTTAACACCACGGGCTTAATGAGAGAGTACCTAATCAAACCCAATTTCTTCAAGGAGATCCCAGTACTTACACTGACACGCACAGGGAGCCTGCATCAGCGCTTTATTCGCAACGCAGTCCCTTAAAAGGCAAGGCCTTTTATTCCTATTTGGTTGGTCCGTATAATGCAATTGCCGTGAACTTTGTAACGATTGTTCTAGATTTTTTTACGTTTAAGTGAACTCTCGTGAAAACTCGTTTACAGGTGGAGTGATGTTCATCTGTGGAGTAGCGACGGTGGGCGCTGCCTTCGTACCCGAGGGTATTGCTGCTACAGTGTTGCTGATCATATCGCTGTGCTCAGGCTGTGCAGCTTCTATTCTAGCGGCGATTGCAGTTGACGTGTTCCCGACATCTCTGAGGTGAGTTTCATCAGCCTTCGAGGCTTCATCCAACTCAGTCAAGTCCTGGCGTGACGATAATTCCTGGCTTAACATCGTGGAGGGTAACATGTGTGAATCGTGATGATGATGAGGATGATGAGAATGATGATGATGAGGATGATGATGATGATATGAGGATGATGATGAGGAGGATGGTGATGATGATGATACGAGGGTGATGAAGGTGATGATGATGATGATGGTATGAGGATGATGTTGAGGAGGTTATTGATGATGATGATGATGAAGATAAACAGTCTTCATCTACCGTAATTCCCAGTCGCATCCGAAGCTGCGGATTGGCTAAGCTTCGATATTTTGCGTGAAGCGATTGCCGTTTGGCCTCCACAATCCCATGGCGATATCGAAGCATTGCATCTAGACCAGTTGTTGGACATTCTATCAATAACAATACAGTTGTATCTTCGTGAATTTTCAGAGCGATGGCAATGTGTGTGATGTACATGGTGGGGCGCGCGGGCGCAGCCGTTGGCTCCTACCTCTTAGGAGCTACCCTGGACTTACATTGCCGGGAAGCTTTCACTGCTTTCGGAGTTTTTACTGCAGGTTCGTATTTGTATAATCAATCATGTACTAAATAGAAAATTATAATTCCTCTACGAAATTAATGCACATGAAAATAACTTGATATCACGCCCTCTAGTACATAAATATAGGAACCTAATTTGTAATACAATTCTGAAAATTTGTTTTTAGCGCAATCTAGAATGTTTTATAAGAAAACTGTAGTCAACTTTTATTCTCTATTTTCCAGCTTCAACGATATTGATGATGTTTTGGCCCAACCCAGAGAAAATTCGGCGAGTAATGGAAGATAAGGGATTCTCGTATTAGCACGCCATAATTAGATTTAAAATAGGATTACAATAAGATTCGTATACGTGTTCCAAAATGAGACTGACTAACAGTTTATTGCATTTGTAAAAGTTTATTACGAGTTTATATATTATTATACAATATTTTAATAAACTATTAAGCATGTTTATTTTATTTTATTTCATTTTTCAATATTATAAAAAATAAAAATAAAATAAAAATTTGTTTATTTCCATAACATATCTTTACAAATTAGTTATGTCCAGTGGCCCCACACTAGGCAAGCCTGTCCTGTGGGTACCCTGTCCGATTTACATTAAACAAAAATTAACAACACTGTCCAACGGCTGATCATACAAAATAAAAACAAATTGAAATGAAAGAAAGTGCTTAACTAAACATGCATATTGAAAATGAACAAAATAATAATATAACTAACATAACAAAATAATAATATAACTAACATAAATATGAGGAGTAGTGTGCCCAATTATTAGTCTACCAGATCACAACAAGTGCAAGAGAAGGTCCTCAGTACAATCGTAGGTCAAAGAGGTTAGCCATTCCACGATTTTTGATTTTGCTTCCTTCAGTGAGGACTGCTTTATATCGCACCAATGAACCGCTTTGTTATAAATATAATTATTTTCATATGGGCTAAAGCGTCTAGCACAGGTCGTCCTAATCTTAGGTAAGGGGAGTCTAAAAATACGACGTTTGAGTAGATGTGGATACTCTGCCGAAGAGATTACTTTCCTATGAACGCTGAGAGCTGTTTTTAAAATAAATAACTGTCTTACGTTAAACACCCGGCATTCACTGTACAATTTGGTTGTTGGATACCTATAGGGCTTTTGAAGCATTATTTTGAGCACTGCTCGTTGTGCCCGTTCAACCTGCAGCATGACAGTTTTTCCTGCAGACCCCCAACAGGCTATACAGTAAGTAATCAGCGACTGACTTAAAGCGTAATAGGTCGTCTTCAGAGTACTGGGCGAAGCTGCAGAGCGCAGAAGCTTCAAAATGTTAGCTGATTTGCGTACGCGGGCTGACAGAGAGCTTATGTGAGCATTGAAGTTCAGGTTTTGGTCAATAACTACGCCAAGATACCTAATCGTTTCGACTTTTAGCAGTGTCTCGCAGGAACACGACGAGTTGTTCTGACCTGAGCACTCATGTAGCTGGATACGCAAATTACTTCCAGAAGCCGACCTGGCGGTCTTGTGAAAACACATATATTTAGTTTTTTTTGCATTTAGTGTTAACACGTTATGTTTCAACCATGTTGTCACCAGACGCATTCCAGTCTCAGCTCGCGAGAATACTTCCTCCCAAGTATTACCGTTAAATATAACAGCCGTATCGTCCGCGTAGCATACAATTTCTGCATTTAAAGAGTCATGTATATTATTGATATACATAATGAACAGAGACGGACCCAGTATACTACCCTGTGGAACGCCAAAGTGTATGTTCCTTAGATCACTTTTAAAGCCACTGACACTTACACATTGTGTCCTCCCGGTCAGATAACTCTTGAACCACTCCAAGGCAATACCTCTGATCCCGAAGTGATTCTCCAGCTTTCTGAGTAGGATAGGAGTCGACACTGTGTCAAAGGCTTTCGCTAAGTCCAGAAAAACCGCTAAACTCTGTTCATTTCGATCCAATTGGGAAGACACTATAGTTGTCAGTAGGGATACAGCATCTTCTGTAGATTTACTTTTCCTAAAGCCAAACTGCCTACAGGAAATAAGATTATTAGACTCAATATACTTAACCAGCCTATTATTGACAATCTTTTCCAAGAGTTTTCCGAAAGCAGTGAGAAGTGAGATTGGGCGGTAATTTTCTATTGAGTCTTTATTTCCATCTTTGTGTATGGGTGTTACAGAGGCTATCTTCCATGGCTCAGGATATACCCCTGTCATTAAGCTGATGTTCATTATTTCAGTTAGTGGCTTTATGATAGCATATCTGATTTTCTTTAAGAGAACATTAGTAAAACCATCGATGCCCGGTGCCTTATCGTTCTTCAGGGACAGTATTAGAGATTCGACCTCATATTCATCTGTAGGCTGCAGAAAAAAAGAGTTTAGCAGCTGCCTATTGTCAACTTCAGAGGCCAGAGTTTCCTGGTTTGTCCCAAGTTTAGAAAGGATACTATCCGCCAACCTTTCTCCCACAGTGGAAAAATACGTGTTACAAATGTCCAGAGAATGCCCAGCGTTTGTACTCCCTGGTAGATTTAGAAGTGCCCTAGGTTCATTATTACTTCCCGACAAGTGACATATGGTTTTTATGACTTTCCACATTTTTTTGGGGTCGTTTGTGCTGCTAGACAGTTCCCTACTCTCGTATTCGGTTTTTATTCTTTTTAGGAGGTTGTTACAAAAATTCCTATAACGCTTGTACACTGTTTGTAGAGAAATATCATCAGGGAATTTACGCAGTTTCATGTGTAAATTATCTCTGTGTCGAATACAACGAATGAGTCCGGGGGTTATCCAAGGAGCTACATTATACTTAGAGTGACTTATATGGACCCTTTTTGTATGTTTGGCAATGACCTCAGCAAGCCGGGAACTAAAGGATTTTGTGATCTTATTTATGTCACTGGTGCCGAATAACGGAGACCAGTCCTCCTCTAAGAGTTCGTTCTCTATGGCTGGGAGGTCCCGTTTCAAAACAGTTCTATTGCTATATCGTTTTTTAGGCAAATTAACTGCTAATCCGAGCATTACCAATTCGTGATCTGTCAGATTATAAGGGCACACAACCCCAACGACGTCCCTAACAGTATTCACGTAGATGTGATCGAGACAGGAGCCAGACAGGTGTCTTGTTGGAACGGTTATAGCAGGGAACATTCCGTGCTCCGCATTAAGACACAAGTATTCCATAGTTTGATTATTGTCTGCCAAAAGAATATTAATATTTATATCTCCCGCAACTATCAGTGTATGTTTAGTGGCCGAGTACCTGGCCAAAATGTGATCCAAAGAGTACAGAAAGTTACTAATGTTTTTAAAACAAGGGGGACGATATATACCAACAATTGTAATTGCATCACCTAGGTTTATTTGTAAGCAACTGGCGTCCTGAAAATCTGGTTCTGTCACACAAACGTTCAGCGTGTCCCTGACAAAAACTACCACACCGCTGTTTTGATTAATGATTTTTTTTGTGCTGTATGCAGTATATGATGGTAATTGAGGTATAACAGAGGTTTCATTGAGCCAGCATTCAGTTAAAACAAGTACATCAAAATCAAACCCAAATGTTTTTAATGTTACAATGAAGCTGTCAAAGTTCTTGTTGATGCTGCATATGTTAAATGACAAAAGCTTTAAGTTGTACCCTTTTGTAATTTCTAAGTGACATTGATCGGGTGCCTGTACTATGCGACACGTTATACCTAGTGCGTCTAATTCATCCGAGACGCTTTTATCAAACATAGCTAAATAAAAAATATTTCAAAATCATCTCAATCTCGGCCAGCTGGCAAAGGTAACTACTACACAGCAACAGACAACCATAACACGTCAACAGTTGTATACACTCAATCACAATGATCTTATCATCAAATTGAAAAATCTTTGCCGCCCCATCACAAAATTTACAATACCCAATCTCACACCTGAACCATGACACCCACTTCAATTTAATTATTCTATAGTAATACAATGCCAATATGCACTGAGACAGCTCAAATACAAACAAGATATAGCACACTAAATAAACTAAGGTATCACAGGTAATAAGTCTTAAAATACTAAATTCAGATGTTATTTGATGTAGAAAAGACACGGGCCAAATCATCGTAGGTTCGTATAGGAAGAGCAGGTTTACCTTCTTTTTGCTTGACCAGAATATTACCTTGAGTAACCCAACAATAGGAGTATTTATACTCCTTCGACTTTGCTCGTGTCGCCCGAAAAAGCAGTCTGTTCTCCTTTGTCAAACGTTCGTTGTAGAACACTCTGCTTGATTTACCGGCTACACCAAGATCGGAACTACTAATATTTCTTCTAGATTTCGATGCCACAATTATTTGATCTCGCATACTGCGCCGCACAAATCGTATAACCAACGGTCTAGACACCCTGACATCACCCTCTGCCAATACAGCGGATTTAATTCAGGGCCCAACCCTCGCCACCCAATCAATATCTCCGTCAGTGAGATCAACACCCACTTTCTTTGCTGCTAGAAGTGCGATATGGTGTACGTTTTCATTATTTAATTCTGGAACGCCCACGAGTTCGAGTTCGTTACGCAGTTGTTGTTGCGCCTGCGAGTTTACTTCCAGTTGTAGTTCCGTTACCTTGCTCTCCAAAAGCTTGACTTCCCTATCGCGGGTTTCAAGTTTCTCTATTCTGGAGCTGTTGGAGGCTATTACTGATCCGAGTTCATTTAATCTCGACTGACAGTTGGTCAATGACGTCGTGGCCTCCTCTAAGCGTACTTTAAGAGAACAGATCTCTCGTGTCAGCAGACGGACTTCATCGATAAGTGCTTTCACCTCTGTATTTTGATTAATGTCAGGAATCGTTTCGACTTTCTTCCGCAAGGTGATATTTTCTTCACGTACCGGGGTCATACTATTATCTCCCCCCTTCCTTTGAGAAGCACAGCATTCTGGGCATTTCCAGTTCTTTTTTTTCTCACCTGACATAGATGATATTCCAATACAAAGGGAACAATAGTTCTTATCACATGTAGACGAAGAACATTTTATGTTATTATTATCCTTGGCATTCTTTAAACATCCGTGGCACTTCATTTCTAGACGACACTGGTTCTTGATTATTTACTTTGTTTTCAAACAATTTGAAAATCACAAAAAGACAAGTCTGTGACACCTCGGTCTCGAACCGCAGCTACTTTACGTGTTGCATTAAAAGTATTAAAACCCCACACCGTTAACCGTCACGCCACTATCTTAGTTGGCAGAGGGAGTCAAAATTGCTGTGTACTTTCGTATTTTTAATGCCGGGCCGATTATGAGTGACTCATCTTTTAAGAATTTTTTCTCACATTCCTAGATATTTCCAACACTGCAGGTAATCACTTTCTTTATTTTTATAACACTTTTTGTATGTTTGCACTTTTCGTGGATATTTTCGCTTGAACTGAGCTTATTTATTTTACTTCAGTTCATGTCCCACTTTTGTCTAATAGTTTAATATTTTGTAGCTTTTAATAAACAGCTTATTATTTTCACCTGATACACTGATATTATTGAAGTAAACTTAGAGATAACATTTCCACACTTGCATTGGTATATGCCATACTAATTAATGGTACCAAAAGTTAGTTTTTGTTATTTGAAATAAAATAATATAAACAAATTTCACAGAGCACTTTTTCAGATAAACCGTCCAGACAGCGCCATCTAGCGAACAGTATAGCACGATAAGCAACGACATCTATTGTAAAAATATGTAGTTACTTACAGTTCTAAACGTCTTATAGTTACAGCTAACTCTGACTAGATGTCGCTTTTAATAATTCTTATATCGATCGCTAGATGTCACTGATAGATATAATATTCGAAAAAATATATTTTATGCTACTCAGAAGGAAAACAAGCATACGGCCTATACTAAAATTGTTGCGGCCTATTCTAAATTGTTTAATATCAAACAGACATCGCCTGCAACAGCAGTTGTTATCTTGTCCAAGTTATCTACTAAGTCTGTGTCCAAGGTTGTATTAATCATGGGGGATCTCTTATAATATTTTATCTACAATGGAAAACTACCGTAAAAGCCAAAATTCCTCACGTCATCCTACCGAATGGGTATGCTACTAATCTTCTCCTATCCTCCCAAGATGGTGAATTAAGTAGTTTAGATGTCAGATATTGTTATTCAATCACGCTATAGCGGCTGAACATATCCGGCAGAAATTTGAAACAGGCATAGATTATAAGTAGATATTTAACCTTGACGTGTGACGTGGTTTACTTGTTACGTAATCACTGTCGTTGGTGCCGGAGAGGCCCTTATGTGGAAGTGTATCTCTTTCTGAATATACACGGTTAATTGATATAAATAAATAATAACTATATTGAATATAGGTACATAATGTTAAAAGGTTATTATTAACAAAATAAACTGATTTTCATATATTTAAATATGGAACTCACAGTACTTACTGTGGGAAACTAATATACCTAAAGACCACGCTATAAAGACAAATAAATACTTTGTCTTGACTAACGAGTTAACCAAAAACGGCTACGTGGTTAAACTCTACGCCGCAGAAGTAGGAGCAAGGGCAATTCCAGCTAGGTCCCTGTATAACTAACTTAAAGACCTTGGATTGCCAAGAGCTTCAGTAAGCTCTTTACTAAATCAAATATCAAAAGCGGCATTGATAGGATCTTACCAAATTTGGATATATAGGGGGGGTGGGGGAACACTACTGACGGTGGAGGTGAGTGCTGGTGGTGGCCACCCTAAACCCAAGGGGGTCTGGGTCGCCGCCACGGTGTTCCTCTCCCTCTCTGGAGTGCTGAGAATTGGATATCTGGGGAATAAAAAACTGCAAGGCATCAATTCTCAAAATGTACCTATACATAATTTAGGCAAACTTTAAATAAAAAAATACGCATTGAAGACAAATAATATCATGTTTTTTATGTAAAGCTTCAGTAAACATGTGTGCACATCTGCTTCTTTGTTTTACTACTTCAGCTTTAACTTCTGGACGGTTAGGCATATCAGTACCACGAACGTAAACGTATCAAAAGAATGGAGCATTGCGATTGGTTCACAGTAGGCAGGCGGCCAATCGCATTGCTCCTTTTTTTGGATACGTTAACGTTCCGAATTCGAATATTATTCGTGCAGATCCTAGTAGTCGAGTCAGTTTCACGTGGTGGTTTGTTGTTCACACACTTGTACTCAAATGTGGTCTATCGTTGGTATCGGTTGACCATATCCGTCCAAATTAAGTAGGTACTAGGTTCCATGTTTAAGCTCACTTAAGGACTGAATTTAGACAGTACAATACTTCGACATTTAGCGAACTTCGAAAAAACATAGATCGATAAGAGTCATTGCTTCAACAGACAATTATTAGACAACACACACCTTCGAATTACCACTACTTCGACAGACGATTATTCGACAGACAATACTTAGACAAGACACATTTTCGAATGACCACTACTTCGACAGAATTTTTTGTGGTTCTTTTATTGAATTGCTACTGTTTTTTTTTCTTTGGTTTTTATGCCTCAAATTCCTTCATTATGGTTAACACCCCAACTCAGAGCACCCCGACTCGGATAGGTTAGGTTAGAAGGCTAAGGCAGGAGGGAAGCGGAGCGGGGCTCCCGCTTTAGCCTTCGTGGTTTTTTTTAAACCACCTGCCCCTCTAGACAAGTGGCAATTCGCTAACCGGCGTTTGATGGAATAGAATGACGAATGTATGGGAATTGACGTATTTGACATGCGTTAACGACTGTCATATACGTCAAATCCCATATATTCGTCATTCTATTCCACCAAACGCCAGCTAGCGAATTGCCACTTGTCTAGAGGGGCTGGTAATAGAAGTATGATAAAAAACCTGTCGAAGTAGTGGTCATTCGAAGATGTGACTTGTCTAAGTATTGTCTGTCGAATAATCGTCTGTCGAAGTAGTAGTAACTCGAAGGTGTGTGTTGTCCAATAATTGTCTGACGAAGTAATGACTTGTCGATTTATGTGTTTTCGAAGTTCGCTACATGTCGAATTATTTAACTGTCTAAATTCAGGCCGTAAGTCTTTTTAGCTATATCTCCGTATCCTACTAATATTATAAGCGCAAAAGTTTGTAAGTATACTATTTTTATATATATTGAAACACACTTTAACATGTTTACCTGAAGATGAGTTAATCGAAACATGTCGTATTCAAAAAAATCAAATATTAGCATTATACAGTGACAAAATTAAATATAATTGTGTGGAACTGGTAAAGTGTGTTTCAATATATATAAAAATAGTAAAATGAAGTTCCATCAAGAAGTTTCAACAAATTCAATCAACTACATTTGTAAGTATAGATGGATGTTTGTTCCTCTTTCACGTAAAAACTACTGAATGGATTTTAATGAAACTTAACAATAATATAGCTTATACATCAGAATAACACATAGGCTACAGTTTATAAAGATATATGTGTGAATTGCCGCGATCGCCGACATCTACACAGGCAGAGCCGTATACAACACATGTACTTATTTCATCAAGTTAGTGTAAAAAAAAGGTCACACCTTTACCGCTATACTAATATCAGGGTTAACAGTAAGGGTTTCGTCACCTATAGCTGACAAACCGATCATTATCATTATATATCGATTTAGCTAATGTCAACCCCTTACAGAGCGATTATGATAACCCATTGGGATAGTTATGTCACCCTTGTTAGGACACAACAAAAACAATAATAGGTATGATTGTTACAGTCAACATAAGGAATGTGTTTTTAAAATAATATACTTCAACAATATACAGTCATTGAATGCTAATTCAAAGGTAGCGGGTCAAAAAAAACCAATGATTAAAAATAAAAAACCCGCCCGATGCTGAAAAGATCGAAACAAGCTTTAGCAGGCGGGGGTTTGAGATTTGCAAATGGGTATCGCCTCCTATGAAACTTGTTTCGATCTATTCAACATCAGTCGGGTTTTTTATTTTTAATAATTTATTTTATTTTACCTATACTTTTTAGTTATTATTATATATTATATTGTAATCGTCTTTTAATTTCCTTCATTTTGATACCCACTCGATAAATTTGAGTAAATTTTTTTAACCAAAATCTGCCACTTTGTTTTTTTTTTTATTTTGATATACCCAGTGTCACTCTCACAGTAAACACGAAAGCCTTTCAAGCCTTTCAATCCATCTTGTCGTTCAGGCTGCAGTGCGTGCCAAACAATTATACATACATACATACATACACTCGAAAAACATAGGTAGCCCTCCATCTGGCGCAATAAGGTAAAAAATGCTTCTCCACATTTTAGAATTTATCTAAAAAGCTATGTAAAGTTATGTTCGAGATGATTCTGTGTCCTCTGATATGTTCAATGTTACAGACCCGACTTGCGACAGGTACAGCTACAGCAGGTCAAATCAGACTTAAATTGTACTTTTAAAACTTTATATTTTTAAAGATATATTTCCTTACCAAACCATATTATAACACTGTCGAATCTCGATACAAATCTAATGACAAACAAATTTCAAATTTCGAATAAGTAATATTAAAAAAGTATAAATTGTCCGCAACAATTAGAACTTATGTTTGTCACTTTCTGGAACCCATATTACATGTTAAACTTGTTTTTATCTAGGTTCCTCATTCTCTAAGCCCTTTTCAAGCTTGGCTTTTCAGTGTAACTGTGAAGCGGCTGAATGTCGATATTTTCCGTGAAGCGACTGCCATCTGACCTCCACAACCAATTGGCAATATCGAAGATCAATACTTAGTAAGTCAGGCTTTTAAATTACTCGTAACGACTGTCATTGATATTCGTATTGCAACCGAAACCGTCGGCTTCGTGATCTCGACACGGAAAAATCCAGACCTTTTAATCGTTTTGGTTTTTATTGCTTATTACTAATAGTAGATTAGTAGCCAAGGGCTGTAAGGCATCAATTGCAGCCCGAGATATTTAGGCGCACGAGCGCAGCGAGGGCGCCTATAGTTCGAGGGTGCAATTTATGCTTACACCCGAGCTAACTACTCAGCTTTACATCTCGATTGTGAGGTAAGTAGAAAAACCAGCATTACAAGAATAAAACATTTTAGTAGTTAAAATTTATAGTGAAATGAGAACAATTTTCAAATTTTAGGGACAGGTATATTTAATTCTAATAATTTTAATAATCTAATAATTCTATTTAATTCTAATATTTAATTCAATTCTTGTTGACTGGCTTCTGTGTGTTGCCACAACTTGCCAATTTCAGGGTGTTGTGAAAAGTTATTCGGTATTATGAGATTGTTGTCGTGGGTATGTTAATAATAAAAGTTTCCTATTCCCGCCTTTTTTCATCTCTTTTTTAATTTTTTTTATTCTAGAACGAAATTGAGTTTCGCCGTTCGATATTTAAAATGCATGCCTATTAAACTCATACGAAGACAAGGCTGAATAGCGAAGCGACCTCTTTTGTCATTAGGCTGAATGCATGATGTCTATTGCCAGTATGACGGTTAGATGTACGCGACCTTTTTGAAAGAGTAAAGTGTTTTTTTTTTATTTACTTACCGCCCTAGGCACGGAACAGAAAAAACAGTGGAAGTGTGAAGTAGGCGTGGCACGCGTGTCATTCTTAAGCGGAGATTTGCAAGATCTTACAATTTCAACCTTCAGTCGCATTCAGTCGTATCTGTCATCACGTGTATTTGACAGTTTTGCACCGTGCGTTATTTAATACTATTTAATAGAAATATGCCTTACTGGGCCATTTTGCAGTGCACAGATGATAGTAGGATCATAAATATTCGAAATAGAGTTGTTTTATACCATCAATAACTTAGGATATAGCAGAATTTATAACAAATCTTATTAAAATGAAAAGTAATAAAATCAAAAAGAAATCAACCTTACCACATATCAATAAAGATTGTTTTTGATTACACACAATAGACATGTCATTCTTATTTATTCTAGAACTTTCTCCGCTACTCATTTAGTGATGTAGTCAAATTTTATCGATATCTAATTTTTTGGAAACATTTATAAACGTTTGTCAAATGACTTTATTGTTTTTTTTTTAATATCACGGAACATTCGGAACACTCCTCATACCCATTCAAAGGATACGGGCGTGATGTTATGATGTGAAGTGTCATAGACATAGCAATAATATGCGTTTGCAGCAATTACTGCTAATTTCCTGGTATTTATTTAAGAGTTTCGTGGTCTCTCTCTGAAACCCTTTATCGGACCTTTACAAAAATTAAATGGGATCATTTCGGAATAGTCTTCTTTCGAACAAAGAAGGAATTTTGCAAATTCGTCTACACATGACGAAGTTACGCGCGTACAAACATGCAAAAATATAAACTTCCGTATTGAACAACTCCAGCTAGATATTTTCTAGTTTGTGGACGCGGCGCAACATGCATACGCGATCAGCAAATAGATTTTGGTGCTCTACGTTTTTCTCATTTTATGCAAATTAAATTAATTAGTTCAAAGTAGAGTATGAAAATGTTTGTAATATGGTCTTAAAACACCCATCTCATATTGTAAAATACTCGCATTCGTATTTTAAATATCCTTAGACCACTTTCACATTTTCTGATATTGGGCACCTGACGCCGATAGCGGTCACCATGTGCTGTTTTCACATATATTCAATAAAATCGGTCCGATTCGGCCATTTTCTCGATCGCACAGACTGGATGAAAAAAAGAAAAAGAAAACCTAGTATCGAGTTCTTTTTATACTTTATTTTATTTCCTTCGATATCGGAGCCGACACTAATATCGGATATCGGATGCGCCGGATAATGTGAAAATGCTTTTATTATGCAACAGTTACATAAAATATCTACTATAAATGGACACTTGTTTTATTTCAATTAAATAGGAACATACGTAGTAACACGTCTTCATACCTTTTTAATCGTAAATCAAAACATCCCTCTTTTTTAGTACTCTTAGATTATAATTACTAACAATGTTTGGAATCCTTTGATATTTTCAAAACAAATTACAAATCTATCGATATTGCCAACTTTTTGTGTCACCGCTCTAGCGTTAATGTAATAGAGTTGGAGTGAGAGAGATAATACTTCAAAGTAATATCAACCGTATTCATAACTGTTAAGGTTCTAAATAACATTCTTAAAATAAATGGACATCTGTTGGCGAGTAGTTGAACTTTTTCGTAATATAGTTAGAGTGAGAAGCAAGTTTGATTCAGATACAAAACGTCGTAAATTCCTTTTTTTATCTATATTAAAGTTATCAGTAATGCCAATTAATAAGGTATGTTTTCGTTCTGCAGTATGCATAATTTAGGCTAATTGGGTGTTAAAGATATACGACCAATCAAAACAATTGTTTACTAGTAGTGCAACGTATTATTATCTGGTTGTATGTGTGAGTTTGGCGACATTGGTTCCGCTATTGAATCTGTCCTATCACACTTCTAATAGTTTTTTCTCTTCTGTGGCCGTAGGGCTTTTATAGCTATATTATTACCCTAGAGCGCTAATTGGTCACTTACAAGCCCCATTTGGGGGTAATAAGGACCTACTTACCGAACATGAGAGATGTTAATACTATATAAAATGTCCTAGAATATTTAAAATTATCATAAACAAGAATAAAACCTCATTCCTCACCAACGTACTCCAAAACAAGGCGAAAATTCCCGAATCCCACATTATAGCGAGCCGTACCTGAGTTTTTTTTTAATTATTTGACCATTTTTTTGCCCAACAGTGATACCTTCAGCTATTATTTTGTCATAAAATACTCTATCACAACATTTTTTGGGAAACGTATTCAGATGATTGGACTTAGTTTTTTGAAGGGAGCCGACAATGTTTGTATTTAAGATATAACGCTGTGGATAGTAGTAGAAACCAGTGTTTAAATTGCTAAGGTAACAAACAAGTATGTACAGTCAGCAAAGTACTCAAAATGATCTTCATGCCTTTGTCCCTCGCTCTTTCTTGTTAACTGATTTTCTACAGAGATAGACTGCAGCTTGACACACGCGGGCATACCCACGGGCAACAGTTAATATAAATATTGCCGTTAATCAGCTTGGAAGTGAAAGGTTTGTGAAATCAAAAATTTAGCTCGTGAAATAAGCCCGCCTGCCCCTCTAGACAAGTGGCAATTCGCTAACCGGCGTTTAGTGGAATAGAATGACGAATGTATGGGATTTGACGTAAATGACAGTCGTTAACGCATGTCAAATACGTCAAATTCTATACATTCGTCATTCTATTCCATCAAACGCCTGCTAGCGAATGGGCACTTGTCTAGAGGGGCTGCTATTGAAAAGATACCCTCTACTACTAAAAATTGCATCCAATATTGTCAATATAGACCCAATTAAATCGAACCTAGGCACCCATGTTCGTACGCAAACACAAGCACAGGAATATGCAAAAGAAACCAGTTAAAAAGGGTCAAAAATAATTCACGTAGGTCACCTACAATACCGGTACGGTATGATGGCCGTTAAGTACTAAAAGAACACAGAGCTTGCTTGCTCTCTCTCTTTTTAACACGGCCGTTAAGTACTACCTTATATACTACCTTATCAACTCAACTACAGATGACTAAACCGTTTTAATCGGACAATATCTTAACTTAGTTATTATGTCAAAACGGCCATCATAGCGTGCCGCAAGTATAAGTGGTATACGAGTATATAAAAAAAACATTGCACCGAATTTGAACGCTGATAAATTTTCGTACTTTCTAACTTTAATAATTACAACTTCAATGGGTTTTCCAAGCGACAACAATATGATGTTCTTCAAGAAGGGCATTAGAAGGAGCTTACAGGGTCGGCAGCACGAGTGTGCCGAAAGGACTAGACCAAGAATAGCGGCCCAGCTCTTCAGAGCCCTGCCTAGTGTGACGGCCGTGGTGTTGCATATGCCCATAGGCCATGGTAACCACTTCGCAACAGGTGAACCGTGTGCTTATCCTTCACCTAAATAGATTTTAATAACTGTACTAAAGAAAGATAATGCCACCCATTGCGCTTTAAACTTTATAAATGCTACCACAGATAATATAATCTAATTCTTACATGCTACCAACTTGTCCTAATGTAAATCTGTTAGTGTACAATATCTATCTAATAATAATAAATATTTCTAACCTAATATTATTCCAGATAGGTCACCCTTTAATTCGAGAGCCGTATTCATATTTTATAAGTAGCCCCATAAGTCACCCATATGTTCACAACGGTCGCCCATCGGTTGCCTAATTAAAATAGCTATACACCACGACTGAGGGATGTTCCACGTTCCACCCTATGGCCCCGTGCCCTACCGGTTGACCCTCGGTGTGCCCCTTTTGACGTCAATTAAAGGGCGATAAGAATTTACATTTTGCGCGGATTATTTAACTACAAATTAAATTTCATATCACGTTGTTTGTTTCTGAAAAGCTCCTAAGAAGTAGTAAATAGAAACTTTGCACTACTTACTAGTTTTTTATAACACTTAGGTGGCGTACAAGCACACGGCCCACCTGCTGGAAAGTGGTTACCGTGGCGTGGACGTGTACAACACCAGGGGCGTCACTCTCGCGCTGCCGACTCTGTTAGCACAGAGATTCAGTGTGGAAGATAAAGCAGGACAAACCTTTGGTCTTCCCACTGACAGCACAAAAACACTCAAGTGAGCTCTGGCTACCCTACTCACCGCCGGGAACACAACACGAGGTTATTATGACCGCGGTATTCTGTAAGGCGGAGGTATTTCCTCAGTCGAAAGTGCTTGTACTGAACGATTTGAGGTTTTATCTATATGAACACAGTAAGTTGCGTTGCAGTGGGGTTCTAAAATGATTATCATCCTTGCGTGAGGCCCGTTCGCATCCAATACTCGCAGTTTTGTTGCCAATATGTAATGTACCTACAGTACTATCAGGTGCCTTCGGCTTCGGGAGCGTTCCCCTCAAACCAGGTATAATTTTGAAGAAAGAACTTTGAGACTAGAGGCCACTTTTTTACTCTTGCTAAAAATACTGATCTAAAACCTTAACAGGTTTGTCAGCGCCAGAGATGTATCAGTTTATGACTAGTGTACAAGCCAGCAGGTTGACACGGTGTTACTAGATACGTATAGTACGTATCTATAGATAATTAGCAGTGATCAGAGTAGGTAGATTGATTTTAGCTACTTGAAGGCACGAAGTTTACGGCATTTAGCCTTCTAACCTATCCAAGACCTTCTAACCTAACCTATCCAAGTGGGATTGCGTAACTTTCTCAATGAACTTATCACTAATTTTCTGTGAATATATCTCTGCCTACCCCCCAGGGATTTACAGGTGTAAGTATACGTATGCTTGTATGTAATTTCCTGTCTTATTACGGGGTGGTGCCCCATCTTATGCATGAGACAGCCAGGTTGTTAAATGTAATAAACGATACGACTGAATATCTCAGGCCGTTCATTGAATGACGCCGTTTAGTTAACAGTCTAGGCAGTTAAATGAATGGCTGATTAAACTCGTTGGTGGCGAGGTGACATTATATATCTTTTATCATTGCGAAGAGGTAAAGTTGGCGACTTTGTATGGGGTAAAACCAGTGTCTACTAAACCAATTTTGAAAATACCGATAGATAGCCATATTATTTATGAGTGTCATAAGCTATATAATCACGCCATTGGGAGAGTCAGCAGCAAGAACGGGATCAGAAGTCCACGCGGACGGAACCGCATGCAAAAGGTAGTAAGTTATATTATCAAATTCGCTGTCAAACAAATCGCTCCAGTTAATATTGGTTACAAAAACAAGTCAGCACGTGCAGCCTCAGGTGGGCGCGACACGTGGTAACCGCCGTACCATATGTCACGACCCTCTCAGTTTACGGGTTTCATACAAATGTATGTATGATTTGTGGATTCATTGAGTAGGGCGTGGTTTGAAGCTGTGGATGAAAGATGGGTGAAGTCGCGTGCGGCCTATATTTGTTGGTAAATAATTGAGTGTGTTGTGAAGATTCTTGTAGGTTGGTACATAATTATTATACAATAATGTAACAAATCAAAAAATAATGCGATAATGCAATAGGTACATATTAACTTTGTATTGATGTATATTTGTTGAGAATGTCTAAAAGAATTGTGTGTTGCATACATATAATCACGCCTTTATCCCCGGAGGGTTAGGCAGAGGTGAATTAACACCCACATTTCACCAATCTGTATTCGGTGCCACGTAATAGGGGATGAGCCTATTGCCATATATATTCAATGTTGACTCGAGCCATGCATCTGGACTGTATATATGTCTGATGTTAAAGTTAATCAGCCCTATCCCTCAGTCGCCTTGTAGGACACCACATGGGTTGCATGTGTGTAAAAATATTTAATCATTTACCTAATGACATTGCTGAACTACCTACCCAATTATTTAAAAGGACATTATGTAACTAGAATATTATTAAGTAAAAATTATTATGACGCTTTAACACTCGCACCGTCCAGGAGGCGATTGAGCAAAATAGGGGGTCGAAAGTGTTCGCTCAGCAGTTTGGGAGGCCCCATCTGACGAAACTTAAAACTGTGGATGGCAAAATGATTGCCTCAAAGTTCGGGCTGCTTGAAGAGATCAAGAAATACTATGGACAGCTGTATGCATCACGGATGAGTAAACCGACGGGACACAGTGATGAAGAAGACCACAGAGCCCCGCTCACGCGCCATTACACCGAGGAGATACCCGATGTCGAGCAGTGCGAGATAGAGACGGCTTTCAGGCAACTGAAGAACAACAGGTGTCCTGATGATGACGGAATTACTACTGAGCTCCTGAAAGCAGGCGGGAATCCAATACTCAAAGAGCTAGCAATTTTTTTTAATTCCGTCATCCAACAGGGTCTAACACCTAGGGCGTGGAGTGAGAGTGCGGTGATACTGTTCTTCAAAAAAGGCGACAAGACCTTGCTGAAGAACTACAGGCCCATCTCGCTCCTGAGCCACGTCTACAAGTTGTTCTCGAGAGTCGTCACAAATCGCCTTGCGGGTAAACTTGACGAGTTCCAGCCACCGGAGCAAGCCGGGTTTCGAAAAGGCTATAGCACCGTGGACCACATCCATACTGTTCGGCAGATTGTAGAAAAAAGTCAAGAATACAATCAGCCGCTGTGTATGGCGTTTGTGGACTACGAAAAAGCCTTCGACTCCATCGAAACCTGGGCAGTTCTGGATGCCCTGCAGCGGTATCGTGTTGATTGGCGATACATTGAGGTGCTGAGATGCCTATATGACACTACCACAATGTCCGTCCAGCTCCAAGACCAGAAGACGAAACCGATTAGCGTCCAGCGTGGAGTTAGGCAGGGGGATGTTACATCCCCCAAACTATTCACCAATGCATTGGAGGACGTCTTCAAGACTCTGAATTGGACTGGGCGGGGTATCAACATTAACGGAGAGTACATCTCACACCTTCGGTTCGCCGATGACATCGTCGTTGTTGTGGAGTCGCTGGAAAAACTGGGCGAGATGCTGCACAGCCAAGACAGAGCTTCTCGACGCGTCGGCCTCGGTGTAAACTTGGATAAAACCAAGATCATGTTCAACGAACATGTTGCACCGAGACCCATTGCCATCGAAGGGGCGACGCTCGAAGTTGTCCAAAAATATGTATACCTTGGCCAGGTTATCCAGCTCGGTAAAAACAACTTCGAGAAAGAACTAGCTAGAAGGATTCAGCTGGGCTGGGCAGCATTTCGCAAACTACGTCGAGTCTTCTCTTCCCCCCTACCGCAATGCCTGAAAACAAAGGTCTTTGACCAGTGCGTCCTACCTGTTATGACTTACGACGAAACGTGTATCACCAAACGTGGAACGACCATAAACTAAAAGTCGCGCAGCGAGCTATGAAGCGAGCTATGCTTGGAGTTTCTCTGAAGGATAGAATTCGAAACGAGGTGATCCGACAAAGAACCAAAGTTACCGACATAGCTCGCAGAATAAGCAAGCTGAAGTGGCAATGGGCTGGCCACGTCTGTCGAAGGACCGATGGCCGTTGGAGCAGAGGAGTCCTAGAGTGGAGACCGCGAGAAGGCAAACGAAGGTTAGGACGCCCCCTAGCCAGATGGACCGATGACCTGAAAAAGGTGGCTGGGACGGACTGGATGCGGAAGGCGGAGGTTCGTACGAAATGGCGCACATTGGGGGAGGCCTATGTCCAGCAGTGGACTGCAGTGGGCTAATGGATTGATTGATGGATATTATGACATATATGAATATCTAAATGACAAATCTATAGAATGACAATTAAATATATTAAATCAATAAAGTTGTTTATAATTTTAATGATTGATATTGACAAAATATGTATTTTGCATGCCATAATGTGGCAGAAAATTTATGAACTTTATTATATTGTAACACCTTTCTACCTACCATATTCTTGCAAATAAATTAAATTTGAATTTGAAAAAACTACGCCATAAAGCAGTATTTATGATGATTCCCTTGACTCAGGGCACTACTCTATTGAGTTGAGTTCCTTTGTAACGTTGTGGATTTTTTATAAATCTATTTGAAATAAATTCTCTAAAATAGTCGATAATTTAGTATTTTCGACACTAAATAACTAATTTGTCTATGGGTGTGCGAGCGAGATTGGACAACATTACCTAAGTGTCTATTCACGGCGCTAAAATGGCCCCCTTCTTCGGCTATCCTTTGCCGTGGGAGGTCGCTCTTGACCCCGGCGACCAACTGCTGTCGGCACCGGGTAAGTTTTGAGATCAACATTTCCTACTTCTTCTACAGGTGAAGACTTTCCAGCGGTGCAGCTTTATGCCTGCTAATATGCATGGCTTATCTATGTTTTATTTTATTATTTTATATTTTTGAATGTGCTATTTCAGCCTAATATTTACTGCCACGAGACCGATGACCTCTACGGTCGGAGGTCACGTCACCAGCTTGCGCTGCGTAATTATTAATCTTTTTTATAGCTTCTAGCTACGCTGTTCTGCCGCTGGGGAGATTATCTTCACCTGCTATTATTTTTAGCGGGTCACTGGACGTAGTTCCCATGTGACATACTGACCCGCACTCTTTCTTTTTCCAGGGTCTTCGCACCGGGCTTCACGCCATCATTCGGTCGTGAGGCACATCAGCGAGGACCCTGGCACGCCGGCAACATCAGCAGCCGGGAGTGAACTAGCTAAGTGCATACTTCCATCTCTGCACAACGGATCAAGCAACGCCTCGGCAGAATATTTATTGCGAATCCACCCTGAGATTCATTTCCATTTTTATAATACCAGATACATAAATTCATGTAACGACCCTATTAATTGATTACAATCATGTTCTAAATTGTTAATCGATCTTATTATTTATCTCTGCTCATACCCTAGCCGGTATAGACATCATCTCTATTAATTTTACAGTTCTCATAGCCACATTTTATTTACTTATTTAACTTGCACATTAAAACCCAAGCATCAAAAATTTTCTTTCGTTACATTTTTCTTTCAGAACAATTCAAAACAATCGAAAATACTAAATTATCGACTATTTTAGAGAATTTATTTCAAATAGATTTATAAAAAATCCACAACGTTACACCTTGTACAGGAACTTCTTCGCAAGTGACCAGAGAAAGCTATATATCTTGCTCTAATAACTTTCCACATTTGTCCTTTCAAGTCAAGTAGCAATACGTTTGTAGAATAGAATAGAATAGAATAAAATAGATTGATCAATGTATGGGAGTAACATAAGTACGTTGACGACTGTCAATCCCATACATTCATCATTCTATATTGTAATGCCGGCCGAGGAATTGCGACTTGTCTAGGCGTGCAGCTCTCTTTTGTCATTAATTATTTCTAAAAATTTCACGACAAAAATCAAAAAGTAGTTATAAAATAATAAAATTCCTATCAAAAAGAATATAGAACGTCATTACGCATCTGCTGCTTACGATAATATCGGTAATAAGCCAGTAACGCACAACGTATGCGCGTGCGCATCCTACCGTAAAACATTACCATACCAACGGTATTGTACACTGTTACACATATGGAAGGCTTTTTTTTATTACTGGTACGAAGGTAGCTCACGGCCCACCTGACGGCAAGCAGTTAGGTGTCTGAAAGGTTCTTGTGAAATTCAAATTATATAATATCTAGAGAATATTGCCACTTAATATCGACATCGAAATGAAATAAGAGGGTGGTATGGCAGATACGTCCCTGGTGGGGTTGACCCATATGTATTAAGAAGAGTAAAATACCAAAGAACAACAAAAAATCGATAGAAATTGGTAAGATCATACTTAATCTGGCCGATGGTAAGCGCTCACCCATTCGAATGCAAATTCCGCGTGTTAGAATCTAAGACCTGCACTTTGGAGGACCCTCGTTTCTAATTCTCTATTCTTCCATGCCCTTTTAGGGTGCTGATTGCCGTGTGATACCCCAGAGAAGAATACATACGCCAAAGCGTCATTCATCAATTAGCACATAACTCCAAAGCCCCAAAAGTATTGATGAGGCCTCATACACCCTAGCTTGTTGAGTGATTTTGCTGGACTTAAACCGATTAAAATAGCACACTGTGACCCTTATAGTAGCCCTATAAAACCAGCGTATTCAACCCTTGTTCTATCTGTATTATATCTGTCGGTGTACCTTGTTATATCTGTCGGCGTAACTTCCTCGGGGTTCGGTCATTCTAGAAACAGAAATCTGTTTGGTCAATCTAACGTCCCTTCTTAGATATTGCCTTTTTCCGACTTAAAATATGTTTAGTAATCGGTCTAGCCGTTCCAAAGGAGTTTACAGACAAACGCTGTGACACAAGAATTTTATATATTAGTCTGTATTTTATAAAATACTAGCTGACCCGGCGAACTCCGTACCGCCAATATTTTTCCGCCCGCGTGTCGTCAGATCCCGTTCCCGCTGCACCCTCTACTATATTAAACATGTTTTATACATATAAACCTTCCTCTTGAATCACTCTAGCTATTAAAAAAAACCGCATCAAAAACCTTCCTTTGTATGCTTTGTATGCTTAAATCTTTAAAACTACGCAACGGATTTTAATGCGGTTTTTTCAATAGATAAAGTGATTCAAGAGGAAGGTTTAGACAGGAAACAGAGACAGACAGACAGGGACAGAGAAAGCGACTTTGTTTTATACTATGTAGTGATAGTGAAGTAGAAAACCTGTCCCTCTCTACAACATATTGAGGTACAATACTTACATACTCGTTATAAAGTACAAGTAAGTCACGCAATACACCGTGGGAACCACACCACCTGTTGGCGATGGTGTTCGCCGATCTTCACGTGAGCGCCTTTCCCATAAGGCACGGTCATGGTCAACGGCCGTGACCCACCCTAGGAGGAATTAGCTATGTATAAGGGTAATAAACGTTTTGTATGTATATTAGGTAGGTTAAGTTATAAGCGAATTGTGTGGCCTGGCTAGGGTTGCCACCTTTTTTTTGTATAGTCAAAGTACATTGGCTAGTATAGGGAAGAAAAAAAGTACGCAGTATTAAATAAGTACAATTAATTTTTCCTTCTTTCTATTCGAAAAGTGTCGCTTTGATACTAAAGTGAGTACAAAATAGATATTTTCCGATAGGAAGTTTTTAGTAGGCGGCAAAGAGATTTCAATTTGGAACTTAAGAAATCGAACGCAAAATACTATTTTACTCCCTGTCATATAATTATCTATTCATTATCTATTTGATCCGTTTCACTACCAAAATAACGTTTTGTAGGGTTTTTTATGCCACATAGGTGCCGACAAGCATACGGCCCACCTGATGGAAAGGGGTTACCGTGGCCTATGGACGTCACACTAGGCGCACGATTTTCGGTTGCAATGTTTGAGGATGAATTCTCTGCCTATTGTGTGTGGTGCGATGGTAAGAAGTAGCTGTCAAAGATATAGAAAGGTGTTTGAGGAGAATTCTTTTCCATGATTTACTATAGCATAAGTCTATAAAACTATTTTCTTTACACTCGAAACAAATGGATTGGACAACATTTCTTTCAACGAAAGAAACTTGTCATTCAAAATGTCAAAAATTCAAATATTTCAAAATAAAGTATTTTCGTGTACTTTATTGATCTCAAAAGCATAAAGTACAATTACCTGAAATAACGTACAATACTTTATAATGAAGTAGGGCAACCCTAGGCCTGACACAGAATGAAGGGCATATAAGAGAGTAGGTATTTGAACAATTTTGGTTACTCACATTACCTACTATTATATATATAAATACATAACACATACAATACGTCAGGGTACAGATCGGAAACAACGTTTGCAGTGATAGGAAACGGAATAATTAATTCTTCTAAGTATCCACGAGTACAGTTTGATGAGTTGAGAAATCGTCGAAATATTAAATATCATTTACGAAAATGTCAACTGTCTAGATGTCGCTGTTCACGAGATACGGCCTGATGCTGTCTGTCTGTCGTCACACAGTGGAGTCTTCTTAGTAATAGGGTTCCGTTTTTACCCCTTGTAGTGCACTTATAATTTTAGGATCACTGGCTCACCAACCTCCAATGTGAGCAGATGATACCGTTCAACACTCCGCCTCCCGGCTCTCGTGTTATGTCATATTGACGTTTCATCCCATCACGATGTGGCCCGAGACAGTGTTGCCAGTTACACAAACACTACACCCCTTGAGAAACTCTAATAAGGACATTCTAAGAATTTATCTCACAGAAAAACTAACTTAATCCACGGATAACATCGAGGTTACAATCATTAACCTTTTCATACAAGTTCGTACCAATTAGTGTGAGTGCCTTTGACCAGCTATTGATTATCACCCATTTAGATTCGTAAAATCTCCGCTCAATATTAGTACTAGAACACATTCTGTACTCAAAACTAATTTCAAGTGGAGACCCGAAATATCGTTTTAGAACATGGGACTGGTGCCCATTTGCACTAAACTTAAGACCACCTTAACTTGATGCGTAAAATATATAAGACACCCTTAACAAGAAAATGCATTGCACCAAGAATAAGATAAGATACTCACACCGAATAAGTAAGTCATAACGCGACTTGACCGACGAGACGAGATCCTTAAAAATCATAGACAATATATATCATAGGCAATTGGCTAATTCATTCGTACATTTACACCTTCATTCGCTTTACTAGGCTTATCTTAAGTTAGGAATGCCCTTTCGTAAATATGTTGGTGCATTTAAAATAAAGTTAAGATTATCTTAGACTTAGCAGTCACTTTACAAGGATTAACCTTAGTAGAGTTTAGTGCAAACGGGCATAGGAATCATCTCTTTAAATGTGTCAGGATGGGAATGAAAAATGGTTTCCATCCTTATCTCCTATAGATCGAAATACGTACTTCTACTGTTTACAGGTATTTATACGTAGGGTAGGTAATCATTCAATATTTACCACCCTAAAAATACAAAAAATCTCTACCAGCTTAAGTAAACCAAACATCACACATTATTACTTTATCTCGTAAAACCCACAAACACGAAGATAATTGACCTATATACCCCAGCTCCTCGAAAGCCCTCTTTCCGTCTCGTCAGGTGCAATCAGGCACACTTGAGGCGCTACCGTCATAAACATAATCGATTAAATAAACATCCGCTCTCTTGGAGTCATAAATCATTCATTGATTGGATGTGAGAGAGTAAGATGAGGAACACACATGACAGATGTTTGATTTGATTCTACCTACGCGGAATAGTCATATTAGAGTAATCTACTAAAGTTTGTTTTAGTTATCAGTTTGTAGAAAACAAGGTAAGCTTCACAGAGGAAAATAAGCACGTTTTCACTGGTGAAATTTGAGGTTTTTGGTAAAAAATTGTGATGCTATTTATAATCGATGCCAACTTGCCTAAAAATGCAAAATTTTGTTTGTAAGTTACTCGATCACGCAAAAAACAGTTGAAATTTTGCAGACGGATAGAGTTAGTTCAGTACGACCGGGAGAAAATAGAAAGTCAGTAATATCTAGTAATACATAAATATTCCTACCTATAAATCCCTGAAGGGGGACGTAGTGGTATATTAACACTAGCATTTCACCAACATCATTTTAATGCATAATATTTCCTGCCTAATAAAGAACAGTGTTATCTTTTAATTGAAATCGACTTTCTACAATGCTCACGGGAACACATGGGGTTGCCCTGTTCTACTCCACCGGATGTTTCTAGTAATCTAGCAGTAAATTTAATGATCTATATTTGTGTTCAAGGTTCATCCGACAGAGTAATATTATACCTATAACACGATGTCCCATCTATAAATTTTACTAATCTATGCGTGGATGCGCGTACGCCGCTGCCAATTTCGCCAAGCCAATTAAACGCTCACCATCGGTGCTATATCGTTTCAGCCCATTTATAGCCTTGTTTAACTTAATAACAAAGTAGCTTTAATGAAACTAAATAAGATGGCTGTGGGAAGGGATCATGAGAAATCAAAAATCTGAACTTTGGAAACACACTTAATATCACATATTTTTCTACGATTACTCTAAATAAGGTCAATTTCTTTATCACCTAAAAAATTGGTACTGAAATAATTTTCAGACCACAACCTGGCTGCTAACTTTTTGTCCTTTGGTGCCAAAATATCCTTAATTTATTTAACAAGTTTCTGTGCCCCAACTCCCGTTCAAAATTTATTTCTGCCTCACCCAATTATAGACTTTGTTCTAAAGCTTGTCTAGTCTAGTAGTATAAGTTATGCTCAAGTCAAAAATCATAAAAAGTATCAAGATAGTTTGGTCCAATTTCTCTAGTATTGCACTTCACAAATTTTTATTTACCAATTTGCCATGAGATTTTGTTACACCTGTACAGTTTATTGAAACTACGCTTACAAAAGATATAAAATAATATAGAGTTGACTTCAAACGTGGCCTTGACTTAAAAAGAAATCCGACAAGAAACTTAGTGGGCATTTTTTGATCGATTTACAAAAAAATTTACTTATAGTCAGTCTAAATAGGTACTTTGCCTACAATAAAAAGATTGTTTAGTAGCATAGTTGAGCATATATAACTGAGTTTCAACTGGTCAAAGCATTGTCCCTGTAAGGCAAAGATCGGGGGTTCATACCCCGCCCAGACTGGTTCAAACTTTTCCGATTTTAAATATTCTTTAATTTTTTAAAGGTTTTCATAGATCCATCGAAGTTGTAGGGTTAATTTTCTTCAAAAGTAGGATGCTACTATAAGAATTATATTATATTATCTGTGACCAAACTGCTCTATTTTCAAGCAACTTCAGTTAACTATATTTAGTAGCACCTCTTTTTAACAATCGTCAAAATTATTATCAAAAACATAATAACATGATTACTGTAAACAGCAGTCGAATATTACCGAAAACAAGCAATAAAATGACCAATAAATATTTTTTTTGAAGATGGCCGATTATAAAGCGCGCCCGTACAGTTTTGGCGCCGTTTTTTTTATTATTTTTATAACGAGGAGATTAAGTAATATTGTAAAACCAACAGTGGGCGTAAAAATGTTTTGTTTTTGTGTAAAAAAAATATGTTTGGCGCCTTATAAGGTTAGCATTAAGTCATTATAGGCTGTTAGGTCAGGTCAGTTTGATGAAAAATTTTGTAGAAAAAAAAAAGTACCAATAGATTAGTTTTTGGTAGTGTCGTGTTGTATTTTAACAATAAGATTAATATCATAACATAACATAAACTTTAGCTAAAAAAAGAGAATTCACTAGTAAGATATATTAATATCTGCTATCTATTACTTAGATACTTGTGACATGTTAAGTTTTTAATTTTCAAATTTCAAACGATTTCACTCACTATTCAAAAACCTGTTGACCATCCTATAGAGAATGTTATGGCAAGGACCTACTCTGAGTTACCTGGTTAGACCTGCCCCTCTAGACAAGTGGCAATTCGCTAGCCAGCGTTTGATGGAATAGAATGACGAATGTATAGGAGCATTCTCCGGCTAGCGAATTGCCACTTGTCTAGAGGGGCTGTTCAGCATTGCTTACATTCTCGAATCATGACATCTCGTATCAGCTACGATGAAATAAAGCATCAGGGGATTTTTTGCTTATGAAAATAAGTAAATAGCCATAATTAGATATTCATATTAATCCACGCATCATCAAATAAATCAGTGATCAGATTTCCATGAGTTATTGTACAGAGACTAAATCGTAGCCTAGGCTTTATTTGTTCGCAATAACCGAAAACAACGCGCGTGGAAAAGTAGGCAACAATAATATAAAATCGGCAAGACTACAAACATTCTCATTATCAATAAAAATAAACTAATTATGTTAACTGTTTGGTACCAATAGTTTACCAAATATCTACGCTAGAAGCAATTCAACACAATAATGGCTATTTCTATTTCTTCTACCCAAAAAAAAAACTTTTTTCATTCAAAAAATCTAATTTTCCCAAAAACAAACAAACCACCGAACCATAATTTATTATTACACGCCAATACTGTATTGCCAACCGCCAAATTCTAACCGATAAATGTCTATAATCAGGATTCGAACCCGCAACCGATAATCATGTTTAATCACGGGTGAGCTTGTTTGCTCGGCGTTGTTTAAATTGCGTATTGGATAAAAAAGTGCGTACAAAATGCTTCTTCACTTTTCTGTCTATTTTGAATTTCCTTTCTTAGGGGTGCTTGAGGAGTGTTTCCGAGGCCCTAACATGACCGTAAGGCAAGCCAACCTCAACTGTAGGCTCCTACACTTACTGATTGTCCCCCCTCCCCCTCCGGAGTCAATAGTTTACTACATCAGTTTTATGAGTTCAATAGTTCATTAGATGTACAGTTCGTTCCGTCAACAATTTACAACATCAATAGTTAATAAGATCTACAGTTCGTTTCGTTAATAATATTTTATTACATCAATAGTTCATTAGACCAACTTTTCGTTTCGTTAATAATATTTTATTACATCAATAGTTCATTAAATCTACAGTTAGTTTAGTTAATCGTATTTTAGTACCTTAATAGTTCATTAGATCTACAGTTCGTTTCGTTAATAATAATTTACTACATCAATAGTTCACTAGACCAACTTTTCGTTTCGTTAACAATTTACCTCCTACTTACATCAATAGTTCATGACATCAACATTTATTTTGATAAGCGTCTTAAAATTCGTTATATATATATATATATAGTTATTACAATTATCGTTTATTTGTGCTATCTTATTTGTTTTAAACAAGCACACGGCCCACCTGATGGCAAGTCGTAACTGTGGCCTATGGACGTGAGCAACACAAGGGGAGTTACACTAATATAGACCATAATTAAATATTAAGGCTTATAATTTTGATCTCTATAAGGAATTTAAGTAGATTACCACATGAACGGGGGCAGTTACTTCTTCACTCCCCTACAGTAAAGAAGCTTACTACATAGGTAGTGTATGTATATTCTTTGGACCAACACTGGCTTGGACAAAAAACCTTTTTAAAATATTGCCTTTGTAAATAGGGGACTCGGTTGCGCGTAACTACTCGTGAAAAGGTCCCCATAACTAAATATTAAAATAATTATCCAAAATACTCAAAATTCAACAAAACAAATATTATAAATAACAGATATTAAACCCAATATTTTAGTTATAGCAATACTAATTTGTTATTTTTTTATCTGTCTATGACAAACTACTATTTGCTTTATGAAGCGTTATAATTATCTGTTACCCATACTAAAATATTATGCACCTAATTTGATACGATATAAACCTTAACGTTCTAAAAATAAAACTCAAAATAAATTTTTCTCAAACATGCTTGGAAATGTGAACATTATTTTGACAACCTTCTTCGAGATAAATCGAAATTGCTGTACATGCGAGCAGCGGCCAGATAAAGTTGTATGAAAATCCATATCTGTCGTGTTTTAGCGGCCAAATAAATTACTATGTAAACTCATATCTGTCGTGTAATTTAAAAATGGAACCATCTTTTACTCCGAACCATGGCAACCGCGGAGGTAACTTATCCAAGGCATTAGGTACAATCAGTTTCGTGAACAGGTACAATCAGGATATAAATAAGTACTAGGGTAGCAGAAGCTAGCAGGAGGTTGTTACAATTTTTTTTAAAGTGACTCATAGTTTTATTTTGTACCCTAGTAGGTACCTACTTTTTAGATATTACTGTAGTAGGTTAAATAATGGTTAGTAGAGAACCTCCTGCTAGCTTCTGCTACCCTAGTACTTTGTACTAGAAATAATGAGTGGATATGTTGCACTATAATTTATAAAAATTAGTATTGTTCGTTGTTCGTCATTAATTTTGAAAAGTAGGTAACTAAAAAGTTCTGCCTAGATACTAATTAGTTTTAATTTCCGCGCATTGTTTGAGAAAAGCACTATACAAGCCTTGGCCACAACTGAGCGTTGCCGGACTCCGTAATGCGTGCCTCGGCTGCGCCTCGGCCCGCATACTTCACGATCGTCCGGCAACACTACAGTTGGCGGCCGCGGCAGTAATGTACTATTAGTAACTGTATTTAATAAATGGTAAACTATACACTGTGTTCTTTTTTTGAAAATTCGCGATAGTGTATCGTGAGATTCAAATTGGAACTGTGTAGTTTTATGAAATAAGGTTCAATTTAGAAGGAATTAACAAGAAACGGAAGAAAAAATATTGCAATGCATCTTTTTGCGGTTAGCGACAAAGACATATTTTTTCTATTTTTTTTTCAGTGTTGTGCGGTGGGCCTGCGTCGGCGCAGTGACTTGCGAACACTATTGTTTGCGATCTATTTGTCATATTAGTGATTGCGGTGTTTTTGTCTGTCTGTCCTGTTAGTTTTTGTTTGTTATAATTATTATGGTTATGATTTTTGTAAATTGAAATTTGGACATCTTCCGTAGTAATTATTGTTGTTTGTACACTTCCGACTCTCGACAACTATTTGGGTAATTTTCAATTATTGTTTTCTCAATAACTTCTAAGTATTTTTACTACGAGATTGACTCGTACGAAAATTATAACAAAGCATATTGGTATCACGAAAGACCAATACGTAACTAGCTACTTTTAAGTTGCCGTAAATTTACTTGCTCAAAATTATAGATTTTTTTTTAAGAGTGGTAAAATCATCCAAATAGTTAAAAACCAAATGTGTTGAAAACTTCTTTACAATCAATTTATAGTGATGCATAGGTACGGTGGAAGGTATGTACAAATATACAAACAAACAGATCAAATTTCGTTTCACATCGGGGGTAACAGTGTCCGATTGCCATCAATATAGAATCAATAGAACACGTCGGTAAATCCGGCGAATTGAGCATTCCGACTGGGGAAGTACCCCCTACAGAATACAGCCGCCATAATAACCTCGTGTTGTGTTCCCGGCGGTGAGTAGGGTAGCCAGAGCTAACTGGAGAGTTTTTGAGCTCTCAGTGGAAAGACCAAATGCTATTCCTGCTTTGTCTTCAACGCTGACGGCACAGAAACTCTCTGTGTTTACAGGGTCGGTAGCACGAGTGTGACTCCCTTGGTGCACACGACCATAGGCCACCATAACCACTTTCCATTAAGTGGGCTGTGTGCATGTCTGCCACCTTAGTAGCAATAAAAAATGTATTTATTCCTATCCTTTTAAAATATAACCATGATTACAAAATAATTTTACCTTGAGTAGTGTTGGTTGCCAAAGAACATTCTTGCATCCGACACCGCAATTTGCTTCTACCACGACTATTTTCAAGCTTTTTATTGTTCTGTATGCACCAATTTCAATACGCATGCAATTATCAAGTACTCCATTCATTTATACAGGTTGAGCTAAATATGAGTAATCTCACAAAACCGAGCAATGTTTTCAAAAGATCCTTTGAAACCCTTGCGTGACCAATGCATCCTTGGAACGTATACTGGGTTACTTTTACCTGCAAGTGGGCTGAAGTGCTGTTTTGTTTATAAGATAAGGTCAAAAATACCTTTGTTTGGATGATTGGATTTGGTGTCGAAAAAAAGTTCGGAGTCGATATTAAATATGTAATTTGTAATGTTATAAAATATGTTATAAATATGAAATTTATTATAATTAATATGGATATATGTAATGGTATGTTTTTAGCGTATTACGTTATAACCGCAGAACGTATGAAATTTGGTAAAGAGACGCCTAGAAAGAGAGAAGCCTGGAGAAGTGAATAGGTATACCTATGCTTATTTTTATTTCGAAAATTTAGGTTTCTGTAGGATGGGGATAATATATTCCACAACATTTCACACAACGCTATCTAGACCCATGGTAAGCATAGCTTAACTAGCTTGTGTTATGGAATCTAGAATGCCAATAAACATACTTAGATACTTTTTTTGTAAATACATATATAATATACATAGAAACACCCAGACCAATGCAAATATACATATTCATGCATACAAATATTTGCACTGAGCGGGGATCGAACCCACGCCTCTTGCGTAGCGTAGTGTGTTTGTTTATTAATTACTCAATATTCCAAAACTGCTAGAATGATTTTCTACCATTACGTATGGGTAGAGGTAGAGCGAAGTTTCAATCAACTGAATCACTATCTATCTGAGGAGAAATTGTATAGACAATCTGCCAAATTTGTCAATGTGTATAAAATCTTTTCCGAGCTAAATCCAGATTCAGCTTAGTGGCATTGTAGAATGCGGGCCTTAGTCAATCTACTGCCCACTAGTGTAGCATGTCCAAGTTGCAACGCAAATCCTGTACTCAAACCAAATTATCGTGTGACGTAATAAGGTACCAGAGACATTCAAAATGAAAATATTTATATCAATTTAAGAAGTAGTTATTATTATTATTCATTAATAAGTGTTACTTCACTTCAAATGAATATCTACATGATAAAATTTAATTAATTTTTAGGCTAAATGTGACATTTGTATCAATTCTTTTTCAACATTTTATTTTAATTGAAATAACTTTATTATTTGGTATTAACTTTATTTATTAACTAACTAATTTTCATTATTAATTCGCAATATAATTTATAATTTTGTATCAATCTAACTACTGCATTATTTAACTCTGTCAACTGTCAACTGTAACCTATGTTAACAAATGAAATAAATAAATGTCCTACGCTCAAATACATCAGTCGTTTTTTCCACTTTTGAAAAAAATAGTTGATGTAATCTAAAATAGATCTTATTAATTGTTATAGAAAAAATCAATTACCTTATTTGAATATTGCTTGAAGCAAATATGCCCTAAAAAGAATACATTTGTCATAAATACAGGTTGATGTTTTTACGAATTGATTGAACTGTTCGTTTGGTTAGTGGCCAACCTGTGACAGACTTGTTCAGCCCCTCTAGACAAGTGGTAATTCGTTGGCCAGGGTTTGATGGAATAGAATGACGAATGTATGGGATTTGACGTTTATGACATGCGTTAACGACTGTCAAATACTTTAAATCTCATACTACATAATACTACATTATAGAGGGGCAGGTCGCCTATATAGGCCTCCGTCTTGACCTAGCGACTGTTGACAGCTGGGACCAACTTTTAACGTGCCATCCGGAACACAAAAGCGCACAAACTCCACTAAACGGTTACCCATCCCAATGGTAACCGTTGCGTATGTAACTTAACCCACTTATCGTTTACCGAGTAGTGAGCGCACTTGTACACGAGCGCTAAAGCGATAAAATTAGTGGTGTAGTAGTTAAAAAAAAACCATTAAAATTGAATACTTAAATAGATTTAAATTAAATTTTAAAGCATTTAGCACGCTAGCCATTCAAATCGATTATAATTGGAAAAAAATTGAATTGGATAAGGCGAGATTTTTTTTTAACTTAACCGATTTGAATACTTAAATAAAATCAAAAATATCGCATGTATCATTTTAGATAATTATAATAATTCATTACATACAGATTAATTCACTAATTCATTAAAATAGCCATTTAAAAATAATAGTAATAAACGTATGATTTGCATATTTTAAATCTCTGTGGCTGGTTCTGACCCTGGTTCAAGCAATCCATACTAATATTATAAATGCAAAAATAACTCTGTCTGTCTGTAGGTATGTTACGCTTTCACGCCTAAACAACTTTTGATGAAATTTGGTATAGGGGTAGATTAAACCTTGAGAAAGGACATAGGCTATGTGTGGTTGGTATAACCGACATTCACGCGGTAAAGCCGAGAGCAAAAGCTAGTGGACTATATTGCTAAAACCAGGGTATAAAATTATTAATTTACCTGGAGAAAAATCGCAGACTGAGATAAGACCGTCCACCGCACAACTATAACACCTATCATGTAAGTGTCCTTTAATTTGTATCCTAAATTTGGTTTTCGATAAACAGTATCTATCTATTTGTCTATATATATGGCAGACGTATACATAACTATCATAAATTTTCAATTACATTTCATCTCGAGTTCATGGCCATGAATAAGAACTTTCAATGGAATAAGTCAAAGTCTAGACAGGACTCAAGGTTCAGTCTCTGTGTTGAATTGTATTAAAGGTAGTGTGTAGTATTGTGTACAAACAGCTTTAATTACCTTAATTAATGCATATTATTCTTCAATGTAGGTATCTATTATGTATTGTGGTTAAACAAGTGATTATTTTAACTTGCTAAATTATTAAAAAGAAATAGGCCTTGGTTTCGTAGGTGTTTGCGTGTGAAATTGAGTTTTTTTGTCAGACAGAGTAAGTATTGTTGTTTGTTACGAAGTATTGTTTTTTGTCAGACAGAGTAAGTATTGTTGTTTCAACGGATTTCTAAATTAAAACACCTTGTACATAAAATTTCAAAATCAAACAGAAGAACCTACAGACAAACATTTATTCATCGATTATTTTAATAATACAAAATAAACTTTGATTGGCGACCGTTTTGTGATTTCTTGTGTTTCAAACAGAGTGTTGATTTTACCCTCAGGGGCCAATTCACACCTCTAACTTAGAAATATACGTTACGTTTGCGTTATCAATTCAAGAAAATTTCTATCATAATATGGCAGAAACTTGTACATATACGTTTTGAGGTTAGATAGTAGGGGGTTGAGTAACAGAAGGGGTTAATTTGTAAAGACTAATTTTAAGCACGGAAGCTGTATTTTGATAACCATTTGTATTTTATTAGTTTTTTAGAATTAATTTTATTCTCCTTGCCTAAGGCATCATCCTAAATATAAATCGATTACTAAATAAACTGGCACTACAGTTGGCAGTAGAAAACTAGCCTCCAGGTAGCACTGTTTTTATGTAAATAGGTACTATCCCACCTTTGCATACAACTTTATGTGTAAAGGCAGGTTACTATCGATTTTGTTAACTGTATTTTGATCACAATGTAAACTATTTCGTCATTAATTAATATAGGAAAAGTTTGAATGGGTCTAGGCGGTATTTGAACCCGCGACCCTTGCCTTACAGGGGCAATGCTTTGACCACTAATCTACAAGACCTCGCCCTAACCAATTCAAATTTCTCCTTCTATATCTGTCTTTGACCTGTCTTGTCAAACTTTTATTATTTTAATCAATTTGAATAATAAGCATGAAAATAGCTTAAAAATTGAAATAAATGTTATTTCGTCATTCTCTGCTAACCCCTGTTCGTCCTCCGATCTTATTTTCAACTCAGTCAGGGTTGACTTTCAACTACAATTTTCCTTGAAGAGACTAGCATTTAGGTAACCTCTACAAACAGGACGGATGGCTTACCGTGTTTTCCGAGGCATGGAGGGGTCTTAATATATAATAGGTCGTTACATATGAAATTGGCGTTATATTAAAGAAATTTGGAGGAAACCAATTTGCAGTACATACTAAAAATTTTGAATATTTTTTTAGGAATGATAAATCCAAATTTTATGATTATTTTTTGTGTATGAATGAGACAACATTAAGCTCACAGCAACTTTTATTGCATTTTTTAAAAGTGACAGCTGTAAAAGTAATACGAAATTTATCATCAAATGGAAAGCATTTAGGAATTACTGTTTTTGAAGATCGAATTTAATTTATCACGTTGCCAATCAAATCAAAATTTAATGCAGAGTTGTAAAATCTTGAAATCAACTTTCAAACAAAGTATAAATAATGGAAATAGCTATTAAATTACTGGAATAACGAACTCATGCATCTATTAGAAAATTTCGGCAATTTCATAATATGTAACGAGCTAATATAGACCAGTCAAATGGTAGGGTGAAATGGCATTCCTTACGAAATGACTTTCATCACTACGCAACACATGTTCTAAGGACACTATTTCCTACCAATCTTTGAGAGCACTACTTTCTCTAACATACTCATTCCGGCTACGTACCCTAGCGACTTCTTCTCCTCTAGACAAGTGGCAATTCGCATTCGGTAGAATAGAATGACGAATGTATGGGATTTGACGTATTTGACAGTCATTTACGCTTGTCATAAACGTGCCTCGTCTAGAAGAGCTTAAATTGTATCTATTCCGATCAAGTACGATTTTTCTATCAGACCCATTTATAAATGAGGTTCAGCCTTTGAGGTATATGTGTATAATGTGTAATGTGCGTTGTGCTTACAAATAAATGTATTTTTTTTCTTTTCAGGTCGTACGGGTGCCCTCATTCGAAATCTTATCCATTTTTGCCACACGACACATCCATCTCTGCATTTGCATCTGTACAAATCTTTTGTTCGCCACCAGTGGCGAAAAAAAAAATGTTCTGCATCAAGCAATGTTATTTCGTGTGCAGTTGAAATAATAGCCATAATTGGGATCCTTAAGACCTACTTCTGACAGCAGATGGCGCCACTAAACGTCTGCTTGTTAAATTGTTTGGGCGCGTGTCAGGAAAACGGTAAATTGTTTCGCGCGTATTATGAGATAACATTTGGCAAATTTGAAAATAATATACAAGTGGCGTGGTGGTTGCGTATTCTATAGGAATGGTTGTGGTTATGGGTTCGATTCTCGGTCAGGATAAGTACTTTATGCAGAAATATATCTATTTGCTATAAATAATAAATGGCACTGAAGAATGTGAATGTTATTCGGTATATAATGATTTAATGGGTATTTACAAAACGTCAGAGATATTATAATAATAGGTATAATTATACTATGCGTATATGTCGGCACCAACTAGTTTTATCAGCCGTTTAATTAACTGCCTAGGCTGGTAACTAAACGGCGTCATTCAATTTACGGCCTGAATGATATTCAGCCGTAACGTTTATTACAACATTTAATAAACTGGCTGGCTACTGATTAGGCCATACGTAAGGCGGGGCTCCATCACAAAATAAGATGGAGAATTACGTACATACATAGATACATGTACTCTCGCCTGTAAATCCCCGAGGGGCTAAATAGAGGAGTATCCACAGAAAATTAGTGATAAGTTTATTGAGACACTTGCGCATTCCGACTTGGATAGGTTAGGTTAGGAAGTGGTTATTTTTTCATAACCATGCATAAATATAATCATTTTTAGCTGTTTGATTAAATGGCTGGGTAAATAATTAGACGTCATCGATCCAAGCCATTTGCCTGGCCATTTAATCAACTGGCTGAACATCATTCAGCCCGCTAATTGAAAGGCGCCGTTTAGTAAACAGCCTAGGCAGTAAATTGAACAGTTGATTAGACTAGTTATCTGCGACATTACTTTCTACAGCTTATTTTTACGTGCGGGAAATCCCCACGGATACCCCCCCTTCGGAGCCAAAGGGGGAGGTTATGTCGGACTCGAACCGACTAAACAGCACGCCGTCTGTGGGTCGATGTGCTAGGCCGGAGGTGAGGTTGTCTTTTGACATATCCGTCGCACCCCGGCTGACCCAGGGCCATTCCTCTCGGTCTGGCCCTCCTCGGGAGGGGGGACCACGCGGTCCCCGACTCGCCCCCGGAATGGGGGGGCGCGCATCGTGCTACGATGCGCGCTGCCGCCGTTGCCTGCTTCTGCTAGGGTGACGAGCGGCTCCACCCGTCACCCTCAGGCCCGCGCTCATGGACTTTCTACAGCTATGCTACATCACAACATAATAACCAGATTATAAGTAACTGAAGTCCGTACTCGTTCATAACATCGACAATCACTACATCGATCGTCGCTGTATCGAAAACGTTCCAAGCCAGATTTAAAGTATGAAACTTTTTATTGAAATGCTACAATGGATTTGTTCACAATTTTTACATATTTATTATTACAGATGTATTGGCAAAAATTAAATTAAATTAATAAAGTTACCTACTATATATACACAATGCTAAATAAAATAAAATAAAAACTAAAAGTTAAAATGTCGTGGAATTCATCCGCATCGCATGCTTCTTGTGGTAGCGTTCCCAGAAGACTGGCAGCATTGCCACGTTGTATGACAATGCTTAATCTCTGACCTAAAAAGAGGCCAGCCTTCTGGTCACGAGAAGCGTCGACCATACGCTTCGCAATCTCTCTGAAGAGATTGCGGGCGCTCGGACCCCAAGGCCCAAACGTTTCGACTCCAAACGGCACAAATTCATAATCTCCAATGAGATTGGAGTATTTGAGCCGCTTAAGAGCCTCTGCAGAAGCTGCAGCAGCACCGGCACAGCCAGCCGTGCCTGCCAGGTATATCGGTAGATTTAAATGGTTTATTGTGATAGCTGCGCAATCCGAGTTGGTTAGGTTAAGTTAGAAGGCTAATGCGGGAGCTACGATTTTCTCCGCTCCCGCATTAGGCCTTCGTGGACTTTTTTTATTACCATGTAGAAATAAATCATTTCTGTAACTGTTGCTCAAGTCGGGTAGTCGATGCAGCGCACTATCGATTTGGTTAACTGTCGGTGTAGCATACCGTCGTTTTAGTGTACTAACGATGTAGCGTACCAACGATTTGGGGCACTGTCGATGTAGCGTACCAACGTCGATGGAAAGTTTTCGATACAGCGACCATCGATGCAGTGACTGTCGATATTATGGACTAGACCCACCGAAGTCACTAGTGTTCCTATTTATCTCGCCAGGTAAGCTTATTTGCTTGTGTTAGGAGTTACGGCTTCGAATCCTACTACCGAAGAGAATACATGTTTTGCGAATTACGATTCGAACCCGGGACCTCCCAATTGTAAGGCTAACTGACCTCGAAGCTGCCGACGCCGCTTCAAAAAATTTAAAGATGCATCATGCACTTGTACCATCATTGACCTACAGCTAAACAGAGCTGACTGTGTAGTCAACATCAGATCCTCTTCCTGTTGACAGATTGCTCTGATATAATTATGTTAATGGAGGAAGAAGACATTTTCATTCAATTGAGCAGTTCGACTGGGGAAGTACCTCCGCCCTATAGAATACCGCGGCTATAATGTCCTTGTGTTGTATAACCGGCGGTGAGTGGGGTAGCCAGAGCTAACTGGAGAGTTTTTGTGCTGTCAGTGGGAACACCAAAGACTTATCTTGCTTTGTCTTTCACACTGAGTGCACAGAAACTCTTTGTGCTTACAGGGCCGGCAGCAAGAGTGTAAGCACTGGTGTTTTTTTTTTACGTGCGGGATATCCCCACGGATACCCCCCCGAGGTTATGTCGGACTTGAACCGACTAAACCGCACGCGCACGCCGTCTGTGGGTCGATGTGCTAGGCCGAAGGTGAGGTTGTCTTGTGACATATCCCTCGCACCCCGGCTGATCCAGGGCTATTCCTCTCGGTCTGGCCCTCCTCGGGAGGGGGGACCACGCGGTCCCCGACTCGTCCCCGGTATGGGGGGGGCGCGCATCGTCATGCGATGCGTGCCGCCGCCATGGCCTGCTTGTGCTAGAGTGACGAGCGGCTCCACCCGTCACTCTCAGGCCCGCGCTCATGGGGGCGGAGGTCGGTTTGCGTCCTCCGACGCCCGAGCCGCCTTGGAAAGCGGCCAGCGATGTCCGCGAGTCTTTCTCGCTCGCTGCGCCGCGCCCGCTCTGCTGTCTCCTTCACGAGCATGACCTGCTCGCAGAAGGAGGCGCTGGCTGCCCACGCATCCGCGCAGCAGGGTGAAGAGCGTGAGCACTCTCACCCCCAGGGCCGTCACAAACTTCCGCCTCGGCGCTTCAAACGCCAGACACTCGGTGAGCGTGTGCAGCCCCGAGTCCTCGCTCGCGTCGCAGTGGCTCTATGCCCATCAGATGCAGGTACCGCCCGAAGTTACCGTGTCCGGTAATGACCTGGGTTGTAAGCTCTGGTGTTGCATACGTCCATAGGCCACGGTAATCACATTCCATCAGGTGGTGTTATACAACTGAGGTAGCAGACAAGCACATGGCGCACCTGATGGTAAGTGGTTACCGTGTCCTATGGACGTGTGCAACACCAGAGGAGTAACAGTTAGTTCGGGCGATGATACATTTTAAATCAATAGAACAGTTTAACTTGACTCAAAATCATTTGAGTACTTTCAAGATAGATTAGATGTTGACTGTTTCTAGATTGTTAAATTACTATCCTACAACAAACGACCCACTCGAGACACTAGGAAAGCTGACAGGCCGTCCACATCAGGTTGTCACGCCACAGTGGCTATGATTAGTCACAAGCAGACTATTGCTACAATTTGTGTGGAATGTTACAATTGAAGATAACGGGTTCAAACCGTTTGAATTACGATGATAGCGCTGTAAAAATATATTCTATTACTTAAACTGCTTAAACTATACACTAAATTCTATAGATACCAATGTTTATATAACTTTTACATTGGAAATGTTTATTTGATCGCGTTGGTAGGTGGTCTTTTTCAGCGAAAGTGCGTCATCGCTCTTGCTGGTTTTAAGATTATTTTAAAATATGTATAATAGTTTTTTTTTATTAAATATGAATGGTAAAATTTGATTTCACAGACTACTAGTCCGTTTATAAAAAATAACGGTACGCACCAGTACCTGCTACTAACCCTTGTGTATCTCGTGCTCAAAGAGTTGTTTTCATTATAGTTTGCCCTAAGTGTATTTCCAATGTAGCAGAAGGTCGTGCATGACACGAGATCTGTGAATTTTGAAGTGAAAACTTCTTTAGCGGCGTTGGATGGGTAAAACCGACGACTGACGTCATACAACAGCTACAAATCGTTTATTTTGTTAGATACCTTAAGAAGCTTCGTAGCCTAACGGTAAGCGCTTCGACTGCAAGTCCTTACGGTTTCAGATAGTACGCTCGAACCTGGGCTTCTGACACTAGTTTGCCCTATCTAAGTGCATTTACAATTAAAAACTATTGGAGTCGAATGAATATTTGAACTTTTGGATTAATTTAAGAACAAAACTATCAGGACAGGTGTAGAATAGTGTCAGGATTAGATTAACAACCCGTACAATTAAATTTTTAGTACAAACCATGTGGAAAACTTATCCCATTTCAAGGACTCACAAACCTATACCCAGTATAGAAAATAGACTATAATCGAAATTGATTATACTCTGGAGACGTTGGGTTGTTGGAGTGTGGAGGCAGAAAGATTTGTAGACATCGGGTGGCGGATCAGGGAGAAGTCAGGCGACTCCCGCGCCGGATCGTACCTGGTGCAGACGCTGGCCATCGCCATTCAAAGCAGCAACGCAGCTAGCATGATGGGCACTTTCGCACTAGTTACAGGTCTGGGCGCACCTTTCTTTTAAGGACTTGAACTTCAGAGACGTGTAATCTCTGACTTGTTGTAATTACATACATTTTAATTACTTTAATATTGTGACTGACATTTTTCATATAATGAAATTATACGTTACAAAGATGAAACATTTCATTTAAATCCTTTTAGCCGTTTTCGCTTGATTGAGTAACAAATAGACATCAATGTTTTTTGAATTTTATTTAAATATTGTAGTAAGCTTCGACATAGGATTCTTGTCCATAAATACACTTACGGGATCCTATAGGGTGGTCTATCAAAGCTACTACCGAAACATTTTAGAGCTATACTTAACCTCCCAAAACGAAAAAATAATATCTATCCGAGTTTTAATAGTGGCCAGTGCCGTCAATAGGCGTCAATCCTAACAGCTCTGTGGCGCCGCTCTGTAATTTCGCTAAACTAGATCATTTTGTGTTTATCTGTAAATTTGCCACGCAAGATGACGGTGCTTCCGTTTTTCTATTGATCTATTTCCGGGAGAAGACGACTCTTGGCGTGGTATATGTTTTTAGTTTTAAATCTTTTTGTTACTAAGGTAGCAAAGATTCGAATGATCCACCTCAGCATATCCAATCTTGGGTGCATCTAAAGTTTGTTTAAGTTGGAGGAGATAAGACACGGCGGTATTTCCTTCCAATTGAGCAGTCCTACTGGGGAAGTACCTCTGCCCTACAAAACACCGCGGCCATAATAACCTCTTGTTGTGTTCCTGGCGGTGTAGCCACAGCTCACTGGAGAGTTTTTGTGCTGTCAGTGGGAAGACCAAAGGCCAATCCTGCTTTGTCTTCTATACTGCCGGCATAGAAACTCTCTGTGTTTACGGGGTTGCCAGCATGAATGTTACTTCCTTGGTGCGTCACACATCCATAGGCTACGGTAACCACTTTCTATCAGGTGGACTCGTGTGTTTGTCTGCCTCCTCAGACGTATAGTTAAAAAGCTTACATTTTGGACCTTTATATTCGTTTTTAAATTGGCTTTTGCAAGAGCGACTGCTAAATGACACGCCCCTCCTGCTCCAACCTTGATAGCAAAGCCTGCATCAACAGCATCAGCCGTTAATCAAGAGGTGAATTTGCTAGCATGTATGTTTGGGCCCCATCTTAAATATCGTCACCACAATGTTAATGTTGAGTGCAGATCTTTTGGTGCAGGCTTTAATATCAAGGTTATATCAATCAATTATTGTACCCGGAGCCCACATACAGATCATGTTTCTGCTGAATTAAGTTGTTTTAGGTTTCTGTGAATACCTACTTCCGATTAGCGTTTTATAGGTTACTGGTTTAATAAAAAAAGGGGGGGATAATTTACCCAATTAGGTATTAAGTCACCTAAATGTTATAGTTGAGTGCAGTACTTTTGGTGCAGGCTTTAATATCAAGGTTTGAGGGGGATATCATATGGCAGTTACTCTTGTAAAAGTCAATACAAAAATTAATAAAACAGTCCAAAATGAGGTGACGAGGAAATAATACAACCCCCTAGCCAGATGGACCGATGACCTGAAAAAGGTGACTGGGACGGACTGGATGCGGAAGGCGGAGGATCGTACGAAATGGTGCATATTGGGAGAGGCCTATGTACAGTAGTGGACTGCAGTGGGCTAATTGATTGATTGATTGATTGATTTCATTCAAAGGGTTACGACTAATTGAAAAATAGGATATCACTGCAAGAGAAGGAAAACTCGAAATAAAACCCTGTACCAACCCGTCTGGCCAGCGTGGACACAGTAGGCCAAGGCCTCGTAACATTGGGTCCAGCAGTGGACTGCGAGGAGGCTTATTGAATGTTAAACTTGTGAATCTACTATTTTTGTGAAAATATTTTTCTTATGTTTACGATAACCCTAAAAGAAACCTTAACACATTGTATTAAGGTATATAAAGTTTTAACACTGTATCTATAATATGTAGTTTCTAAGATATATTTCTGTATGCAGGCCTCCGATTCTGCTAAATTTATGACTTAACAAAACCACTATCATACCGCTGACATTGCATGAAATGTCATTAAATTTTAGACTTTATGTCTGAGGTTTAAAGTCCAAAATGAAAAGAGAAAGAGTTTATAACATTTTTCATTCACTCTACAAGATTTTCATTTAATTGTAGACTTTTATAGTATAACAGTAAAGTCGAAAGTTAAATGGCATTGGTTACAGTGTTTGTGGTACCGCAGTGGTTTTGCCACGAGAAAAATAATAGCAGAATTAAAACTCCGCATTTATTTTGCTTTTACATGCATTAATTTTACTTCAAATCTACCTTTTATTTCAATTTCCCAAAACAATTTATTTTCTAGGTTATGAATTTTGAACTACTACCACAGCCTAACGAAGTATGAATTCATTGCACTCTCAAATCAACTGTCATAGCACAGACACTGCAATAAATTGCATTAAATTTTAGACTTTAACACTATAATGTTAAAGTCCAAAATTAAATGAAGAGTGTCACATTTCTCTTTTTCATTCACTCTACAAAAAGCCATTTAATTTTAGACTTTAAGCCTATAAATTTAAAGTTTAAAATTAAATGGGTAATTTTAGCAGTGTCTGTAGTATGACAATGGTTTTATTTTAGGCCCTGTAAAACATATTGACAAGATATCAAGATTGTTTAGTCGAATAGGTACATAACCGAATAGACTTGTCATAATGTGTATATTTATGCTAGTGTAGCCAGAATCCTATATATAAAAGCATTGCTAGAACCACAGTGCAATGAATTCATACTTCGTTAGACAGTGGCAGTAGTTCAAAATTCATAACCTAGAAAATAGGTAAATTGTTTTGGGAATAAAGATAAATGGCATTGATTACAGTGTCTGTTGTATCGCAAGGCTATGAAAAAAAAAATAGCAGATTCAGAGCCCAGTTAGTAAGCCTAGTTTATTTGTTACATATTATGTGTTTTTATAAAAAGTTGCTACAAGATTGTTTTAGATAAGTACGGTAAGGTACTTGAGTGAGTATCCTTATTTATACCTTTAGTTTGGTTTTGACTCTACGATGCTAAAACTACCACGCGAAAGAGGGCAACTTCTTTTTAACATTAATATCTTAACTCTACAACCAAATTGATTGCTCATAATAAATAAATTACACATAAATATTCATATCCAACTGATAGAAGGATTGTTTTAATTTTTTTTTAACATATAGTTATAAAATTATGCAAATAATATCAATCAATTATTGTACCCGGAGCCCACACACAGATCTTGTTTCTGCTGAATTAAGTTGTTTTAGGTTTCGGTGAATACATACTTCCGATAAGCGTTTTATAGGTTACTGGTTTAATAAAAAAAATGGTGGATAATTTACCCAATTACGTATTAGCAAAATTATTTTAGACAAGCAAATAAAATATAATCAAAACTGATGTCTATATTCGGTTCGATAGTAACGTAACACATATGAACGTCAAGATTGATAATTTAATTTCTGTTTCGACACGAGTTTTAAATGTTGTAAGGAGTAGGCGAGTGTCGTAAGACGTAAAGGGCAAGTCGACCTACAACATTTGTACCTAATATTGAACTTCAATTTTCAAATTTGCAAGGCAATACATAAATAGATTAAACCTGTGAGAAAACTAAAAACATCTGGCAATAATCACGTCCACTCTTTTTGTAATTGACGTACGTAATTATAATGACTTTGTACAAAATGTGTCGGTAAATAAGAATAACACCAATCTTATGTGAATAAAATCATGAAAATACTTAAATGTTAGAGAAATTGGTTCCATTATTCATTTATCTATTCGGTATTAATGTAGTGTGAGCACTACAACTTTATATAGGAAAAAAGAGCAAGAGCATTACTATTTTTTTTTATTATTAAATAAAAGTACTAGTTACCGAAGCTAAATTACTTGTGTAAACCCATCACCTCTTGATGGTAAGGCCGACTCCACTGGCGACTGCAACGGCGACACTTTAATTATGAAAAGAGTTTAATGAAATATTTTGAATGTAAGAAGCATTTGATTTTGACTTTCATAAGCGTTACTTAGTAACATCGATGACTAAAGACTATTGTTCTTCACAGTTCTAATACCGTAAAATAAATTACTAATAACATAATCAAATCGGAAATGAACCCCGGAATCATCGCATCTCCGCTATAACGGGATCAACCCTTGCAACGGCATCGTCTTACTGTTTGGGGTATTTTTTACCCCTTATCCTTTTTTTGGAGCGAAACTTTTCACAGTCAACTTTATTTGGTGTTCAGTTACCGTAGAACTGATATTTTTTGGATGGGTCGCCGCAGAAGGTAAGTTGACCTGACTGATTGTTGGTATTTACATGGGAACTGTCAGAATCTTGCGACTAAAAGAAGATAAATAATAATTAAATTATTTTATGGTATGTTCCGGGTAGGGAGATCAGTAGTAGTTCTACGATGCGCGCCGCCGCCATAGCCTGCTTCTGCTAGGGAGACGAGCGGCTTCACCCGTCACCCTCAGGCCCGCGCTCATTGGGGGCGGAGGTCGGCCTGCGCCCTCCAACGTCCGAGCAGCCTACGAACGCGGGCAGCGATGTAGTTAATAGTAGCTTTCATATAAAAACCGGGTAAGCCAAAAAAGTGAAGAAGATATAAGGGCAAACAACGAACAAACATTGATATAACATCAATGTACGGTATATCAAAAGATAAGTAATAATCAAACTTCGACAATACATTTAAAACACTACAACAAAACCAAGATAAATTGATCTAATTTGTTTCAAATAAACGAAACCTATCCAATTTAATAATCAAATGTAATAATTTATGTAAATACAATGTAATCTATCCAATTTAATACAATCAACTTACTATCATTAAACAACAGCTTTTTTTGAAGTCAAAACTTCTTTAGCGGCGTTGGATGGGTGTAAAATTGTTGTTGACCTTTGAACCGTAACCGACGACTGACGTCATACAAGATTAGGTACAGACTATCTATTTTGCAAGTTACGATAGATAGCGTCCTAGCTTAAACGGTAGGTAAGCACTTCGACTGTAAGTCCTTATAGTTTCAGATAGTATCGGGTTCAAATCACCTGGCCTTCAGGGATTTTTTGTGATTGTTTTTTCTTTTTGTAATTTATTACTTATTGTGATTATCTTTTCTTTTTGTAATTTATTAATTTCTTCTGACAGAAAATTAGCAGAAAATTAGTTATAGGTTCTATGATTGGCGCTATATTATAGGTATGGTATGGTATGTTCTTTTTATCTTTTTCTATGTATATAACGAAGAAAGAAATAAAGAAAATGTTTTCACTTCTGCCGGCACTCCCAGAGTGCAACCCGTCTTTTTTTTTATACCACTTAGGTAGCAGACAAGCACACGGTCCACCTAATGGAAAGTGGTTACCGTGGCCTATGGACGTGTGCAACACCAGGGGCGTCACAACAGGCTGTTACAACAGAGAGTTTCTGTGCCGTCAGTGCAGAAAATAAAGCAGGACAAGCCTTAGGTCTTCCCACTGACAGCAGAAAAACTCTCCATTGAGCTCTGGCTACCCTACTCACCGCCAGGAACACAGCACGAGGTTATTATAACCACGGTATTCTGTCAGGCGGTGGTACTTCTCCAGTCGGACTGCTAACGGGAGGTCCCGAGTTCGAGTCTTGGCAATTACACTACCGACGTGAATACACCCCTAACACGAGTAATTTAGCTTAGCTAGAGAGGTTAACGGGAATATTAGTTAATTTCGATTACTATTTCTCTTTTAAAAAGGACTTATAGTAAGCATAGCTTAACCAGTTTGTGTTATGATTTCTAGAAGGCGGATATACATACTTAAATAATTTGTAAATACGTACATATCTACATAGAATATAATAGATAGAATAGATATATTCATACAAACAAAATGCAACATTGCACTGAGAGGGAATTGAACCCACCCAGTCGAACCCTCTACCGCTACGCTACAAGGGTCGACGTTCATATTGTACCACAATACAGTTTTTTATGGTATGCGAAATCTGAGTAGCGGCAGGGTTAATTGGGTGTAAAATAGTGGTTTATAAAACAATGTTCTTGACCTCAGAGCTTGGGAATATTCACCCACTTTTTGTCACGTTTTTTATTCCACTACTTTTTATAATACTTAGGTTAGAAACAAGCACACAGCCCACCTGATGGACAATGGTTACCGGGGTCCATGAACGTGTGTAACATCAGGGGCGTCATACTCGTGTAGTCGACCGTGTAAGCACAGAGAGTTTCATAAACTCTCGACAAACGGTATAAATGTCTGGGTATTTTCCTGGATTCAACTAAAGCATTTGACACTGTCTCTATTTCTGTCTTAATATCCAAATTGGAAAAGATAGGCATTAGGGGTACTGCACTGGCTATTTTCAAGAGTTACCTCTAGGAGAGGTCCATTCTCTTTTCTTTTTTTTTTTTACGTGCTGGAAATCCCCACGGATACCCACCCCTCCGGAGGCGGAGGGGGAGGTTATGTCGGACTCGAACCGACTAAACCGCACGCCGTCTCTGGGTCGAAGTGCTAGGCCGAAGGTGAGGTTGTAATGCGACATATCCCTCGCACCCCGGCTGACCCAGGGCCATCCCTCTCGGTCTAGCCCTCCTCGGGAAGGGGGGGACCACGCGATCCCCGACTCAACCCCGGTGTGGGGAGGCGCGCATCGTCCTACGATGCGCGCCGCCGCCATGGCCTGCTTCTGCTAGGGTGACGGGCGGCTCCACCCGTCACCCTCAGGCCCGTCTCGGAGAGGTCCCAGTGTGTTAAAATAGGCTCAACTGTTAGCGATGAATGTGGGTTGAATAAATAGGCTAGCATTTGATCCTATCTGCAAGTTTGGGCTCCGAACATACGAGCTCCACGAAAACCTTATTAACAGGCTGCATAAATACATGTTCACGCCTGTTAACAGAATGCAGAGGTGTATTAACACCCACATTTCGCCAACAATGATTTTCGTTCCCGCATAGGCAAGCCCTGGCCTCGGATGCAATGAGGAAAATACGTCTCCCTTTGCTTATCCTCATCGTCAGATGAGGATAAGCAAACCAATTGATACCAAGCGAGTACTTCGTCAAACTTGCTACCCGAATGAAATCTTCTTAATTGTTAATTTTGTGAATGACATTTTTGTTTGTACCACTGACATGGCAGACTAGCACACCTCCCACCTGATGGAAATTCAATTCAATTCAATTCAATTCAATTTATTCAATATAAACAATGATTTGGCTCACATTTTCTATCTTATAGTTAAAATTGTACAGTGTTTAATTTACAATTATCAATAACACTTAATAATGCAAACTGTGCTAGTGTAAAACTGTGTGACAGACACCAACGCCCTCCCGTTTGGCTAATTAAATGGAAAATATCTCACCTATATAGAAAATAATACTATCTCGGATACAATGAATAAGACACGACACAATGAAAACAAATAATATCTATGTAAAAAATCAGTGGAATATGGTCACACATATCAACACACATCAATTTAAATAAATAAAATTACAATATATAGGTAAAAACGTGTGTGAGTTTGCGGGCTGGATTATGACATCTGAGAGTTTGTTAGAGATGATGAGTTTACGTATGTGAATTCATCATCTCTAACAAATAAGAAACTGCATGGTTACCGTGGCCTATGGACGTGTACAACACCAGAGGAGTCACACTGGTGCTGCAGATCATGTAAACACAGAGAGTTTCTGTGCCATCAGTGTAGAAGACAAAGCAGGAATAGCCTTCGGTCTTCCCACTGACAGCACAAAAACTCTTCAGTGAGCTCTGGCTACCGTACTCACCGCTGGAAACATAACACGAGGTTATTATGGCAGCGGTATTATGTAGGGCGGAGGTACTTCCCCAATCGGATTGCTCAATTGGACCTTGTCCTAGTTAATCTTATCATTGAGGTCTTTAAATCACAGTGATGGTGGAATCCGTGTGAAGAAAATGATTTCACGTCCAAAGGAGCGGGGTTAAGTCAATGACTGGACCACACCTACGATAAAGAACGCACGTACACTCATGTGCGAACAACTTGGCAATTTGGAGAAGGTATATCGACAGGGAGTAAGTGAGAAACCCAATTTCTATAAGAGTTAACGATGATACAGATATGAAGATAAGATAAGTCTTTATTGTACACCAATATATTAAAGTACATGTACTTGTCCGTACATGTACTTTAATTAATAATTATGAAATATTATGTACAAATGGCGACCTTATCGCTACAAACAAGCGATCTCTTCCAGGAAGCCTTGGGATGGACATGTTTTGACGTGACAACGTCTTATAAATTGGTTTGCCGGGTGACACTTCAAGAAACTGCGTTACGCTCCGCTCACGTTATGCGCTCACAATGAGAGCGAGTGAGAGGCACGCGTCCCTTCCACTCGGGCATGGTTAGCCCGCCTAAGAGCGAGAGAGACAGACATTTTTAAATTGTTACTATTATTTCATCCTTCTTCCTACTATACGAATGAATATTCACATTAAAATTATTTTACCACTCAAAGTCGTTGTCACGTAAAACTTTCGCCCGTATACCGACTTTACAGGCAACCAAATTTTTAATTGTCTTAAGAAAAATAAGTTAGGGGACAAAATTAGACATTTTAATAATAATTTTCAGAAATAGCCAAATTAAAGTTCAGGAAATAGTGTAGTGGACGTTTACGGTATTTTATGTTTTTGATAAACGATGCTGAGGTGTTTCATCTATTTAGCATTGTTGACGTATTGTTTCGTTTCAAAAAATATTTCAATGAGCTTTAAAAAAGTCTGTGACACAGCCGTGTGTGACAAACTTTAATTTTTAATTTAATTAAAGTTTGTCACACATTATAGATTGTCAAATAAATTATTTATTATTTATTTTATGTGATAAAAGGATCGGACGAACAGACGATGCACCTGATGGAAAGTGGCTATCGCCGTTTTAGTAACCTGAAATAAAGACCATATTTAGTTATTAATAACATCCAGTTCATCTTATAAAGGAGCAACTTCAATTTATTTTGGATGATCTATGTCATCATTATTTTTGTTTCAGATTTTTTTAGTAATACATAAATCTTTGTGTATTCGCGCGGAAGCGAGCGAAGCGACTTGTGTTGCTAATTAAAGGCAACAGGTTCGCTCCATACTACGTGGAATAGTTAAAAATGCCGTTATGACATACACTTCTGTCTGCAAAAATACCCTGTCCATATTTTCATAGTTCTTTGTTAAAACGACCCACCAACACGCCGGTCTTGAATTTCACCCACTGGGTGCATCTCGTGAAAACTATATCGGGAGTTCGGTTCCCAGTCGCGGCGGTGTCGAGTGGGGACTGGTTACTCCCATGGTACTACACCATTAACACGGTCATTCATTGAAAGGGCTTTTTTTTAATCATGGTAATTATTTATAATTTATAATATTCTAGGACATATTCTACACAACGCTGTCTAGACACCGTAAGCATAGTTTAACTACCTTGTGTTATGGGTTCTATATTGCCGATAAACATACTTAGATTTATTTTCTATTGTATTCATATAAACAGAAAGAAATACTTAGATCAATGCAAATAGAAATATTCATGCATTCATCCTAATATTATAAATGCAAAAGTAACTCTATCTATATGTCTGTATGTTCCGCTTTCGCGCCTAAAACACTAAACCGTTTTGGATGAATTCAGTATAGGGGTAGATTAGACCTTGAGAAAGGACATGGGCTATATTTGGTCGCTATAACCAATATCCACGCGGGCGGAGTAGCGGGCAAAAGCTAGTACAAAGTAAATATATTTGCAATGAGCGGGCATCGAACCTCCAACATGGTTGGAGTCAACCGCTACACTACAGACGTCGGTCATTAGGAATATAATAGGTAGTAGTGACTACTAAGTCAAGGCGTCGGTATTGTAATTTAAGGCAAGGGTTCAACTCCGGCAATTACAATAACGATATGAACCGACTCGTAAAACAAATAATTTAAGTATCTTAACTGGAGGGATTAACAGGAATACTTACTTGTCTTTCGGTTGTAGTAACTTTAATATGTACATAAAAAAAAAATTTTTAGCGTTATCAAGCATATAGGTCCTGTTCGTTTTTTTAAACACCATAAAAGTATTTGAAATGGCTCAGCGGCTACAAGTGTAGCTGTGGCTCCTAGGGTTCGATTTAGTGAGCCAGCATAAAGTCAAATAATATTGCGCAATTGTCAGCTATAGGCTCAATTATATTCAACGGGATGATGGTGAAATGCGATTGTTATTAGTTTTTACACCTCTACATACACCTTAGAAAAAAAAAAATCATAAGTACATGTATATGTATATACTTCCAAAATTAAAACGCACGTGATTATACGTTATAAAACTATTTAAAAATATCAAAAACAGTTGAAAAATCAATTTGTTCGTCAAGAAACTCCCCGGCATTATTTAAGTTGATTACATTTAAACCAACAAAAAGCATTACAAAATCACTATATATCTGTGCATACAATTCAAGAAAACATTCAATTCATCTATTGAATACCTTTAAAAAATAAAATAACTTCCCATTAGCTTTTATAACTGCAACAGTCACAAGGTTACCAGTGTGCCGTTGCAATAGAGCTACGTCGAGCTACCAACAATGCGAGCCCGGGGGACGAAATAATTAATGATGATTGGCCTTAAATTACCCTCTCGGGACCTCTACCCATCCCTCTTCCACCCACGTCAACTCTCCCGCCGAACCTTTTCGCGCAAACCGGGAACCTATATAAGCCACACAGGTAGGCACCCAGATTAGACCCCTGCGGGACACCGTATCGTATACACCTGTGTCAAAATTTCCAAAATGGCCGCCGAAACTTACGGACACCGACTCGTTTACGAGAAAGATATATTTTCTTCGGACGTAATGCTTGAATATTCAACTGAAGAGTGTTATTTATCTTGGCCGAGATCACCTGATTCGGGACGGTCTAGCTTGGAACCTACTAATTCAACTGATGGCAGTATCAACCAAGATTCACATATCGCATACAGAGGATTGTCAAGAGATATTCTAGATGATAGTGCAGAAGACAATGAAGTTTTAGAATCGTCGAAGCGTCGTGGACGAGCTACTAGTGTCGCTGTTTTGAAGAGAAGACGTTTAGCTGCTAACGCAAGGGAGAGGAGAAGAATGCAGAATTTGAATAAGGCGTTTGACAGACTTCGTGGTCACTTGCCGTCTTTGGGAGCTGATCGCCAGCTTTCGAAGTACGAGACACTTCAAATGGCCCAGACGTATATCGCCGCATTATACGAGCTACTGCAGTAAGTAAGAAGTTTTCGTTGCTATCAGCCAAATTAGTATATTTACAGGGATATTTATTATAAGTCTAAGTACCGTTACCAACGTAGTGAGTAGCTTCAAGAAATTTCGAGTTTAATATTGAAAGTGTCAAGTTACAATATCGTGTTACAAACTACGCTTAAAAATTTAGTATTTAAAAATTTATTGTAAGTTTTTTGCCGCTTTTAGAGTGTTCGATGTGGATTACTTTGTAACAGACGCGGAAGTAGATTATATGAAACGATATAATTAGGCATTTTCGAAATAATTTTGCTTCAAAAAGTATTTGAATAGAGTTTTTTAATTTTTTTTTATATCAATGGCTAAAATCATAAAATTTTAAATCATGACTTTTGTGTATCATATTAAAAAAAAAATAGAATTTTATAATTAAAATAGAAATTAATACTAACTTGTAAAAGCAACATATTTTAGATCTTAGACTAATTCGCACTATCACATTTAATTTTCGAGTTCACTTAAAACAACAGTGACTTATTTAACAGTTAAATATTCGAAATTTAATTTTTAGTGCGAGTCGATCTTAGTCTGGAACTTTAGTCTCTGGAATATAAATTTAGTTTAAGCACAATCTCACCAGTGTAATCCGTCCTACCGATTTAGAGTTAAGTTTTAATTAAGTAGAGAAACCGTCTTTGCCTGCAAAAGTATTAGCAAGTAGCTCACTTTCGTAAGTTTTCACTAAAAGTGTAATAAGTGTCAAGGTAACATTGTAAAATGAATTTGAAGACTTTTATATTACGTGTTTTAAATAATAATAATACATTATCCTTTAAAATCTCATAAACCAGTAGTAAAATAATTCTGTACCGTATATAAATTTTGTATTTTATATAAATTCTTTATGTTGTATGAATTCTGTATTTTGCAATGTTACTTTTGTAAGTTTCTTTTTAGATAATAATACAAGTGATTACCAGTATTATGTTGTTAATAATTTGTAGATAGGTAGATCGTTTACGTAATTTTAAGTAAATAATAAGAATAAAAATGTTTTTTTTCATGTGTAAATATACGAAATATGTTTAAAAAATATTGTGGTTTCCTTCATGAACCATACTCAGTCAATCAATTAGCATATCTTACTCCACTGTTGGTCATAGGCCTCTCCCAATGTTGATATGCTGTGGCCTACTGTTCTACTGTTGTACAGGGTTTTATTACGAATTTTCCTTCTGTCGCAGTCATATCGTCTTAGTATTTTTTCGATTATCATGTCCGTTTATGTGTCCGTAATTAATAAAATTCTTAAATTGAATTGGATGTACAGATGCGTGACAGTTTCATGCCAAGAATACTCATAGCTTTTTGGGGCTGCTTTAGAAGAAAGATTTTTTTTTTAAATTTGGCTATCAAAAGACTTTCTTTCACATGAAAATCAAGATACTTAAGGCACATATTGAGTAAGAAATTATAGGAGAAATAGCCCTGGGCTTCAAAACTGTAAACTTTAAAAGCAACCTGTACAACGGGATGATGATCCATACTAATATTATGAATGCGAAAGTAACTCTGTCTGTCTGTCTGTCTGTATGTTAGCTTTTACGCCGAAACTACAGAACAGAATCTTGATGAAATTTGGTATAGAGATAAATTAGACCTTGAGAAAGGAAATAGGCTATGTTTCGTCGCGATAACCGATATCCACGCAGGCGGAGCCGCGGGCAACAGCTAGTGATTTATAAATGCGAAAATCATATATCTGTTTGTCTGTAATTACATTGATACATTTTACAGCAGACAAAGCAACTTTTACCGATAGAGTTTTACAAGCGGAATTAACCACGTCTATAAGCATTGCACATATTATTAAGGTCACACTTTGTTAATAAGTAAGTATTTTTGGTGTACACCTGGTAATCACTTTGACGTTAAAAACAAACCTATTGACCCACATAATGTTTGATTAGCGACCTACAGTTCGGCCCTATTTATTTCTCTATTACCCGGCAGGGTCTCCCCTTTAAGCCTTTTTAATTATAATTCTATCATTTGATTGGACCAAAAATCCTAGTCTTTGATAGCATATTTAAGTAATTACCTCTGATTTCCCCAGTGAAAGTCATTGAAATCAGATCAAGGTAAACCTAACATTATTGATTGATTGATAGCATGATTGTTTGATAGCATTGTCGACCGCAGTGATCGACGAAACGTCTGGAACACAAGTTTCATATGGACGAATAGGCCGAAAGCAGTATATTCTACTTGCATTATTTTCTTTATTATTTAAATATAAAATCTGCAAACCTGTGAAGGATGTGAATAGATCAAACTTTTATTTTATCTAGTCTGCTTAATCATTTTTCTTCTTCAGATTTAAGATAGGAAATATCGATTGGTTCGAGCGAGGTCCAGTAGTTCAGTGGACAAAGCATTGCCCCTGTCCGGTAAAGGTTCAATATTTTTCCTATAATTTTTTTTTTTAATAATTTCAGCAACTGAAATTACGTACCAATATTCTCATTAACCCCTCCAACTAAGGTAAATTACTTGTGCTAGAAGTGGGTTCACGTCGGTAGAGTAATGACCGGGATTCGAATCCGAGACTTCGCAATCGCAATGCTGACTCCTTAACCACGAAACCACCGACGCTTATTTGAAACGTGAATTTAATTTGAATATTTATTTAGTATGCAAAATGCTTTAAAATTTCATTATAATTCGTCAAATTTGACTTATGCAGCTTTACCGGGTCCGACTATCCATCTGATCTTCTAACCCCGAGAGGTAAGTGACTTGAGTCTCAGGGATGTATGTACTGTCCTGTAAATATACTACTGCACACCCCCTGTTGATTATGATTTCTTTATACTATTGAGGTGGCAGACAAGCATACGACCCACCTGATGGAAAGTGATTACCGTGGCCTATGGACGAATGCAACACCAGAGGAGTCACACTCGTGCTGCCGACCCTGTAAACACAGAGAGTTTCTGTGCCGTCAGCGTAGAAGACAAAGCAGGAATAGCCTTCGGTCTTCGCACTGACAGCACAAAAACTCTGTAGTGAGCTCTGGTTACCCTACTCATCTCCGGGAACACAACACGAGTTTATTATGGCCGCGGTATTCTGTCGGGCGGAGGTACTTCCCCAGTCGGACTGCTAAATTGGATGGAAATACGAAATCGTGGCCTACATCCTACATTGGCAAGATAATTTTTCTAATAGCATCCTTACGATTGTCCGCAAATTCAATTCTATATGGAACCCCCCAATGCACAAGTCCTATACAAACTTGACCCATTAGAATATGTAGTATTTTAGGGTTGATTTAAATGAATGTTAAACATCATAAAAAGTAAAACTCTGCATCGACGACATTCAAAATCTGACCACCCAGTATTATCCCACTCACCCTTGACTGTTTGATGACGTCTACTTTCCCCCTATGCCAAGCAAGGGTGGCATCCCCAGAGTGACAGGACAATCAGTCAGGACTCAGGGGTATGCAAATAAGGCAGATGTTTTAAAACAATGTTAAATTTACCAACAACTTTCATATTTCAAACGATTTTCAACTTTATTGCAACGTGATAAGATTGCTTGGGTGGAGCAAGGAGGTTATGAAGGTGAGCTGATTGTACTATGTCCGGTGGTTGACACTTGTTTTTTTTTTAAGAAATAGGGCAATTGTTATCTGTGCTAGAAATCTGATTAAAAATTTGTCTATAAGTACCTACAGCTGATTGTTGCTAATGATTGTAAAAGAAATTATAGTAAGGTGTTGTTGTAATAGTGTGCCTGCTTATATAGAAAGTACTTAATAAAAGTGGCATAATAATTTCCAAATGATATGCCTCTTAAAAATTTATAAGATAACCAACATGACGTGAAATCAGTGCAATATTTGCACCTGAAGGTCAAATCTCTCAATAAAAATCAATTCGAAATGTGACATAAAATGGTAGTTATTTTATTTCATAAAAATACATATTGATTATTTGAACTAATATTTACATAACAGTGGTTTTAAAACTACATTTCTAAATAATTACATACTACTAAAAAGAAAACTAAAAGTTAAAATGCGTCGTGGAATTCATCCGCATCGCATGCCTCTTGTGGAAGTGTTCCCAGAAGACTGGCAGCATTGCCACGTTGTATGACAATGCTTAATCTCTGACCTAAAAAGAGGCCAGCCTTCTGGTCACGAGAAGCGTCGACCATACGCTTCGCAATCTCACTGAAGAGATTGCGGGCGCTCGGACCCCAAGGCCCAAACGTTTCGACTCCAAAGGGCACAAATTCATAATCTCGAATGAGATTGGAGTATTTGAGCCGCTTAAGAGCCTCTGCAGAAGCTGCACCAGCACCAGCACAGCCAGCCGTGCCAGGTAAATGAGTAGGGGCAATGGTGTCGACACAAGTTGCGTCCCACACCAGAGTCCTACCCATTTTCCAAGGCATTAATGACATACCATCCGGTCTCTTGCCATCGTCGCGCGCCAAACCGTTTGGTTCAAGCACAGCTGGCACACCGGTGGTGACAAGAGCACGGCGGATTATGTCGTTGAGGCTGGCGTGCCGTGGAATTCGAAATTGAAATTGAAATTTGAATTTCGAAATGTCAAAACTTGTTTTTTTTTGTTACACAATATTCCAAGAATAGTTACTTATGCCACTGTCAAGCAATGATGGCTATTGTAATACGAGTGCTATTTAGTAGTTAGTGCCACGAACCGAAGCTGAGTGGCACAATAGATCAGCACGAATATTACAATAGCTATTTGCGGTAGTGGCATACAAAACTTTTTCTAGGGCCATGAAATAAATAAAACAATTTTATTTATAAGTGCAGATAAAAGTTAACAATGGCGCGAAAGTAGTGCGGCGCGCGCAATGTTATTTTGTTGTTATATTCACATAAGTGAAAGGTGAAAGGCAAAGGCAATTCATCCATACAGCCTAATTATATGCGATGTTTAGTAGTGGCGCAAATACGCGCGCTTTTTGGCATAATCATATGCTGATCCTTTTAATGCCATAAAAAAATTAGTTTCATTGTAGTACGGTTTACCCGTGTGGAAATGGTCATTGTAACACGACTTGGCATGAATGCGTTGGTACTATTGAGATATGACTTGTGGCTATGTATTAAGCAAAGTACCAAATGGTCGTAGAAAAAGAACATTGTGATCGTTTTTTGCAATAGGTAATTGTTATTATCTACGATAATTATACCACTTTTCATATGGGCGATTGAGAGTAGAATGTGACTTAATTTTGAACAATTATATCAGGAAAATTACATCTTCTAGCTTGGAACGACAATACATGTAATAACATATTTGTATAATTCTTGTTTTATACTGTAAAGCAGCTGTGCTGTCAGTAGGAAGACCAAAGGCTGTTCCTGCTTTGTCTTCTACACTGACGGCACAGGAACTTTCTGTGTTTACAGGTTCGGCAGCTCGAGTGTGACTCTCCTGGTGTTCCACACGTCTATAGGCCACGGTAACCACTTTCCATCAGGTGGACCGTGTGCTTTTCAGCCACCTCAGAAGTATAAAAAAACTGTGTATTGTGTTTTTTTTTTAATTTTATTATCTGAATGTGGGTCCTTATAATATTAATTGTGTACTCAATATAGTTATAAATCTGTAAGCTTCTTTAAAAAATAAAATAAAACATAGAAATGACAATATGACTCACCAGAAGTGGCTTATCTTGACTTTTTGAGGAGCAACTGTCGGCTTACAACCAACCTCAGTCTGAAAACCTGTCCATTAATCAATAGGTCTACGGTTCGTAGGTATACATGAAGCTGGCTGGGTTCCGATGATTTTGATAGCGCCCCATACACTCTCATTTTTTTTTAATTGCGGATATAGATATCCTCATTTATAAAAACGTTCCACCTATAAAAAGTCAAAAAAGTAATCTACAATTTTTACTTGAATTTAAAAAAAAGTTATAATAACAGAGACACGCCGCTGTATAATTAAAAAAAATGAAAAGAAAACGTGTGAACGTAATGACGGGTTCTGTCTCCTTTTTAACAGATACGTCCGTAAAGTCTTAATTTCGGATGTCAAATGTCAAAATTTGACAGATCAGAGGTGCGCAAGAGTGCACCGTCATACGCAATTCTTCGCAACTCGCATCGTTGGCAGCGTGATAAGCTATCATTATGGGTGTCATTCGTATTATTAATTTGATCAATATTTTTTGCATGATATACTATTTCTTTTTATATTAAAGTTCGTTGAGAGTTTAAGGGTGGGTTGAACCCATCGAGTACACCGGACGAAAAATAAAAAAAATATCTCTGTAATAATATATGTATTATATGAATATTAGAAGTTTGAATCGGTCTAGGCGGGGTTTGACCCACGATATTTGCCTTAAAACAAAAAAATCATGCAAATTAGAAGGTATAGTTTGCATGTTGGTTACAAAATTACATTAAACACGTATTAATAGTTAAAAACGACTTACTAATAGATTTAGACGAAAATTTTTCATTATTCTCCTTGCGCTAATCCGCATAGGTACGAGGCCGTCACCTCAGAGTCCTATCCAACCTCTACTCCTAAGACTGTCGGGCCTGAGGGTGACTGGGCCTGAGGCCCCCATACCGGGGGACGAGTCGGGGCCCGCGTGGTCCCCCCTCCCAAAGAGGGCCAGACCGAGAGGAATGGCCCTGGGTCAGCCGAGGTGCGAGGGATATGTCGCGAAACAACCTCACCTTCGGCCTAGCACATCGACCCACAGACGGCGTGCGGTTTAGTCGGTTCGAGTCCGACATAACCTCCCCCTCCGACTCCTGAGGGGGGAGTCTCCGTGGGGAATTCCCGCACGTAAAAAAAAATTACTGTCTTAAGCTCTCTAGAATTCTACCCATAGCATGTCCATAAATATGAAAACCGTTCACTTCACAATTTTTCATTTAACTTCCAAGCTACCTCTAATTTTAGAAGAAATTGGTCTACTCTCTCGTACCTTAAAATTGCCTGAAATAAAGAAACGAAGTACAAAAAATCATGAATTGTAACCTTAAATAGGTCCTTCAACGTACCAATTTCCATTTACCACGTAATCCAAAAGGTACAGCGTTCTCAGCGCTTTATAAAAAGAAAAAAAAACTCTATGATCTTTATACTCTTTACATAAAAAAAGAACAAATCCTTCCCTATTTGACATTACTCGCGCATGCGCGTCACGTTCTATGAATACGAGCTCTCTCATTGGCTATTCGCCCACCAATCAGGTAGCAGCGCATAAAGCACGTTCTAAATTCAATTGTCAATGTACATAGATTAAGTGGTCGTATAGTCATGTTCTTTGCTTTTCATGAAGTTTGTTTCGTTGATGTTTTTATTTTTCTGTGACATAGATTCGTTTTTTTAGATAGGTATTTGTTGTTTTCAAATGGTTAATTTGGACTTAATGACAGAAATGAATTCTAGATATTTATTTCATTCTTTGTATAAAATTTTATTTTATGAATTACCTTTATTCTTTTATTTGATTGCATTAAAATTGTGCATGCTTGCAGTTGCAAGAAGGCACTATACAATTTATTCAACATACGTATGTGATTCAATTCCTTTTTACGATTTTGCCAGGGTGAAGCAAAAGCCGAGACAAAACTTAATTATTAATTCCTACTTTTACCGAATGTTCTCTGTCGTTAAGATTTAAAAAAAAACTATTTAATTATAAAACAATTCCGCTAGCCAGATGAAATAATTCATTATTAATTAAGAGGTTGTACCTTTTTAATCATCTTAATTTAGTTTGCCTTATTCAGTTTACGAAATATTAGCCTTTTTAGTAATAAAAAAACGTTTTGGTTTTTTAGTTTATCCTGTATTGATGTTTGGAACCACGCCTTTCTTCCGTTTGGTGGATTAATTTTAACAACTTCATCATTTATATTATAGCTACTGAATGGGTGTTGCAGAAAACCATTTTATTTTTAATCTTCTTTTAACCCAAGTTTAAGATACGTTAAACAATTTACATACATGCCTATAGAATATCATACAACAGATATTCTATAGGCATGTATGTAAATTGTTTTATAGACCCAAAGCTAAGCATAGCTTGACTAGCTGGTAATATAGAATCTAAAATGCGAATACCTGCACATACTTGGATACTTTTTTTTCTTAACAGATGCAATTTATACCTTAGGAATCTGCAAATGCATGAACGCTAATGATCGTACAGCGTAAATAACATACGATGTACGATTGTTCATTTACGTTTCATCAACATCATTTAATTTGGTTTTACTTCATCAATCAATCAATCAATTAGCCCACTACAGTCTATTGCTATACATAGGCCTCTCCCAATGTGCGCAATTTCGTACGATGCTCCGCCTTCCACATCCAGTTTTTTCATTATTCTCCATGCGTTAATCCTCATAGGCTCGAGGCCGTCACCTCAGAGTCCTGTCCAACCTCTACTCCTAAGACTGTCGGGCCTGAAGTTGACTGGTGGAGCGGCTCTTCACCCTAGCAGAAGCAGGGCACGGCAGCATACATTTTTCGAAGGAATACAATTCCTTACTCGACTGTTTGATTATTGTTATTTAATTATTTTAATGTGCAAGTAGGTACAGCTGAATGGATATGTAAGTTCAATTTAAATAGGCATAGACTTAGTGTTATAATATAATTATAATATCTATACAATATAGAACTATACAGATGTTTCCTATTGACGTCAATAATATTTCTACTAGGGTATATTTTACAACCGCTTCCAACGAACTGGTCAAGAAGAAACGGCGCAACAAATACAGCCCATGACTAAGTGCCGGTTTGACGGTAAATAGGCTCGCCACCTATTACGTGGGACCAAAAATCATAGTTGGCGAAATGTGGGTGTTAGTACACCTCTGCCTATCCCTTGAGATATTTACAGGCGTGAGAATAATATATGTAATTCCAAAGACTAAGTGCTATTAAAGGACCACCATTAATTTCACTAGCGTTAGCAATAAACCTAATTGCGATTTTTCACTTGCATTTAAAAGAATGCTGGACAGGGTAATTGCGACACATCCTGTCCGTTCGTCTGTCTGTACGATACACGTTACAAGATTGAGTTCAATTTTCTTATCAGTTGTAATTGTTACAAATCGATTGGCTTGCCCTTCGACTTAATTTGGAGCCGTTAATTCTTTAGTTTTATTTTATTTTGTATTATATTATACCTATAATACCTACCTGTTTGCGTCTGCGTTTCACTGAAGGGGCAGTATTTACGGCATTAAGTTCGCTCCTTCATACTTACGTGAAATTAAAAATACATACATACATACCTATAGTTACACCTCTTTCCCAATGGAGTGGGTAGAGAGTAGAGACCACACGTTTCCACTTGCTACAATCCTTGCATGCTTGTTGTATGTTCCTGTTATGTCTATCTATATTTCTCTCAGTTGATTATATCAGGATTCGAAGCCAAGATCTCTGAATTATAAAGGTAAGCTTTAACCACTAGCCCACTGAAGTTTTTAATTATTACTAATTTTTATATGAATTGATAATTACATTATTACTTTTTAACGATATCATTCGTAATTTCATACAAAAATATCGCCCCTAATTATAAAATGAAGTTAACTCTTTACAATAATTAACACATTAATGTGTCAAGATGTTTTAAAGGGATGTTATTAACTTAGACCCTTAGAATAATTGTGGGTATATTTATAAGGTTCAGAGGACCTCTGTGGCGTGGCAGTGGTGTTTTCGAAGCCTATGTTGGAGTTTGCTGGTTTGATTTCCGCTTAGTGCACACGTTAACGCTGCCGGCAGACTTAGATTTTTATTGTTAGTTGATGATTTTACTTAAGTGTTTAGGTAGCTCGGTTGGTCAAAGTATTGCCCTAGAAAGAGACTGGTCATAGGTTCAAGTTCTTGGATGTTGATTTTCTATGATTTTAATTAATCAATTCAAAAAATATAAACCGTATGTCTTTTTTATCAGTAGTAATTAATATGGTTGGAAGGACATACATCCATATATTATTCATTCTTTAATTTGTAGGTTAGATAAGGAACGGTTCCATCAATTTTTTTGTAAATATTCATTTGTATTAAGATATTTTTACACCTGTCAATAAAAGTAGACCGTTGCAGTCTAATATTTATCACTAAAATAATAATAAATATGTTATCTATTAGTTTGTATTAACACCAAAAAAAAGTAGAAGCTCCTTTTGTTTTGGTTGGAACAAGACAAAAGTCCCCTGCAATATTTCTAGGTTCGATAAAGGACGAGTCTATCAAAATTTCTATAAATATTCATTTTTATTAAGACTTTCTACACCTGTCAACAACAGGGCCTACAAATTACGACAGCATTTATCGACGAATTGATCACTAAAGTTTTGCTTATAATAATTTATCGGGCATAAAACTAGCGTAAAGATTATTATCTGAATACGAATCTCTATAGTAAAACAAACAATAAAATACAGAAACAGAAAGAGACAACGCAATACACGGAAACGAGAGGCGAATAACTTCTTCCGGTGGCGTCGGCGCAGGTGACACAAAATTTATTCTGAATTTGAAAACCGAAATATATTTTATATGGGATACAAACGGCTTTTTAAATATGGACATCCTTTATTCTGCGGCTCCGCCTGACATTTTTATATTTGTCGTCGATTTTATAAAAAGGTATTTGATTTATGGAGAAATAATGGTGTTTCTGCGGTTATGGGTGCTGTCAAAGGTTTTGGAGACGCAGATACGACAATGGGCGCTCATATTTTGTGAAACTGATTGCCATCTGTGTGACTTATGGTATGTTTAGGCGATTTCAGCATAAACTTTAATAGTTACAATAGCAATTAATTTAGCAGGTGCATATTGTCGGCCATTTTTAACGTCCTTTGGTGGATATTTTTTAGCTGATAAAGCATAATTACCAGTGTAGCAACTTTTACTGAATATATTTTAAGTTCTATTTCTATTCGAAAGATACAAAGTGAAGGAAACTATTATGGTACAATTATTCAATATGTAAATTATTTTATTCGATATTTTTTGTTCAGAAACAATTTTCTTTTTTTGGAATTATAAATATTTAGGCTACCTTTGCGTCAATTAGTACATCTATTTTCTTTTAATCTGCTTTAAAACCTTCGTTGCAATATTTGAAATTCAAAATTATGATTTTGTTTTTTTTACAATATTAAAATAGGTAAAATACTTCACGAGCCAATGTCAAAATCAAAGACTCATCCCATCTACATATGAATAATATTTTATAATCTATACATAAATCACGTGTGAGTTACCGTGGGACAGTTTCAAATTCTCTGCCATCGCTCGTAAATCTAAACTCAGATAGGTATAGATATGAAGTTTCTGTTGAAGACAGCTATAGTTCTTGGGGCCTTGATCAGACACAGTTTTGTTATTTGGACATTTTTTTCGAAATACGTACATGCTCACGCCTTTCTTCCTCAGGGTGAACAGAGGCAATTATCTTCTGTCCTGAATCACATCACGAGTTGCCCTTAGTCTTGAACCTTTCGTATAAAACCGCCATATAAATTTGAGTACCTATCTATGTACTTCTGACCTATTTATAAAATAATCTCTAGATTATTCTAGATAATATAGATTTTTGGAGTCCAAGGTAAACTCACCTGCGAACCCTGCTGATCCACTGACCAAGCTTCGGATTTATTTGGTACTTGTTGTTACCCGTGGCTCCGCTCGTATGGATGACGTTTAACGCGACCGAACATAGCCTATATCCTTCCTCAAAGTCTAATCTACCCCTATACCAAATTATATCAAAATCGGCTTGGTGGTTTGGCGTGAAAGCTTCCTACCTGAAAAACTGCGAAAAGTCCTATATAAAATTTCACTCCCCTTTTAAGGGGTTGGGGGCAGATTTACAACAAAAAAATGATGCAAGATTTTTTGTTAGTCACAAAAATAGTCCGCATGCCATCCACCAATGGATTAGAGTGGCATAATAAGTGTAAGTTAATCCACTGGTGGTTTTTCTTAGTGAATTAGAGTGGTATAGAGCCAATTTTTTGATTTCTACCTTGAAAATTGCGGAATGCTCCATACAAACTTCCACCCCTATTTTAGGGATATGGGGAGTTAGAAAGAGACAAAAGTAGACTATGACACTATCCATCCCTTTAACTGTCTACCCTTTAAAAATCACGTCTATTTGTCGCTCCGTTTTGTCGTGAAAGACGGATAAACAAACAAACACACTTTTTCATTTATAGTAATATTAAAATATGGATAAACTGATAGACCAGACGGTAGTCACTCCCGTCAAAGCCAAAATCAAATGATCTAAAAGTGGGGAAGGAAAGTTCCAAGATTATTATTTTTTTTTACGTGAAGGTAAACCCCACCGATACCCACCCCTCCGGAGCCGGAGGGGGAGGTTATGTCGGACTCGAACTGACTAAACCGCACGCCGTCTCTGGGTCGTAGTGCTAGGCCGAAGGTGCGACATATCCCTCGCACCCCGGCTGACCCTGGGCCATCCCTCTCGGTCTGGCCTTCCTCGGGAGGGGGGGACCACGCGGTCCCCGAAGATTCAATAACAACAATCGAAATTCATACCTATATGAAGATATTTTCTACCTTAGCACCACAAGACAAATTACTATCTGACCGAGTATACTCAAAGATACGTGAAAGCCGATGTTTCTTTCATCTAAAGAATATTTTTTCCTTAATATCTGTAATTTCTATCTATTTATTAACAAATAAATGATTATTTATTAGTAGGTAGTTCAAAAAATGTACCCCAGAAGTCACGTAAAGAAATGAATTGTCGATATCTATCTAATAATTAAACTGAAGAGTATGTTTGTTTGAGTATTTTGTATTTCCGATGGAGTAGAAAAGAACCAGGAGATCTCTTCCTGTTGGTGATGTAAAACGTGACTAAGGGACAGGGCTGGCCCTCGATTCTGCTAAAGCCAAATCAACTGTCATACGACAGACACTGCAATAAATGACATTAAATTTTAGACTTTAAATCCATCGTTTTAAAGTCCAAAATTAAATGAAGATTGTCACTTTTTCACTTTTTCATTCGCTCTACAAAAAAGCCATTTAATATTAGACTTTAAGATCATGACTTTAAAATTTAAAATTAAATGGGTAATGTTTGCAGTGTCTGTGGTATGACAATGGTTTTACTTTAGTAGAATCGAGGCCCTGGTCTTCATCCTACAGTAAACATACAGCCCACAATGAAGCGCTCGCTTGACGGCAAAAGGCTCTGCTCCCAATAAAGTAGGACCAAAATTTTTTGCTGGCGAAATGTAGGTGTAAATGCAACTCTGCCTACCCCCTCAGGGATTTGCAGGCGTGAGTATATGTATGTATTTTGTATAGGCCTCTGTAAGATCTTATCGTTATGACCTAAACAAAGTACATAAGTTAACAGGTATACCTGCTAATTAATGAATGAGGTTCTGCCGCAGTCTCCCTCTCCGGGTTGGGGGTTCAGATGACAGTAACGCCCAAAATGCCAAGATTTGGCTTATCCTGGCTTTTACGGGATTGGCTGCCGTCATAAGCCGTAAAGAAAAAGAATGGAAGACACATAGCTTCAAAGTGTACCTATCTTAACTCTTTTTTTATGTCTAGGTATTATAGGACACGTCAACCTCGCCTGATGGTAAGCTGAAAGCAAAGTCTCAGGAAAGAGGGTCACCATTACATATACGTGCCATGTTAACAATGGTGGCACTCAGCTTGACGGCCTCATCAAAAGAGAGTTGTCGCCTGCGCACCGCATGACACCCACCGCACCCACTAGTGCTGCGACCACAATCCCCCCTGCCCGGTTATGCACTTGCTGACCCCTGAACGCAATTCAATTGTGATTAACGCTATATTGACTATGTTATTTAACTTTGTTATTCTCTGAAACTACTTATGATTACATTTTTAGCGTGATCCAGTTCTTGGTGAACACTTTAGGCTATCTATTTTTAAGCTACGGCCATTAGGAGCCGAGTAATTACAAAAAGAATTCAGAAAGACATCAGTGGTAGTTCATCTGAATAAAACAGTAGGTAATTGGTGGGTGAAACCGCGAGGCACAGCTAGTTTACCAATAAAGGACAATTAATTCGTAGGTAGTCCAAAAACTGTCTCTAAGAAGTCTCATAAAGAGCCAAATATGGATATTATTTATTAGCCGATGATAGAAAGCCCATTATAACATATTATTTAAAACTATATTAACATATTGATGTTTAAAAGCCAAAAAGGTGTAAGTGACACCGAATATACACAGATATAATCCCTAAAAATCAATACCAAAAAGTGATTTTCCTGTGAACTCCTACTGTCGCTTATGTTGATATTAATGTTTATGTTCAGACCGTTTATTTTAATTTTGTACGGTTGACAAATTAAAACTACTTAAAAAGATATAAAATTCAAACCCTTTTTATTGGAAGTATTTTTATTGAGAAAAAAATGTCATCGGAGTTTTTGAGAATGTGCTCTGTGGGGGTCAATACGAAGTAGCCGATGTCATTTTTTTGTACTAATGACAACAGTAAGAGGGATATTTTGTACCCTGTTTTTGTACCTACAGAATAAGGCTACTATTTACTACCTGTGGCGAGATGGTAAAGTTACCGATGCTAAGTCAGAGGTAGCAGGTTCGATTTCAGTTTAATTTATCTATGATTGTTAAACTACCGACATGAACCCTCTTCTAGCACAAACAATTTAGCTTGGTTGTAGGGGTTACAAGGAATATTAGTGATTTCGATTGCTAATATTCTTTATACCGGATGTAAGAGTAACGCTCCCGAAGCCTAAGGCCCTTGGTGTTACTCCGAGTGCACTACATATTGGTATAAATGTTTTTTCTTTGGTAAAAAGAAATGCTAATAAATCGGAATGTTTTTTTTTATAAAAAAAAAATTCACCAATTAAAAAAAAGCCAATATGTAGTGTACCCGGAGTACTAGCAGAGGCCTTCGACTTCGGGAGTGTTCTCCTTACATCCGGTATTAAAAAAAACTTAACCAAATATAGAGAATCATTTTAGCATTGATTCCGATTCAGAGCTTCCACCTCAGAACCCGGGGTCAGTATGCTAAAAACTTTTGCCAACTTGGTCTACAATAATATATTGCGAGAGCGACTGCTCTCTGACCTCCCAACACTTGAATAGGACACCTTCGTCAGAGCCTCATACTTCATCATCCAAGTTGCGAAAAACTTACGTCCTACCTAAGATGTGGGGACTCGTTCACACCCTACTTTATTCGAAATAATCTTCAAAATAAAAAAAATATACAAAATTAAAATAAGCGCTTAATTTCTTCTCACGATATAAATAACTAACAAAAGCGGCGGCCATTTTTATCCGGAAGTCGCGCAATTTGTCCGAAGCTTACGCCTCGAGACGGCTTCCGGTGTGACGCTGAAATAAACCTGCCCATAGCTGTCGGTAATTCTTGAAGATATCCGGCCAAAGAAGCTTTAATATTTATAAAATTATTGTGATTTTTATCGAAAGAAGTAAAAAAGTGAGTGGAAGTAATACTGTATTTACATTCACGCCTGTAAATCACGGAGGGAGTAAGCGGAGGTGTATTATTAACCGCCACATTTCACCGGTTATGTTTCAGTCCCACGTAATAGGAGGTAAGTTTGTCCAATAGATAACAATGCTATCCCTTAGCTGCCTTCTATATCACCCACAGGAAGCCCCTCCCGAGGACGGCCAGACCGAGAGGAATGGCCCTGCGTCAGCCGCGGTGCGAGGAATATGTCTCGAGACAACCTCACCTTCGGCCTAGCACATCGACCCAGAGACGGCGTGCGGTTTAGACGGTTCGAGTCCGACATAACCTCCCCCTCCGGCTCCGGAGGAGGGCGTATCAGGGAAGAAATGGATTAGCCCAATTGTAGTCCACCCGGAAACAACACGCACACGGCAAGATTAAAGTTTGAAGAACAATCAGTGTAATCGATAACCTGCTAAATTTTGAACTTGGTTAAAATAGGAAAGTGTTGCAAGTGAATGAAAGTAAGTAAGTATAAGTACTATTCTTACGGTTCACAAATGTTCACAATCAATCAATCAATTATGGTATCCCAGGCCACCGATGCTGTGCAATCAGATACACAAAAATATATCCGCCTGGTAACTTTTTGGTCAATTCCTGTCCTATGAGACCGAAACTTTCCAAAGCTTTACTATTAAAACCAACTTATAATAACATCGTTAAAAATACTGTGAATATTTCACATTGTGCTATTTCCAACTTTAAAATAACAATTCAGAAGTAAATTTGAAAACTAAAGTTATTTATTATCTCTCGTGAGTATTTATTCAACTCCGCTGAACGTCATTGTAGGTATACCATAGTTTTCAGTTTAACGTCCAGCTCCCCTGGTTCAGCCGGGGTGCGAGGGGGACCTTCGGCCTAGCACTACGACCCAGAGACGGCGTGCGGTTAAGTCGGTTCGAGTCCGACATAACCTACCCCTCCGGCTCCGGAGGGGTGGGTATCCGTGGGGATTTCCCGCACGTAAAAAAAAAAAAGAAAAGCTCCAGTACAAAATGACGGTCCCTTCGCCTCGCGACTTTAATGATTCCACAGAAGCAATTATGAAGATAAAATGATGATGATTATAAGTCTTATTATTCCAACAACAGTATTGTATACTTTCACAGGCTGTGAGTTATTTACTGGATGTTTAATTTATCAGATAGGCTTCACAGTGATACGCTAGTACTATTATCTATTCTATGACAGTCAATAAGTCACCGCGTGTTTCCCGGCAGAGTAGAATTTGGGCCACCCCTTCTCTTCCCATGTGGTGTCGTACAAGGCGACTAAGGGATAGGGCTGGTTAACTCTAACATCAGACAGATATGTACAGCCCAGACTCAGCCTCAGATGCATGGCTCGAGTCAACAATAGTGCCCGGAATACGGCAATAGGCTCACCCCCTATTACTAGGGGTACAGATTGGTGAAATGTGGGTGTTAATTCAACTCTGCCTAACCCTCCGAGGATAAAGGCGTGATTATATGTATGTACGTATTATACGTATGTATGAATAAGTAACCACGCGCGACATGCAGGTGAACACCGCGTATAGCCGTTCTATCCTTATACATGGGTATCTGCTGGCACTTTTAGTGAGGAGGGCCAGACCGAAAGGGATGGCCCTGGGTCAGCCGGGGTGCGAGGGATATGTCGCAAGACAACCTCACCTTCGGCCTAGCACCACGACCCACAGACGGCGTGCGGTTTAGTCGGTTCGAGTCCGACATAACCCGCCCCTCCGGCTCCGGAGGGGCGGGTATCCGTGGGGATTTCCCGCACGTAAAAAAAAAAAAAAAGAAAAAAAAAAAGGTTTTATAATTTAAGTTTTTATGTACTTCCTTTCACTAATTAACTAATTTACCATGTTTCTTAGACAGATTTGATCCTTATGATTAACACTATCGATTGATGCCATAAAAATACAGAATGTTACTTTTTCGGATTTTAGTCGGTTCGATTACAGGATGTGGCAAGCGAGTTTTCAAAAATCCTTGAATGCAGTTATGTTTCTTTTTAAAAATAAAGAAATATTTCCTTTGAGTGATATTGGCTATCTCCAGTATTTGAAGTAGGTACTTCCCCTCCAGGTGAATTTTAAATCTTCCACCCTGTTTATTTCTGTGTGTGTAATTTTCTAAGCATAGCATACAAAATCGAGCATAACGCTGTGACAGACCTTGATAGATATTGTTATTGGTCGATCTGCAGTGAACTCACCTAGTCCGACCATTGACATTCTTTATCAATGTGGTCGCAGCGCGTGCTCGATGCTGTGTACTTAATTGCACACTTGGACATAGACAGCTCTTAATGTCCGCCAGTGCACCCGATCCTCCGCCACTGTCAACAATACAAGCTGACAATCAATCAATCAATTAGCCCACTGCAGTCCACTGCTGGACATAGGCCTATCCCAAAGTGCACCATTTCGTACAATCCTCCGCCTTCCGCATCCAGTCCCACGGGAGGCGTCCTACCCTTCGTTTGCCTTCTCGCGGTCTCCACTCTAGCACTCGTCTGCTCCAACGGCCATCGGTCCTTCGACAGACGTGGCCAGCCCATTGCCACTTCAGCTTGCTTATACTGCGAGCTATGTTGATAACTTTGGTTCTTTGTCGGATCACCTCGTTTCTAATTCTAACCTCAAGCTCACAAAATGATCTTTCAAGCTGATAAATTAATTCTAAAACGTGTTAAGGGCCCTAAAAGCGTCCACTAACAGTCCGCCTGCAGTCCGCCTGCAGTTTCTGATCTGTCCGGCGGCCTGCAGTCCTAAGCCGATAGCGCTTACACACTAAAGTGATTTTGGCCTGCTAGCAATTCCCTGTTGTCAGTTTTGCGACCACACACTGGCAGTTGTGAGTCGACAGTTTACCGCCGGTACGATCGCCTGCCGGTGTGTGCTCGTTCGCCCTGACGGCCTAGTACTGTCCGGAATCGTCCAGCGACCACACACTATCGGATCGTATTAGTCGTCAGTCTAAAATCGTTAACGAAACTGTGAGTGTGTGGATTATTGACAGATTTATATCGTCCGGCCGTCGTCCGGTAAACTGATATGACTGAGTGGGCGCCTTAACAATATCTATGGGGTCCAAATCTACCTTATCTGCTCGTCTGTGCATCTGCTAAACAAAGGACGAGGTTCTAACGTAGGTTTGGTTTCATAGTTTGAAGATCAAATGGCAGTTGCTCCCATAAATGTCGAAAAATTAAAAAACCGAGCAGATGTCACAGATTAGAGATAGGTTTTTCCAAGTGACTACAATATGGGGTTCTTCAAGAAGGGCATTAGAAGGTTTCTTCAGGGTCGACGCCCTTGGTATACGTCCATAAGCCACGGTAACCACTTTCCATCAGGTGGGCCCTGTGCGTGCCTCCCATCTAAGTGGTATAAAAAAGGCATGCGAGGCGCCACGGTAGTCTCTCCTACCATCTGGCGATCTAACCAAAAGGTATCATTGGAATACTGTTAACTTTATAAATAAGTAATACCTACTATTATAAATGTAAGGTGGTCATGTCTGTACGTTGGTGATATTTAAAAAAAACACTTTTTTTATATACACATTAACGATACTGAAGACAACATTTTGGTTTGTTTGTCTGTTTATCGCGATGGACGCAAAAGCTACTGAACGCGTTGTGGTGTGAGGCTTTATTTTTGGTTTGAAAAAATCTTGGTCATATTTAAAATCTTACGATCGATTTATTGCAATAGGTTGAGTAGAACCGGAGATATGACCATATATCGCGTTAACCGACATCCACGCGAGCAACTGCTGGTGTGGTAAGTTATAATCTGAAAGCAATTTGTAAATTGATTTTATTTGTTAGACGTCCTAATGGCCGATGTTGGCCGAACATTCACTTAATTCGTGATTAAGTTGAATTATCTGGTAGCGTGAGCACGCGCATTCATCTAATAATAATAAAATATGTATGTCTGTATGTATGCTACAGGTAAATAAGTTATAGTAATATTTTTCACTTCAATTTGGGCATAGCAGTTTGAACACTTTTTATAGGTTTTATATCTTTTATATTAGACTACAGTTTAATCACAGAAAACTCTAGATGCACTCCAGATATAACAACAAGAATAGCGATTGCCAAAAAAGCTTTCAATGGCAAAAAACATCTTATAAAGGCTAAAATATCCAAAAAAGATCCGGAAACGCCTTATCAAAACGTATGTCTGGAGCATAGCACTATACGGAAGTGAGACATGGACCCTAACACAACGTGACAGAGAAAGATTGGAAGCTTTTGAAATGTGGTGCTGGAGGAGGATGGAAGATATAAGCTGGACGGAAAGAAGAACAAATGAAGAAGTTCTGCAAATGATGAAAGAAAATAAACAAATCTTAAAAATAATAGAGAATAGGAGAGGGAAAATGATAGGACACCTGATGAGACACGATGAGTTGATAAAGAATATAGTGGAAGGAAAAGTTGAGGGTAGGAGAGGAAGAGGAAGACCTCGGAGGAGCTATATGGACCAAATAAAGGAAAAGATTAACGTCATGTAGTATCAGGAAGTCAAGAATAGGGCGATGGACAGGAATGAATGGAAGTTACTTCACAGACAAGAGCGAGGCTCTTAAATTTAAATGAATATTAGACTAGCTTTTGCCCAGCTCCGCTCGCGTGGATATTGGTTATCGTTATAAATTGTAGCTTATATGTTATTCTGATGTATAAGCTATATTATTGTGATGTATCATTAAAATCCATTCAGTAGTTTTCACGTGAAAGAGTGACAAACATCCATGGATATAATTACAAACTTTCGCGTATATAATATAGCGATCCGCCCCGGCTTCGCGCGGGTGGTAAAAGCGTTCCCCTGGAAATCCAATATAGCCTATGTTACTCAGGGTGAATCTAGATTTCCAATGGTGAAAGAATTTTTAAAATCGGCGCAGTAGTTTTGAGTTTATTCATTACAAACATACAAATCTTTCATCTTTATAATAGTAGTGTAGATTAGTAGAATACGTCAATCACCCTTCCTCAAGTTATTTGATCATGGAGAGCATAGTTCGTAAGAACTTCGATAGGCGCTCCACTGTCGCCTCCAAGACAGATATAGAAGGAGAAATTGGTAAGCCGAGATCTAGTAGCTTAGTGGTCAAAGCATTGCCCCTGTAAGGCAAAGATCGCGGGTTCAAACCCCGCCTAGACCCATTAATTTTTTTCTCCTATAATCGATTTCAATATTTAGCATGAAACATGCTTAAAAATTTTATTCAAATTATCTTGACGTGTCTTTTATTACCCGACTGCGTCAGAAGGAGGGTTATGTTTTTCGTGAGTATGTATGTATGCATGTATGTATAATTGTTTGGTACGCTCTGCAGCCTGAACAGCTCTATGGATTTTAGCTTGAGAGGTGTCGCTAAATTTGTATTGACTGTGAGAGTGACACTGCGTATATCAAAATAAATAAAAAAGCAAAATGGCGAATTTTGGGCCTCAAATTTAAATGTTTGGCACGCTCTGCGGCCTAAACTGCACCTATTATCTACCTAAAAAACAAGAAAATAAATATCAAGACTAAAAAATTTAAATTAAAATAAATTATTAAAAATAAAAACCCAACTGATGCTGAAAACATCGAATCAAGCTTTATAGCAGGCAGTACCCATTAACTTTCATCGGATTTTCGTATTTATATTTTTCTGTTTAGAAATTTATTTTGCGGATGAAAACCGAAATTGATATTGAGTGTGGACTGTATATCTATAGGTCGCTATGTCTGTATATCCAACGGTTCAGAGCCGGCTCGAAGGACCATTGTTTGGAGCTTCGGGGGATGAAGTAATAAAATTGTGAACTGCAGTTTTGATGTTATAAATGTTATAATAATATAAAAATACATCGGCTTTTATGTGTTGAATGGAACGCGAGTATCGTGCGCACCACTAGGTGGTCAAGTGGTGAGGCCGTCCGTGCCCCCTGCGCCCCTCGCCGCGCCGTTCATCGCGGAGCCGGTTACCCCCGTGCCTCGCGCGTGAATTAACTACTTAGTTAGTTGGCTTAATATATTATTTGTTTAATATGTGTTTTTATTAAAAATCGCCACAAGATTACCTTTAGTTACTTACCTAACCAATTAAAGTTCGGGTTCGATCCCCGCTCAGTGCAAATATTTGTATACATGAATATGTATATTTGCATTGGTCTGGGTGTTTCTATGTATAATATTTATGTATTTACAAAAAAAAAACGTATCTAAGTATGTTTATCCGCATTCTAGATTCCATAACACAAGCTAGTTAAGCTATGCTTACCATGGGTCTAGATAGCGTTGTGTGAAATGTTGTGGAATATTTATTTATTATTTATTATTTGTTATTATTATTAAATATGATTTCTTAAAGCCCTTTACAAAAATGTGTAACTCAATCCGCTGCAAGAGCTTAGTGCACCTAAATGTGTAGGTTTATAGTCGAACACGAAATGGGAATCATCATTGTAATTGGACGAAACAGACATCTGTGCATATTTAGCTCATGTTGCCAGCAACATGAGCTAAATATGCACAGATGCCCAGCAACTAGCTCATTTCTGACGTAAATTAGGACTATTAGGAGCCTCTGTTGCATATCGCGGGATCGATTCCCGGTTAGTGCAAATATTTATATGCATGGATATGAGTATTTGCATTAGTCTGGTCGTACCTCGGAGAGCATGTTAATCCGGCGGTCCCGGTTGCCATACTAACATCTATAGCAGTAGGTAACAGTGGTTACGAGCAGTTGGAGACCTCAAAAATCAACTTTTTTTCGATTAGATAGTGGTGGAGGTCAGATGGCAGTCGCTTCAAGAAAAATATCAAAATTTAGCCGCATCACAGATAGACTGGATAACAATATCTGAGTTGGGAAAAGGTTCAGAGAATGTTCAGGAGGCTAGCATTGATATAATATTCTTCTTTTTTTTATGACATAGGAGGCAAACGAGCAGATAGATCGCCTGATGGTAAGCGATCACCGCCGCCCATGGACACCTGAAACACCAGAAAGGTTCTAGGTGCGTGCCGGCCTTTAAGGTTAGAGTAGGCTTTCTTCTTGAAGGTGTGATCGGTCCGAAAATACCGCAGGCGACAGTTCATTCCACAGTTTAGCTGTGCGAGGCAGGAAATTTCTGGAGAAACGCACAGTTGAGGACTGCCAACCATCTAAGTGGTGAGGATGAAAATGTTGTGATGAAAAGGGCGATGGCGAAAAGATGCGGCAGGGATTATTCCGAACAATTCCAATAATAATGTTGAGGCTTTAGGTCATCTACATCATCATCTACAAGTTTTAGGTAATAAAATATCTTGCGATTATAAATTTTCCTATTCCATAGTACTATTGTCTATTCTGTGCCTATTCTACAAAAAAATATCATTTTCAGCATCAAAACCGGGTTCAATTTCAAGACTGCAGCGCGGAAAACCTTTCCGTGAGGCTCGTGTCTTCCTGAGTAGGTTGCATCTGTCCGAAGACTACCCGTGGCATGGCGGGCAGTAGCAGTCGGCAGACTACATGCCAGGGTGAAACAACGACCGCCTAGAAGGGCTTCGACATCCAACCTCTAACCCTGGATACTTGATCAGGTTATCCAGAATGGGTGGTGTCAAAGCCCTAACAAGACGGTTGTGTTCCAGAAATACTCAGGACGATCACTAAGACTTCCGGGAGGTCTAACTTACTAACAACACACAGTCGTATTTATAGTAAATCGAGCGAAAGACTCCGCTATCGCGATTCAGAATTTAAAATTTAAATTGAAGATATCTTTTAAATGGTTAACTTCTTAGGTGTTATTTTTGTAGGCATTTGTTAAAAAAGTAATGATGATTCGATCTTATATTTAATTATTAAAGGTTTAATTCAGAAATGTGACGATATTTGTGTTTATTTGTACTATCGGTCGTGTTTTACGTCATCCAATGAGAGAGCAAGTCGCCGCGTAGCGATTGTAGTGAAGTTGTCGTGAGGTCGTTATCGCATTACGTCATCAAGAATACAGTCATCTAGAATTGGAATTAAAACCGTAACTGTAGCTGCATAGAGTTGTTATTTGCTTAAGAATACATTATCTGTATCACACATAATGGAGCCTCGCAATAAAAGAAACGGTAAACAGTGTGAGTAGGTAGTTTATTCGCAATTTTTTTTTTATTTAAGTATACTTCCTTTCTCCCTCCGTTTTCAAGTCTGAATACAGCTGACTACCAGACGTTTTCCTGTACAACTCCCGGCTGGGGATTCCTGCACGGAATAATGGTACCTCAGCACTATCTTCGCCCCCCCCCCCCCCCTAAGCGTGGTTATGTCCTGACTAAAACCGAGCTGGATAGTCATTAGTCCACAAATTTTCTTTGCACAAAACTTGTATTATATGTACCTCATTTTCATACAATTACACATAATTTGTTTGCCTTACGGCAAAGCTACCAGACCTCGCCTCGGATTAGTGCGGGCTAGGTCTGGTAGCTTACTCGTCAAAGATCGCGGGTTCAAACCCCGCCTAGACCGATTCAAAATTTTCCTATTTTAATCGATTTGAATAATGTAAAATAATAACGTAAAATGCTTTAGATTTTTCATTCAAATAATTTGGAAGGAGTACCTAGTCAAAAATCAATGTTTAAAAATGATTGAAAAATTATTCATTGGTGCCGATAGTTCGTAAGAATATCGGTAGAAGCGTGGATCCTCAAAGACAGATATGAAGGAGAAGTTTAGATTGGTTCGGGTGAAGTCTGGTAGCTTAGTGGTCAAAACATTGCCCTTGTAAGGCAAAGATCGCGGGTTCAAACCCCGCCTAGACCGATTCAAAATTTGCCTATTTTAATCAATTTGAAAATTTAGCACACGAAACGCTTTAAAATGTCATTCGAATACCTATTTATTGCTTTAAAATTTTATTAAATTGTATTACCGACTTCTTATTTTTTGACGTGTCTAAACGACCGAGTTAAATGTTACAATTAGGGTACGGAATTAACGGAACCCTAAAAGTTATTGCCGTGTTGTACAACCACAAAAACTTTCTCGATACTAAGACGTAATATTATCCTATAACATGAACGAATGCCTATAATTTATGAACACAATAGAGTCCTCCTTTCAGAAAGAAATGGCCTTTCTCTTACCAGATAAAGGGCTTTAAAAAGGTATACTTACTAACTAACTGTAACATGTGACTTTTGTCGCAGGGATTCTCGTTTTAAATTTAATAAGATATCTATTTAAAGGGAAAACACAACGGCCTCAATAAAAATTAAATTAATAAGTATTCTAGGATGTTTTGTGCCTCTCTTTTAGTACTAATAGATCGAAGCTTTTGCATCAAATTTAATATAGGTATCTTACTAGTATTATAAACGCCAAAGTTTGTAAGCATAGATAGATGAATGGATGGATATTTGTTACTCTTTCACGTAAAAACTACTGAATGGATATTAATGAAACTTAACAATAAAATAGCTTAAACATTAGAATAACACATGGGCTAAAATTTAAAACGATAACCGATATGGGCAGAGCCGCGGGCAAAAGCTATTTCAATAATATATAATTTAACTACAGTTAAAAATTCCTGCCCAAACTATTATTATAATAGAAAAATTACTTTATTAAACAGTCACATGTCATGAGTTTAAAAAAGAAATTTAATACCAACCGAAAGTAGCCTATAGATTATACAAACCTTGGGTGGTCTATTGCCTGGCTTAGTAACTAGATTGGCAGGTACCAACAGGTATGTCAACATCAGTTATTTTCACCCATTTATAAATAAATACATTTTCAGGGCGCTTTCAATGCGAACACGATGTTAAAGGGTTGTTTGCGTAAAATCTGGCTTGAAAAACGGTTTTAATAATAGTTTGGCCGAGAATTTTTAGCCAATCCAAACCTCAATATACTATTTAATATATTAAATTTGTTATAAAAAACTTTTCATCCATTAAACAGATGGGTGATAGTTCAATTTCGGATCTTTCTCTATAGCTGACTGTACTGTGAAGTCCAGGGTCCCCGCTCCTACAATTTCTCTTGATTGGGCTAGTCTAGTAGTAGTACTCTAGTCCAACCACGAGAAGAAAACTTACGCCAGGACCCTATCAGTAGGTATACCGACTAGCAAATGAGGCATCCTTAGTCACAAAAGCCTTAGATGAGGACGTGTTTCCCTCTTCTTACAATACCGGCTTATTTAAGCTTGGCCTGAAAAGCATCTATCGAAGCCATCAAGTCAGAAACCACCATTTTATGATCAATAGCATCTGGACTGATAGCCCGTATCTTATGGACTGTACTTTTTAACATCTTGAACACAGCGGAGTACAATTGAAGAACAAAATATAAAAAAACGGCCAAGTGCGAGTCGAACTCGCCCATGAAAGGTTCCGTAGCAGCGAGTAGGTGAATTGCGGTTTACGGTTTATGACGTACCTATTAAAAACAAACTACTAACTAGATCACGTTCAAACCAATTTTCGGTGGAAGTTTTGCATGGTAAAGTATATATTTTTTTTTAGTTTTATCATTCTCTTATTTTAGTAGTTACGGGCGTACATATTATTATAATAATATATTATAACTATATATTATATAGTATATATTATATTATTATTTTCCCACTTTGGAAGTGTCTCCGCGCAAACTATTCAATTTAGAAAAAAATGATATTAGAAACATCAATACCATTTTTGAAGACCTATCCATAGAACCCCACACGTATGGGTTTGATGAAAAAATATTTTTTGAAGAATGGGGAAACCCCCAAAAATTTATTGTTTTTTTTGTGAAAATCTTAATGCGGTTCACAGAATACACCCACTCACCAAGTTTCAACAGTATCGTTCTTATAGTTTCGGGAAAAGTGTCTGTGACATACGGACGGACTGACAGACAGACATGACGAATCTATAAGGGTTTCGTTTTCTGCCATTTGGCTATGGAACCCTAAAAATCAGATTTCTATATCCTTTAAAAAACAATTTTGCAAGCCCTTTAAGCAACAATAATGATCGTAAATTAAAACCATTGAATGAACTTACCAGAATGAGTGTTCCCAACAAGTTCCCATTCATATAGTAATCGATTGGTACTTACAAGAGGCCGAGGCGGATGATAATTTTGAATAAAACTTGATTTTAACCTTTGTTTGGCTAAACGCTGAGAAAAAATAAACATTTACGAGTATAATTGTGTAACTCGAGCAGTAAATATTATGCAAGATTTATATATGTCCCAGGGAAATGGTAAAAACAGGGATTTGCTCAATTCCCTAAGCGATTTGATCAAATCACGGGAGATGTTAAAATTACAACCCGGTTTTATCATTTCCCTAAACAAATCTAGTGATTTAGCTTAGCCTTCTAACCTAACCTATCCGAGTCGGGGTGATAAAACCGGGTTGTAATTTCAACATCTTCCGTGATTTGATCAAATCGCTTAGGGAATTGACCAAATCCCTGTTTTTATCATATCCCTGCGATATATACATACATAATACTCACGCCTGTAACTCCTCGAAGTTGTAGGCAAACGTGTATTATTAACACTATCATTTCACTAACTATGATTTTCGGTCCCAAATAATAGGGGACGAGCGCATTGCCTTCAAACGGGCATTTTTTAATATAACTGATGTGGCAGACAAGCACACGGCCCACCTGATGGAAAGTGGTTACCGTGGACTTTGGACGTGTGCAACACCAGGGGAGTCACACTCGTGCTGCCGAACCTGTCAGTTGGACTGCTCAATTGGACGGAAATATCCTCGTGTCCTACCTCCATAAATACTTGTCTTGGGCATGCAAGATTTGCACTGCAGTTTTGGTGCAAAATGGAGACACCGCGCTTTCCACACTGGAGGGGGCCCTCTCGAGACCAAAGATGGGGTAATAGGCCACCTTACACACTTATATTTAAGACCCGAGACGGTTACGTGCGATTTTAGTTGTTTCAAATCCGACATAACCAGTATTACCACCCTACCGGCTGGCAGAAAAGGTGCAATAATTTTACTTTGTAGTCTTCTCGTGGCTTTGGTTTCCATGTGAGTGACTGCCATCTGACTCCCCAACCTTGAGAGAAGGCGTGCGACATCGCCTCGTCCGTAAATCAGTGGGTGTAACGGCTTACATATTAAGTTGGCTTGAGCCACGAAGACACTGGTGAGATGCTACCTATACTTACTTAGGTAGAAATCTGATTCTCAGCACTCTATGGATTCGCCGTACGGTCGCCGGGTCCATAGCGTCGTACACTGAGGAACACCGTGACGGCGACTGGGACTTGTGAACCAGATGTTGGTGGCCACCTTGTAATTTATTTATTTCTTATTAGCAATATAAGCTTACAGTCTACACCAAAGCGCTTATTTGCTGTACATTAAATTACGCATTACACTATATTGCATTACAAATACATTAATAAAAGTACTGAGTTACATTCTTGCAGTTCCTCAAATAATTAGGTAAATAATCATTAAATTAATCTAAAAAAGAAAATAATTAAAAAATGTCCAGTACAATACAAATGTCAAATAAATAATGTCGAATGTAAAGTTGGGATATTGGATTAAATTATAAGAATTAGGTAAAAAAAATGTCAAAAGAATAATGTCAGATTAAGCTAAATTGAAAGATAGAAATACATTCATAATATTTACAATGCCAACATTCTTTATAACTTACATAAATATCTCCTCACGCTTACACTAATGGCACTAATCTTTTCATAAAATATGTCTACATTTGGATTCGTTTCCAAAAAGATATTTAAGTGCTGAACACCTCTGAAAGTAGGACTCTTCCATGCCAGAAAGCGCCACGCCGGCGGACAAGTAAAAAGTTGATGCTGTCGCCTTCCAGCCCCCCGCAAGTACCCGTCCGGCACATAAAAATGGATGCACTCACGCACCGATGGGTTATCCACCTTATTGTTCAGCAATAGACAGTAATGCATTATTAGTACGAACTCCCACCTAAAGTGCAATGTATCGAGACCAATCATACCAGACACGAAAATGGAAGGGTCAGTGCTCACCTCCACCGTCCGTATTGCCCAAATATCCAAATTTGGTAAGATCCTATCAATGCCGCTTTTGATATTCGATTTAGTAAAGAGCTTACTGAAGCTCTTGGCAATCCGAGGTCTTTAAGTAATACAGGGAATTAGCTGGAATTCCCCTTGCTCCTACTTCTACGGCGTAGAGTTTAACCACGTAGCCGTTTTTGGTTAACTCGTTAGTCAAATCAGAGTATTTGTTTGTCTTTATAGCGTGGTCTTTAGGTATATTAGTTTCCCACGGTACTGTGATTTCTACAAGCACTGCACGCCTATGCGATCGTGCAAAAAGGAATATGTCGGATCGATTAATGACATCTGCACGAAATCTGCACAAAAAAAATTTTAAAAGGCAGGTATCGTCAGCAAATGATCTAAATACCTACTAATGATATTAATATCAAACTGTTTTATTGATTTGAATTAGGTATATCTATCTCTAATCTTCATGTAGTTACAATAATATTGCACTTATTAAATTAAGAATAGTAAAAGAGAAAAAAGTTGCATCGGTGCTTATTTTATCGTTTTTGAAGTGAAAACTTCTTTAGCGGCCTTGGATGGGTAAAAAGTGTTAAACTCGCGTCAGGATCACGAGTTAAACCTTTGACCCGTAACCGACGACTTTGTAGGACGACATGACGTCATACAACGTTCCTAGCTACAGAGTGTTTCTTTTGCTAGGTACGCTAAGAAGCTTCGTAGCTTAGCGGTAAGTGCTCCGACTGTAAGTCCTTATGGTTTCAGATAGTACCGAGTTCGAACCTAGGCTTCTGACACTTTTTGTGATTACTTTTTCTTTTTGTTACTTATTACTTTTTGAGATAATTTTTATTTTTGTAATTTATTAATTTCTTCTGACAGATAATTAGCAGAAAACTAGTGATAGGTTCTATGATTGCCGCTATATTATAGGTATGGTATGGTATGGTATGTTCATTTTATCTCTTTCTCTGTATATAACGAAGAAAGCAAGAAAGAAAAAGTTTTCACTTCTGTAGGCACTCCCGGAGTACAACCCATCTTTTTTTATTTATTTTAAATCATCCACCCAACCTATACTCGTAACAGTATGATACGGCTATTAAATATTATGACGTCACAAATATTTTTTCATACAGTTTTCCGTACCGTTTTGACGTTTAATAAAAAGTAAGTCAAATACCCTATTGTAATATCAGAACAGTTAACAGGAAAAGGGAATACCAAGGTATTAATATCATTTTGAGTAATTCTATTTTGAGTAATTTTGTGTGTGTATAGAAATCCTCAAGTATTACTAAACTAGCTCTTAATAAGTAAACCGTATAAAGAATACCAATTCACTTTCACTTACAAATACACCAAGTAAAAGGTACGTTGAATCGTTGAATAAATTCTAGGTTAAGTCGATTTATCACAAATCCTAATCTGCCCAGGTGTGGGAGTGGGCAGTGGGCATCGGAAGCGTGCGACGTGCAGAGCGGAACATCACCTGCGCACGCGCCCTGTGACACGAGCGCTAGTGATGTGACTACTTGACTAGAGTGTTATCGATATGCAAGTTTTTGCTATACTTTAATATGTTTTTATATACCACTGAAGTAGCAGATAAACAAACGGTCCACCCTATGGTAAGTGGTTACCGTGGCCTATGGACGTGTGCAACACCAGGTTAGTCACACTCGTGCTGCTGAACCTGTAAACACAGAGAATTTCTGTGCCGTCAGTGTGGAAAACAAAGCATGTGGTCTTCTCACGGGCAGTACAAAAACTCTCCAGTGAGCTCTGGTTGTTCTTTTGTTCATAGAATGAACGTAAATACTTACTACGTTTTCTACTTGACTGTGACGAAGCAAAAAATAAGTGTGTTAGGTATATGACAAATAGGAATGTATATCCAGACCTATGTTCTCTTATAACTATGCAAAAATGCAAATACGTTAACAATTTTCTTTTTTTACATATTTTTTCACTGGTATACAATTTTCATTATGTATGAATTTCATACGTGGCCTGCACGTATTTGTATTAAAAAAAAAAGTGTGTTTTAGGATCTAGCAATTTTTTTTTTCAAAGAATAATAATAATATAAAGTAATATAAATTACTAATATTCCCTCTAACTTTATGCTTCCTATGCTCATGTTATGCTTCCTTTGTGTCTAGATGAGGCTATGTTTTTTTTTAAATTTAGGTATCTGTCAAAACAATCAACTATTAGTATTATTTTAAGACATTTTTCTATTATATTAATTAATATCGACATATTGGTCACAACCACATCTCTAATTCACCCCTCGATCGTAAGGGAAGATACTCCGTAGTTGCGCGTACGCCGGGGCGCGTGCCACCTTTTTTCTTCATATTGACTTGCGTCACCTTACAACTGACTGCACTGTACCAAACACAAGGTAACACTCAATCTTACGGCCCTTATAATAAAGTACATTTCAGTTTAAACACAGACATGAACAGTAGTTACGGGAATTTGAAATTTATTGTAGGAACAAATAGGGTTCGTTTCACATTGAAATGATTATGTATAGGGTGTATTTTAAAAATAAAACAATTAGTGTAGGAATACACAGTAATGTTTTGTTAATTTGAATACGAGGAGTTGTTTTTTTACAGAAGTGGGGTGAGTGCACACGCGCCGATAGGAGTTTAATTACTTAGAACTAATTCAGTGTGGAAATTCCGTTGTTGTATTTGAAATGAGGTACAGTTTGAATACATTTTTGGATTCCTTTTTGAATTTTTTTTTAGATGAATCATCAGGTTCATCATGATAAGTTGCTAGAGGTCGATAAACTCAATAAAAAATATTATTTTGATAACGTGTGTAAGTTTTTCTTATGGTAGTAGGTAAAGAAGTAACCTAGTTACTTACTTTTTAGGATTCCATAGCTTTAGAGAGAAAAGAAGAAACGGACCTAGTATAAATGCGAAAGTAATTTGGCCTGTCTGTCTGCTAAACTTTCATATAATTACTGAACAGATTTCAATGAAATTTGACAGAAGTAATAGACTAGAGCTTTAGAAAGGCTACCTTTCAAATAGGTGATGAAATTTTTTTGAGAATTTGTCATTTTCGAAGATAACGCCATTAAAAATGGTATAGAGATAGACAAGAGCTTGCGAAAGGACATAGACTATGTTTCAACGCGATACCGACATCCACGCGGGAAGGAGCCATAGTTATCAGCTAGTAATCCAATCTCAGTTCATAGCCGGGTATGGGGGATTGTGGTCGCAGCACTATAGTGGGGCCGGTGGGTATCAAGCGATGCGCAGATGACAATCCTCTTTTGATGAGGCCATCAAGCCGAGTGCCACCGTTGTTAACATGGTAAGTACGTGTATGTACCTAATGGTGACCTTCTTTTCTGAGACTTTGCCTAGGCTTACTATCAGGCGAGGTGAAGTTAAATTGACATGTCCTATACATAAAACAGAAGTATATGTATAGAGTGAGTTTATATACAGTACAGCTACTTATCAATCTTGATGAACATTGGTTTCCCCGTACCTGTCAACTGATTGTTCTGACATTTGCGATACACACCTTTAATTTTGAAAATAATACAATTTAAATCAATAATACAGTGTGATTTACTCTTAAAACCTTGGTATAAAGAGTATTTTGAGACTGTAGTCATGATCGTTTTGACGCTGACGTATCGTAAACGTTCATTATTTTATTTTATTTAATAAAAACAATTACAGTAGGTACTCTCAAATCTATATTAATTTTCCATCACCCTCAACTCTATGTGCCGACCTAGTGATGAGTACCGAAGTACCAACATTACCAAACGATAATTTATAGCCAATTGAGGGGTGACCCCACACGCGACCAATGAGCCGGAAATAATGTGGACACACCCTTATGTGGCTAATAGATGTTGTATGGTGATATATGGGAATTTATGTATAGTCGAGCCCTTGATAGAGTATTAATATAAAGGGTTACGTGATCAGCATGGTTAATTTTTTTTTTAAATAGTCGACAGCAGGAAAAATAACATATTTACTGAGAAATTAAAAATAATTCTGTAATAAAATGTAGATAATACTTAATGGGAGAGACTCCAGGATTCCTGGTGAACTTAAACTTCAACTGTTTCCGTAATAAGTAATTTGTAATCTACTTTATCGTAGAGGTGGTTAACACGTAAAATCTGCAAAAAAATGAACTATAACATCAGTAAATGTTATTTAATTTTGCTGGCATGAGAAATAATTATCATCAATTTTGCTGTCAGCAATAATTCATGTGCGTCACGAGCAAATACGAAAGACATACTTCAGTGCATGTAAGTATTTTTATCTTGTTAATCACTCATCCGAAAGGTGTCGTGAGAGGCGACTAAATGAAAAATACGCAGACGATACACTGCGAACACGAAACAAAACCCTGGTCAAACCCCGTGGAAACAGTAAACCAAAACGACCCAAGTCCCAACTTTGAGAGAGGCTTATGTTCAGCAGTGGACTTTGATGGCTAATTAATTGAATTGGTCGTTATTTATTAAATAAAATATTGATGATTTGATAACGGACCATGCCACGATAGTTATTAGGTAAGCGTACGTCTTTACTTCATAAGACGTCCATACTAGCTCATAAAGGTTCGTTCACTCGGTGTATATACCAAGCGGTTCGGCGGCTCTTTTCGTCATCGAACCAAAAAGTGTTAGAATTCTTTCCCAGTACACGTGTTTCCTTCATCCTTCAGGCCCTAATGAGGTCGTCATAAGCTGAGAGCCAGCATTATAACATTATTGATGTCTATAAAGGAGAACATCTTTCCTGAGTTTGCCTGTGGCGTATACTATCGGGCATGGAGTAGACTTGTTGATGTGTCCCCTATAAAATACTCATATCAACCACAAAACAATGTCATACACTCCATTCAAAACAAACCAATTACACCAAAGCTTTTTAATCCATCTCCCCTCATATTTAAAATATCAAAATTACCTCGAAGTCAATTTGAATCATAGCATTAGTGAGTAGGCACGTGCGTGATCACGGCACGCGATCACCGACATGATCACGTGATCACGGTGATCACTATCAGCTGTCGTGAGCGTATCATCAATATTGAGTGCTATTGGCTTGGGGTTCGATATTAGCTTGTTATGTGGAGATGAGATATGATTGTCAGTGGTGAGGGGTCCTTATAACCCTATTCCTGCCGGCTTCGCTATGGTTTGCATTCGCATGGTACATGATAAACTAGATAGAGGGTAAATATTTTGTATTGTACTGCATATATTGGATAATTTAATTTAATTGAATTTTTGAATTGAATCAAAATGTAAATATTGTACGCCAGAACTAGCAGAATATGAGATTCTACATTATAATGTAAACATCACTTTTTGCACCATATTCAACAAATAAAGCATTTTGACTTTGACTTTAGTTAAGTTTACATTTGCAGCGGCTTCCCTTTTGAAAATTTTCACTTATTTTCATTGATGATAGTTAATTAGCACTGGAATAATTAGTTTAGCAGTATTAGTGACCTAACCAGCTATTGCTTTCCACTGCTCAACATAACAGGCCTCTCCCAATGTGTCCTCATAGCACCCTATCCCCCCGCCTTGCGCTTGCCTATCCAGTTCCTATTAACAGCTAAAAGATCGATAGCCAGTGGAGCAAACAAATCCTATACTTAGTGGAAATCGCGAATCAGTATACGGAAGATGCAGCCGAGAAAATCGTATACTCCATTATGTACATAATTAAACGTAAATAAAATCTAAATGTTTCTTTTTACCCGACTGTCAAGAAAGGTTATGTTTTTCGCGCGTATCTTGTATGTATGTTTGTGTTATCCTATGTTACCTCATATCCCCTGAACCACCGTACGGATTTCAATGATTCATTCTCAAATGAAAGGTATTAATTTCCCAAGTATTCTTGGATACAAAAGCGAAATTTAGTTTTTTGGCGCCAAACTATATGTAGTAAAAATAAAATTTTCACTTAAATTAATGAAGTGGGGTATCAAAATGAAGGAAATTATAAGTATCTCTATATCTCAAATATATATCTTATAGTCATAACTAAAAATTATGAATAAAAATAATTATTAAAAATAAAAACCCGACTGTTTCTGAAAAGATCGAAACAAACTTTATAGCAGGAAACCAGATGAAAATGAATGGGTTCCGTCTGCTATAAAGCTTGTTTTGATCTTTTCAGAAACAGTTGGGTTTTTTTATTTAAAATCATAATTTTTTTAATATGTTTTACTTTCAAAACTCGGAGGCATGTGGTGTGGCCCTAGAATAGCATCACCCCATCTCCTCCCGTGGGTGTCGTAAGAGGCGACTAAGGGATTCAAATACCGGAGGATGGGCAGCAGCATCTTTCCGCGTACTAGCCACCAAACTGCGATCGCCAACCCGCCTGCCAAGCGTGGCGATTACGGCATAACCCCCCATGATTTGGAAACCCTAGAAACGGCCCCTAGTCCCCGGCGGCCCCGCTATTCCTGGCTATGGTAGCGGCCATGGTAACGGGGGGGCAAGGGGTGCGAAGAATCCCCGGCAGATGCCAGGCTACCAACCCCGACGACCTTTGGCCCTGGAAACGTACAACACGCTCACACTGCGAACCGACGAGAAGCTCGCTGAACTCGAGGAAGAATTGAACAGGTTACGGTGGGATATCGTAGGATTGTGTGAAGTCCGGAGAGAGGGGGAGGACACCATGATCCTCAAATCCGGTAACCTGCTCTATTTCCGGGAGGGCGACAAACTGTCCCAGGGTGGTGTCGGGTTTATCGTCCACAAGTCCCTTGTCAACAACGTGGTCCAGATCGAGAGTGTTACGACGAGGGTAGCGTACCTTATACTCAGAATCACCAAACGGTATTCGCTGAAGGTCATACAGGTACACGCACCGACCTCGAAACACCCCGACGATGAGGTGGAGACTATGTATGAGGATATCTCTAAAGCCATACATAGCTCCCGAACACACTATACCGTTGTGATGGGGGACTTTAACGCGAAACTGGGCAAACGAAGCGACAATGAGCTGAGAGTGGGGCAATTTAGATATGGAAAGAGGAATGCACGTGGCCATCTGCTGGCCGGCTTCATGGAGAAGGAGGGCCTTTTTATGATGAACTCCTTCTTCAGAAAGCTGGAACAGCGTAAGTGGACATGGCTACACCCTAACGGTGTCTCAAAAAATGAGATTGATTTAATCTTGTCGACGAAGAGGCACATATTCAATGATGTCTCCGTGATCAATTCAGTAAAAACAGGAAGCGATCACCGGATGGTAAGAGGCACATTGAATCTTAGAACAAAGCTCGAAAGATGTCGACTGATGAAGTCTACGCTCCGACCAGCACCTATCCAGTTCCAGAACCCTGAGCACTTTGAGCTCGAGTTGCAGAATCGCTTCGAATGCCTGGGAGATTGCGAAAATGTGGACGATTACAATGACAGATTTTCTGGAAATTGTCCAAACGACTGGGTCTAAGATCTTCAAAGCCCGTCGTTCAAACGGAACCAAAAAGATCTCGAACCTCATCAACAAACTCATGGAACAAAGGCGAAATTTCGTTCTGCAGTCCTCTGAAGATGCTGCTCAGTATCGGCGTTTAAACAGACAGATCTCCAAGTCCTTGACTCGCAACCTACGCCAATTTAATACGACTCATATTAAGGAGGCGATTGAGAGCAACAAAGGCTCAAAGGTTTTCGCAAGGTATCTGTCTGTTGGTCAAAGCCAACTGACTAAGCTGAAGGCAGAGGATGGCAGAATTATTTCGTCAAAGCCGGAGCTGTTGGAAGAGGTCGAGAAGTTCTACGGACAATTATACACGAGTGTACGGCAATCTGTTAATAATCTGGCTAAAGACCCAAGAGCCAGATTGACCCGACACTATACCGAGGATATCCCAGACGTCAGCCTGTACGAGATCAGAATGGCTCTTAAACAGCTAAAGAACAATAAGGCACCGGGTGATGATGGGATCACGGCTGAGCTTCTGAAAGCTGGTGGAACACACCGGTGTTCCACCAGCTTTCAGAAGCTCAGTTTCTGAAGAGCTTTAAGTACCGACTTAAAGCTCTTCAGAAACTATTTGATACCGTCATACTCGAGGGACGAACGCCTAAGGCATGGCACAGCAGTGTGGTGGTACTCTTCTTCAAAAAAGGTGATAAAACCTTGTTGAAGAATTATAGACCCATCTCGCTTCTGAGCCATGTCTACAAGTTGTTTTCGAGAGTCATTACGAATCGTCTCAGTCGCAGGTTCGATGACTTCCAGCCTCGCGAACAAGCCGGTTTCCGAAAAGGCTTTAGCGCCATAGACCACATACATACGCTGCGACAGATTATACAGAAGACTGAGGAGTATAATCAGCCACTCTGCTTGTCGAAGCGCTGAAGTGTTTGTACGAAAACGCCACCATGTCAGTCCGCCTCCAGGACCAAAGCTCAAAACCTATCCAGTTGCAGCGAGTGGTGAGACAGGGAGACGTTATATCTCCGAAACTGTTCACCGCTGGCCTGGAAGATGTTTTCAAGCTCCTGGACTGGAGAAGACTCGGCATCAATATCAACGACGAGTACATCACTCACCTTCGATTCGCTGACGATATCGTAGTCATGGCTGAGACCTTGGAAGACCTAGGCACAATGCTCGATGACCTCAGTAGAACCTCCCAACAAGTGGGCCTCAAAATGAACATGGACAAGACGAAAATTATGGCAAATGTCCATGTCGCACCCACTTCTTCTTTAAAGGTTGGAGACTCTACACTCGAAGTTATCGACGAATATGTTTACCTGGGACAGACAGTCCAGTTAGGCAGGTCCAACTTTGAGAAAGAGGTCAATCGTCGAATCCAGCTCGGCTGGGCAGCGTTCGGGAAGCTTCGTAATATCTTCTCGTCCAAAATACCGCAGTGTCTCAAGACTAAAGTCTACGACCAGTGTGTGTTGCCAGCGATGACTTACGGAACTGAGACTTGGTCCCTTACTATGGGCCTCATAAGAAGGCTCTAGGTCACCCAAAGGGCGATGGAGCGTGCTATGCTCGGAGTTTCCATGCGTGATCGAATCAGAAATGAGGAGATCCGCAGGAGAACTAAAGTAACCGACGTAGCACACAGAATCAAACTTAAGTGGCAGTGGGCGGGGCACATAGCTCGTAGAACAGATGGCCGTTGGGGCAAGAGAGTTCTCGAGTGGCGACCACGCGCCGGAAGACGCAGTGTAGGCAGGCCTCCCACACGGTGGACCGACGACCTGGTGAAGGTCGCGGGAAGGGCATGGATGCGGAAGGCGCAGGACCGGTCATTGTGGAAATCCTTGGGGGAGGCCTTTGTCCAGCAGTGGACGTCTTTCGGTTGAAATGATGATGACTTTCAAAACTCAGTTAATTAATATTTATCTGTAAAATACTCATTTTAAAGATTAAAAATTGTAATTAAAATACTAGTCATTAAGACAATTAGCCTAATTTACTTGTTTATTAGTGATTGTAATTTTTTTTGTGCGAGTGTAGATTTTTTTATAAAAGTCGCACCAAGATTTTTTACCGTTAAATAAGTACCTAACCGAATAGCTGACCTAAATTTAATCCAAAATATAAATAATTATTTATAATATTAATATGTCGAACTATAATTAGGTAGCATGTTTCCAATTAGGGGCATAATTGAGGCGAATATTGTTATTGAAAACAGGGGTTGTAAACATTTTTAACTAGTATAAAATAAAATAATGTAATTATTTGCTAGACTGTAATTTTATTTACGTTTTTCAACTTTCATAACAACCATAAAGATTTAGTTGAAACATTTAGCAATATAAAAGTCTACTAAGTAAGTCTTTAAAATCTTTTAAGCATTCACTGTTCCGTTCGCAACTATTTGCTTAGTAAATAATTGAAGGTGCTGTCAAGTGATGTATTCCCACTCCACTGTGCAACCTTTGGTTTGGCTATAATGTCATCTTTTACGACATCAAGCCAGCACTTCTTCGATCTTCATCTCCTATCGGGGCCTGGCAGAAGCGACATGACCAGAAATTAGCTACCCATAAAACCAGACCACAAAACGTAGCCGTACCAGTGGGCACTTCTGTCAACGATGCCAATAACGAAATATCGCTATAAAAGATTGCAATTTGCCAAGTAAAATATTGCAAGCCTCCTCTGCCGTGCTATTCCGAACATTTATTTAACAAACTCGATTATGAATCCGCGGTGTGATTCAAGTTTCGTATTCCGAACAATGAGTGAGTTCGACACTAGCGCCACCGAGTGATTACTGAAGTGAGAAGAATTACTCCAAGTGAATATTTTGACGTTTTTCACTATATTTGGTATTCCGAAATAAAATTAACGCGCCAATTCGAAAGTCATCTCGAACTCACACACGAATTTATCTGTCAAATCAAAAGTTACTAATCCGCGAGTGAACTCTACAAAAGACATCGTTGAAAAGTGATTTTCGTGGAAAAATAAGTATTAGTACCTGTCCTATTTAAACTGTAGGAAATTATTAAAGTACCATTCTGCCCTCGTAATTGTAAATGCAGTATTTGCAAAATGGCGGTTTCTAGAAAAACGCGGTTAAAGGTTTTTTTACATTTTCTACAATTTCTGAAATCATATACGTTTTATTTTTGACTCAGTATGTACATAATAAGTCAATTTACTATTAACTTTAACATTATGAACAATTTTATAGATTAATTAGTTTATAATGTTGAATACTGCATTTTATCTTTGTATTTATATTTGATATTTGCATTTATTTTAAAGTGAAATGCAGTATTTGTGCTGAGTACTGCATTTATGTCTAGGAAATAATTCAAACTGCATTTATTTCTAGTACATTGAAACTAAACGATCAACTAAATATTCTATAAATGCAGTACATTATCATTTCGTGGACACATACGTGGTCCCGTCGAGTTTTTGCGGCGGCGAAAGGCAAGAGTGGCAGAAGTTTGGCCGTTTGCTCGCTTGTGCTGCGATCTAGCGGTTGGGAATATAGCATTCCATACCCGTTAGAATCGCTTCAGCGACTGCTGTTGCACAAGAGCTTGAATCGTTTGAAGTGAAGCAAAGCTGCCTCCACGGGTACGACGAGAAGAATTCTCGCAGTCCGTCCCAGTCTACCGACTTGTAGTGCCAGACATGCCACCACTGAGGTGGCCCCGGTGGTTCTGGCCACGCGAGAGTCACTTGCGCCCAGACGACGCTATGGTCCGAAGTACCAAGTGGTGCCTCCACTCGGTACGTAGTCAGCAGAGGGTCCAATAAAGACTCTCTGTGGGTCTCGATATCTGGTTTTCTAGTAATAGAATGCACCAGTTGCGAGAACCCATAGGTCAGGGCGTAGTAAGCAGCCCTTCCCGTAAAATCAGTTCTGTGCGACCCAACCACTCCATATCGTGAGCGTAAAAGTTCCCCAAGAATACCAAGTCCGCGGCAGGGTACTGCTCAGTTACTTTGTCCGCCGACCGCTGCAGGTGCTCAAACAGTTGAGCCGTGCCCAGGTCACCGCTATGGGACCTGTAGACGCACACATAGATACGGGTACCCATAGAGTGGACAGGTCCCTGTCTTCAAGGCCGTTTAGACAGCGACAGCAAACGTCATCCCAGACGTACATGCATACCCCGACTTCACTCAGCAAGTTATGTTCGGGTGCAAACCCGAACATAACTTCCTGAGTGTGTTGTGTATGTTTGTGGTTGAAGGTGCCGCTGTAGAACGTCTATTCTTACTTTTCTTGGCCATAATAAAAATGGGAGGGGGAGGCATAGAGAGTCTCTATGCCGTCAGTGTAGAAGACAAAGTAAGGTTTCTCGCCACCGCAAACGAGCTAGGGTTGTGTGATTGGCTGGCGCGGTGGGCGGACGGGCCCCGGGTCCCCTCCTAGATACTGCCAAGTCTACTCCGGTTTCCTTCTCCGGCACGACTACAGCACCGGGAACTTTACACAGGCTGCTGGTTCAGCCTCCTGGAACGGAGATTATGTGATCTCCGGGTTTGGGAACCTTTCAGCCTGCGGGCGGCCAGCGGTTAACCGTTTCACCGGGCCTCCCTGACCGCCGCACCAACATTTCACTCCCGCACTAGTCAGTGGTGACATCCAAAGCCTTTGGTCTTCCCACTGACAACACAGAGCCTCTCCAGTGAGCTCTGGCTACCCTGCTCACCGTCGGGAACACAACACAAGGTTACTATAACCGTCGTGTCCTATCTTCTAAAATAACATGCCTATAATTAAAAATGTCACATGAGGCAATAGAAAACCAGTCAACTCTTCCTAATTACCATAGCAGCACTATATACGACGATAAGTTCCGACTTTGTTAATTGCTGCAGTCGATTTTTTGCACAGCGCCATGAATCACTCTAATAACACTAAACTCCACTATGTACAACATTAAAATGCAGTTCATTATGCGAATGCTTCATTTAGCTCTACGATAAGATTAATACTGCAATTCAAATTAGTAGTATATTACAAAAGACTCATAGAAATATAAAACGTACAACATTAAAATGCAGTTCATTATGCAAATGCTGCATTTAGCTCTACGATAAGATTAATACTGCAATTTAAATTAGTAGTATAGACATTAGTACTGCATTTTATCCTTGTACATTATTATTACTGCATTTAAATTAACAAACTCCCGGGAAAAACATATGAATGCTGCATTTTTCCTTACAATTTTACTAACTTCCATAATATTTTTTTTATTTTTTTTTTAACCAAAAGTTAGATACATGTCTCTTAACTTCATTTTCGATAAAAACAGGAATTGGGAAAAATGACGATTACTGCATTTATAATTACGACGGCAGCATTTTTACTCTAGGTGGGTATTCATCCAAGAATTGTTTATTTGGGTACAACATTTTCTTGTTATTACAGATGTCTCGTTCCTTTTTGTTGTTGAGCTTGTTAAAAGAAGCTGATGTGCTAGTAACTATGTAGTGGTACTATCTACGTAAATATCTGATAATCTCTAAATCAAAAAAAAAATCTAATATTGAGAAAGACAACTTAAAAAGATTTTTTTTTTAAATAAAAAATACAATGTTAAAGTCAATAAGTAAGTATTGGAGATGCATGCATAGCAAATCGTGAGATCGTAATTATCACATAAATTAATAGGTACTCACTTCATCCTTTCAAAGTTTCAACGAAATTATGGAAAATTAACACACGGTTAATTAAGTACCTACAGCAAAGCATACATACAAGTTTACAAAAACCGCGCCTTGCGACGACCATAGGCACAGTTGGGTTTTTTTTTTAAAAGACCACCTCCAAAGACAAAATCCGCAGCTTTTCATTATTAGCCTAATATTTTCATTTGACATTTCTGTCTAAAATTAAATATTTATGTAATAAAACGTATTCAACAATGCTTATACGGCTAAAATTAAATGAAATTTATTATTTTAAAGGCCTAATTCAGCCAAAATAAGCGAGTCGATATAAATCGTACAATATCGATATTCAGGTGCAATGCCTAGTACCATAGAGCAATCTCACGCGTATTCTCGATAGTCACTTCACTTCACTTGGCCTTGGTTTTATCTTGAGAATACCAAAATAATCATAAGCGAGGTGAGTATCGAAGTGAGAGTGACTTGCGAGATGAGTTGCGAGATGACTCTCGAAGTGAGTTTATGTTTTTCGGAATAGCATGGCTGGTGGTACATTTACTACTTACGTACCTTTTTGTGCTTAAAATGTTGAGAGCCCATGACAGTGGGACCCAATAAACAGCCCCTCGCTCATCAAACATTGTATCTGCGGACTACGACGGGCAGCCGCTGAAAATATAAACAGATATTTTAAGGGGAAGCTACGCTACCGGCGGGCTGACATTAATAAAAACAAATTATACCACTTAGGTTGCAGGATAAGCACACGGCCCACCTGATGGAAAGTAGTTACCGTGGCTTATGGACGTATGCAGGACAGGGGGCATTACACTCGCGCTGCTGACCATGAATACAAACAATTCCAAATAAATAACAATAGAATCGTGTTTTTATTTCAATAAGCTAAGTTTTAACAGGATAAAATAGTAATTTGGACCGAAATTTTAAAAGTAAAAGAAGAAATTGTAGATTCATTTCACCTACTGTTAATCTCTTCATTATTTAATGGGCCGGAAATGTCTAAATGTAAACAAAATTCTCAGGTAAATTAACTAAGAATACCATGGTATACAGACCCTATTCACATCTTTGAGGTCTAAGTCAGATAATGTAAAAGTCAAAGTCAAAGTCAAAAATCTTTTATTCTGTATAGACCATATAAAAGGAACTTACTAAACGTCAATTTAAAAAAATATAATTCTAGACTAGTTTAGCAAATGGACCACCGCGGCACCGATTCGAAACGCGGCCTGAGAAGACTCCGGCAAAAATACAGCGGGAAAAAATGCACCTGCATAAACAACGGAAGAGGGTCTAGCGCAGGCTTTCCTCTCAGGGTTGGGAGGTCAGACAGCAGTCATTCTCAACAAAGCCGACATACCAATTCAAAACCACAAAGTGACCTCGGGTTAAAGCTACAAACTTTGAACGCAATTCGAAATCTGTATGGTGCATAATGATAAATGGCTTTTCAAGAAGGAAGGACACGACGGTATTTCCGTCCAATTGAGCAGTCCGAATGAGGCAGTACCTCCGCCCTACAGAATACCGCGGCCGTAATAACCTCGTGTTGTATTTCCAGCGGTGAGTAGGGCAGCCGGAGCTCACTGGAGAGTTCTTGTGCTGTCAGTGGGAACACGAGTGTGACTCTCCTGGTATTACATACATCCATAGGCCACGATAACCACTTTCCATCGGGTGGGCCGTTTGCTTGTCTGCCTCATCAGTTGTTTAAAAAAAATGGGCCACGAAAGTAGGTACCAAACCGATTATGACCATGACAATCCTCCCCTTAACAAACAGAGCGGGCATTGTACAAACAGTGCTCGCGAATTTGGGTGCATTGTCATGGAGTATGACGTCATCGCTTACGTCAACACTGCTTTGTGTCAGCTTATTGGACATACGGACGTTTTGGCGGCGATGCGCGGACGTTATGAGTTTTTATACTCTTTGTAACTTTTGTGAGAGGATTGCGTCAAAAAATTGCGGTATTTTCAGGTATAAATAAAAGATTTGATATTGTTTGGGATAAATTTAGGTGAAACGGGACCATCCACCCGGGAAGCCCGGTGGATCTGGACGGCCTGGCGACTGTCTTTGGGGGGACCGGCGCGGACGACTCGCGCCTAGCGCTTATTGCTAGGGGCCCGGGTTGCGTCGCGGCGGAATATGAGGGTGTGGCTGTCGTGGCCGCTTACGCCTCGCCGAGCCTCGACCAGCATCAGTTTGAGCTTTGGCTCCCTGAGCTGGACGTCGTTCTCGCTGCATGCCGGCCTCGCCCCGTCCTGGTCCTGGGAGACTTCAATGCCTGGTCACAGGCTTGGGGCTCCCGGGAGACCAGAGACAGGGGGAGGATACTTCAGCACTGGGTCGCTACACGTGGCCTAGTCATTCTGAACCGGGGGAATGTCGCAACCTGGACGCGGCGGGGACTCAGCTCGGTCATAGACGTCTCGTTTGCGACCCCTGAGCTCGCCCGCCGAGTCCAGGGATGGCGTGTCGTGGAGGAGGAAGAGACGTCGTCAGATCACCGATATATTCGGTTCGACGTGTCCCCTCCACCTAATCTGCCGCCAGCTATCGCGAATCCCCCGGAACCGCGTTGGGCACTCCATCGCCTGGATCCGGAGGCTCTCCTAGAGGCGGCCATCGTGCAGGCCTGGATCCCGATAGCGGACAGACCTGCCGATGTTGATGCCGAGGTGGAGTGGTTCGGGAGGGCCATGTCGCATATCTGCGATGCGGCGATGCCCAGGGCTAGGCCCAGACCGGCGAGGAGACAGGTGTACTGGTGGACACCGGAAATCGCGCAGTTGCGCGTGGAGTGCGTTACCGCGCGCCGTCGGTACACCAGGTTCCGCCGGAGGCGTCGCCGCCCAGACGATGCGACAGCCCGAGACACGGAGCTCTATGATGGGTACAGAGAGGCCAAGAGGGCCCTTCAGGCGACCATCAAGCAGTCCAAAAAGTTGGGCCGCGAGGAGCTGATGGAGGCCCTGGAGCGGAATCCATGGGGGCGCCCGTACCTTATGGTAAGGGGTAAATTACGCCCTAAGGCGCCCCCACTGACCCAGAGTCTCCAGCCGGAGCGGCTGGAGGGGGTCCTGGACTCCTTGTTCCCAACAAGAGCGGAGGAACACATTCCTCCGCACATGGCTCCGTCTCAGGCGCCCAACGCGGAAGGCAGCGAGAACGACGTGCCCGTAGTCACAGAGGGTGAGTTAGGGGCGGCTGTACTGCGGCTTAAATCCCGCAGAAACACCGCCCCTGGACCCGACGGCATTCCAGGCTGAGCGTGGGTCCTGGCTCTCGAGGAGCTTGGGCCTCGACTTATAGGGCTCTTTAGCGCATGCCTCGAAAAAGGCCAGTTTCCCAAGGTCTGGAAGACAGGGAAACTGGTCTTGATCCGAAAGGCGGGGCGGCCGGCAAATTCTCCATCAGGATACCGGCCGATCGTGTTGCTTGACGAGGTATGCTAGCTCTTCGAGCGTATTATTGCACAGCGCCTCGGCAAGCACCTCACACGCGTGGGGCCTGATCTGGCGGATAGCCAGTTTGGCTTCCGGCAAGGGCGCTCCACCGTGGACGCGATCATGCGCATTAGAGACCTGACGGAGGAAGCAATCTCACAGGGTGAGGTGGTGGTGGCGGTGTCTCTTGACATCGCCAACGCCTTCAACACCCTGCCCTGGAGCTGCGTTAGGGAGGCGCTTATCTACCATGGAGTACCTCCCTACCTCCGTCGAATTGTCGGGGCCTATCTCTCCGAGAGGGCCATTACTTACCCGAGCTGGCTAGGGCCGGGTCGGCGAGATGTGTCGTGCGGTGTTCCACAGGGATCGGTATTAGGACCGCTCCTGTGGAACATCGGTTACGATTGGGTGCTGCGCGCTCCGTTGCTCAGAGGGGTCGGCGTAACGTGTTACGCCGACGACACCCTCGTTACGGCGCGGGGAGCAACGCACCGAGACGCAGCACTAAAGGCCACGGCAGGGGTTGCTCAAGTCGTGGGTCGGATACGGCGGCTGGGTCTTGAGGTCGCCCTTCACAAATCCGAGGCTCTGTGCTTCCACGGACCTCGGATGGGGCCACCTGCGGGATCCAGGCTACAGGTAGGGGGCGTCAGCATCGGCATCGAGCCCTCGATGAAGTATCTGGGACTCGTACTCGATGGCCGGTGGAACTTCGGACATCACTTCCGAAGTTTGGTCCCAAAACTGAGGGGAACATCAGCCGCACTCGCGCGGCTGATGCCCAACATCAGGGGACCCAACGCTCCCTACAGGAGACTGTATCTGGGGATCGTGCGAAGTATGGCCCTATACGGGGCCCCCGTATGGGCAGAAACCCTGACGGCCACCAATGTGGCTAGATTGCTGAGCCCGCAGAGGGCGATGGCCATCAGGGTGATAAGGGGATACCGCACGATCTCAGGTGAAACGGCATGTCTCCTAGCCGGGACCCCTCCATGGGACCTGGAAGCGAGAGCCCTTGCGTCTCTATTTAAATGGCGCAAGGAGGCGCTGGAGCGGGGCCAAAGGCCTGCGTCTCGAGAAATCGAGGCCCAGCGGTCCCAGCTCCACCAGGAAACCGTGGAGACATGGAAGGTGCGACTTGAGCAACCAAAGGGGGGATTCGCCACAATCGCGGCCGTCAGACCGGTCATGGACGAGTGGCTGGAGAGGAGACATGGTGCTCTCTCCTACCGGTTGTCACAGATACTTACCGGGCATGGTAGCTTCGGTAGATATCTGTGGCGAAGACACCGGGAAACCACGGCCGAGTGTCAGCACTGCGAGGACCGCAGCGACGACACATCGCTGTGCACAGCGTGGGCGGAACAGCGCCAGGTCCTCGTGGTGGGTCTGGACGAGGACACTCTCTCGCTCGAGACCATGGTGCGAGCCATGGTCTCCAGCGGGAGTAAGTGGGACTGCGCCGTCTCTTTCTGTGAACAGGTCATGCTCGCGAAAGAGGCGGCGGGGCGGGAGCGGGAGAGAACTCTCCCACCCGAGTTCCGCAGTCGGCGGCTTAGGGGCCGCCGACGTGTCTTCGCCGAAGACCATCGGCCTCCATGACCGGGGTCCTGAGGACGGTGAGTGGGCTGCTCACCGTCCTTACAGAAGCAGGCCCATGACGGCAGCGTGACGTGAGAGATCACGCACGCCCCCCCCCCCCCAAGAAGCGGGGTGACACCCGAACCCCCCCCCCCCCCCCCATAGACGCGGGATAACACCCGAACCTCCCAGGTGAGGCCGCAGCCGTAGGTCTGTTGGTAGTCCTGGGACATCCTTCCGAGGGCTTACCCGGGGCTACCAACCGCAGGCTATTAGGCGGTACGTGAGGGTTTTTTAGTCGGTAGGAGTCCGGCATAGCATCCATGAAGGATTTTCCCTCACGTTAAAAAAAAAAAAAAAACGGGACCGTCCATAAATTACGTCACGCGTTAAGGGGGAGGGACGGAGTCGACGAAGTGTGACATTGTGTAACAAGGGAGGTCCTAAATTTCGTGACATCACATTTCAAAATCTATTATAATCTAACTGTTAAAACACGAATTTAATACTATTACTTTACGAAAATCTCCAAAACATCATATACCTATATATGAAACATACAGTGCAGCTTACGCTGTTAAAAAAAATAAACAAATTGTAGAAGAAGAAATTAAAGACTTATGGAAAAGTTTAAAAAGTAGTGTCGATGTTGAAGGTAATGTAGAATCTAAAAATAAAAATGACAAGAAAGAAAGCCTTTCAAAAATTACTTCTTCGTTCGCAAACTAAATGAGGTCACACTAGGGAAGGGGGGGGGGGGGTTGGCCTCTCACAAATGTGACCAGCTGTGACAAGGGGCAAAAAATCATGAAATTCGTGTGTCGTAATTTATGTGACCAGCTGTGACAAAGGGCAAAAAATTATGAAATTCGTGGTGATGTAATTCATGGATGACCCCAACATATTGAAAAAGAGAGAGAGTCAGGGTAGGGTCTGGTCTTGGGGTAGAGTGATTAGATGGCGTTTGCTCCCATTAAAACCGTGTAAGCAAATCTGTAAGGAGATGTAAGTGGACTCTAGACTTAAGGTGGGAGCTTCGGATAATACCAGGATTAATGACATGTTGATGATGATGGGAGAATCAGAGTGAATTAGGGTCCACCAAAATCTACGTATACCGTGACCCCACAGGTCGTTTAATGGTGGCCTATACAGTAAAATCACATAAAGGTATGAAAATCCTATAGTCTATGCGAACCTATCTAATGGATAATAAGTAACCTTTGTGTTCCCCGTTACATACAAATATTTGTATGCATGAATATGTATATTTGCATTGGTCTGGTAGTGCCTCAGAGAGAACGTTAAGCCGTCGGTCCCGGTTGCCATATAAACATCTATGGCACTCGTTACGGGTAGTTGGAGCTCTCAAAAGTTCAACAACTGGTCTAACTGCAATGCTTCGATATCGCCTTTGGGTTGTGACGGTCATATGGCAGTCGCTTTACGGAAAATGTCGAAGTTTAGCCAAATCCTCAGTTGGACTGGTAAAAGCGGACCCCAGACTCCTAGTTGATAGCTTCGGATGCGACTGGGATTAACGCTAGGATGAAGAGGCATTGGTCTGGGTGTTTCTATGTATACTTGTAGTATGTATGTATTTACAAAAAAGTATCTAAGTATGTCTATCCGCATTCTAAGCTATGCTTACCATGAATCTAGATAGTGTTGTGTGAAATGTTGTGGAATATTTATTTATTTGCTTATACTGTTGATTGATGGCACTTGGTGAAACTTGCTACACATCTTCAATGAAAACACTTGTACTATTCCACATTATTTATTGACATCTGATACCCAAAAAACATGTGTCAACCTTTGATAATGCCGTAAGGCGAAACCGGTCAGGAATTTAATAAATAATGTGGAATAGTACAAGTATTTTCATTGTAGATGTATTTATTTATTTATTATTATTTATTTCATCCAAATTCCTTCAGTCAACTATTGTATTTAGACTAAGTAGACTAAGCAAATGTTTGTAAATAGACCAAAAAAAAAAAAATGCCCGCTGAGTTTCTTGCCGGAGTCTTCTCAGGTCGGGGCCGCGTTTCGAACCGGTGGTCCATTTGCTAAACTAGTCTAGATTTTTTTTTTAAACTTGACGTTTTGTAAGTACCGTTTTAATGGTCTATACAGAATAAATGATTTTGACTTTGACTTTGACTTTGACTTTGACATTTTTGCGTGAAATAGTAACAAACATCTATAAGTACAAACTTTTGCGAGTATGTCTTAGTCACACACATTGACAAATAAACCATTGAAACTTAACTTTTTAAACAGGTATTCACTTCTAGTTAGTAATCCGAGCAAGCTGCTCGACCACGGGTCGAACCTGCACTCCGTATAATTTAAGCTCCACCGGCATATAATGCAATAATAACGCTACTTGCACTTAAATCAACACGTTAACGAGATTCCCTGTATATAGGGTGTGCTTAAAATTACGCGAGATAAATTTTTGTAATTGGAAATCTTCATTAATATATTATAAAGAGAACGGGAATTAACGCGATCATGGTACAGGTATTTTAACATCGAACCTACTACCTCGCGAATTCGAAGACGGCGGGCGTGCACCGCTGAGCCAGTCAGCCCGTGTCCTGTGACCACGGCCGATGTAACCTAGTCGAAACGTCAGGCAATCAAAGGTATGTAAGTACCTATACCATGAAAGCGTTAATTCCCGTTTTCTTTATAATATATCATGGATCGCGAGAGTTTAAAAGTTAATCTTTATTCATGCCTGATTGATAATCCATATTGACTAAATTTCAAATGTAACATAAATCAAATTACAATTTAAAAAAAAATACACTGCTTACCCTCACTTATAATCTAGTTTTATTACCTAATAGTTTGCTATATTTCATACAATACATATAAGTGCCAGTTATCGAATTTCCTTCGCTAAACTACCTTTATTCTTCTGCCAGCAGTTGCTTTAAACAACACAATTTGCTTAAAGTTGTTTTTCCACTGGGTTAATAAGTTCACCATAACTCCAAGGCATTAAAGATAAGGATAACAAGAGGATGGTAAGTTTGGTCGTCCATATACATAGAGATTTTACTATTTATACTGTTGATTAATGGCACTTGATGGAACTTGAGAATACTTGTACTTTTTCCACACTACGTTGATTAACATTCTTGTCGTGTGGGTAGTTTTAAAACTACACACACAAGAATCTTAAGACTAGAAATGTTCATAACCATCAATGTAAACCTTTAAAGATACCGTAAGGCGAAACCGGTCAGGTTCTATAATAAATACAAGTGTTCTCAATATATGTGTAATAGAGATTTTAATAGCAGAAGTAGGCCCTAGAAAAGATGGAGGTCATGTCAATGAAGTGAATGATACAGCAGAGTCAGCTCCAAAAAAAAGATGATGGCAAGTAGATGAATCCTGTTCATTTTAGGTACTTAGGTACCTAAAACTTTAGCATCAACCTGTAGATCAAACTTCATAATCCAAAAAGAACCAAATAAAATTAACTTCACGCGTTAAGGAAATCTTGATGTCAATAATTGTTTACGAGCAAGGAAGTCGCGTGCTTACAGATAAATATACGTTCAGGATTCGGTTCCCGAGTCGTGAAGTACCCGGTAGTGCTACCAATCACACTTCTGACGACCTCACAACTGTACTTAAAACTAATTTAAGGTGGCAAAATTTTACTAATTCTGGTGTCAGGGTCTTGACGGGACTTTAAAAACAATTAACACTTATTTTCTGGCAAAAATTGGCAGCTCAAACTGTCGGGCTTGTATGAAAGGTTTAATAGTGCTGTTTACGTACAGTTTTAAACGCGCATCGGGACTGCGTTCCACAATGCCGCCGCGCTGGTTCTATCTAGCAGTTTGGATTGCGGATCGAACTGTTTTTTATACCACTTAGGCGACAGATAAGTACACGGTCCACCTGATTGGAAGTGGTTACCGTGGTCTATGGACGTATGCAACACCAGGGGCATCACAATCGCGCTGCCGACCATGTAGAAACCTTCGAATGCCCTTCTTGAAGAACCCCATTTTGTAGTCGCTTGGGAAAACCACGGCAGGAAGTTCATTCCACAACCTGAGCGTGCGTGGGATGAAGTTCCTTTCAAACCACACGGTGCGCACCATTTCCGGTCGCAGTGTGTGAGGATGAATTCCCTGTCTATGGCGAGTGGTGCGATGATAGAATGTAGCGGTGGGCATGATATCAAACAGCTCATCTGAGCACAGACCACTCTATAGGCGGTAGAACAAACACAGCGAGGCAAACTCCCTCCTGAGGCTAAGAAGTTCTACATCGCCTGTGAATATGGGATTATCGACGAGCCTTAACGCCCGTCTTTACAATGAGTCGAAGGGGCCAAGCTGGTATGCAGGCGCTTTGGCAAAAGCGGCAGTAACTCCATGTGGGGCCGAACCTGTGCCTTATAAAGCAGGAGTCGTTGCCCCGCAGTGAAGTACTGCTTCGCCCTCTTGAGCACTTCTAGTTTTTTTGAAGCCAGCTTGACCTTGTCCTCCAAATGACTTGCACTTGAACGTCGCTTGAGATGTCGACACCTTGGATCCCAATACTCGAAGAAATAGAAAGCGGTGTGCCCAGGAACTGCGGCGCCACAATAAATGGGGTTTAATATATTGCAATTAAATTTGACCACAGTTCGGAACGGCAAATCTGTAACTTTTTGTTGTTTTAAAATTGAAGGATTCCTTAAATCCGTCACATGTGCCAGCGAATAAAACTGTGAAGCGATGCGTACGCACCGACCGTCAGATCAATCAGTCGGCGGCGAGTCGCTAGCGTTCACACGTACGTTCCGAACTGACGTTTGAGACTGACGCGTAGTGAATTCTTCGTTCCGATCTGCACGTGTAAACGCAGCTAATGACAGTAGACGAAGCTCGTGAACTGTGTGAGGACAAAAGCAGATGGCTTGGCTGTTGTCTCTGCTATCTAATTAAATTAAATTAATACAAATAGCCATTTGTATTTGTGTATTTGAAGTGCCACCATAATACCTATTTAGTACAGGAATTCATGGAAAATTGTGATCACCCTGTTGTTTTGCCTTTATCATAAAAGCAACCTTTGCGCGTCTGGAACCTGTCTGGCGGTCACGGATTTTCGGGATGTGCTATATGAGTGTGAGACGTAGAAGGTTGCAAAAGTCTTCTCGCACCCACTCTAGGTTTTCGTCAACCGCTCAGGACCGCACGGAATGGAGAATCACTGTGGACGCCCGTCAGACGGCACGTTCAGTCAGAGAAATCAAGTTGTTTTGCCCGAAAAAAATTATTTTAATTAAATCTGTAAGTCTAAATCATGTGAGTAACAAGTGATAATCATAATATACTAATAATAGTCAGAAACTGCTCAGTGTTTATATTCACACTTATTATTAACAGTAAACGCCTGGTTTGCCTTTTATAGATTTATACAACTACAGTTAAATAAACACTGTCAAAGATAACATTTTAATAACATCGAAGGGACTGTGGGGGTCTACTTGTTTACGAAACTGCTGGTTCAACTATGCTATTTTTCAGATCGGTTTAATGGTGTTAATTTAAAGTATTGTATTTTTTTAAAGATTTTTTTGGCTTGGTAACAAGACCTTTAAGCCATGTCTTCATTTCAGTATTTTCAGTATTTCAGTATATTTATTCAGAAACAATTTATATTGTGTTTGAACATACATAGTATCATATTACAAATGATGGTATTAATTAACTACGAATGATGATGTTAAAACCAATAAGTCGACAAATAACATGAATAAAAATATTGCGTATCAAAAAAGACAATAAGGAACTATGAAAATGTCAAAACCAATTAATTCAGCAATGTTTAAAATAGTTATGTTAGTACATTATTATATTCAATTTATACATTTAAATTATATTAACGTCAATAATGTAAATGTCATTAATGTGAATGTCAGTAATAAAAATGTCCAGAATATAAATGTCAATAGTATAAAATCAGTAATCATACATGCCAATAAATCTAAATGTCAAATATAACAATTTAGGCATCATTCATAAATTCTTCCACTGTGTAATAACATTTCTCCAACAGCAAGGACTTTAACCTTTTCTTAAAAGAATTTGTTTCGTAAATATCAAGATTTAAGTCACTAGGCAGACTATTAAAAAGTTTTATTGCTTGATATTTCGCACTTTAACTTAACTTAAATTAACGTCGTTATACATTCACGTCGTTAATTTTTGGATTCAAGCTAGCTTTGAAATGGTTCCTTCGAGTACTTTCACGTGTAACTCTTTTTTTTTATGTAGGACACGTCAATTTGACTTCACCTCGCCTGATGGTAAGCTGAAGGCAAAGTCTCAGAAAAGAGGGTCACCATTACAAACACGTACCATGTTAACAATGGTGGCACTCAGCTTGACGGCCTCATCAGATGCTTTTTAACGCCCCGCTTAAAGGACCCGGGACTGTAGGAAGAAGGAAACACGTGAGCTGGCAAGGAGTTCCAGGTCTTAATGGTGCGACAAAGAAAGGAGTCACCAAACCGCTTGGTTCTTGAGGGAATATTCTGCACCGTATACGGGTGACATCTAAGCCCTGCTCGTGTTGTCCTATGTAGGAAAGGAGAGGGCGGGACCAGTTGGAAGAGCTCATCAGAACATTCACCATGGTAGAGACGGTAAAATACTGCCAAGGATGCAACATCTCTACGCATCTGCAAAGGCTCAAGGGTGCTTGTGACCTCGAGATTCCCAATAATGCGGACCGCACGTCGCTGCAACCTGTCGAGAGCATCTAATAAGTACTTTGCGGAGCCATCCCAGAGATGCGAGCAGTATTCCACGCAGGACCGAATTTGGGTCTTGTATAGAAGACACCGCTGCTCCGGCGTGAAAAACTGTCTCACTCTGTTCAAGACTCCGAGTTTACGCGAGGCTGTTTTGATGATACTCGATGTAGTTTTTGTTATTAAGTTTGCAGCGAACATCCATACCGAGGATAGTCAGGTTGTCCTGCAGTGGCAGTGGAGTGCTCTGAAGAGTAGGAAGGAGAAGGAAAGAAGATACCTTTGCTGTGAACGTACATGCCTGTGTCTTCTTGGCATTGAACTCGACCAGGTTCTCAGAGCCCCATTGGGAAATGTTGTTCAGGATCCGGTCAAGCTCAGTGACAAGAAGCTGCCTTTTATCTGCGATATCCGACTGCTTATCCGCAGGACGTCCATGATAACTCCCGTGCAAGGTGCTATCATCTGCATAGCAATGAATGCTGCCGGTAGACAGCATGTCATTGATATGCAGAAGAAAGAGAGTAGGGGACAGGACGGACCCCTGCGGCACACCAGCATTTACCTGCAAGAACTCCGAGGCGCGTCCATCACAAAGGACGCGAATACGGCGATCCTGCAAGAAGCTAGCAACCCAGTTGCATAGTCTAGGGGGCAGACCGAAGGCTGGTAGCTTGGAAAGAAGCGATTTGTGCCAGACTCTATCGAAAGCTTTGGCGATGTCAAGACCAATTGCCAGTGACTCGCCGTGCTTGTCCATAGCCTCACCCCAAAGATGGGTAACATACGCCAGAAGATCACCCGTTGACCGTTTCGGCCTGAAGCCATATTGCCGGTCATTAATTAGGGAGTGATCTTCAAGGTGACGCATGAGCTGTTTGTTAATTATGTGCTCGAACACCTTGCACAGCACTGAGGTGATGGCTATGGGTCGATAGTTAGTCGGGTCTGAGCGATCCCCTTTCTTGGGGATCGGCTGTACATTCGCCTCCTTCCAAGCCGTAGGCACTGTACCCGAGCTGTAGGACAGCTGGTACAGCCGCGCAAGCATTGGAGACAACTCCGCTGCACATTTTTGTAGAACCACTGCCGGAATACCGTCCGGACCACTGGCTTTCCGGACATCGAGTGACTGCAGCACTGCACGGACATCGCGTTGCCTGATACGAATATCAGGCATTGCGTGGTCACTGATCGGTAGTGTTGGTGGCTGCATGCCACAATCATCGATTCGGGAGTAGGCCGCAAAGAGATTAGCCAGCAAATTTGCTTTCTCTTGCGACTCATGGGCCAGGGATCCATCGGGGTTGCGCAGCGGCGGCAGCGAAGGCTGGCAGAAGTTGGCTTTGGCCAGTCGCCAGTAGCCACGGCTGCCCGTGGGATGCTCTACTAGTCCCTGACCAAGCCGCGCTATGCGCTGGGCATCCGCTCTGATATAAGCCCTCTTGCAGACCTTTGTGGCTCTATTGTACGCCGCCTTGAAGTGGCCCACGTTAGGATCGCACATAGCGCGCGCCCTCAACCAAGCGCGGTCATCTTTCGTCTCATAATCTCTTATGTGTTTCGCAAAATCACTTAAAATCATAAAGAGGCACAGCACGGTTAGTATGGACAGGTTTTTAAAATGCTCCCTGCAGGATTCCCATTGTGGAATACGGACTATTGTTCTTATATCCCTTTTCTGCAATATGAATGCCTTGTTACAATTATATTTAAAGCTATTACCCCAAAGCTGTATACTGTACCTTAACCTGGACTCAACCAATGCAAAATACACCATCTTTAGGTGATCAACACTGACTTCGTCTCTTAAACTTCTTAGAGCAAAGCAAGCTGAAGAAATTGATCCATCGATGGCATCCAGTTCATCCTTCCAATTCAGTAACGTATCAATGTGAACGCCCATAAACTTAACCGTGTTTACGGATTCAATTCTATCGCCGTTCAGGTCAACATTTACAGTATCGTTATTACGGGATGTAGTTTTGAATACCATAATGCTTGGTTTTTCTCTATTTATTATTAGGCTATTTGCTGCAAACCAATTTTGGAAATCATTTAGCAACTTATTTATTTTACAACTTAACGATTCCATGCTACTGGCACTTACTACTGCATTTGTATCATCTGCAAAAACTACCAATTGAGCACCCGCCTTCAACTGCTGCGTATATTTAATCATGTCGTTCAAAAAAATAAGAAAAAGCACTGGCCCTAGAATTGATCCTTGTGGGACACCCGTCCTCACATTTGGATGTATCTTTATTTGTTGATGATGATAATGAGTTAATGATGTTAACGTTGATGTTGATGATGATGACGACAATGACGATGACGATGAATGATGATTGCTGCCTCAGTAAAGTTATGGGGACTTACTAAAAGATCCCTAGCGAGATTTGGAAAAGAACACGAAAAGAGACAATTCACTGTAATATGCCACTTTCCTACACTTGTGTGAGTAGTCCAAGACTTTATACCTTAAATATAAATAATAAATATAAATAAATTGTTCTTTATTAAAGCAATATTAGCTCATTGGGTTAGTAACAATTTCTTACTTGGCTATGTTAATTACAATAGTTAATTAATAAACAATGACAAATTAAAAACAGGAATGAACGAAAGCCATAATCAAATTCAAAATCAGAATTAGGTAGGTATCAATGTCAAATGATTAAAATTAGAGTAATAAAATAATATGCAATGTCAAATATATTAAAGAATATTAATAAAATATAATAGTTAATTGTATTAAAGATTTTAAATTTTGATAATGTTAATAAATAATTCAAACTTTCACCCACTCCAAGAACATGTCATTAATACTTACTACTTGCTACAAGGTTATCACTGAAGAGGAGACCTTGCAGCACCTATTTATAAAAATGCAGTCTAACCTGCCTGCAACCGTGCTCAGGACGCTGTTGGGGCTGGCCCGCACCCGGCGCACCAAGGATGCACACCTCTTCCTGATTGTTGCATAGAAGCAATCAACCCTGGCTTCAGCAAACATCCCCGATGCACTACAGAACCGGGGCAGCCCCATTAACACTCGGAACGCGTTATTATATTGAACGCGAAGGGCGCTGTAAGCCCGCGTCGTATAATGAGCCCACAAGCTGCACGTGTAGAACGAGGTGCAATAAGCACGAAATAAGGTAATTTTAACATCAATAGAACAACGCGCGAACCTTCGAGCTATCATATTCGCCCTAACTGACAGCGCCCTTCGCTCTCGTTCAATGTCGTCATCATCCTTGAGGTCAGGGACCAGTAGATGTCCCAAATATTTGAACTTGTAGACCCTCTTTAAGGGTATACCGCTCAAATTTACAGTAGCAACAAATTCAACCTGCTTCTTTGCAGTCTCAAAGATCATGACTTCACTTTTATTAACATTATATATCAGTCCATGATGCCTCACATACCTCTCACACTTTTCAATAAGTGTTCTGAGTCCACATATTGAGGCACTCAGAAGCACCATATCATCCGCATAACTGATGTTATTTACACAGACACCATCAATATGGCATCCCACGCGGGTACCACTGAGCTCCTCAATCAGGTCATTAATATACAGATTGAAGAGCGTGGGCGAGCTCAGGCCTCCCTGTCTCACCCCGCACTCCAAGCCGTATGAGCCCGATAATTCACCCGACCATTTTACATGGTTGACCTGACTCGAACTCGAATTCACCCGAAATTCCGGAAAATAAAATAAAACCACGATGCGCCCCATCCCGCGTTCGCGCCAAAACTCTTGTTTTGTTATTCAAATAAACGAGAGATACGACAATATAACTAGGATAAAGGACATCATCCCAAATTATTAAGGAGGGTAAGTTCTACCTATCAAGTTACCTATGGCATTTTTCTCATTTAGCCGGCAACACCATATCACTCCTTTTCTGAGTAGTCATGTAAAAATGCATTTAGCCAGTCAAAGTTTTTTAATAAAAGCAAACCAACATAATGAAGGCTATTTACCAACGCCCAAAACATTATACTTACATAACATTTTTGACAAATCATCACCCAACTGAGACAAAAATGTCGCATATTGGAACTTTAATGAGGTATTACAGGGGTGTGAGGAATGCTTTTAAACGCAGTTAAGTACCTGATTCACTTTAGGCCACAGTTAGTGACCACTTAAACGGGGTTTTAGACCACTTGTCAGATAAATTATTTCATTTAGTGAGCTAAAACAAAGGAGCCGTTGCCGTAGGGGAGCGTGCTGTTTGCAAATTAACGAAATGGCTCGCTTCAGAAACTGTACGCGCCTGCTGTTTCTTGCGAAGGAAAATGAAGAGATTTTAAATTATTATTAAAGATTATTTTTGTAATTTTCGCGGACTAAATAATTAAGACAGTTATTTAGGCTGCAAGTTTGTTAATAGATTGCAGTGTTCCACATTGTGATAGTGTTAGCTCAATCTATTTTGTAATATAGTCTGTGTTTTAATTTCAGCTAGTAAAATGACATTACCTGTGTTGCCGGTTTATAGCAATTAAAAAAATAGTCATGTGTCATCAGTATCGAAAGTTGTCGATAAATTAAATTTAGCACATATTTTTTGGAGATTACTTTTGTAGTTAGCTTATGTGGATAGTGTACGAAACTAAAAAACTTTTTAAGTTTAACTTTTTCCTTAAAATATAATAAAGCCAAACCACTTGTATCTAGGCCACAAACATTGTCGATAGTTTCGAGCACGTCACTAAGCACTAAAAGCTGGTATCATTATTTCACAATTTGGCATTTGCAGTTGTCAATTTACTATCTGAATTAAAAAAACGAACTATAGGTGTATCAGTTTCGCCTGTCTACAATGTACGTAGACCTATGCTGTGCATCTGGATCGATGACATGAGACATGTCGGCCTGCGCACCATCCATACCGACATGTCTTTTCTATAATTCCCGCCTAAAATAAGAACCTTTTCTTATAGGGTGTTTATTCTATAAAAAACCGACATTTCGAGTTTGTTACCCCAGTGGTTTCAGCTCTACAATGGAAGGAAGTGATACATAAAATAATGGTTGTAGAGATAAATTTTAGTAATCGAGTTTACAGATCCTAAATCAACTTGAATAACCTAGATTTTACAAATGTATTATCATCACATCATCATAATCTCAGAGGAATCTCGTTCAACCTAAACTTTAAGTAACTCATTGCCCATTGAAAAATCTCATACCTACTAACGAATTATAAGCTGTGAAATTTACTTACTTATATCAAAACAGTTACTAAATGACAAACAAATTAAGCTCCATAAACCTTAGGTTCTTGTAATATTGATACAATATTTTCACATTACCCTGCATTAAATAAAACACTTTATTTTAAAGAAATACTTACTTTTTAACACGTGCTACTCACGACATATGTGGTCGCCATCTTGAAAGAAAAAATGGCGTCAGATGGCGGGAAAAAACACTCAAATGATAGAGGAAGTGATTTTACGCATACAATAAAAGAAAAACATATCTTTTTAAATAAAAAGGATGTATTAATTTATGTAATTGTTAACCCTTTCTATAAACATGTGTTGGGGTTGTTTAACCCTTATGAATCAGTTTAATTTCGAATTTGTTTTGATTGGCTCGTTTTTGTTTATGGGCTTGTATCCGGTGGTTGGGACTTCCGTTTTATATACCTCTTTATAAGATAGGTACGTTATTTTTTTGTTTTGGACCGATGAGGCTGGTTGAAAATTAAACTGTAAAAAATGATGAGCAATTACGATTTTCTTATTAAATGATTATGTAGCAGCTTTGTCTGTATTGCCCCAGATATTTAATATAATTTTTAGATATTGCTAAAAAATCAATGGCAATGTTATTGTGCCCAAGATTTGGTACAGCTGTTTACAAATGGACCACGTAAGTCAGTACCATAGAAGTTATATTATGAGAAGAAAGAAGAAGAAAGAAAAAGCATTTATTTAACTGCTGAACAACAGACGAGGCTCAAACGCAGATTATTCTCTGAGGTTAAGGAGGTCACACGGAAATCGGAAAAGCCGTACTCTTCAAAAAGATGCAACTGAGAAATTGCTATAAAGATAATTCGTTTTTTCAAGCGACTACATTATGGGTTTCTTCATGGCATGTTCAGATGGCAGTCGCTTCATAGAATTCGCAGTTGGACTGGTAAAGTGGACCCCAAACTACAAGTTGAAAAGCTTCGGACGCGACTGGGATTAACGCTATCAAGAAGAAAACAATATGGAGTACTTCAAGAAGGCTAGCTGTATTAAAGGACCGGCAGCACGATTGTAACGCCCCTGGTGTTGCACACGTTCATAGTTCACGGTAAACACTTTCCATTAAGTAACTCTGAGCTCATCTGCCACCCAACTGGTATAAAAAAGATACTTTAATTTAGTTCAGCTATGGCGTTTCGTATTATAAAATCGATTGTAATTAAATCACATATATTATTTTTTGCCTACCTACCCTCAATAACCATTGATTCGGCATCGTCATAACTATAAAAAGACCATATAAACCAGACCGCCCAAAACGTTTCCCATGACATGATAATTTCGTATATCAAAACAAAATTTATGCAAGCGCCATCTATCTATGAGCGTTAAATCTGGTGAATTGATCCGCTAACTGCGGGGACGCGGCGGGGTGCCTATGCAACCCTATATTTTACAAATCTTACTGACTTTATTGTGGTATACGTCGGGAGAAATATCTTGGACTTAATATTTTCTAAAGTGTACGCAAATTGCTCATTGAAATAAAAACTTTTGAACGGATTCTATAGCAATTTATTTGTTATTATTTACTTTTAGACCGACGCGACGTTTCGGTTACTTTTCAGCAGTTGTGTTCGCGGTTTGACTAAGGATGGTAGTTTTCATAAATATATTGAATAATGATATCACTTGTACTAAATACATTTATTTTGTAAACCTTTGATAATGCCGTGAGGTGAACCGGTCAGGTTAAAAATAAAAACAAAATAAAGTGTGGAAAAGTACAAGTGATATCATTATTCAATATGTGTAGTAGATTCCACCAAGTGCCATCAAGTTTTCATATAGTTTGAAGTACAAGCTATCTCATTGTACCCGAATCATGATCGCGTCAAAGAACACATAGCTGGATAAAACGCCAACGCTCAACAAAGTAAGCCGTATGTCAACACGCGCAAAAAGGTACCAACCATTACTTAAGGTTTGAAAAACCACAGATACTCGCTAAAGAACAAAGATATATACCAAGAATAATCCGCGAGCCTATTGAAATTAAAAACATCTAAATTTTAGTAGAAAAGATGGTTGGAGCGTATCAGCTACCAGTCATCCCCTTAATTTAACCTAATAAACAGCAAAATACCTACAGCTGGCAACGACACAGTGAGCTCATTCTGCGTAAATAATAACACCAACAATTCATCATGATTCGGGAACTTTGAGATAATTTACACTTCAAACTGTGTGAGAAATATAAACCTTAGCCAACCATGAAAATGGCTGCTGAAAAGAAGCCGAAACTTCGGTCTAAATGTAAATTATAACAAATAAATCACGATAGAATCCATAAAACGTGATTTTATTTCAATCTTAGATCTAAGTCAGGAGACAAACGAGAGGCACTAGAGCGCGCTGATTTCTGTAAAAATCTATGCTTAGTGAAATTGAACACGTCCACCGCCTGCCGCCTTAGTACCCTGTGCTATCCTCAAAGACGTACTATCACCCATGAAACGCGTACTGCGCGTACAGAGCACATTTGGAACACGTTTAGGACCAAGATATATGTCTCAAGGTATATCATGATATGAAACGAATAAAAACTAGAATTCCTTGGCAATATTTCTGTGAAACATTTACGAGTACAACCTTTTTGATAGTAGTCAGTTTGTCATGTTTGATAGAGTCACTAGTCATCTCTTTTTTTGTCTTTTAATGTTGGCAAATCAATTTAGTTTTTTAACCCTACCGGCGTTCGATCACTCAGTGAGAAATATTTTGATGATTTTCTTAATTTTTATTACATAAATTACAGTTAGGAATTCAAGAATTTGTTTTTAAGTATATTAGAAGAAATTTTCTCATTAGGTAGTAGGTATATACTAGGCAGCTAGGTACGATCCTTCTGTAGCTATTTATCGTAAATTTTACAGTACAGAAAACAAAGCAATACGACTTTCTCACTCAGAATGTGAATCAATATGTCAAAAAGAGCTGGAAAATCTACCTTGGATTTATCGAACCCTATGGAACCTCCATACAGCAATAATAACTAGGGATAACCCTGAAATAGAACTCGGCAAACTAAAAGCTAGCTTGCCATAAGGACATAAAAAGTGTCAAACCAAACCTTTAAATTGCATCCGTTAATTTCATTGTGTAGAACAAGGAATTCTGGAGGGTTAGATGAGTTCTTCTTTTTTAAGTCGCCGATTTCATTGTACAGATATAAAATATTGTTTCTTTTCTTTTCCAGTCTTCATTATCTGAATCGTAATTTTTTCACACCGGAAGAATTGAAAAACCTACCCTTTATACAAATTGGCAACAATAAATCATATTTTTTGATAAAAATACCACCATGAACTATTTGAAAACAAAGAGTACATTTTTATTCATTCTACTCTTTCGCTCTGCGGGATTTTTTTTGATACCACAATAATTTTGCAGTCCATAATATTAATTTTCTCCTTAAACAGTTGTAATAAGGTTGATTTTACGTTTTTGTAACTGTCGACTGCTTTTTGGAGTCATGTCAACGCTGTCAATAGAGTTTTGTGGCGGCAAAACTGTCTTTTGTGTAATACAAAGTGAATATTATTGCCCTTTTATATTAAAAGTAAATTAATTCCATTGTGCAATATTTTTGTGTTAAAACGATGATTTTTAACGGGTTTTATTGTAACAAAAGTTTATAATAAGCAATATTTATTTGATAAATTTTGTGATGTTTTTAATAAATGCCATAGACGTATTGTTGTTTTTTTTTTAGGATATGCCGCTTTTTTGTTGTTGTTAATATCTGTTATTAACAAAGAACATAAAAATACAGGCATTTTCTAGAATTTTACTTTATTAGTGATAATTTTCATACTCTTATAATTTTTAGACATGAATAGAAGAAATTGCAGGGCTTAGATGTCACCCGCATACGGTGCAGAACATTCCTTCAAGAACTAAGCGGTTCGATGACTCTTTCCTTTGTCGCGCCATTAAGACCTGGAACTCCTTGCCAGCTCATGTGTTTCCTTCTTCCTACAGTCTCGGATCCTTTAAGCGGGGCGTAAAAAAGCATCTGATGAGGCCGTCAAGCTGAGTGCCACCATTGTTAAAATGGCACGTGTATGTAATGGTGACCCTCTTTACTGAGACTTTGCCTTCAGTTTACCATCAGGCGAGGTTAAAAAAATAGTAACTAGACGCCTTCCAATCCAATTTATTAATATACTAAAAAGTGAAAGAGACAGATTGAGAATTGAGTCAAATACAAAATTGGTGATATATTTGCAATGATTATTTTCTTTACGACTATATAAGACATCCCATCGACTTACATAGTAAAAAGGGAGAAATGAACAAAGAAAAAATAAAATAAATATTTTTTTTAGCTAGAAAACAGTACAGAAACGAAAACGATAAGTAAATAAAGAAATTATACAATTTAGTTCTTTTTGTACTTACCTCACGCACCAACCGAAAAAGTTGTGGGCTCAGCATAGCTGACAGCTATCTAAACAGCTGTCAGGAGCTGGTTTTCAGCCAGACCTAAATGAAGGTGCACGGTTGCAAATCAGTTGCACTTATGTACTTATATTAAAAAGAACTCGGTCTAAGAGGTGACCTTACATATGGTAAATTGCTAAAGTTACACTTTCCGTTGAACCTATAAGACCCAAATCAACTTAAAATTGATTCCAAATTCACGAAACCAATGAATGTGCGTGGGGCCCTTAAAAAGCCCCTCTGAAGTGAGTTTTAGACTTAATACACAATAGGATGCCCTTCATCATATTTGTGAAATGTCAAGAGTAACGTTTAAATACTTGATGTTTTGTTAAGAAAACACTCGACTGTGTGAAGTGGCACTAATGTTTCGTTTGACTACTGGGTTCTTGCTACCACATCGAAAGCCACCTAGAGAACTAAAAAGTGGGTTAACTGATTGAATTTATAAAAAAAGTATTGTAATATTATGTTTGCGATATTTAACGTAAAAAGATATGTATATTTAGCCCTGTTTTTGAACTAGCTGAACCGATTTTGATGATGATGAATAATAAGATTGCTGTTTAAATGTAAATCGAAAGAAAATGAGAATTCATTGATCTTGACGTTCATTAGTGTTACTTTGTATTCTACAGTCATGTAGATAACAAAGTAACACTTATGAACGTGAACAAATTTAATGTTACCTTCTAAAAATGGCATATTTTTGTCGCAAAACTGCGCCAAATGTAGATATATGTAAATAGTTACAGCATTTAGTTTGCAATTAATTAATCATTATTGCAGCAAAGGTAGGTAAATGCGATTTATTTAAACTGGACTACACTAAAATCTATATTGCTACAGCTCAAAAATCATGATCTTAATTAAATAAAACACCACAAATCTATACTTTTTTAGTGAATTCAAATGGCAATTCAAATACACACTTTAGACTCGAAAAACTCGGACCTGCCAAGCTCAAATTAATCCATCACCTCTCGAGTTAAGCTCACACTTTTTAGCGAAAATTTCCACAAGTCATGTTACCTTGGGTGGGTTTTTTACCACCAACACCTAAGGTTTTTATACTACTTGAAAGTGGCTAGTCACTGTCGGCTCCCCAAAGGAGCTTCCTTTCTTTCCTTCCTATGTTTTTTTAGAAGTGGATTGTGAATGTTTAATTTTGAGTACTGGTGATGTTTGGATTAAATTTTTGACGCTTTCAACGATATTCTGATGGGTTTATTTACGTTCGATAAATATGTAGATACTCATAAGTAGGTGGTTTTATTCATCTTACGCCTTAGGGTAAGGTTTTAAAAATATAGGGTGAAGTCGAAAACACGCGAGCCTCACTTCAGAGAACTTTCTTTGAGAACTTTCTTTGAGAACTTTTTAATATTAAATACAGCAAATCATTACTTTTTGACTGACTTACCACAACGTTAAAAATCTCAATGTTAAGAAATACCTACGCAAGTTTCAAGACTTCTATCATAGCTTTAATGAACCCTCCTAAACAAGCAGTTTAGCACGAAATTTGTGTCAAAGTTTGGGATCAGGACCGGTCTGAGAGTACAAGAAGCTCCTTGCTTTGACTGATTTATAAAACTTTACAATTTAATTTACAGATTGGAAAAGTGTAACCTGAATTTCATTGCCTGTATAGTTTTCTTACAACTGGGTAGTTGCATTGCAAAATCTTGTGTAACATGATTAAATGATTACATTTCAATTCATTACGTACAAATTACATCATTTGCGATTGTTATTATGCGACGGAATTTACTTAATTATGCATGGTAAATTAGTACCTTACCCAAATTAAAATCAACCAAATCACTTCTTACTGCCTGAGGATTTTAGATAAGTTTGTAAAATCTGTGACCAATATTTTGCCCCGAGTTATAACTTAATTTGTTATAATCACTTTTACCACAGATTCTCATAGCGCTTTTTTTTACTTTTTATAGAGTGTGACGAAAAGGGTGGCCGATTTGGCGCTTAAAAATTGGACATTAACCTTTTTTTGGCGGCCATTTTGCTAAGTTGTACTTAATCTTTTAATTTGATATACGGTAATATGATTTTTTTTAATTTTTTGGTTCACTTTCGGGTGGTCATTTTAGTTTTTTAATTTTACGTAATCGGGTTTGGACTTTGTGATCGTTTGCGGTGTTTTTAGATGCTTTCACGGATGGTGAATAAGAAAAAATAGTAACAATCGCACGTGGCAAAAAAAGATTATGGTAATTATCTTTATTTTAAATCATAACGTAAGTAGGTATATTATCTAATAATATTAACAAAAACAGCATCCATGGCGTAGCGATAGCGAACGCCGCCGCTGGACAGGAGGCGTAGGTTTTTGTATACATGAATATGGGTAATTACATTGGTCTGGTCGTGCCTCGGAGAGCACGTTAAGCCGTCGGTCCCGGTTGCCATGCAAACATCTATGGCAGTCGTTACGGGTAGTTGGAGCTCTCAAAAGTCCAACAACTGGTCTAACTGCAATGCTTCGATATCGCCTTTGGGTTGTGGAGGTCAGATGGCAGTCGCTTTACAGAAAATGTCGAAGTTTAGTCAAACTCCAAGACTCCAAGTTAAAAGCTTCGGATGCGACTAGGATAAACGCTAGGATGAAGAAGAATAATAATAATTAATGTGTAAATATGGCAATCCGCCAAATGTGAACATATTGGACAACAATATCAAAAAAATAACATCAAAATAACATCTAAAGTCATTTAGATCACAAATAGTAACACATATAAACGTCAAAATTATTAGGTCCTTTTTTTTTACGTGCGGGAAATCCCCATTGGATACCCACCCCTCCGGAGCCGGAGGGGGAGGTTATGTCGGACTCGAACCGACTAAACCGCACGCCGTTTCTGGGTCGTAGTGCTAGGCCGAAGGTGAGGTTGTCATGCGACATATCCCTCGCACCCCGGCTGACCCAGGGCCATCCCTCTCGGTCTGGCCCTCCTCGGGAAGGGGAAATTATTAGGTCCTTTTGATTTTCTCTACACATATCTCTTGAAAAGGTAATAGGCAACTACTATGAAAAAAAAAAGCAATCTGACCTGGTAATTAATAATCTATGTGACTGTACACAAGGTGGCTGGGACGGACTGGATGCGGAAGGCGGAGGATCGTACGAAATGGCGCACATTGCGAGAGGCCTATGTCCAGTAGTGGAGTGCAGTGGGCTAATTGATTGATTGATTGTGGCTGTACAAAATATGATGCGTGTAATCGTCTGGGTATAGTTATTTTAACAAAATAAGTAATAGTTTCCTTCAAGTATGTTGGTGGACCCAGGATGTCATTATGTGCAGGTACTTTAATATTTTAAGGCAGCGACACACTGGGAACGGTGTGATTTTTGAATAAGTAAATGATAATTATATGACATTCGGGACTTTTTGCGATAAATTATGGAACTTACTATTTTTGCCGACGTTTTGGATGCGTTGCAGCGCCCGTGGTCACGGCTAGAGTTATATAATTATGAGTTCACACCGCGATAGTTCAAAAATAACACAAGTATATGATATACAGCCTGGTAAGATATTCGAGTGTATGATATATTGATGCCTTCCAACGGCTTTGGTGAGGTGATTACATACTACTACTGATGCGCCCTCACATGGCTAATATAACCAATTTTAGCTGTAAACGTACGTGAACAGTTGCTTTAAGTGAGGACGCCATTAACAAAGTTATAGTGAATATTTGCAGATGGTTTACTTTTAATATGTTGCCGCTTGGCATCAAGAACGTACCTTCGTTGGCCGTAGAATAAATTATTATTATATAGATATTATTATCTCAGCTTTGTGAGGGCTGAGGTGTGTTTGATGAATTGACAGCAACTACTGTCACATGATTTTCATGACCGGTGTTATTAATAATTGAGTTATATTCAGAAAATTAGGAAGAAACCTTTATTTTTCTAAGTTCAATATTTTTATTCAATGAAGTGAAAGTAGGCTATTAGAAGACTTCCGAATTGTAGGTAAGTATTTAAAAATTAGAGATGGGCCGAGTACTCGGTTGCTACTCGGTACTCGGCGTACTCGGCGGGTTTTTTGATACTCGTACTCGGCCGAATAACTCGGTTTTAATGCCGAGTATACTCGGTTTAGGTAAAGCAATATATTAAGGTTGTTGACGTTGACGCAAATAGTTCACAATTTTGAGATATTTCCAGCATGTTGGCTTCTGCTGTTGTGTTTTTTTTTTTGTTTTTTTTTTGTGTTCCATCTCTTTTTCTATTTTCTAGATTTTTATAAATTTAATATCTTTCTATTTATTATTCATGACGCATGCCCTCCACATAGGAGCCAGTTGAAAACTAGCGTCAGGCACTTGTGACTAATACCATGCAGTTGTGCCTGATACCATGCAGAACTGGCCCTTTTTTTGGTGTAGCGCGAAGAACAATTGTGCCTGATTAACTTGTTTGCGTGTGTCAGTACACAATTAATTGTGTAATCGGTGCTGCACTAAAATAAAAGGTTTTTCTTTCTTTCTTCTTTCTTCTTCTTTCAAAGTTTCATTTTCCAAACCTTTAAACTCTTCCGTCAGTTGTTAATTAACAAACTTTTTCAATTATTTATTTACTATGACGTGCAACGCGACGTATTTGTTTGTAAACTAGCAAGCGACTGATAGATGAAAGGCGGGGGCGGGGTGAGGGGTGTATCAACGCGAGCCGGCCGCTCGTGCCGCGCGAATCTGTTTGTTCTTGTTTACGCGCCCGAAACGGGGATTTGATTGAACCGAGTTACTCGGCCGAGTACTCGGTAGGAAAAAAATTGAACCGAGTAAAACTCGGTACTCGTTACTCGGCAAAAGTGCTACTCGGCGCATCTCTATTAAAAATCATACAAAAGCCTGTTCATTTTTAATATATACAATAAATTTTATCTTGCCATAATAGCGCAAACCAAGTGATACAAATATTTTTTTTTATCATTTCATATTTTTTTTCTATATCTCCCAAAATGTAGACATTATCAGCATCATATCCCGATGTGCCCCAGCCCTACACAACCGGATGCGTTCGGAACTCTTCCTTGCCCTTTATATGGTAATGATTACACGAGTTTTTGAGATTGAGTAAAAAATACAAACAGAAAAAACGGATTTCCCACAGCCACTGTGGGAGAGAGGAGTTTCGGCGATCCCAACATCCGTTTTTATGATCAACTTTCTTATGAAAGAGCTTTACATACGATCTCTGTGTGTGTGTGTGTGTGTGTGTGTGTGTGTTTTTTTTTTAATATAAGTAGTCACGCCTATATGGTCCTTCCTGAAGGAGGTCCTATTTTTTTTTAATAATTGATGATCATTTTGCCTTCAATCAAATGCTTTTACTCCATACGACGACGACTTCCAAAAACCCTTTGCAAGACTCCAACTTCAAATTGAATCGGAATCAACTGGTCTCGGGTTCGAAACCTGGCCATTACACTACTGTGAAATCACTTCTATCTAACACCAGTAATTCAGCTTCGTTAGAGTTATTAAGGTAAATACTACAAATCTACAAATATCGATTAACAATATTTAAAAAAAAACATAGTCAAGAATGTAAAATTTTAATTCAATTAAATAGATTTCACTAAAGTTACCGTCGTTCATAAATTAATTGAAACACTTGCTCAATAACTAAACAAAAAGAATCGCCATTAACCCTCCACCGCCGCCGTGAACAGTAGGCCACTGGGTGACCGTCGGCCGTGGGGCTTCGGCCACACGCGCGCGCACACGCCTCATTAGCGGCCATCTTTTTATTTTACACGTCGCCGTTTAACCTGTGTGGTTTGACATGTTAGGTGCTGAACTGTACAAGAAAGCGTGGATTTTATTTTATGTAGGACACGTCAATTTGACTTCACCTCGCCTGATGGTAAGCTGAAGGCAAAGTCTCAGAAAAGAGGGTCACCATTACATACACGTACCATGTTAACAATGATGGCACTCAGCTTGACGGCAAATTTTTTAATGGCAAAGATGGCTTTTTAACCGATTCCGGAAAGGAGAAGGTTTTTGGTACGGAAACAAGTGATTGGTATGAGTTATGCATTCTGCTAGAAGATTTATTATTATAAAGAACTAGCTGTTGCCCGCGGCTCCGCCCGCGTGGATGTCGGTTATCGCTTAGTGTTGAGCCGACGCTATTGAGCATTAAATTCGCCTCTCTACTCAACTTTGTCCTCGACTATGTACTCACCTCTGTTCTCGACTTTCTACTCGCCTCTATATTCGACTCTCTACTCGACTTTCTACTCGCCTCTATACTTGAATTTATACTCGACTCTCTATTGACTTCTCTGTTCCCCTCTCTTCGACTTTGTACTCTTCTCTAAACTCGCCTTTCCATTGGCCTCTCTACTTGCCCATCCATTCGATTCTATTTTCGCCTCTCTACTTGACTCTCCCCACTCGCCTATCTAATCGCACCTCTACTCAACTCTCTATTCGATCTCTACTCGCCACTACATTCATCTTTCCACTCGCCTCCCTATTCGCCTCTCTACTCAACCCTTTACTGCATTCTTTTTGGCTCTCTAGTCGCATATCTACTCGCCCCTGTAGTCGACTCTACTCGACTTTCGATCTTTACACGCCTGTCCACTCGTCCCTATAACAATCTCTACTCGCCTCTCCACTCGCTTCTATATTTGGTTCGTTACTCGACTATGTCCGTTCCGAAGCTCTAATTCACCTTTGTACCAAATTTCATGAGGACATTTTAAAAGAAATTCTTACTATTTATGTCATATTCACCCCCTTTTTTGTGCCAATGAAAAATTAGAAACTTTAATCCCATAGCCCTATTCTCCTTATCCCCTCCCCCTTCTATCCCTTTTTTCGCGATGAGATACCCCTTACCCAACCGCCTATGTCCATTTCCAACCTCTAATCCATGTCATACCAATTTCATCAAGATATCTTCAAAATTGTCAAACTTACATAACCTTGCCCTATTCCACCCCTTCAACTCCCTTTTTCGCAATAAATGGTAACCTATGTCCATTTTCAAGCTCTAATCCATCTCAGTACCAAATTTCACCATTTCATACTAACTATCCAGTCCTTATCCCCCCCCCCCCCCACCCTTTTAAAACATTATTCGCGATAAAAGGCAGCATATGTCCGTTACCAAGCTCTAATTAATCCCTGTACCAAATTTCAACAGGACATCTTCAAAACTGTCAAACTTTCAAACCTTATAACCCCCCCCCCCCCCCCCCGCCCTGCCTCCATTCGCGTCAATAAATAGCCTATGTTCGTTTCCAAGCTTCAATCCATCTCTGTACCAAATATATCATCCGGATGTCTTCAAAACTGGCAAACTTTCAACCCCTATAACTCCCCCCCTTTAACCTCGTCTTTCGCGACAAAAGGTAGCCTATGTTCGTTTCCAAGCTTTAATCAATATCTGTACTAAATTTCATCAGGATATCTTCAAAAAAGACAAACTTTCATCCAATAGCCATATCCCCCCTTCTACCCCTTTTCGCGATAAAAGGTAGCCTATGTCCGTTTCCAAGCTCTAAACTATCTCTGTACCAAATTTCATCAGGAAATCTTCAAAAATGACAAACTTTCATCCCAAGGCCCTAGTCCCCCCTTTTACCCCCCTTTTCGCGATAAAAGGTAGCCTATGTCCGTTCCCAAGCTCTGAACTATCTCTGTACCAAAATTCATCAGGAAATCTTCAAAAATGAACTTTCATCCCAAGGCCCTAGTCCCCCCCCCCCCTTCTACCCCCTTTTCGCGATAAAAGGTAGCCTATGTCCGTTCCCAAGCTCTAATCTACCTCTGTACCAAATTTCATTAAGATATCTTCAGAAATGACAAACTTTCATAAAAACTTTCATCCCCTATTTCCCCCCCTTAAACCCCCTTTCTCGTGATAAAAGGTAGCCTATGTCCGTTCTCAAGCTCTAATATACCTCTGTACCAAATTTCATCAAGATCGGTTCAGTGGTTTAGGCGTGAAAGCGTAACATACAGACAGACAGACAGACAGACAGACAGACAGACAGACAGACAGACAGAGTTACTTTCGCATTTATAATATTAGTATTGATTATAAACGGTAAGCAGAGGGTGTAATCCGTGTGGTGATGGAGAAAGAATACAAGTATATCACCGCCCCATTTTATCCGACGGGTGTCTTAAGAGGCGACTAACGGTAAAATATGCAGATGATATCACTGCGAGAGAAAGGAAATTTGAAATAAAACCCTGTACCAACCTGTCTGACCAAGCGCGGACATGGTAGGAGAAAGCCTCTCAACATTGGGAGGGGCCTATATCCAGCAGTAGACTGCGACAAGCTAATTGATTGAGGACGAGAACGGTGGTAGAAATATGATGGCACAAATTTGTCACAAATTTAAAGAAAGAAAGAAAGAAGAAAGGAAGATATTTTTTTATTCTGTAAACGGATGGTTACACTGCACAAGGTACATAGGTACACAATGACTGTGACTAAGACACTTAACTTAAACAGAGGAAGCACAAACAAAAACTAAAAACAGAAAAAAAACTAAAACAGAAAAATAAAATAACAGATAACAACAACAATAATATTTTTCTAAATTATACAAAAGTGCAGATATTCCCTTATAAATTATGTGCCGATGTACGCCAAATCCGCGCAGAATAGGGCTACCTCTCAGCTTGATGCTGTCATGAATGAAGTAGCATGTCAGCGCTGATTTTCAGAGGCACCGACTGAGGTATGATAATTTCGTTCGGGTACCACTGTGCACGATTGCGAAAAACTCTCCATAGTAATCCAATCTCGGTTGGATTGCGTTCAAGTTCAAGTGCATAGATGGGTAGGGGGATTGTGGTCGCAGCACCAGTGGGGCCGGTGGGTGTCACGCGGTAGCCCGGCGGACGAGCCGTCCGGGTACCGGCCCATAGTGCTGCTCGACGAGGTGGGCAAACTCTTTGAAAGAGTTATTGCCAAGCGCCTCGTCGAGCATCTCTCTGGAGTGGGGCCGGACCTGGCGAACACCCAGTTTGGGTTCCGCCGGTGGCGTTCCACTGTGGATGCCATCATGCGCGTGAGGACTCTGGCGGGGGATGCGGTTGCCCGGGGCGAGGTGATGTTGGCGGTGTCCTTGGACATCTCCAACGCCTTTAACACCTTGCCCTGGAGTTGCATCAGGGAGGCACTCGTGTACCACGACGTGCCTCTCTACCTCCGCCGCATGGTCGGGGCGTACCTGACGGAGAGAGCTGTCATCTACCCAAGTTCGACGGGAGTCGGTAGGCGTGAGATGTCGTGCGGTGTTCCGCAGGGGTCGGTCCTGGGGCCGCTCCTGTGGAACATCGGTTACGACTGGGTGCTTCGCGGTGACTTCGCGTACGGGGCCACCGTCACGTGTTATGCGGATGACACGCTAGTGACGGTGAGCGGGGCTATGCACCGCGAAGCGACCCTGAGGGCCACGACCGCGGTTGCTCAGGTCGTCGACAGGATCCGGCGGCTGGGTCTCGAGGTGGCTCTGCACAAGTCCGAGGCCATGTTCTTTCATGGCCCTCGGCGCAGGCCAGGCCCGGGAGCCAGCCTAACAGTGGGAGGTACTCCCATCGACATCAAGCCGCGGTTGAAATACCTGGGGCTCGTGCTTGATGGTCGATGGGACTTCGGACAGCATTTCCGAAGTCTGCGCCCCAAGTTGGTGCTCACGGCGAATGCCTTGGGCCGGTTGTTGCCTAACTTGAAGGGCCCAGAGTCCTCCTGCAGGAGACTCTACGCGGGTGTCGTGCGGTCCATGGCCCTATACGGGTGCCCCGGGTGGGCGGACACCCTGGAGGCCAGATTCCTGCCTCTGCTCCGTACGGCGCAGAGCACGATGGCCTCCAGGGCCATCAGGGGATACCGCACGATATCCTTCGAAGCGGCGAGTCTCCTGGCCGGATCGCCACCGTGGATCCTGGAAGCGAGGGCCCTTTCGGCACTATATAAGTTCCGAAAGGAGGCGCGGGAGCGGGGATTCGATCCCGAGCCCGAGGATATTCGGGCCGAGAAATCCCGGCTCCACCAGGTCATGGTGGCCGAGTGGGAGCGACGACTTGGGCAACCACGCGCAGGGCACGCCGTCATTGCGGCGGTAAGGCCCATCATGGGGGAGTGGCTAGAGAGGCAACACGGTAGCCTCTCGTACCGTCAGACGCAGATTATCACCGGGCACGGTAGCTTCGGGCGGTATCTGCATCTGATGGGTATAGAGCCAACGCCCGAGTGCCATCACTGCGACGCGAGCGTGGACTCGGGGCTGCACACGCTCACCGAGTGCCCGGCGTTTGAGACGCCGAGGCGGGAGCTTGTGGCGGCCCTGGGGGTGAGAGTGCTCACGCTCTCCACCCTGCTCGCGGCGATGGTCCGCTGCGCGGATGCGTGGGCGGCCAGCGCCTCCTTCTGCGAGCAGGTCATGCTCGCGAAGGAGACAGCAGAGCGGGCGCGGCGCGATGAGCGAGAGAGGCTCGCTGACATCGCTGCACGCGCCCGAAGGCGGCTCGGGCGTCGGAGGGCGCAAACTGACCTCCGCCCCCCATGAGCGCGGGCCTGAGGGTGACGGGTGGAGCCGCCCATCATCCTAGCAGAAGCAGGCCACGGCGGCGGCGCGCATCGTAGGACGATGCGCGCCTCCCCACACCGGGGTTGAGTCGGGGTCCGCGTGGTCCCCCCCTTCCCGAGGAGGGCCAGACCGAGAGGGATGGCCCTGGGTCAGCCGGGGTGCGAGGGATATGTCGCATGACAACCTCACCTTCGGCCTAGCACTACGACCCAGAGACGGCGTGCGGTTTAGTCGGTTCGAGTCCGACATAACCTACCCCTCCGGCTCCGGAGGGGTGGGTATCCGTGGGGATTTCCCGCACGTAAAAAAAAAAAAAAAAAAAAGTGTGTCACGCGGTGCGCAGACGACAATCATTTTTTGATGAGGCCGTCAAGCTGAGTGCCACCATTGTTAACATGGCACGTATATGTAATGGTGACAATCTTTCCTGAGACTTTACCTTTAGCTCACCATCAGGCGAGGTGAATTCAAATTGAGGTGTCTTATATAAAAAAAACCTTTTCCTCAATCAATTGATATATATGCTGACCCACATTTAGCCATGTTTTTCTGTCGACGTGCATTAATCGGCGACGAGAATCGGAGTGCAACCATTACGCGACTGCATTTGAAGTGAAAACTTATGTCGTGAATCACAAAGGCAATGCGTAATATTTCCTGCCAATAATATTTAGTAATTTTTCAACCTTTTATACATTTTTACAAGTTTTTTTTACAATGTCACAAGTTTACTGTAATAAAAACTTGTATGTAACATAATTTTCAAAACTATTTTTGACATGTTGCAAACAGCCACGTGAAATTAAAAAAAATCATCATGTTTACCTTAAAAAAATATTGACCCACATCTGCTGTAAAGTTCACACGATAAATACTTAAAATTCCTGTTGTAAATAATTACACTGCTAATTGAACATCTAATTAGCCGATCAGCTGAGATTTACGCAAAAAATTATCACATCTGGTAGGCCACCATTTGCAATGAAAGAGCGGGAAAGAAGAGTGACAGTTGTGAGTCGACCGCAATGGTGGCAGTTGGGAGGCTTCTCGCGCATGCGCGGGCAGCTGCTGGTCAATTGGACGAATTTGAATGTCGAATTAGGATTGATTCGAATTTCAGAAATTGGACCAATCATCTCTTATTCTTCTTAACTACTAGCGCATGCCCGCGATTCCGGCCGCGTGGATGTCGGTTATCACGAATTTTGGACATTATATAAGCAACCGCCAACTAGCTTAATCCGCCAATCAATTGACTGCCTAGGCAGGTAACTAAACGGCACCGTTCAATTAGCGGCCAGAATGGTGTTCAGCCATTAGATTAAACGGCTAGGTAAAGAGCTTGGATGGATGACGTTTAATTACTTGCCTAGCCATTTATTACTTATATCTGCATGGTTATAAAAAAATAACCACGAAGGCTAATGCGGGAGTTTCGCTCTGCTGCGCTCCTGCATTAGACCTTCTAACCTAACCTATCCAAGTCAGATTGCGTAACTTTCTCAATTAACCTATCTCTTAATTTTCTGTGAATACACATTGGGGATTTATAGGTGTGAGGTTATGTAGGTATGTAATATTCTGTCTTACTACGGAGCGGTACCCAATCTTACGAATGGCCTAAGCATAAGCCAGCCTGGTTATTAAATGTTGTAATAAACGTTACAGCTGAATATAATTCAGGCCGTTCATTGAATGGCGCCGTTTAGTTAACTGTCTAGGCATTTAATTGGATGGCTGATTAAGCTAGTTGGCTGCTATATTTCTTCGGTTCTAAGTAAAAGATTGCGATCATGCTTATACATTAGATTATGTCACCAAGACTATTCAGAAAAAATATAAAATATATATAAAATAACTGCATCAAGATACGTTCAATAGTGTTTAATTTCATCGCGGACAAACAGACAAAGATACCAAATAATATAGTTTTATGTTAAAAAAAGTTATCAAATCAAATCATTTATTATTTTGCGGAAAACGCTGTTACAATGATGTTGTCAATATAAATTTGTTTTAAGTGTTCTGACCTGAGAATAGGCATGCAAAATTTCTGAGAGTGGGATAAAAATTGTGTTATGTTATGTCACAGTCAAATAAATACATTGTCACTAGTAATGATATACCTACCTACTTCCGAGGACCGCGAGGAATGGCCCTGGGTCAGCCGTGGTGCGAGGGATATGTCGCGAGGCAACCTCACCTTCGGCCTAGCACATCGAACCACAGACGGCGTGCGGTTTAGTCGGTTCGGGTCCAACATAACCTCCCCCTCCGCCTCCGGAGGGGGGGAGGGTATCCGTGGGGATTTCCCCCGCACGTAAAAAAAACTTACCTACTTCAGAAAAAGTGCTCAATTGACGGCTATAAGCTCGCCTCGTCCCGATTACGTAGTTCCAAAAGCAGTTGACAGAATGTCAACTGTGTTGTATCGTTATGAAAACAACATGAGAATCCTGTCATAGCTGGTTATCAAAAATCAATAGTGACACGTGACCAGTTACAATTATTGAAGTTTTTTTATTACACGGCCCACCTAATGGAAAGTGGTTACCGTGGCCTATGGACGTGTACAACACCAGGGGCGTCACACTCGCGCTGCCGACCCTGAAGAAACCTTCGAATGCCCTTCTTATAGAATCCCATATTAAAGTCGCTAGCAGGCGTTCATTCCACAGGTTGAGCGTGCGTGGGATGAAGTTCCTTTCATACCGCACGGTACGCACCATTTCCGGTCGCAATGTGTGAGGATGAATTCCCTGTCTATGTCGAGCGGTGCGATGATAGAATGTAGCTGTCGGCATCATGTTAAACAATGTTTTTATATACAATAGAATAGAAGTATTGTCAAACTGCCCATACTTTCACCTTTCCCTACACCATGACGAGGTATTTCATATTATTTTAATGTACCCTTAACACGCGTTAACTGAGGTATATATTTCATAAGGGTGTATCAAATGGAGACTTCCTATAATTTCCTAAACAAGGTTTCACGGGCGGATACTAGCAGAATTTGTAAGATATCGCACTTCCGGGTACTGGTGTTATTGTCGCATGTGTACTATGATAAAAAGGTCTTGATATTTGAACGTATTAGCTACTTATTACTTTCACTTATTTACAGATCTAGAGGTATTCTGCTAAGAGTTTGAACATTGAAAAATCTAAACTAAAATATTGAATGAAATTTTAAAAGTAAACCAATTTAATTTTTTCCGTCTTAATCAAATAAATAAAAGTACCTAGATGACCTAGCTTTGCACGGTTATTTTAGGACATGTTTTAAAAATGAATACTAGCTAGATCGATTTATTGCTCCTGAAACCCCCTGTACTCTAAATACCATGAAAATCATTGGAGCCGTTTCCGAGATTCTAATTTTATATATATAAGATTTTCTCGTTTAAATATATATGATATTATTTATGTAGGTCACAAAGTAATACTTTGGAACCTGTACACCTGATTTACAAAACAGGCTTTGGCCCAAGCTTTTTTTCCGGTGTTGGAGGGTTACACAGCATTCAACAAATGTCTTGACCCTAAAATGCTCAAGAGTTGTCAATCGGAAGTAGTATATCTTGTGGACATCTCGACGTTCCCGAAACCGGACGGCCGGCTATAAGCAGTTTGCATGCACCACTGAGCCGGACATTCGAACGTCGCAAAAAACTGAAGATGGTGTACTAATTTTGTATATTTTGCGACCATTATTATTGTGATTTCATTAATATTGTGTCTTGCAGATCATGTACGGTATGCCACCGGAGTATCTGTTACGTATTTTGGAATATTATGGTTTATTGTGTCACGACATGAGACTGGAGGGTGAGTCTGTACAAAATAAATAAAATAGATAAGAAAAAAAAAATTAAAATGGCAGGTTTTTAATTAACTCATGTAAGTATGTGTAGTTAAGATCCTTTTAGAAAATGTCTGTCTGTATATCTTTTTCTAAGTTTGTTTCGCTGAATCGCTGAAGAGACTGGTCCGATTTTTACAGTGCTATACAAAACTGAAGCAAGTGTAATATTAGCAATATAGCATTTTCTTCTGTATTTCTATCTTGCCAGTCTTACTTAGGCCCTACCAATGACAGACCCTTGAGAAAACTAATAAAAAACCGGGTAAAATGCATTTTACACAACCTTTAATCCAAGACGACCTGCTAAGAGCTCTCTAATGATGCTAAAACGTATTTACTTCACGTTTTTTACGAAGCGGCAGTGCCTTTCGTCAGCTAACAACCTTAAAAAATATAACAGCGACATCTAGTTTTGTCAAATTAGCTCCAACGGCTATAGTTACCCGCGCCGGCTATACTTAGCCGCACCAAAGCTATAATTTTCAACTTTACGGTGCCCTCTAATGCTTGCGAAACTCTAATTCAATTAGACGGTTGAGGTTTGGCGGGCTTTTTTGATTGTAGAACAATTTTTTCACTAACGACACGGATTTCAGAACTGTCGCAATAACCTATCGTTGGGCAAAGAATCATGAGGTATATGTAAATCAGGGTTATATTAAAAGTCAGCAAAGTGTAAGACGATATATTATAATTATTTCAGTTACAATTCTTTCATTTTTTTCCTCTTGGATCAAGTAAAGATCACCTTTATTGGAGATGGGATGATTGCGTTAAATATAATTCAATAGGGTATATAACTGACTAGTCAAATTAGTTACTTTTTACTACACGTCAAAGCGCTAAGTTATAATTATAACTAAAATTGTATGAAAATTTTATTTGTGACGTCATAATATTTTATAGTCAAATCATTTAATATTAAAAGTCATAATATAATATTAATTAAAAATAAATAAGAAAACTGTTTGTCCGTTTTACTATTCTTAATTTAATAAGTTCAGCTAAATAATCTATTTTAACTATAGAAAAATACCTAATTAGGGTATATTTTAGGAATATGTATTAACTAACATTTGTCTGTCGAAGGTCCGATGGCCGTTGGAGCAGACGAGTTCTAAAGTGGAGACCGCGAGAAGGCTAACGAAGAGTAGGACGCCCCCTAGCCAGATAGACCGGCGACCTGAAAAAGGTGGCTGGGACGGACTGGATGCGAAAGGCGGAGGATCGTACGAAATAGCGCACATTGGGAGAGTCCTATGTCCAGCAGTGGACTGCAGTGGGCCAATTGATTGATTGATTCATAACGAAAATTACTATACCCATTAAACCCTTCCAACTTAGCTACATAGCTTGTGTTAGGTTTGAGTTCACATCTGTAGAGTAATAGCCACGTAACTTACTATAGGTAAAAAGGTTCAAACCTAGGCCTTTATACTACCAAAGTGAACCTTCTCCGACCCACTGCTAAAGTCAGGAGAGGTTACAGGAACACTGGTACCCTTCCTCTCAATTTTTTTCGGCAAAGTAATCGAGGGTATGATTTAAGGTGATTTGTAGACAACACCCTATCAAACCCTAGTTAGCCACTTGATAGCCATTTGATGACAAGTTTAGCCATTTTTTGCGAACTTTTCAAATCCACTAATAGAATTTAATTTTACGTAATTTTGCGGACGATGATATATAATTTGCGACTGCGGTTTCTATCGTTATAACGTCCGGTATTTAATATAAGATGTCGTGTTTGAAATTGTCTTTAATAGGGTTTAATTATTGCATGACTATGCTAGCTGCAATGCTTCGATATCGCCCTTGGGTTGTGGAGGTCAGATGGCAGTCGCTATCCGCAGTTAGGCTGGTAGAAAGCGGACCCCAGACTCCAAGTTGAAAAGCTTCGGGAGTGACTGGAATTAACGCTAGGATGAAGAAGAAGAATTATTGCATGACTATCTCACGATTTTAATGTGACTGCTAAGGACCATAGGTTCAATCCCAAAATGAAATAAAAAAAGACAGGTTGCACTCTGGGAGTGCCGGCAGAAGTGAAAACATTTTCTTTTGTTCTTTCTTCGTTATATACATAGAAAAGATAAAAAAGAACATACCATACCATACATATAATATAGCGCTAATCATAGAACCTATCACTTATTTTCTGCTAATTTTCTGTCAGAAGAAATTAATAAATTATGAAAAGAAAAAATAATCACATAAAATAATAAATTACAGAAAGAAAAAATAATCATGAAAAGTAATAAATTACAAAAAGAAAAAATAATCACCAAAGGTAATAAATATACACCAAAAGTAATATATAAGAAAAAACAATCACAAAAAATCCCTGAAAGCCAGGTGATTTGAACCCGATACTATCTGAAACTATAAGGACTTCCAGTCGAAGTGCTTACCGTTTAAGCTACGACGCTATCTATTGTTATTTGCAAAATACATAGTCTGTACCTAATCTTGTATGACGTCAGTCGTCGGTTACGGTTCAAAGGTCAACTAATCCTGACGCTTCCTTAACATTTTACACCCATCCAACGCCGCTAAAGAAGTTTTCACTTCAAAAATTAAATGAATTGAATGAAAAACGTGTTCTGCAGACGCTTTTTTCCATGTAGGATTAGGTTAGTTAGACATAGGTACGTATTAAACGTAAATCAGGAAGGGTAGTAGAAGTAGCATAAATAATATTTGAACATGTAGAATATTCTTGGTCCATAGGAAACTTACGTTTCAGACGTTTCGTCGATCACTGCGGTCTAGATCTTCAGTGGCGCAGGTCCATCAACGAAACTTCTGGAACGCAAGTTTCATATGGACCACGGGTAAACAGCCCGTAAGCAGTATATTCAACAAGCAACGCCGGCCTTTAAAGCCTAAAGACTAATATTGGAACAAAAACAATTGGTTTAAGCGCAGTGACAAATTGGTAAGCGAAAATCTGAACAAGGTTCTTGTCACCGATATGGTTAGCTAGTTCTAAGACGTGTTAACTTTGGCTCATTTTTTAGAGCACTTCTTAATCTACCTGGTTACAGTCACGACCCTGATTTGTTCGAAATATAGTTTACAGTTCCTATTCTCCCATCTTTTATTTTCCAATTGCTAAAAATATGAGTGGACAGGTAACGCGCAAAGACGTGTAAGAGAGATAATTGTAAATAGGTAATTTTTATTGCTTTTTAATATGAAATAAGTCTTCAAATCTCTAGAGCGAATATTTTGGGTACAATGTAAACTTAACCAACCTTTACCACCCGGGTCAAAAATACCGCTCAAAATTTAGTCATAAATTGACCAGGGCACGCCCGCGGGCAAATGTGATATAGTGTGATTTTTTGCCACTGACCGCCATGTTACAATTTATGATTTTATTTAGTGTGCGGCAAAAACTTAATCGATGGGTCAAGAGACCCTCGTGAGCGAGCTAAGGGTTGACGGTTTTTTTTTAAAGTCGATGATTTTGGAATGTCTTTGTGGAAATGGATTCGATAGAATTTGTAATGAATCTGAATAAAGATATTTGAAGATTTATGCTTAATTATTTATTGTACACGCGTAGAAGTATGAATAGGCACTTATACTTTTCCACAGTTTTTAAATGCTGAGTCGGGGCGATTAAGTTATTTGGAAACTTACTTTTTGCCAACGTTTTGGGTGCAGCACCCATGGTCACGACTTGACTGGTCTTCGAGCGTCAAAAGGATGCAGAGAATATCGTGATAAGTACCGACTTAGCATAAGTACAAAAGCCATGAGTTTTCCACAGTATTTCATTTTTAAACTGGGCTACTGGATACTTTTAGACCGGTTTCGCCTCACGGCATTCTCCAAAATACATACATACATACATATAATCACGCCTTAATCCCCGGAGGGTTAGGCAGAGGTGAATTAACACCCACATTTCACCAATCTGTATTCGGTCCCACGTAACAGGGGGTGAGCCTATTGCCGTATTCCGGGCACTATTGTTGACTCGAGCCGTGCATCTGAGGCTGAGTCTGGGCTGTACGTTTCTGTTTGATGTTAAAGTTAATCAGCCCTATCCCTTAGTCGCCTTGTACGACACCACATGGGAAGAGAAGGGGTGGCCCAAATTCTACTTTGCCGGGAACCACACGGCTAAGTATGTACACAAAAAATAATAATAAACAATAAATAAAAAATAGTAGAATGTGGAATTATATTTTCTTTCAGTATTGACAACGTTTGGGTATCATAGGTAAACTATAACAAAGTATAACATTTTCTCATGAATATAAGAAGTTTGTCACTTTTCTTGAAATTGGCTTAAAAATCTATTAAAATTATAAAAATACGCTATTAAAAAATCATGTAAGTGTTGTATTGGATGGATTCGTGGAGTAGCGATGCAATCGGCCTATATATTTTTTTTGCAATATTATTCCGATGCGAATCCCTTATAAAATTTCAAGTCAAAAGCCGCTCGCCTATTTATCAATACGTTGTAGAATTCCGAAACGTCAAATATTCGCTCAACTTAATTACAAAAGATTTAATACCTATAATTAAAACAAAACGCTACCATTAGTAAGGAATTGAAATAAATCCACCATTCTTAGGGGTGGCGCACACACGCCTACGAGAAAAAAAACGCATTTATTTTGATGTTTAGCCACCGCGTAATGATAAGTTAAGTTTAAAGGTATAATTAAAAGTATATCTAGAGTAAAATCATATCAGCAAGATAAAAAAATTACAAGTTCAATAGACCGATTAATCGATGATCGTACTTCTATTGTTCATTTTTTCAAAGTTGTATTGTATTCTGACGAGCATCCGCCGCCAACGTTGTTGCGATTTAGAACTGTTTTGATGATCGTCTGTCAATCAATCTTCTTATTCAAGTCGTGGTAATTTCAATTATTGGCAGTAATCATGGTCATTAGGTGCACGCATTAATGTAAATTTATAAACTGTGGGAATTATTTTGTGCGACTGTCGAAAAAAGGAGTGTAAGGAAGGTAACACGAATACATACAACTTTTAAATCAGGGTTATAGTTAAAAGTTTTATATCATATCGATTGAGATTGATACCTACGATTTTTATTAATAAATATGGGTTTACTCCGAGCACAGATATCATAATACTAACCCCGAGTGGTTATTTTATTTTAATTCCATATACAGTACAATTCTTCATAATGCATTACATGTAAACTTATATATATTATATGGATAGACGAATATTTAAAATATCTTCAATACCATCAATATGTAAGAAATCTATCAATCACTATTGCAGATAATCTATAAAAAGGTCCTTACCTCTTGTTTAGCAAAGGTTTATGGATGGGCACGAGTCGCCTGGTGTGATGTACCTATGTAAAAAAATAAAACCGCGGGCCCACAACTTTCTTCTTTTTTCTATATAGGGAATTCTTAACCATTATCGTATTATCTTTTTCTAGTTTTATCTACAACCAACACTCACATATAAAAAGAAACAAACATTAACTCTATCGAAACCGAAAGTAGTTTTAAATTAAACGGTTTGTGACAAAAAAGTGTCGCTTAAAAGACTGACCATTCACTTTTTTATAAAGTACCAATAAAAGTGGATTTATTGTGTCCAACCACTTAAAGTACCGTGACATCCGAGCCTTATTTTGTAACAATAGATAGGATTTCATCACACGAATTTTGATCCTAATTTCAACTTTTTATAGTACATTTTTGACTGGCATAATTATACTTTAAGGGTTGTCATAAGGTGACAAGTAGCTATCTAAGTATTGATTTTAAGTGACTTTGTATTGCCGAAAGGTTTGTATGGAGACATCTTTATTAGAGACATAAGTCGCTTAGTAACTGATAACAGACCTTGTATTTTTTTAATCCTTGTTTTTTCAATTCGTTTTTGTCACGTGTATTGCACGCGACCTATAGCACGTTTATTAGAATTGATACGTGTGAAGTGAATACTCCCTATAAGATACGGACTTTTTTTTTAACAAACTCACATATTCAAAAAAATTGTGGAACTAAACTGAGACAAAAACTAAGAGTTGTGATGATTTTAAAAGCTCATGCCTACGACCCAGAGACGGCGAGCGGTGTAGTCGGTTCGAGTCCGACATAACCTCCCCCTCCGGCTCCGGAGGTATACGTGGAGATTCCCCGCACGTAAAAAAAATACTATTGGAAATACTGAGCTGCACGATTTTTTAAATTAAATTCTGTATCATTATGCGTTATATTTTATTCAGGATCGACAGTACGACTATAATGCCCCTGGTGTATATGTTACGGTAACCACTTTCCATCAGATGGGCCGGGTGCTTGTCTGCCACCTTAGTGGTATAAAAAACATCGTACTATGGAGAATTTCACCAATAGCTAGTATACATTAGCAAAAGCGTACATCGAAATTAATCAAATGTCACACTTAAATTATCTAAGATATAATTACACGGACATTGCCATAAAACAAAAAACTTTTTACAACTAAAAACCGAATCAAAACTGCTGCCAAATTCCCCGAAGCTAAAAAGTCATAAAACCTTTTTAGCGACACTAAAAAAAGCGGAACTAACAAAAATTTTTTCTCGCCAAAACTTTTATTGGTTAATAAAACAAATTAGTTCAACAGTTGTATAGAAAAAGTCGGAGAAATTTATTAGTTTCCTAAACAATAAAATTGACTATCGCCACATCTTAATGGTGTTGGTGAAATACTGTTTACTACCGTACAGATAAGTCGTTAAGATATTGCTAAAGAGGACAATCGTACGAAAAAATCGCAGGTTTCTGCATATTTCTTAGTTTCACATATACATATATTCAAGCGGAGATTCAGAGGAGGGTAGAGGTGTATTAACTCTTCCATTTCGCCAACCATGATTTTCAGTCAACGTAATAGAGGGCGAGCCTATTGCCACAGTGTTACTACTACATACAGTGGAGAAACGCCTTTGATGTCGGACGATTCCGCCGCTCGCGTAAGTACATACGCTATTCGTCACAAATATGCAAGGGTTGTCAGATTTTATTTGACTACATGTTTCGTAACTTCTATCGATAGATTCTAGACGTTACTTTGAAATTATAGATATAAACTTACCTCGCGTCACGGGGAAATCTATGAAAAATCGTATGTGTTTATTGGCACTCGATGTCGAAAGACATCCGTACACGGAACAATAGTGCACCATTATGATATGAAATGAAAAAAATTCTTAATAATTGTCACGCGAGCGATACCTATAGGCGGCTATGGTAGTCCTCAGCGAACTTTCCCGCAAAAGACGCGATTTGGCGGACAGCACGTCCTCGTCCCCCGACGCGTCGCAAGTTCCCCTCCGCTGCTCTGTGTACATTCATCGCGCTACTGTATGTAGTAGTAAAACTGTGGTATTGCCGTCATGCGTAGGGCTACTAGATGGAAAAATCAAAAGTCCGCAGAAAAAGTAATATAAGAATTTCAATAGGGAAGATAGGTTTAAATGTACCTGCAACATGCAATCCAGTGATAAAAAACATGAAACCTCGCTTTTCTGCGCATCGGAGAGACACCGCACAGTTTGTTTACAGAATAGGGACACTGTGAGTGTGGTATGTGAGGGTACATGGCGAAATTAAAATTATTGAATATGTGTCGGAGTCGCAAACAGCGGGCGTCCACCGCTGAGCCAGTCAGCCTATGACCACGGCTGGTGTAGGCAGTGTTGCCAGATCACTGTTTCAAATTCACCCCAAAATGGATACGAAATCCCCCCAAAACTTAGGATTTTTTTCAAAATCCCCCCAAAGATAGTAATATTTAAATAGTGCCTAAAAAAAGTGTAGCATTAACAGCATTCGAATATGATTTTCGGCTAAAACATCAAGGACATAATTCCTCACAGGTTTTCGAGAAAATAAAAGGGAGCCTCGAGCTTTACTCTTCGCCTAGATTTCGGATGATATTTTCCAAAGTTTACGCGATTATCACTCATTGGGACATAACCAATTTTAACGGACTCAATCGCGATTTATTTACTTTTAAACCGACGTTTCAGCTACTTTTCAGAACCCATGTTCCTGGTTTGACTAAGGATGGCAGTTGTCATCTAGTTGAAAGTGTAAGTTATCTCAAAGTACCCGAATACCTATAATACCTAATCGAATGGAGTATAGATTCTCATCTCAGTTTAATGCTATTTGTGACATATGCTTAGTATTATGAAAAATTGTGAGATATTTTTGAAAATAATGGAATTAAATAAGATTCAGATTATATTTTTAAACATCACAGATATCTTCAAATCACACACACAGTTTGCAAGTTAAAATCCCCTGATTACCTCCAAATGTATTATTTTCCCTCCGACAATCCCCCCAAAAAAATTGTCCCCCCAAAAAATCCCCCGTAACTCAAAAAACCCCCCAAATTTGGGGGGCTTCCCCCCAATCTGGCATCACTGGGTGTAGGTAACCTGGTCGAAACGTCAGGCAATCAAAGGTATGTAAGTATCTATACCATGACCACGTTAATTCCCGTTATTTATATTATATATAGAAAAAATATTTTCTCGACTCAGATATGAAAATCGCAATGTCGTTCCTTATTCCCAACAATATTCTTCAATACCAGTAGTTATCGAGGCAGAGTCAGTTATATTAACAATATTGCTACAATAGAAAATTCGATTCCCGCTCAGTGTTAATATTTGCATGCATGAACATGAATATTTATATTCTAGGCGTTTATCTGTATGTATAACAAGAATGTATTTATAAAACAGGTAGGTTGTTATCTAAGTGTTATCTGAATTCTAAAATCCATAACACAAGCTAATTGGGCTATGCTTACTTTTGGTCTAGATAGCAGTGTGCAAAATATCCGACAATAAATATATTTACAAAACATGACTATTTTGACGAACTCGGTTAGTTTCCGAACGATAATAAAATAAGCTATAAGTATTTGATATTGTTTGCGCCCACACAAGTGAAGTCATAAAACATTCGGAGCTGGGGGCGGAGCCCTGGGGCTCTGCCCACAGAGGCGCCAATATAAATGATATACACCAGCGGTATTGCACTACTGACATATTTCTTTTGTAGATAAATTTGATAGATAGTCATTTAGGAGATATCAGGTTTATTTTTATACCACTTAGGTGGCAGATAAGCACATGGCCCACCTGATGGAAAGTGGTTACCGGGGCTTATGAAAGTATAGAACATCAGGGGCGTCACACTCGTGCTGCCGACCCTGAAGAAACCTACTAATACCCTTCTTGAACAATCCCATATTGTAGTCTGTGGTTGTAGCTGATGCCTTTGTAAAGTCTTGGGATAACCCCAGATTAGCCAAAGTGCTATATTTTGATCAAAACAGGGGAGATTACTGACGAACTAAAAAAAATCGGCTGATTTTTTTTAATCGTCATACAATAATCATGATTTGAAGCGAAATCTTCATGCGTTATTCGAACCTGCGACCTTACACAGAAGCCGTACTTACTGTACTATGTATACGATAAGCTTTACACTTGAGCGTTACATTAAATAAATTGGAGCACCCTTCCCGAAGGGTGGCGGCGTCACAAAGGGATGCGCACGAGTCAGCCATATGTCGCGTGCCTAGTTAGGGGTGGCTCTAGAAGAATCTTGTTATTTTTTTTTTATTTCTCGGTAGTAGCGAACAAAAAGGTTTAATGTAATGGATCTTTAAGGGTCTGTGGCTTAGAGCTAAGAGCAGGGTTGGCAAGGGGTTCCTATGATCCGATTTCTGCCAGGTTCTCCATTGGTGGAATGGTGCATAACAAACTGGAAAGAGGTAAGCTTTTTCTTCCCTTTGAAAATTTTCGCCCCTCGCCACTGAAAGAAAGAAAGAAAGAAATTGATTTTTATTGCGGATGAACACATACACATAGATAATATTTATAAAAGCAAAATAGAACAAAGAATAAAATAAAATAATACACAACAACTAAATTAACACCGGTGATGTATAAATAAATAGCTACTCGGTCACAATGTCCAATGGTCCAAACTCTTAAAAAGAATGCTTCAAGGATTTTTCTTATCTGTTCGCCGCCTAAGCAGCCAACGCGGCGTGTGACTTTCTTTATTGGTAATCTGTGTTTGATTCCCGTTTAAAGAAAATGTGCCAGAGCCTTGTCCGTTAATCAGTATGAGTATCGGCTTGCATGTAAGTTTTGCTTGCATGTGAGTTTGACTTGCATATGAGTTTGACTTGCATATGAGTCCTGGGTTCTTTAAGCGGGGCATGAAAAAGCACCTGATGAGGCCGTCAAGCTGAGTGCCACCATTGTTAACATGGTCGCACTCAGCTCACTCAACTCTGTAATGGTGGACCTCTTTACTGAAACTTTGCCTTCAGCTTACCATCAGGCGGTCAAATTGACGTGCCCTATATAAAAAAAGAGTTTGGCTTGCATGTGAATTTAACTTGGCCCCCTCGAATCTTGGTAACATACCCTGTTCTCATTTGATACTAGCTTTTGCCCGTGCATATGTAGCATATGTCCTTTTTCAAGGTCTAACCTACCCCTATACCAAATTTCATCAAAATCGGTTTAGTGGTTTAGCCGCGAAAGACGGACAAACAGACATACACACTCACACTTTTCCATTTATAATATTAGCATGGATTTAATTATAATATTTACATAGATATTAAACATTACTCACTGAGCGGACCCCGGAGGTCAGGTACCTAGAAAACTAACGAAAATAAGACTGTAACAACGAAAATAATAGTGACTATGATAGGTAGGTATGGTTTTTTTTTACGTGCGGTAAATCCCCACTGATACCCCCCCTCCGAAGCCGGAGGGGGAGGTTACGTCGGAGTCGAACCGACTAAACCGCACGCCGTCTGTGGATAGATGTGCTAGGCCAAAGGTCAGGTTGTCTCGCGACATCCTGGTATGGTAATATAGGTAGGTATCTCCTCAAAAGGTAGGTCTTTTTTTATATCAATTAGGTGGCAGATTAGCACAAGGCTCACCTGATGGAAAGTGGTTACCGTGGCCTATGTACGTCTGCAACACCAGGGGAGTCACTGTAAGCACAGAAAGTTTCAGTGCCGCCAGCAACAAGCCTTTGGTCTTCCCACTGACAGTAAAAAAAAAAACGAATTATACATACAGACTTCGTCAGTGACATTTTCTGGTCCCCAGTAATAAAGGGCGAACCTATTGAAATGCTTGGCTTCGATTTTCCAATCAAGTATTTTTTTTTTGTTAGCAATGTGTCAGCAGCAGTTCAGACATTATAGTGTCAGCAGCAGTTCTGACATTATATATGTAAGGGACTAAAACCAGTTTGTGAAATATAGAGTTGTGAGTACATCTTTACTTTATAGCCCCATATGGGATATAGGTACTTCTTCTACATCCTAGCCTTACTCCCCGTCGCATCCGAAGTTTTCAACTTGGAGTCAGGGGTCTGCTTTACCAGTCTAACTGCGGATTTGGCTGAACTTTGATGTTTTCCATGAAGCGACTGCCATATGACGTCCATTACGCAAAGGCGATATCGAAGCATTGCAGTTGGTCCAGTTGCTTGATTTTTGAGGGCTCCAACTACCCGTAAAGACTACCACAGATGTTCGTATGGTAACCGGGACGGACGGCTTTACGTGCTCTCCAAGGCACGACCAGACCAATGCAAATATCCATATTCATGCATACAAATATTTGCATTGAGCCGGGATCGAATCCGCGCCTCCTGCGTACCGGCCTCATTCACTACCGCTATATAGCCAGATATAGGTATAGCGTGAGAAAATTAAACTTATTCTAGAATTCTAGAAAACCTACCACGTTCGGCCCTACTCGATCGAAAAATATGGTCAAACAATTGTTGATATGGAGCAAAATCCATTATTTGCCACCTTTAGATTACTGGTTGTAACATCATCTCCCTCTGCCTATTACCCTCCGGTATAGGCAGAGATAAAAGCTCGCCATTTGACTCTATCCTTACCTCACGAGCCGAATCTATTGTCATTAAAGCTTTTATGCAAGCCGACCGGTTTCGATTACTTCTGACGTAGACTTTATTCAATAACATTTACCTATTTAGACAGTGACGGACTATTGGTAATATAGAAAGAATACAATTATCACTACCCCGTCTCGTCCGATGGGTGACTAACGGAAAAAAATGTAGACGATATCACTACCAGAAAAGGTTAACTCGATATAAAACCTTATAGCAATCCGTCTTGCCAGCGTACTTTCGTATTATGTTATCTGTGCCGGCGTGGAAACAATAAGTATAAGTTTCCCAACATTGGGAAAGGCTTATGTCTAGCAATAGTCTGTGACAGGCTAATTTATTGAGTATAATTTGAATCGAATACGTCACAGTTTCTCGTATTTTCCAAGGTTGTCTACCAAGCTCGCGTGCGACCAGCAACCACAGAGTAATGAATAGACAAAACTGACATATAATATCAACCATTTCAAAAAACGAATGGCGGGTAATTTTCGAGACCTCAAGCAACATATGGTGACGGCAGACGCCATTCGGAGCCAACTGTCATATCACCTCTCTCTTTTATGTTTAGAACATTTAGTATAGTGACGAAAGAGATGAAATGAACTTCATTAGTCGGTAGTACTATCATTTGAATGTCGCAAAAAAAGTGTATTGTTTGGTGCGCCTGCACACGTGCGAAGAACGGAAGTAGGGTAGGCTTTGGCGCGAATTTGAGCATAATACGAAAATTCGAATGACTACATACATACGTACATAAACAGGATATTGGGATTATAATCGGTTTTGGAAACAACATATGGATTATGGATGAGACATGAGCGTTTGGGGGTTGAATCGAGATTGTTGATAATTCTGTGAGTGTAAAACGTTTTTCGGGAGGAATATATAGCTTCCTTCTAGTTTATTTATTAGATAAATAAACATGTGAATTCCTATGTGAATTGAATTATTGCCTCTGTGGCGTGGTGGTACTGAACGCGGCCGCTACGCCGGAGGCACAAGTTCGATCCCCGATCAGTGCAAATATTTGTATTCATGAATGATTTGCATTGGTCTGAGTGCTTCTATGTATGTATTTACAAAAAAAACAGTATCTAAGTATGTTTATCCGCATTCTAGATTCCGTAACACAAGCTAGTTAAGCTATGCTTACCTTGGGTCTAGATAGCGTTGTGTGAAATATTGTAGAATAATAATTATTAATAATATTATTTTGTTAGTGATTATGGGATCTAATCCTTGATTTCCGTGGGTCTGGGGGTACAGAGTAAGTGCTACCATTGGCCTGTTCAAATGATGATGATGGTGCTGGATGTGCGTGATGACACTTTTCTGCCAAAGTTGAGAACAATTCCCTGAACCCTAAGAACATTTTATTACTATGAGCTAGAACATTCTCCCCGCTTTTGTAGATATTGCAAAAGATCTAAAATATAATTTAAACCTAGAATTTATGAGTTAATCTAATTTTCTGTTCTTTTTTTTAGTTATTATAAGCGCAGTATTTATTCTACTAATATGTACAAATATTATGAATTTAAAAGACACATATATGGGTACTTACATACAACCCTGATTCCCGCCATTTTTGGAAAAGTCTGGTGCGATTTTTGTTCGAAAAAGAAACCGCAAGGTATATTCTGTTCCTGAATTGCGTCAAAAGGACATGCATTTCCATTGATATAATTTGTGGTGCGATTAGTATTTGGTGCTATTAAAAAGGTGCACTCAATGGCATGCTCAAATCCGTTACGTATAGTGTAAATAATTACAAATAATGTCAAAGAAAAAATCCAATACCATTGGTTCGTAACCAATAACGCATAATTATAGACCCCAAAACAAAAAATATTTAACCCTTGAATGGTCATGGATCGATTTGGGGTCCCTCGCACGTGTCAATATTAAAAAAAAAAAACTTTGTTTACCAATAAGAACTGATTATAATTTATGATGTTTTATTGTTTTGGTGACGTAATTGGCTACTGGATTGCTTTTTACTCTGACCGTTACATGATATTCCTTTTTGGATACCCATATTTGTATAAGGGAGGTCTTTCTTGTCACTTTTAGAATTTTTTACAGTCAAAACTTATAGAAGCTGTGCTAAGAAATCAGGTTTTTAGGTTAGAAATAATCCATCAGGCTCAGCCATAAGTGCTTCAGAAAAAATCAGCTATAGGAAACTCACATAGCTTGTAGATGTGTCCTGTGCTAATCGGAGGGATGTGCATAGAAACTTGCTAACCTAAAATGTAAGTCATTCCCACATCCAGGCTGGACAAAGTCAATGAGAATTCCCGGTTGCACCACAGCATAGAAAAACTTGCCTGATATAATCGTGTAAACAAACATACAAAATTTATAACACTCGAATCGAGAACCTCTTAAGAAGTCAGTTAAAAATGTAATTTAATATGTGAAATTGGTGAAAAATATACGTAAGTGTTTATAGTAATAAATGAATTATTTATTCATTTACAATATACCTTGGGAATACCTACACAAAATATACAATATGGATGCGCAGTCGTACACCTAAGAAAGTATAGTAATATAGATACGCTTCGTAAAAAAATAAATTTGGTCCAGATTAAATTGTTTGTTTAACTTAAACAACTTAATTTAAAAAGGTAAGATAACGTCTTTCAAACGACATAATAAACTACAGAGAAAGTATTAAGAGAGTCTATAATTTCGTAAACTAACATAAGCGGTCTAAAAATTTAAATAAAAATGCATCATTAAAGAAAAAACGCGGTGATCAAAGGGTTCAAAGTGCCGATGTGGCTAAATAGGGCATCGTTATAAATCGAAGCGCGAACTAAGTATAGTTGACTAAATGGCACTTAACCCTATAAACGATCAAGTCTCTTATGACCAAGACAATAGGTTTGCATTAGCATGGTGAACGTCAATTAGGTACTTTTATTCCCGTATTTTGCATAAATTACTGTAGATATTGGTATTTAACTGAAATAAAGGAAAGTTTCGCTCATATGGTTGATAAAATAATAAAATTGTAAAATTACATTTTCTTATTACATTCCTACCCCGAATGTAGGTACAATTTATTTCCGTTTATAATTTTTAGTAAGTATAGGTTAATTTTTTTTAACCTCATGTAGCCAGACAAGCCTTTTTACATCTATCAACAGATTCAGTTAAACCCAATATACTCCTATTATGTTATATAAACATTCGCTTATAATTCACTAAGCCTAAAAAGAAAGAAAAAATATCTTTCCAGCCTAATTCGCTTAATAATCTTTGTGAATGTTGTTATTTTTTGCAGAAGCGCTTTTAAAAATGGATAACCTATTTTATCTGACGCAATTTCAAAGCCAAACTAAAATGAAAACCCAAACATAAAAATCAAAGTTAACTTTATTAAACGATTACCCTCCGAAGTGGATGAAGTCATTTAGAAGCAAAAATCCCATGTTTGTTTAGCAATAATATTATAATAGGGGCCTAAACGACCCACCGACGGTAAATAAAGGGTTGACTCTCAATTTATTAGGCCAACATATGGGTGCTTTTAGTCCAATATTTTGTTGGATACGTTTTTGATTGTGTAAATAAATATCGTGAAAAGAATAGATTAAAATTGAGAATTTAAATTATATTTCTCGCTTTTGTTAGGCGTGAGATATATAGAAAAGGTATAAAATGATGAGAGGCATAAAATATAAGGCATAAAATATAAGGCATAAAATATAATGCATAAAATATTATAAACGCGAAAGTTTGTAAGTATGGATGATTGGATGGATGGATGGAAGTTTGTTACTCTTTCACGTAAAAACTACTGAATGGATTTTAATGAAACTTTACAATAATATAGTTTATACATCAGAATAATGCATAGGCTATATATCATCACGTTACTATTCAAGGGAGCGGAGCAGTGATCATTAATGTCAAAATAGTCGAGGACAAAGTTGACTTGAGAGGTGAATTTAACGCTCAATAGCGTCGGCTCAACACTAAGTGAATAACCGACACCCACGCGAGCGGAGCCGCGGGCAACAGCTTAAGGCACAAATAGCGTTAAACAAATCTATCAGTGACTGGCCACTAACGACGCTTATGGCTGACGGGTCAGACATCAGCTGTAGTCGTCTGGTCGTACCAATACGGCCGAAAAATCAAAGCTGCATAACATTTAAGAGAACACCGGACTCTGAGGTGAAGACCACGGATATGGCCGATACTAATGCTGTGAAAGTGATGATGATGATTATACGATTCGATGCGATCATAGAGCAAAATCGCATTGATATGTACGATCTTGCTTTGACTATGCCTTATGTATCTTGTTTTTTCTGATTTCTTTCTTTTTCATTTATTCATTTGCGTGTAATGTGATACAATGAGAGATGGTAATATAAAATATAGTAACTATATCTAGTCCAAGCACATTTCGGCCATAATGTTGGCATGCAAACACAGATAATTATAAATAGCAATACCTATCTACTTAAAAACTAAAAATATAGCAGTCACAATAAGAGCACAGCGGCTGCTACAACGCATTTCTGTAGTGGTACGAACGACATGCATATTTCTTTAAAAAGTCTTCCACCGTATAAGAGGTCTCGTTCAGAAACCATTTATGTAATGCAACACGATTTTTTTTTATAAGGTCTATAATCGACGCTGGCAATGAGTTGTAAATTAGTGGAGTCATGTAAACACAACTACGTCTAAAAATTTTGTAACCTAGGTACCGGCATCTCAAATGGCTTGTGGTTGATAATTCACGATTTGAATTGCTTTTCTTATCTTCAGCTTAGCGTTAATGCCAGTCGCATCTGAAGCTATCACCTTGGGGTCTAGGGTCCGCTTTTTTCAAGTCAACTTCTATATTTTCCGTGAAGCGATAACCATCTGACCTTGACCTTGAATAGCCCTGCTACCTATTAATTCCGGCTCCAATATTTTATTATTAGTATTACGCCACTACTGATAATTTACGATTAAATCTATAACAACACCCTTATCATAGAATTTTTTCACATTTACACTGAATAAGTCAACATTTCAACACCCCATATCCAAAGTGTCATATCTAAAGAAACGGCGGAATCCATCAATATTCTTACCGCGGTAGCACGACATCCCGTGGTGTGGCCAGCGTGCTACCGGGGTAGCCACTCAAAAAAAATTCGATTGATTTGCGAAAAAAAATGGCGGGTCTTCACTTTCGTTTGATTTTGCACGCCCACTCAGCGGTCCTGTGATATCCTTGGCAGAAAAAGTTTTTTTGTTGATGGATTGACGTTTGAGATGTGTGTGCAGGACTTCATGTGAAAAATGTTGATTTTGCAGTTAATTTTCAGTAAGAGAATTACTAATTTTTTGGCGCCAACGTGGAAAAGGACAAATTGCGGCAGTGTTTAACTTTCTAGAATTAGTATAAATTCGTGTTTTTATGTATACAAATGGTGGATTTTAGACATAATATCTCAGACAACGCACATAAGAGTAATAGTAATATATTGACGTGAATTGTAAGTTTTCGATTTGGTTCCAGAACGCCATAAAAGCTTATAGTAAAGTGTCTATTACTTAACTGTTGTAAGAATATGACTGCAACTAGGACTACGAATTAACTATAACGGACTTTTCTTGATGAATATTAATTTAATTTATCAAACTGGGTATTTTCCTGTAGTTAAAATAAATTAATAAACTAAACGTATTAAATTAAGAATAGTAAAAGAGTGAAAACAGTTGAGCCGGTTCTTATTTTATCGCTCTTATTTATTTTTAATCATCCACCCAACCATTAATAGTAAATGATTTGACTATTAAATATGATGACGTCACAAATCAATTTTTCATATATTTTTTACTTATAATTTACCGTTGTGACGTTTAATAAAAAGTAACTAATTTGACCAGTTAGTGAAATACCCAATTATTGTATTTTCCAGTGTCTATTACACTGGAATATACTCAAAGAAAGACTGAAGAGAGTAAAAGTGGTCTAATGATGATCGGTAAGTTGCAGAGGTATACTTTACTTAGCACAAAAATCCTCTAGACTATTGCCTAGTCTAGTACCTACTGCGCTATTTTCTATATGAGTGTCCTAACTCCCATCCTTCTCTTTTCTCTAACAAGCATGCAAGTAGTTGCAAGCATGTTTCAACACCTACGTTCTTCATAAGCAATGTTCAAGCAAAACCAATGTTGCAAGCATTCTAAACTCACTACGGTAACTACTTCTATAAGATACTTCGTCGATAGAGATATTGACTATAGTAGTTACTTAAGGAATTTATACATGATAACACAACTTATAATAATTTGATAATAACACAGTCGACTCCGTCAACGTTTCTTCCTCGTTACACACACGTGATTGAAGTAATCGTCAGAATACCCACAATATTGGCAAATTATACTTAACGAGGTTCACAAATCACAGGAAAATCTTGATTAAGTCATCAACTTTATGGGTGACAATCAGCATGAACTGCTGACAAAATCACTGATGTTAAAAAGTGCGACGTTGTTACAACTTGGTCTTGATCTTGATTAGGGTTTTATTGAAGCTGCTGTGTGAGGTACGCAAGTTAACTTGATTTGGAAGATCAGTTCATAATTATGGTTAACGAAGTTTGTAATGAAAACAAAAGTATATGACACAACAGTACATCAAAACACTTTGTTAACCATTATTCTCACTGAATTATTTTTAATTGTTATCTTAGCGCTAAACCGGTAACTGAACCTGACACCGTCCAGTAAATCCCCCCTCCCGAGGAGGGCCAGACTAAGAAGAATGGCCCTGGGTCAGCCGGGGTGCGAGGGATATGTCGCGAGACAACCTCACCTTCATCCTAGCACATCGACCCACAGACTTATTCGGTTCGAGTCCAACATAAACTCCCCCTTCGGCTTCAAAGGGGGGGGGGGTGTATCCGTGGGGAATTTATTATAGTTATGCTTAAGCTTGTTATTATAGAAAGTTGGTTTTTAAATCTTATTGAATTCTGGTTTAACCACCGCTATAACTGTAATAAATCTTTTTTCAAAATAAAGTGGACGGTAAAACGCATTAGCATTTTCTAGAATTTTAAAACTAAATCAGAAAGTTGGATGGCTCGAATACGGAATGCCTGATGTGATAACATTTTAGTCAGTTTAAATATCTATCTTGCTAGATGAAATTCATATCCACCATTAGAGAATTCTTCCTACAAAATAAATGACTTCGTAGGTGGTACTAATCTCACACACGCCGACGCAAATATAATATCAATGAACAAAAAAGTTTCTAATCAATTTGATTAAAAAACCTTTTTACATTGGTGACCGCGAATAATGACGCCACAGGAAGCCCGCGTTCTTTTTGAATTTCGAACAATGATATCCAGTGGTTCGCGCCCAAAGAATGACATTTAAAGAAAAATAGACTATTTTGTACAAAAAATAATACTTTTGTGGTTATATCACTTCTGACACGGGCTACTGAATTTACAGATCAATTAAAATAGTTAATTTGAAAGAATTTAAATTAATGATTCATCACCAGGGTGTGTCATTTTCATACTACAAAAGTTTCTGATAGCACTTGTTAATAAACAGACAGAAGTCTGGCACAGTCTTCCTTTTTTGATTTGGGGGTCAGTTGGCAGTCGCTTCCCTATAACCCAATCAGATCACAATTCAATTTATTGGGGAGTGAACTCCAGGTTCCAAAGTGCCCGTAAATGCAACTAGAATTCATCCTTAGATGAAGAGAGACTGTGTTTTTATTCAGAGCGATGGATGTTTGGCAAAAGATAAAACGACAACTCTTCGAGGATACAGAAAATCTCTTTAAAAAAGTATTTCAAACGACTTTGGCTTGATGCAATACGTAGCTGTGGTGAGGGGTTCCTATACCCCGATTGCTTCTGGCTGGATGGGTCGCGTGCGCGTGCACAACGACAAACTTGATTCAGGTAAGGTGTTTACAGAGGCTTCCCTTTAAAAAAAAATCGCTAGTGATCTTCCTCCGCTCCTAGAACAACGTACTACATTATATGTTTCCTTTTATGTTAATTTTATATAACATTATTAACATTACTCTTATCTAATCCCTACTAGAACCTATTCTGAAAGCAATAGACAATCCAACTAGAATCTTTGTCCCAAAGAAAACATAATATCTGACATTCCGCAAAACGATGTGTCAAAATGGTCGCAAATAAAAAATATTAAATAATCGAAAAAAAAATGTTAAACAAAAATTTCTTATAGTTTCAATACCCGACCGTGCTCATTGACACGTCTCGGGTAGAAAAAATATTTCGCTGTAAGTATCTATTTAAATTATTGCTGATGCTGCTTCTGCAGAGGCTCTTAAGCGGCGCTTATACTCCAAACTCATTGGGGATTATGAATTTGTGCCGTTTGGAGTCGAAACGTTGGGGACATGAGACCTTAGTGCCCGTAATCTCTTCAGGGAGACAGCAAATCGTATGGTCGACGCTTCTCGTCACCAGCGGGCTGGTCTCTCTTTTAGACAAGGCTGCCAGTCTTCTGGGAACATTACCAGAAGAGGCATGCAAGAATTTACACGGAGAAATTACACTTTATAATCTTGAGTCTTTCCCAAGAATATATCTAGCAATTCGCGTGTCCCAGGACTTCATTTGCCTCGCAGCTTAGGTCCAAGATCTGTGTCATGAGGTTTAAATTTCCTTTACAGAAGATGGCGACAGAGTTATCCCCAGAATTGAAGGAGCAGGTGATTGGGGGGTTAGCAAGTAACTTGGCACATGTCGACGAACCGATCGGTCTGGGTGTCCCCGGGCCCCTCGCCGGGGACAAGCTACGGGACATCCCAGGTTCAGATGCGGCTCAAGATGAAGCTAGGAAAGAAGAGGTCAGTGTATTAAATTTTCTTTTCAGAGTTTCGTTCTTCAAAATTATAAACGGTATCCTCAGGGCCACTTCGTTTTCAGTCTGTTTGTCTGTCTTCATGTATGTCTGTGTATTTGTCTCTGTCAAGACTTTTTTCTCAAGAGACGCGTGCAAGTATTAAGGTGAAATTAATATCAAATAATTAAATCTGGGGAAGTACCTCCGCCCTACAGAATACCGCGCCCATAATAACCTCGTGTTGTGTTCCCGGCGGTGAGTAGGGTAGACAGAGTTCATCGGAGAGATTTCGTGCTGTCAGTGGGAAGACCAAAGGCTATTCCTGCTTTGTCTTCTACACTGACGGCACAGAAACTCTCTGTGTTTACAGGGTCGGCAGCACGAGTATGCATCCCCTGGTGTTGCACACGTCCATTGGCCACGGTAGCCAGTTACCATCAGGTAGGCCGTGTGCTTGTATGCCACCTTAGTTGTATGCAATGTACTGAAGCAGTGAAAAAATCAAACATTTAAGGCAAAGTAATCTAAATGTACAGTCGTTTATTTCTATATCGTCGTCTATTTATAATTCGCTGGATTACAGGACTGGAATAATGTAAACCTGGCACAAAAGGATTTTTAATTCGGAATATGTTATTATGAAGGCGGTAAGATATATATGAAATTCATGTTCTTCCCGTAGGACCCCATCTCATCATCCTCTTACACCTTGGCAAGCGACCAGAGTCTGTACAGCCACCAGGTGGACTCCTGGCTCCGGGGTGGTGTGGCCTCCGCAGAGAACACTGGAGTCCAGTACACAAGGTTGGTTGGAGCATATCTAGTATCCTATTAGACATGTTGATTCCCGGTGAAGTAGAATAGGTAGGACCACCACAGCTCTTCCTGGGGGTGTCGTAACAGGCGACTAAGGGATAGAGCAGGTATCCATCCGATAGGAAACATACAGCCCAAGATAAAGGGCCCCATAAACAGCAATAGTTTACCCTCCTATTACGTGGGATCGAAAATCACAGTTGGCGAAATGTGGGTGTTAAATGTGTTAATACATCTCTGCTTAGGTACTATTTATAGGCGTGAGTATACGTATGTATGTATGTATTTTTCTGTCGTACCACGTCGCGCAATTACGATTCAATTACGATTCAGATTCGGCAGCGGTTCAGAGGGAAGGAGAAGGTGATAGTCACCCGTGTGTAGCTCCATCTGTCTCTCTCAGGTTAGGAAATGCAAAATATTATTAATAGGTACTAGCTGTTGCCCGCGGCTACGCCGGCGTGGATGTCGCTTATCGCGTAGTGTTCCCAAGCTCTAATTCACCTCTGTACCAAATTTCATCAGGATATCTTCATTAATTACAAACATTCATCCCCTTTTCTCCTTCCCCCCCCCCCCCTCCTTTTAATCCCTTCTATCGCGATAAAAGGGAGCCTATCTCCATTCCTAATCTTTAATATCCATCCCTGTACCAAGTTTCAACCATTTGAACGAGTAATTTTTTGTATTCAAATAATTTGTGGCGGCCTGTTCGACCGCCAACCGCCAAGTCCGCACGCTTGCGCCGCTTCCGCGCTGCCCAGCGCTGTGACTTAGCGACCGAAATAACTACACTGTCACTTCTCTGTATATGCCGGCCGGATTTGTTGACATAAATGATCACTGTACCACTCCCTTGAGTAGTAGCTAATAGCCTTATGTGTTATTCTGATGTATAAGCTATATTATTGTTAAGTTTAATTAAAATCCATTCAGTAGTTTTACGTTAAAGAGTAACAAACATCCATCCATACTCATATTAGAAGGATTCGGTCCTAATCTGAAGCATCAGGTGTTTGTTCTTAACCATATTGCAAAAATTCATAATTCATGCATAATTTAAGATTCACATTGTCATTTATATTAATGGTAAAACTCAAACTAAAACTAAAAAACATGGTAAATGTCCCGGCAATTGTTTTACTATTAATATATTGCAAAACTTAGGTACGAAAACTTATTAAAATACTAGCTGTTGCCTGCGGCTCCACCCGCGTGGATGTCGATTATCGCTTGCCCGCTTTTCTGTTGAAATTTTTCCTGAATTTTCTTTGCTATAAACCTCACGGAGCCCGAGACCTTTCCAACGCATGCAAAACCGTGGAAATCGGTTCGTGCGTTCTGGAGTTACAGCGTCAGGAAGGAAAACCCGACTTATTTTTATAGTTCTTTTTTTTTTTTTTTTACGTGCGGGAAATCCCCACGGATACCCACTCCTCCGGAGCCGGAGGGGTAGGTTATGTCGGACTCGAACCGACTAAACCGCACGCCGTCTGTGGGTCGTAGTGCTAGGCCGAAGGTGAGGTTGTCTTGCGACATATCCCTCGCACCCCGGCTGACCCAGGGCCATCCCTTTCGGTCTGGCCCTCCTCGGGAGGTGGGGACCACGCCGTCCCCGACTCAACCCCGGTGTGGGGAGGCGCGCAACGTCCTACGATGCGCGCCGCCGCCGTGGCCTGCTTCTACTAGGGTGACGGGCGGCTCCACCCGTCACCCTCAGGCCCGCGCTCATGGGGGGCGGAGGTCGGTTAGCGCCCTCCGACGCCCAAGCTGCCTTCGGGCGCGTGCAGCGATGTCCGCGAGTCTTTCTCGCTCATCGCGCCGCGCCCGTCCCGCTGTCTCCTTCGCGAGCATGACCTGCTCGCAGAAAGAGGCGCTGGCCGCCCACGCATCCGCGCAGCGGACCATCGCCGCGAGCAGGGTGGAGAGCGTGAGCACTCTCATCCCCAGGGCCTGCACAAGCTCCCGCCTCGGCGCCTCAAACGCCGGGCACTCGGTGAGCGTGTGCAGCCCCGAGTCCACGCTCGCGTCACAGTGATGGCACTCGGGCGTTGGCTCAATACCCATCAGATGCAGATACCGCCCGAAGCTACCGTGCCCGGTGATAACCTGCGTCTGACGGTACGAGAGGCTCCCGTGTGGCCTCTCTAGCCACTCCCCCATGATGGGTCTTACCACCGCAATCGCGGCGTGCCCTTTATTTTTATATAGTAGTGGATATCTATTAAAACTTATCAAAATCAAACTGAGGGTTTCTGAAGTTTTAACCTCATAAAACGTACATTGACTTTCTTGACAGATTAGTCGGAAACATATTAACGAAATTTTTTTTTTTTGACACATTTCTGTCTAATTGAATAGAAATCACGTGCTTTGAACGGTACCATTTCAATCGAATCGTCCCAATGGCCCGATTTAACTGAATGTTTGCAGAAAAAAGACATATTTGACCACTTTCTAGCCCAGAAATAGGTCCCTATGGGTCGCAGGAACACATGAGTGGCAGTGCATAAAATACACAGAAACAAACAGGGTTTTCTATTATGTGTAAGTCAACAAGCGGCCACCGCCGGCGACTTCGTACACGTGGACCTGTTTTACCCCCTTAGGAGTTGAATTTTGTAAAATCCGTTCTTAGCGAATGTCTTCACCTTATAAGGAACCTACCTATCAAATTTCAAGTTTGTAAGTGTTATAGTTTCTGAGATTTCGTGATAAATAAGTGACAGGTAACTCGCCTTTGTTATAAATTATTATTTAATTAGTTGTTCTACTCCACAGAATGCCTTTTGCCCCGAGACCAAACGTAGCCCCTACTTCTAGCCTGGACCCTGCCGGCCTGTGGTACCTGATGGCCATGATTCTACCACTCTTCAGCATCAACAACGGCATGCAGTGGGGCTGGTGTACTCCTGAGTAAGCTGCCCACTTATTTATCTACCAACATTCTTCGAAACATAGTGCTTTCTAGACCCTCTAAATAGGCATAGTTTTTTTAAACTCAATTTATATCTAAATACATTCATGCATACCTACCAATATTTGTACTAAACAGCAATCTAATCACCGAGTTGATGAGAGTAATTTACTTCTTGAAGTTTACTCGGCTTAAAAAACTTATATTGCCATCTAGCGTCATTAAGTTACAACATTCAGGAACGAGTTTCAATTTAGTTCAAAATAGTTTTAGAGATGGCGGTTTTCTAAAATTCTTTAGTGTAGCGACATCTAGTTTCAAGAATAAGAACCATGCAGTTTTTCATCCTGATACTAGATGTCGCTATCCTTAATTTTACGTAAAAGTTTTCAACATTTTCAGGACGGTTATGAATGCTGGAGAGCTTCTCATCACTCACGTTTCAAGGTTCTGCCATGACGTTAGGGCTGCTATACGAAGACTAGCTCAAGAGCAGCTTGCCAGAGATTTATTCGCTACTGTCATGGATATAGTTCTCATAATCTATGCCATTGGGTTCCTCATTCTATCCCTATATCAAGCTTGCTTCTTTGATTAAAATAAGTCCAGTGAAAAGTGAAGTCAATGAAACTATTAGACTGTGTTACGTAATTTATAATTTTCCGTTTGGTACTTTATTAAAATTCTTGTAATAGCAGATGTAGATTTTTATTACACAGTTTATATTATTGACGAAGGGTATAGATAACAAATAATTAAGTCCAAAAGAGACCGATGAGGCACTGTCGCAGGATTCTCGAGGTTGGGAGAAGGTCAAATGGCAGTTGCTCCCGTTAAACCAAAGCCAAATGAGCCAGAGGAGAACGAACTTAGGCTTCAAAGTGCAAGTTATGGATACAACTCGAAAACATCATATCCCTAATGATTAAAATAATTTGTCACGGTATTTGTATATTTTTCTGAAAGCAAGTTTAATATAGGTAGGTATTTCATGTTTAAATTTCATTTGAAACATTTTAGAGCCTAGATTATCTAGAATCTGAAACAGCCATATTCTTCATTAAAGAGCAACTTGAGACCTCACACGGCTCATAGTTAAGTTGGTAATCGAGCAGTTGAGCACTATTCTACCCAGGTCAATCTTAGGGTGGGTTAATATTTTTAACAACTGTCTCGGAGAGCGCGCCTCGCCGTCGTCGGTCCCAGTTGGGTAGTTCTGGCCTGAAAGCATATAGTCTAACTACAGAACTTCGATATCGCCGAAGGATTGTGGTCCTATGGCAGTCGCTTCACGGAGAACATCGATCATCATCGGAGGTAAGACACGACGGTATCTCTGTCAAATTGAGCAGCCCGACAGGGGAAGTACCTCCGCCTTACAGAATACTGCGGCCATATTAAACTCGTGTTGTGTTCTTGGCGGGCGGTGAGTAGGGTAGCCAGAGCTCACTGGAGAGTATTTGTGCTGTCAGTGAGACCAAAAGCTAATTCCTGCTTTGTCTTCTACGCTGACGGCGCAAATACTCTTATGCGTTTACAGGGTCGGCAGCACAATTGTGACTTCCCTGGTTTTGCATACGTCCATAGGCCACGGTATCCACTTTCCATCAGGTGGGCCGTGCGCATGTCTGCCACATCAGTGGTATAAAAAAATTCGGCCTTTTCTAAACTGAAAGCCGATTCCAACTATGTTGGTTAAAGGCTCTGACAATGATGAACCTGGGACCTCATATGCAACTAGCTACATCATCCGCATTCGCACGCCACGTGGGAGTTTATGATCTAAACCTTATCTATCATAAATATTTTAGTATGTCTCGGTTCAGGCTGAAGAATTCAGTTAACGAGGTCAGTAATGCATGGTAAATATGAGTTACACGACTCTTGCACCGCTGAAATATTTTCGCCATTACTAAGCGTGTTCGTAACTAAACAAACAAGGCTATATCAAGGCTTTGCTTAGGGTTGTCACAAAATAAGAAGTGATAATTTCGAGTACAGAAAATCTCATGGTTTTTCAACCCCGAATAAGATCACATTCTTAAGAGCCTGATCTGTTAGCAGATAAGGTTGGGGCCCTGTTGAAACACCTACATAGAACTTAAAGTAAACGTCGGAAGTTTAGTGGTGAAGGATTACGTTGAAGAGGTCCCGGGTCCAAATCCTGGCTATTACACCACCGACGTGAACCCTCTCCTAGCATAAGCAATTTAGCTTACTTGGATGGGTTAGAGGGAATATTAGTAATTGCAGTTGCTAATATGCTTTATAAAAAAACTGGTTAACTCTCTAACTAAAATGCAACTCGATTTGCGTGACGGTGGCGCCATCTAAAAACCAGCGCTTCGTATACCTTGGTGCTGGTGTGCGAAGCATTCATGCTGAGATGGTGGCCCATTTAGGTACGCACGATTTGCATTGAATTTATCTATAATTTTATAATCCTTTTTGAAAGCATTGCCTTATCTTGACTAACTTAATTTTTTTTAATAAAGTTACTACACAATAGTCAAAGAAAACTAAAAGAAAATCTAAAAGTTAAATGTAAAATTTTGTTTTTTTTTTCTAATAGATTTACTATAACTCTTGTCTTAACTTAATACCTAAATGCTAGGCCTTGGGTCAGTCGGTGTGCTACGGAGGCCCGAAGTGGCGTGCGGTTTTAGTCGGTCCGAGTTTAACATAACCGCCCCCGCCGGGCGGGTGGCGGAGTGGTATCCGTGGGAATTTCTACACGAATATGTACCCACGTTGCCAACTAGGGTAGCCTGCGGTAACACCTTTCCATTTCCTATAATCCTGGCATACAACTGCAGCTTTTTGGCAGAAATGCACACGGCTCACCTGATAGAAAGTGGTATCCGTGACCTATGGACGTGTGCAACACTAGGGGCATCACACTCGCGCTGCCAGCCCTATTAGAACAAAGAGTTTCTTCAGTGTAGAACATAAAGCAGGACAAGCCTCACGTCTTCCCACTGTCAGCACAAAAACTCTCCAGTGAGCTCTGGGTACCCTCACCACCGGGAACACAACACGAGGTAATTATGACCGCGGTATTTTCCAGTTGGACTGCTCAATTGGACGGAAATACCTCTTCAACTACAGTCTACTTTCATAATTATTTTCATACGTGCTCACCGGTAGCAGGTACTCTTGAACTACCCTTTAATACATTGTGGCAGCCCTATGAACACGGATTATGTTTGAACAAATGTTAATTCATTACTTCCACAATGATTACGGTGTTTCAGGTGTAATGTGCTCCATTAAATTTATTATTATTGGTTCCATGTGTTATTCTTAGCATAGCTTCAGTGATTCGTCATACGTATGACAATTTTCATGGCATATGAAATTTTAGATGACATTTACATAATGGTGTATGGGTTTATATGTTTGGCCTTAATAAAATCGTGGAATGAAGGACAGCTGTATCGTCATTGGCATTATTCCCAGTTGCAAGGGATTTGTAGGAGCAACTGTTGTCTGACCTTCCAAACCCAAGAGGAAATCTGCACCAGAGTCTTAACTGTCACCGTAACTGTCAACGGTATACCTGCTTGCAGGTGAGGTACGCTTAGACCCAGAAGTTCGAATATCCTCCGAAATCCTAAGGGACATTGTAAGGTGACCACCTTAACCTTCTCGAAGAATGGAAACTAAAGATTATGCTAAATCGATTTAAATAGAAAAAATTGAATCGGTCTAGGCGAGGTTTGAACCCGCGATCTTTGCCTTACAGGGGCAAAGCTTTGACCACTAAACTACCAGACCTCGCCTAGACCGATTAATTTTTTCTATTTAAGTCGATTTCAATATTCAGCATGAAAAATGCTTAAAAAATTAATTCAAATTGTTAGGGTAGAGTAGTCAAAAATCAATGTTTAAAAATTATTGAAAAATCATTCATTGGATCCAATAGGTCGGAAAAATATCAGTGTGTATTTCTGTGGCGCGGCGGTAGTGAACGCGGCTGCTACGCAGGAGGCGCGGGTTCGATCCCCGCTCAGTGCAAATATTTGCATGCATGAATATGTATATTTGCATTGGTCTGGGTGTTTCTATCCCAACAAGCAAAATCAGTACTTAAAACGATCTTAAGACTACTTTTATTTGCACTTATAAGAAACTTGTAGTATGCTACATAGTTGAATTTGGGCGCAGTTATAGGAGCGTTTATGCTTATAACTATCTTATAATCAACTTATAAAATGTTACTAAGCCCTATAATATACCTACCTAAGCCAGCTGGTAGTCCCGGTTGTTTTGTGATAAATAAATACTTAATAAAAAAGTAAATACAAATTTATATTACTATTATTTTTATTATTGTAGAAAATTACTAATAACAGTAATATATGAACGGAAATATAGTGTGTGAACTCGGGGGAATATCGTTTTTACTGTAAATGTATACCTACCACTATTTGATAAGTTCCACAATGCCCTTCGAAAAATAGCATATTAGTATATTGTTGTAAAAAAATAATTTCATAAATTCTATCATTATCCGCCATGTTCTAAAATTGCACTTCTTAAAGTACTTTATAGGATCATTATAGGTAAAGGTAAGTATGTCGAATATGGGAACAAACAACACTGAATCTCAACAAAATGGCTGACGTTTACTAATAAAGTGATTGATCTAGTTGCTTTTAAGCTTTTCGATCTTATAGCGCTCTTACTAAGCTACCATACAATGCCAGTTAAAACGAAACCCCCGACTGCTCTTTATAGGATGAAATAAGTGTAATAGCTGGCGGAACCCATCAATGTTCATTCAGTTTATGATTTGCAAATGGGTATCGCTTAGTATCAAAGTTGTTTCGATCTTTTCAGCAGCAGTCGGGCTTATAGTAATTTATTTTATAACATACTTTTTTAGTTATGATATATACCCAGTGTCACTCTCACAGTAAATACGAACCTAACGACATTTCTCAAACTAAAACCCATTGAGCCGTGCAGGTAGTAGAGCGAGCCAATTATTTATACTTACAACATACATACATACTCTCGAATAACTCTTTCTTACGCATTCGGGTGAAAACAAAAATTATCTTTTTGATGCAGTCGGGTAAACACAAACCTACCTAATAAATATCGAAATCGATCAAAATAAAAATCTTGACGACGACGACGACGCCATGATGCATGCGCGCATCGGCATTTGACAGCAAAATACCGAAACTCACCCGTTTAGAATTTGTGAATGGCCTTCCTAATCATATATCTCGGTGGGTAAAGACGATCTCTAATATAGTATCTAATAATTTCTTAAGATTATCCTGCAGCCAGCTGATGATATGTTTTAAAGGGAAAATGTATAATGATCTGCCGAAGGAACTTTCATAATAGTAGAAAAGTAAAGTAGTTTCAATAGTGCAAACTTTTTAGTGCCCAATCCAATCAAATCTTTTTTTAACGTGCGGGAAATCCCCACGGATGCCACTCCCGCCGGAGCCGGAGGGGGAGGTTGGGTCGGACTTGAACCGAAACCGCACGCCGTCTGTGGATCACAGTGCAAGGTCAAGAGTAAGATGAGGTTTACTATACCACATTCCTCGCACCCCAGCTGACCCGTGGGGTCTCTCACAGTCTGGCTCTCTTTGGGTCCCCAAATCATCCCCAGTATTTCGCTTCTGCTGGGGTGACAGGCGGATCCACGCGTCACCCCCAAGCCCGCGTTCATGGGGGACGGAGGTCATTCATTGAAATCAAATCTGATATATCCGTGCGTGCGTGTTTGTATACATACCTGGCTATACATTTATACTCGGTTCGATGGAGCCACCGTGGTTCCCACACCCCACAGGCATCTCCAAACCCAAGATGGCCAGGGTATATAGATGGGATATAGGCAACCTTACACCCCACCAATTAAAGTCCCAAATCGTGCGTGCAATTTTAATCGGTCCGGGGAAGGTATCCGGTGATATTTCCGCACGTTAAAAAGGGTGTATGCGTGGATGTTATCGTATTCTCTAAGTTAATTTCACCAGGCATACTATAAGTAGTCAGGATGTTATAGGTAACAAGTTGGTGAGTCAGATACACTGAGATTACCTATTAGTTCACTTATTACAATAACTGCACTGAGTTTGACCGTCTATAAAATGTATCCCCTATTTAACCTTGCCTGATACAAGGCAGTCGTCTTACAGGAGACACCATAATGTATGTAGGTGCGTATATATGTGGATGCCATCATATGCGTGAGAACTCTGGTGGAGGATGTGGTCGCTCGAGTCGAGGGGATGTTGGCGGTGTCCTTGGACATCTCCAACGCGTTTAACACCTTGGAGTTGCATTAGGGAGGCGCTCGTGTATCACGATGTGCCTCTCTACCTTCACCGCATAGTCGGTGCGCACCTGATGGAGAGAGCCGCAATCTACACAAGTGCGGCCCGCGTGAGAAGTCGTGCGGTGTTCCGTAGGGATCAGTCCTAGGACCGCTACTGTGGAACATTGGTCACGACTGGGTGCTTGTGGTGAGCTCGTGGACGATGCTATGCGGACGATACGCTGGTGACGGCGCGTGGAGCTACACACCGCAAAGCGACCCTGGATGCCACTACCGCTGTTGCTCAAGTCGTGGAACGGATCCGGGGGCTGGGTCTCGAGGTGGCTCTGCACAAATCCGAGGTCAAGTTCTTTCATGGAACTCGACGCAGGCCACCTACGGGGTCCAATGTCACAGTGGGAGACACTCTCATCGACATCAAGCCCCAGATGAAATACCTGGGGCTCGTGGTCGACGATCGGTGGAATTGAAGTACTTCCGAAGTCTGGGTCCCAAATTGGTGGGTAGAGCTAACGCTTTAGCGTGACTGTTGCTTAACTTTAGGGGCCCGGAGAACTCCTGCAGGAGACTCTACGTAGGTATCGTGCGGTCCATCCGTGGGGATTTATTAGAGTTTAGAGGATATCAATATATAATATTCTCATATTTGTATGAATGACTGATTTAAATTAGTAATATTGTATTAGGTATGTATATTATTTAATGTAATGTATTTGCCGCCAACTAGTTTAATCAGCCATTCAATTTACTGCCCAAGCTGACAATGAAGCCATACAATGAACAACCTGAATAATATTCAGCCGTAACGCTTATTACAACATTTAATAACCTGGCTGGCTAATGCTAAGGCCATTCGTAAATCGGTGCACCATCCCGAAATAAGACAGAAAATTAAATACATACACGACGTACACTACCTGTAAATATGTGTATTCACAGAAAATTTGAGATAGGTTTATTGAGAAAGCTACGCAATCCGATTTGGATAAGTTAGGTTAGAAGGTCTAATACGGGAGCCTTTCACTCACCATTGTCTACCTTAACGTTACTTATATTGTTATTGTATTATTAAATATTACCTACTTGTATCAATTAATGTTTGTCGTGATCGTGTGCTAAGAAAACGAAACAGTGTAGGTAATTATTGCACTTAGCTTAGGTGCTATAGCAATTATTTTATTATCTGTCTCTATACTGAAGAATTCAGCAAGTACACTAACACTTTGGAGTTGGGAACATTTTTATTTCTATGCATCTCTTAGGCCTATGTATCCCCACAAGTGTAGGCATAGTGATTATCCACTAATGCCGGTAACTATTTCCGATAGCCGCGTGGTTCCCGGCAGAGTTGAAATTGGGCCACCCCTTGTCTTCCCATGTGGTGACGCAAGGCGACTAAAGAATGGGGCTGATTAACTTTAACAGAGTCAACAATAGTGCCCGGAATACGGCAATAGGCTCACTTCCTATTACGTGGGACCAGATACAGATTGGTGAAATTTGGGTGTTAATTCACCTCTGCCTAACCCTTCGGGGATAAAGGCGTGATTATATATATGTGATTGATTATATATGTGTATTTGCCCGATATCACATAATAAAAAACCTAGAAGTAAATTATTATCAGAGGTTTTGTCACTTTAGTGACAATGCACGAAGAAATAGGGGCCGCTATGACATTTGAGGTTAAGTCAAGTCAACCTCACCTCATCTGCTAGCCAGGGAGTGCACCAAATCATTAACGGACGAGTCTCTAGCGCATGCTCTCGATGCATTCCTCTCGAGGTCGGGTAAGACAGTAGTTGCTGCTATAATAGCAGCATAAATCAAACCTAATGAAAGTGAAAGTTCCCCCCCCCCCTCGCCCCCTCTTATACTCTCGCCTGCAAACACCCGAGGGATGGGCAGAGTTCTATTGACACCCACATTTCACCAAATAAGATTATTGATCCTATTGCTGTCAAGTGACCACATTTTGCGCATGATTAAGCGAACCTCATACTCCGAAGCCTCGAATGTAAATTGGAAATGACTCTGAAATTATAAAAATTAATCAAATGTCCCTAAGTCCAGACTGTTCGTGTGCCAAAACTGAGAAGTGCAATAGGTATGTAATGTATTATTATTTGCCTTCCAGAAAGACAGTATTTAATTGAAGAAGCTGTCTGTGATTTTTAGCATTTTTAGCGTAAATATGGTTCAAATCTTACCTGAATATCTTACTTTCGACTTTTAGTTACGTATTTCAAACTCACCACTGGCAACAGCACATCTCTATGACATATCATAGATTCATAGCGTTTTGTGATTTTTACCGCGTAAGGTGTAAAAATTTTCAAGTCAAGAAAAAAGTTCTTAAAAAGTGAATTACATAGTAATTATGTTGTTTTTACCGTTTGTATGTGTACAGTGCTACATAAATAATTGCAAGGTATATTATTTTAGTGAAGTTTCTTTGCTGAGAACTTCGGTAAGTAGATATTGTACCATACTAAATGAATACCGCAGAGGAAAGCGAGAGTGCTCCAGATCGTTGCTCCGGAGGGAGAACGAAGTACTTATAAATCCGAAGGCAGTTCCTCATCTTCGGAAGATCAGGATAGCTTTACCTCGCCATCCCCGAATAAGCGGTTCAACCGGTCGAATCACGTCGAAACGTGTTCGAGAGATGAACCCACATAAGTACGTAACTTAGACTTAAATTTCACAATAAGATAAGGTTTACACCAAAGAATTAACCTGTTGGAATTGGTAATAAAATCCAAGACAATACTAGCTCGGCAGACACTTGATATATAGACTATCATATATATAAGTTTACTGGCCACTTTCGTCACCTATTTAATGTGTGATTGATCAACAAATGTTACCGTAATAAAAGTAATGATTATGGCAGGCACTGATCAGTTGATAGCAGGCTTGTCTAACATAGCATTAACATGAAACTATCTTACAAAATGTTATAGCAATCTATAACATTCCAAGGCCTGGTAGGTTAATAGAGAAGAAGACTAGAGTGTCTAGTGACTGGATTCTTACATCCTTATGCCATCAGTAGAATTTTTCAGGATGTCACAAGTTATAAGTTGTAACCAAGACTAACTATAAATATTATATTATAAGTTATACCGTAAAACTAAAAAAGAGAGTTCTAGTTCACACTCTAAATCTGAAAGGAAGAGTAGGTAGTAACCATAAATGCATGTTATCTTAATAGACCAAGATTTTAACATTTAAATTACATTGGACTGCAACCTGCCAAGCATGATCACCATGCCTAAGACAGGAAAGTTAAGAGATTTACAGGTGTCACTCGTAAGGAATCTAGCGACTCCAAGTATTTTAAGTAATAGGCACCTGAATAAATAATTCAAACAGGAATCAAATTAGATTTTGAGAAACAGCTCCTTCTCGCTCACAATTTTAATAAAATTTGAACTTAACATAACAGTTGATCACCCAAATAGATGGGGTTCAATTCCTACAACAGGAAGATTGAATGACAAGAATTGTACCAGGCAGTTCTTCATCTATGCAAAAAAATGATCTCACAGAAGGCTCCTGTGCAAAATACCTATAAGGAAAGAAATTTCCTATCTAAGAGCCCTCCCTTTGGGCCCCTCATCATCACCATTGCAACGACAACTAATTGGATTGCGGAAATCCTTTGGAAACAAGTCACAGCCATGGTCCTTTTTTTGCTAAATAAATCATCAATATTCTTTTATTTTGATCTCCTTAATGCCATCTTAATGGTCCCATAATAATATTTTGGTTCTTGAATATACCTAAAATATACCATATACACATTTTAGGAAAGTCAAACTGATAGGTGAATTAGGTAAATTCCAAAGATCAATCCACCTTGAATCACTTGGAACATTAATTTCCAGTCTACTTTAGATAAGTGTTTTATTTATCAAAATTTTACCAAATATGCCTTGACTCCAAGCAAAGGTCAACAGCAAAAGAAGAATAAATTTATGTACAAAATCTACATTGAATTACCTAGTAATGTATCAATGTAGTTGATGTATAAGTAATTGAATAATGTTTAGAGAACAAAGTTAATGTATTTCATAACGGTGATTACTTTAGGAAGAGAAAAAATGAATAATAAATGAAACTTCTAATTAACCACTTTTGCTGTTGACTCTACTATAGTTGCAAGGTACTCTAAAGTTAACCTGAGGTCTATGTACAACTTTATTGTCTCAGGATGCAATTGCTTCAAACAGGGTAAAAAGGGCTCTTTATCCCCTAGTGCGGTGCGATTTACAGTGGTAGCTCAGGAGTGGGGACCACAGCGCACAAGGGACACTCAGTCAAAAAGGTGACCACTCACTACAAACGTGATGGTCGTGGACTAGGAAATGCTATTGAACAACTTTATGTTGTCAAGCAAATGGAGTTAGACCAACAAAAAGTGGCACTCCAATATGATGCAATTTTAAGCAGCTTTACTTATGTACAAAAAGTGCTACTGGTCAAGTCAGACAGCATCCAACTGGACCAAAAAGGAGCACTTGCTCCTTAACCCATAGAGGTGTCCAGAAAACTTTCCAATTTATCGAGCAGTTCATTACTGACGGCATGTCACCCCCAACCCTTTCAGATCAAGGGACTCACCCATTGTCCTATAGAATGTGGAACTCGAGGACTTGCAAAGCTTTAAGTCAGACTGGAACTATCAGTTGAGATTGACGTTTCCTCCACCCAGTTAATACCTCAGTGGCTGGGCCATCTAAACAGTACTCTAGGCTGGTCGATCTTAGATTGAGAGCTTACCACTAAGTCTTGTCAATAAAGGAATTGCGGAAGATCCTTAAACAATGACAAGAGACAACACTTTCTAAATAGCCCTACTGTGGGATGAGTACTGGGCTGGTCAATCTCAGATTGACAGCCTGAATGGACCCTTACCAATAAAGAATCTGCGGAAGATTCTAACAGGCCCTCATCAGGGACTGGGAGGTTATCCTGCTTAAAGAGGGGGGGGGGAACAAATAAAGTACTGGAATAAACAAGAAAGGGAGTTATTGAGTTGTAGTTGGTGGACGACCACTCTCAATACATACATGTTTTAACACTTTGGCTTTTACGTGGTTGATATTCTGTAGAGACTCGAAATATGCTTTATATATGAGTCTAAACTGTCAATGGATGTTATGAAATCCATAGAAATAACATAACATAACGTAAACTCACGCCTTTATCCCCGAAGGGGTAGGCAGAGGTGCTGGCACCCACATTTCGCCGGTTTATGTTTAGGTCCCAATGTAATAGGTGGCGAGCCTATTGCCATTGGCTGAGAGGCGGATGGATCATCCGTCCGGCCGTCCGGCGTCCCCAAATTGAAATAATAATAATAATTGCCATTGGCTGGGCACTTATAAACCTGCGATAAATGCACACATGGCTTCGAAAAGCATCGAAAATTCATCGGGGTGTGCCAAGGGAAGCCTGGGATCGAGCCCGAGACCTCGTCTCGGCGGTCCATTACCCATACCACTAGACTACCGCGGTTAGTCTATAGAAATATCAACCAAGTAATACCTACTTTTATGCCAAGTTGTAAGGGCCATTTCTTTCTCTATAGACTTTGATCTATAGTCTGCGCATACAGGGTAACCCTGAAACTATGGGTTATATATTGCATTTTCACTGACATTCTTTCATGTTATAGGGCCAGGGTGGTGCTTGGTATCCCAGATATCTTGGTTTAAACATAAATAAATTTATTTACCTTTTGCTTACAATTCGATTAATTTAACAATTAAGATCTGCAGTTCTTTATAGTGGAATCTGCAGTCTCAGCATATTGTGCTACAAATGTAGACAATTGTTCTAAGGACTTATTCATTCAACAAGTCCTAAAAGCTACTGCCTTAGTCAAACCTTAGGCCATTAACTCCCCTAGATGGCATATATATTAATACATTCATGCATGTGGATCTCCAAAGGGGAGGCAGAGATGTATTATTTGACACCCATACTATGTACATTTTTCATTTCCATATAACATGGAGCGAGTCTGTTGCGCTCAGATGGAGAATCATTGGCTGATTTCTACTATTGGTTGGTAAACAGCCGTATCCCTTAGTAACCCATACCATGGGAAATGATAGGATACCCAAATCACACTTTAATTTCCAGTTTCAATACAATATAACAGCTCTTTTTTAAGAATTCTAGAAGAGTTGCAATTATTATGCTTCTAGCTGCAAGCAGGTTAGCGCGTAAGTTCATTTACTAGATACATCTTGCAGTATCTTCACAGAAGAAGAGAAAAATATGTAAAGAACAGAATTTATTATATAATACATTCTAAAACTGATGGTAGATAGCATAGGCAGTTCAGGTGCTAATATCAGAACACCAGAACGCCTGTTTGTGCTACAATATACTCAACTCTACAGTTTCAAATACTAATGTAACTAGTTGTTTTATCTCAATCAGAGGTGCTGTAAGAGCAACTACCGGGACACAATTTAGTGTCTATTCCTAGATGCAGTACACATGGATGCGGCTTCAGGTAGGTTTCGATCCGCAGTGACCTTCAGAGGTTGGTTTGTAAACATGCCTATAGCATAGATTTTAAGTTGAGAAAATCAAGTCTCGTTTAGGTAATTAAGTTTAATGTTATATATATGATATAGCATGCTACATCTTCGTGGCTTTTTTGTCTAAACATTCCATTATGGTTATAATTATAATAAGGCATCCTTTTCATTCATACCCTTAATAATACCTACCGTTTTAAGTATTATCACATAGCGTTACAGTTACCATCACCAGCAGAAACCAAACAGGTCTTCAATTAAATACTGTCTTTCTGGAAGGCAAATAATAGAGCTGTTTTACATAAAATAAAACAGTTATTATATGCCGAAAGAAAGACAGTATTCGAGCAAGGTCCTTGCTGGCGAGAAGACCCTATGAATCTATGATATGTCATAGAGATGTGCTGTTGCCAGTGGTGAGTTTGAAATACGTAACTAAAAGTCGAAAGTAAGATATTCAGGTAAGATTTGAACCATATTTACGCTAAAAATGCTAAAAATCACAGACAGCTTCTTCAATTAAATACTGTCTTTCTTTCGGCATATAATAACTGTTTTATTTTATGTAAAACAGCTCTATTATAGCTCGCATATCAGCACTCGAGGTACAGTCGAACGCGCAAACTTTCGACGAATAGGTCATGGTTCAGGAATGTGTGATGATGAAGCAATGTTTGTGTAATATGAATGTAATATGTTTACATGGACGTAACATAGATAGGTATAGTACGTACTTACTAATGCACCAGCCATTATAGTATCAGCCCAGGTTGCTTACGAGGCTTCCACCTCGGCTACGTGCCCAGGTCAACTCGCGTCTCTCGCGCTGCTCGCGGTTGCACTACAAGTCAATACAGTATATTTGCGCTGACTGTACAACAGACACGGGTGAGGTGTGCTCGCTCGCGCTCACAGCGCACAGTGTATATGCGCACAGTGCAGTATGGTCGCGCGCGCTCAAATCGCGACTCTCGCGCTGCTCGCGGTCGCACTACAAGTCAACACAGTATATTTGCGCTGACTGTACAACAGACACGGGTCAGGTGCGCTCGCTCGCGCTCACAGCGCACAGTGTATATGCGCACAGTGCAGTATGGTCGCGCGCGCTCAACTCGCGTCTCTCGCGCTGCTCGCGGTCGCGGCCACGGCGGCGTGCGCGCAGGTCTGTCCTATGTTTTATTATTATTGTGATTTATTTTATTTTTCACTCGACTGCCTAGAAAGTTTATGTCATGTACTTACAGAAATGTTTTGATATGGTAAATATTTATGTGTTGGAAATATTATGAAATAAGTGTGTTCTTTTTAATTGCGGTAGGTTTTCTTTTTTAATATTTGTTTTAAGCGATATTATTGGATTTTAATTTATTGAAACGTGCAAAGTGTTAAGTAATAAAAATAATTCTATTGTCATCGCTTTTTGGTTTCTGTGAAAACTTTCAAGAAATTCAGACGTGCTGAATTGATGAAAAGTGCATTGGATTTGTATATGACGCCGGCAAATATTAACTGCCTAGGCTGTATACCAAACGGCGCCATTCAATGAAAGGCCTGAATGATATTCAGCCGTAACAGTTATTACAACATTTAATAACCCGGCTGGCCATTGGTGAGATGAGGCACTACCTCATAATAAGACAGAAAATTACATACATACATATATTTAAACCTGTAAATCCCCGAGAGGGTTGGCAGAGATGTTTTCACAGAAAATTAGTAATTGGTTTATAAAGAAAGTTAGGACTTTTTTTATAACCATGCAGAAATAAGTAATTTTTCTATGTGTTTGATTGAATGGCTAGGCAAGTAATTAAACGTCATCGATCTAAGCTATTTGCCTAGCCGTTTATTGAAATGTCTGATTACCATTCAGACCGCTAATTGAACGGCGCCGTTCAGTGAACAGCCTAGGCTGTTAATTGAACGGCTGATTAAGTATTACATACATAAATATACGGCAATAGGCTCACCCCCTATTACATGGGACCGAATATCATAGTTGGCTAATTGTGGGTGCTAATACACCTCTGCCTACCCGGACATTTACAGGCATGAGTAGGTATAATATATGTTGTATATAAGATATTTGAAATATCCACCATCATCGTTCCCAGCATCCGAAATATCCATCTCAGAGATTGTAGGGTCTTTACGGGAGCCGACTATACCACGGTGGCTGTGCGGACTGGTTCCGACTATAACAGCACGTCGGCTGTAAGATTGCCTAAGACATATCCCTTGCTAGGGTCCTAGGGGCATCTCTGACTACGGGATGACCCCCTCGGGTGTGAAAAAAAAATCACAACACGTTTTCACTTTTGAAATTATAGTTAGTTATTTATTAATTAAAATGTCTACAAGTACTAGTTACGTAGAAAATGATATATGTTGTACAATGTCCGATATATGATGTGATTGATGTGAAGCCCTTAACGTTATGGAAGGGTACCTGAAAACTGCAAGGGTAAATATCTATTTTAATATTATTTTATTCACAAAAATGTTGAAAAACAAGTGTGTATTGATGATTACCGTCCTCGGCTCTCTTAAGACTCACACCTTACGGCTCGTAATCACCATCTTAACACACTTGTACCTTAATGTGCTATTTCAAATTTGTCCCTGAGTACACTTAAAAGGTCTCCTATTTTATCGGACTCTGTGTCAATGTTCTACATGCAATGATAGCTTTCTCACGAATAGTATCGCGTCAGCTGTTCCACTGCACACCTCGTGATAAGTGAGGCTACTTGACATATAACCCGTTAGTTTGAAGTGTAAAGTCCATGTTTACGTACCTTCAAGACAGCTTGCAGTAGACGTGTGAGTAAGCAAGTACAAATTACTCTCATTATGGTCACCTATATAGAAGATCTACATAGAACTGTGCTGTAGCGCGTCGGACTGTTTTTAAGGCTCATTTAAAGGAGGAGAGTTTCTCGCCTCGGAGATACGATTCTCGAAAGTATAGAAAAATGTTGTTTCCTCTAAACATTTGCAGAAACAATTACCGCTCGCTCGTCCACGCCTGGCGAGACTGCAGAAGTTTTCGTCTAAATAGAATTTTAAAGCAATAACAATAAGGCATAAGGTTATATGTCACTTGCGAATCTCGTATGATATAATCGTGGTCGAGAATGGGGCATTTGCCTGTGTGTAATCAGTTTGATACATTAATCGTAGGGCGATTATTGCTGGTGATAGTTGCGTACGTTTATCAAATAAAAACGTGCGAGAATCTCGCCCCGTCTAACGGCTAATATGCGATCTCAATCCAAATATGCCAATCCGAAACCAGAATTTCGATCAATTCGTTGTTCAAAACGTTCATATATTCAATCGATGGATCGCTTTGACAATCCTCTTCACTATCGATCCCACATTAATCACAGTCAATTCTTATAATAACATTTTCTTTTTAAATTAAGGTATGATTCCGGAGCCATTTGTATACGACAACTGCAGACGCATGCAGCACATACATAACATAACTTGTTAAACTTCAGTACCTCGTGTTGTGTTCCCGGCGGTGAGTAGGGTAACCAGAGCTCACTGGAGAGTTTTTGTGCTGTCAGTGGGAAGATCAAAAGCTATTCCTGCTTTGCCTTCTACACTGATGGCATAGAACTGTGTTACTGTCTACAGGGTCGGCAGCACGAGTGTTACTACCTGGTGTTGCACACGACCAAAGACCACGGTAACCACTTTCCACCATTCTATCTGCCTCCTCAGTGGTGTAAAGGAAGAAGAAGAAGAAGAAGAGAAGCCACCATGAATAACGCATATCTGCTGCCTGCATAGACACAGATATCGTATGCGATCACCTTCGAAATCATACCTTAACACGTTCACTGCGTGAGCTCAAAAGCCGTCTTGAATTCGAGTGCGTTACGAGATATTATGCGCCCCGTGAAGTGCTTCCTTCATAGTGCGATACGGGTGTTAAAGTGCCCCGTACACCCTTATTGCTTTCTCAATCTATAACTGACTGAAATTTTACGTTTGCTTTTATTTTATTTTATAGCCTGATAGATTATGAAATGAGCTATGTTATAGTCTTTTCGCCACTAGATTAGTCAAAAATTTACGAAAATAAAACGAAAACAAATTATTCGGGGTCTCGTAAACCCCGTACCGCACCTGATATAATAAAATACGGGATTGTACTGCCCCGTAACGCACAGAACTCAATTATATCGATACAATTATAGTGTTGGGAAATAGGAGAAACGATAAATGTTATTTCTTGAATAAAAATATTTATTTCAGCTTAGGAACTTTATATAGGAACTTAGGTTACACATTTTAAAGGTAGGTACATATATTTGAATTAAAAATATGTAAACTGGGAATTATATAGCTTAGCTTACTACAATACACTGTAACACTAAATTCAAACATATTATAAGTATGTATATATTAAACCTAATAAAGTTGTATTAAGTTTGTTTATTATTATTATTATTAAATTATAATGAAAATATGATCAACGTAGGTTAGGTTACAACTCGGATGTGATGCATTCATTCCTTTTTAATCTGTGACAGATGCAACATACGTCGCAAACGCTTCATTATCGATAATTAAACACTACGTCTTGAGCTAAGAACAGCATTAATGCTAATGAGCTCACGATCCCGTACGGGATCACAATAATTTATACGGGGCTTTTTGAACCCCGTATCGCACTGGAAGATGAATTTTGCTCTCTGGTCGTAACGGGGCTTATAAGACCCCGTATAGTTTTAAAATAGCAACAGTTTCTTCAAACGGCGTACATGAAAAATATATATTTATCTCTCTCATACAGTAAATAATTTCATAGATACAGCTCCCGCACCAGCGAGCACACCCTAGATTTTTTCGTCCGCACTGAACGACAACACTGCACGAGGTTCAAAAAACCCCGTAACGCAGTGAACGTGTTAAAGCATTGATTTAACATAGATCACGATGTCAATGTTTTTTCTTGAAAATTGTGTACCGACCAAAGGGTTTTTGACATTTCATTTTAACTTTTGAACTGCCTTCTATCCTAGATCGGGTGTTGACGTTATTATCAACAAACGTCGCAGGCTAACAATCGTATTCACTTTTCTGTACAGATTGAAAAAACACTCTTGCGCAATATGTAAATGGTATTCGTGGGAACCAGGCTTCGCTGGAGTACGGGTCTGAACACCTGTACTCATAATGAGACAACACACGCGTATGTGTCACCAATACTTGGAAATACTACTTTGATTGGGAAAATATTTTCTTGTAAGCATGCGACAATATACGACGGCTGTAATAAGTATCTTTGGTACCACCATCGATTGCTAAGAATATCGGTATAATAGTCTATCACTGGTAGCAATGATAATGAACATAATATTTAATAATAGACTGCCAATATATCATCGGTGTTGCCATTCTTCCAAATTGAATTTTCCACTTTTCCACACTCAGAATACAGAAAAATATTTAGAGATTTTATTTGTCAATTATTAGCCCGTCATATGACTGCACTCCGCAAGATGGTAAAAAGCTAAGGTGCAGTCCAGAAAATACGGACCACCATTTATGATGCTATTATCCTTAAAATGGTAGTCCCTAATTCAGTCCGTAACGGTCTTGAAGGTTTTTCAATTTTATCCAGAGATTAAGTATACAAAAATAAACCAATGTGGAAGTACCTCCGCCCTACAAAATACCGCGGCCATGACAACCTCGTGTTGTGTTCCCGGCGGTGAGGAGGGTAGCCAGAGTTCACTAAAGACTTTTTGTGCAGTCAGTGGAAAGACCAAAGGGTATTCCTGCTTTGTCTTCTACACTGACGGCACATAAACTCTCTATGTTTACAAGGTCGGCAGCACGAGTGTGACTCTCCTGGTGTTGCACACGTCCAAAGGCCACGGTAACCACTTTCCATCAGGTGGACCGTGTGCTAATCTTATACGACCGCCTTGGGGAGACGGTGGAGGAGGATTTCGAATATCCAATGTAGCCCAGTTGATAAGTCCCTAAATTCGTTGGCCCCTATATGGTTTTTTTTACGTGCGGGAAATCCCCGCGATTCACCCCCCCCCCCCTCCGGAGCCGGAGGGGGAGGTTATTTCGGACACAAACCGACTAAACGCCGTCTGTGGGTCGTTGTGCTAGGCCGAAGGTAAGGTTGTCTCGCAACATATCCCGCGCACCCCGGCTGACCCAGGGCCATTCCTCTCGGTTGCCCTCCTCGGGACGGCCACGGGAACCCCGACTAGCTCCCGGTATGGGGGGCCGGCGTATTATAAAATAGAATGAAGAATGTATGGGATTGAGACGTATTTTGACATTTACAACATAGGCAGGTTGACGACTGTTTGTGTGAGGGACTATTCGCGGGTTCGAGTCTCGTCTTGGTCGTTCGCTTTTCTAATCTAAATCTTTAAGAATAGTAAACATAGGTTCTAACTGCTTTACAATTTAATTGAAAATAAACTATTTTCAAATTGATTTTTAGATGATGAAATTGTTTGTTTTTGACAGCGGCTGTGGCGTGGTGGTAGTGAGCATGACGGTTACACAGGGGGCGCGAGTTCGATTCCCGCTCAGTGCAAATATTTGTATGCATGAATATGGCGATTTGCATTAATCTGGTCGTGCCTCGGAGAGCACGTAAAGCAACCGGTTCTGGTAGTCATAAGAATATCCATGGCAGTCGTTACGTTTTTAAATTTCTCCTTCCTTTGGATTGGTCCGGGCGAGTTCTGATAGCTTAGTGGTTAAAGCATTGCCCTAAGAAGCAGGGCAGAGGGTTCAAGCCCCGCCTAGACCAATTCAATATTTTTCCTATCTTAATCGATTTTATATTAGCATGCGAAATGCTTAAAAAATTCATTCATACAGTAATTCAATATCGCCAATAGGTCATATGGCAGTCACTTCACAGAAAATATCGAAGATCAGCTAAACCCGCATTTATACTGCAGAAAGGGGACCCCAGACTCCCAGGCCAAACCTTCGGATTAACGCTAGGCTGTGGCCCAGTGCAGTCGGGTAATAATCTTTTTGGCTGGATGATAATATCGAGACTTGCTAAATGAAGCAATACATTATATTAACCGATCTGCTCTCCATTATTGGTAATGCAAACCCTGACAAAGTTGCACTCACAATGACAGCATGCAAGTAATTCATCATGCAGCTGTAACGTCACAAGTGCGCTGTTTATTGTCAATTGTTAAGAACGATTTAAATAGGTTGTATATTCGTATGTAAATTATGTTCTTATATTAGTAACGTCTGCGGCTCCGCTCGCCTTCGTGGATGTCGGTTATTGCGTATAAACGTAGCCCATACCCTTGCTCAAGCTCTAATTTATATATATTTTATACTAATATTCTCTTTAACCCCTCCAACTAAGCTAAACATGCTAGCACAAGCATGCTTGGCCAGGATTTGAACCCGGGACCTTTCGATCGTAAGGCCGACTCCTTAACCACTAAGAATCATTAGGTTATGTTCAAAAAAGACGCACTTTCGTAGAAACTTTTTTGCGATTAGGGTAGTCCTATGTCCTTTCCCAAGCCTCTGTACCCATTAAGCTCAGTTTAGGCGTGAAAGCGTAATGGACAGAAAACAGTGTCTATCGTTTTGTTACGCTTAGGATCAGTAGTTACAGTAATAATGAGTGGTGTTTGTTTACACAAACAAACAAACAAGCAAGGTCGGACGGTCGATGCAGTTGTAACTCAATGCGGCGCAGCTGTAAACACAATACGGCGTACAATCAGATCTAATTATTGTAATGTACGTTGAATAACATTCCAATGTATATAGCGCAATATTACATAAAATTGTACAATATCAACTATGACTTCTCCCGCAAACCGACCTCCGCCCCCCATGAGCGCGGGCCTGAGGGTGACGGGTGGAGCCGCTCGTCACCCTAGCAGAAGCAGGCCACGGCGGCGGCGCGCATCGTAGGACGATGCGCCCCCCCCCCCCCCATATCGGGGGCGAGTCGGGGACCGAGTGGTCCCTCCTCCCGAGGAGGGCTAGACCGAGAGGAATGGCCCTGGGTCAGCCGGGGTGCGAGGGATATGTCAAAAGACAACCTCACCTCCGGCCTAGCACATCGACCCACAGACGGCGTACGGTTTAATCGGTTCGAGTCCGAAATAACCTCCCCCTTCGGCTCCGAAGGGGCGGGGGGGGTATCCGTGGGGATTTCACGCACGTAAAAAAAAAACTATGACATCTCCCTTCGGGGCTTTAACCAACTTCATATGCAAGCCGGTGTACATGCGGGTTGACTATATCGATGCTTTGTGGCGACACGACGTCTACCTCACAGAGGTCATCTTAAGTCGGGGTCCAACGGCCTGTCGAAAGCACAGGCTGCGCCAGGCCGCGCCACGCCGTGGAAACCGCTTAGCTTCACCTCGCCAGGCCTCGACAGGCCGCGACACGCGCGCCGGTTCACACGGCGAGTTGGCTTCTCCTGACGCGAAGCGGCCTGTCTTGGCCTGTTTTAATGACAAGCCACACCACGCCAGGACAGGCCTGTCGGTAACTTCAAATCAAAGGTGCGATGCGTCGAAGCCACGGCGCTGTGCGGCGTGGCTTGGCGCGGTCTGTAGCGGCCTGTGCTTTCAACAGGCAACCATCCATACAAAGGCAGAGTGAGAACCAACCCAACCCAACGGAGAACGTTTGCCGAGTCTCTTCCGTGAATCAGCAAATATTTCAGCTTGTAAATAAGGTCGGATGAACCCCGGACATATCCCCTGAGATACCCTCGCCTCGCGTTACGTTGTGGAACTGGAACCGGCTAAGACCGCTCGCCGTCTTGAGTCTTCAGATGTTGATGGGTGATTGCGTAAGATATATTCCTCGCAACCCCGGCTTACGCAAAACCATCTCCCGTTGGTGTGAGAACCATCCACCGTTAGTGTGAGACCCATGGTGTCCCCATTTTGACCCCGGCGGTCTCAAGACCTTCTTCTTCATCCCAGCGTTAATCCCAGTCGCATCCGAAGCTTTCAATTTGGAGTCTGGGGGTCCGCTTTTACTAATCCAACTGCGAATTTTACTAAACTTCGACATTTTTTGTGAAGCGACTGCCACCATCTGACCTGCACAACCCAAAGGCGATATCGAAGCTTTGCAGTTAGACCAGTTTTTGGATTTTTGAGGGTTCCAAATACCCATAACGACTGCCATAAATATTCATGCATACAAATATTTGCATTGAGCGGGGATCGAACCAGCGCCTCCTGCGTAGCGGCCGCGTTCACTACCGCTACGCCACGGAGTCCCGGCGGTCCCAAGACCTTCTGCTAGGGTAACAGGTTCCATACATTCATATTATATCACACCATCATTCGTAGTTAATTACATACATAATTAAATCAATCAATCAATTAGCCTAGTTGTAGTCCACTGCTGGACATAGGCCTTTCCCAATGCTGCAAGGCTTTGGTCTACTATATCCACGCTGGACAGAAAAATTATTAAATTATTTTTCTTAAACATGCGCGGAAATATTGTCATTACTTTTGAATAAAGAACACGCGAAGTTTCTTATTTACGTAGACTGAAAAACCAAAAACACTTCCCGGTGCGTTCTTTGAATTTGGAACGAAGAGCGCGCCGGCAATGTTGTATGAAACGGTGTGCTGTTTGAATTTAGAACTCTATCGTACACATTGCGTTCTCGTGGCTGTATAGCCAGCCACAGATGCGTTTAATTTTCGGCAAAAACTGTAAGAAAAAAAAAATGGCGGTAAAGCGGAGTTCGTTGTTATTTTGTTAATAAAATAATTAAAATGAGTTCCGATGATTCTGAAAATGAAAACGAAATGAACATTGACTGCACTCCACCAGATTTAAGATCGGAAGCTAAATTAGCGATGGAAAACCTGCTTTCAGCAAAATCAAAAGAAAAATATTTGACAGTATATGAAAATTTAATAGTAATCAAATTTATTATGTAAGAGGCCCTTTCTTATTTCCTTGCATTTTTTTAAGAAAAGCACTATATATGCCTTGGCCGAAATGGCAATTGCCTGTCTCGTATTTTGAAATCCTCGCCTACGGCTCGTCCTTAAAACTCATACTCGACCTGCAATTGCCTATTTCGCTGCCTTTGCAGAAGAGTCGAAATAATAGTACATTACTGTACTATTATTTCGACTTTTCCTTCTTTTCTTCTTATACGCAGACGATATCAAACATAATTCAAATATTACTTAATCATAACGACCAATATTCACGCTGAAGTTATGCCAAGAATTTAATCTCGTTATCAACCTTGATCTGAATAGTGCGCTCCTGCGAGATTCCTTCAGTGGGGGGGTCTCTTATCTAGTGCACACAAAATTTGGAGACCTTGCGATAAGGGCACAACATGTAAACAGTGGCTGACTTCATAAATATTGTGTTGAAAAGGTTAGATTAAAAAGGTAGGTACCTGTACTACAGGTGCAACTAAAGGTGCCTTTAATGAATGTAACCTACTTATATAAATCGCCAGCTCACGAGTTTCCTTCTTCCTACTTTTTTTTTAATGTTCGCGTAATCTGGCCGCACATTGGCCGCCACGGCTTCCCCCCCCCCCCCCCTCTGGAGCTGGAGGAGGAGGTTATGTCGGACTCGAACCGACTAAACCGCACGCCGTCTGTGGGTCGATGTGCTAGGCCGACTGACCCAGGGCCATTCCTCTTGGTCTGGCCCTCCTCGGGAGGGGGGCCACGCGGTCCCCGACTCGCCCCCGGTATTCGGGCGCGCATCTTCCTACGATGAGCGCCGTGCCTTCTTCCTACAATCCCGGGTCCTTTAAGCGGGGCGTGAAAAAGCATAACTGTTGAAGCTGTCAAACTGAGTGCCACCATTGTTAACATAGTAAGTGCTTAAAATGGTGACCCTCTTTCCTGAGACTTACTCTTCAGCTTACCATCAGGCGAGGTGAAGCCAAATTGAAGTAACCTATTAAAAAATTAAGCACCCCAAGTGTACGTATGCGCATAACTTTCGAAAGACTATATCAAATTGGATGAATTATTTTTATTGTGACAAAAACAAAAGTTGTAGTAATTCGCTTGGTCAGCTAGTCTAATATAAAAATGCGGCTCCCGCAAAAGTCAAGTGGGCGTATCCAAATGGTTGTCTGAGAGATTATTATGTATGAATGTCTGTCCCTATAAAGATATTAATAATATTACGTTGTTAAATCGATATTTACAGTGCAAATGGTATCGGGTCTTGTTCTTCATCCCAGCGTTAATCCCAGTCTCATCCGAAGCTTTCAACTTGGAATCTGGGGTCCACTTTACCCGTACAACTGCGGATTCGGCTAAACTTCGACATTTTCTGTGAAGCGACTGCCATCTGACCTCCACAACCCAAAGGCGATATCGACGCATTGCCGTTAGAACAGTTGTTGAACTTTTGAGGGCTCCAACTACCCGAAACGACTGCCATAGATGTTTGTATGGCAACCGGAACCGACGGCTTAAAGTGCTTTTCGAGGCACGACCAGACGAATGCAAATACCAATATTCATGCATACTCGTACAGATATTTGCACTGAGCGGGGATTGAACCCGCGCCCCCTGCTCAGCGGCCACGTTCGCTACCGCTATTCATTAAAATAAAGTAAAAAAAATTTTTAAACAAAATCAATAAAGCGGATTCTGAGTATCAAAATCTAAATGAGCTCTAAAAGTGTTGCAGTACAAAATGGATTTTATCTAACCTAAAATATGTACCGATATCCAGTTTGAAATGAAATACTGAAACCACAAGATTATTTATACATTCTAAGTATGTTTATATGCATTCTAGAACTCAATTATGCCTAGGTATTTTGAGTCTAAATTGCAATGTATATGTCGCCGCCATCTTGCTTAATCAGCCGTTCAATTAACTGCCTAGGCTGGTAACTAAACGGCGCCATTCAACGGACGGCCTGAATGATATTTAGCTGTAACGTTTATTACAACATTTAATAACCTGGCTGGCTAATGGTTGGGCCAATCGTAAGATGGAGCACTATCTAGAAATAAGATAGAAAAATTTATGGGTTTGACGCATACCGTCCCATTCGCATTTCGTCACGAATTCAAAAATGGTCCTATTCGCATTCGGTCCCATTCGCATTCGGTCCCATTCGCACTCGGTCCCATTCGCATTCCGTCCCATTCGCAAAATGGTCACACTCTGATAAAAGTTTATTTTATCTGATTATTGTTTCAACTGGTAGGTTTGAAAATTAAAACATGTAACTTTAAATAATTATGTGTAATTTTTCAAAATCAATATTATTCTTACTCCACAACATAATCAACATAACAATAAGAAGTAATTCTGTTTATTTTTATTATCAAAATGATGATACATACCTATATTAATATTACACAAATTATATATACTACCTATTGTATACTATTTTGTCAACTGTAGAAATATAATTTTTTTCATAAACTCTTGCACAGTTATTGAATAACAATTTAGTTTTCTTAGAAGTCTTTTGTATTTCATATCAAAATCGATATACTTTCTGTTGCGTCTATAATTTGCAAACATACTGTTTTTTATTTGAATATCCCAATGTCTTGCTTCTTTTATCAGTTTGTAAATAAATAAATATAAGTTCGGTCTTTTTTCTATGAAAGTGTTAAGTCGGCGGTGCCAGCCTTCTAACGCATTTGTGGTCCTATGCCTTTGACCTGCACAGCTTAACATTGTTGTTGATAATTTAGGATACCATTGATTTTCATAATAATGTTGAAATCTTCGCATTATTGGTGTGTCTGGTGCTGAATCAAGTATTTTTCGCCAAGCTTCTGGAATTCGGTTAGCTGGAACTAATGGGATATTTGTGCATAATCTCGTTGTATTACGCCCTTCCTTTGTGTCAGTCAACTTTAATTTCTTAGATTGTTTCCAAATAGCTGAATTGTAATGCCGATAGCAACCTGTTACTTTTGCACTGGGGAAAACTTAACTAGATATTTACAGTTACATGTTTTGATTTTCAAACCTACCAGTTGAAACAATAATCAGATAAAATAAACTTTTATCTGAGTGTGACCATTTTGCGAATGGGAAGGAATGCGAATGGGACCGAGTGCGAATGGGACCGAATGCGAATGGGACCGAATGCGAATAGGACCATTTTTGAATGCGTGACGAAATGCGAATGGGACGGTATGCGTCAAACCCAAATTTATACACACACTAGCTTACCCGGCGAACTTCGTACCGCCAATATTTTTCCACCCGCGTGGCGTCAGATCCCGTTCCCGCTGCACCCTCTACTATATTAAACATGTATTATACATATAAACCTTCCTCTTGAATCCCTCTATCTATTAAAAAAAACCGTATTAAAATCCGTTGCGTAGTTTTAAAGATTTAAGCATACAAAGGGATATAGGGACAGCGAAAGCGACTTTGTTTTATACTATGTAGTGATACATAAATAGTACATATACACCTGTAAATCCCTGAGGGGTTGGGCAGAGGTGTATTCACAGATAATTAGTAATAGGTTTATTGTGATAGTTGCACAATCCAGTTAATTTTTTTTATAATCATGCAGAAATAACTTATTTTTTGACTGTTTAATTAAATGGCTAAGCGATTGATGACGTTTAACTACTTGTTAAACATCGATCATCGATCCAAGCCATTTGCCTAGCCGTTTAATCGAATGGCTGAACCATTCAGGTGTTTTTTTTTTACGTGCGGGAACTCCCCACGGAATGCAACCTCCCCCTCCCCCCTTCCGGAGCCAGAGAGGTAGGTTATGTCGGACTCGAACCGACTAAACCGCACGCCGTCTGTGGGTCGTAGTGATAGGCCGAAGGTGAGATTGTCATGCGACATATCCCTCGCACCCCGGCTGACACAGGGCCATACCTCCCGGCCTGGCCCTCCTCGGTAGGGGGGACCACGCGGTTCTGGACTCGCCCCCGGTATACGATCGTCCTGCGCGCCGCCGCCGTGGCCAGCTTCCTAGGGTGACGGGCGGCTCCACCCGTCACCCTCAGGCCGGCGCTCATGGGGGGCGGAGGTCAGTCTGCGCTCTCCGACATCCGAGCCGCCTTGCGACATATATATCCTAGAATATTTGTTAATTCTGTGAGCACATATTCAAGTACTAAGGTATTATCTGTTTGTAAATTATTATAGCAACTATATGTATAACGGGACCCTGTGGGCAACGAGACAGGAAATCCTGTACAATGAATCTTAATAAAACTGTTATTTTATTCAAAATAACTGAACGTACAAATGCACTTCCCTACATATTGATTTGGTACAAATTAAGTTACTATTATGCCGGTTTAAGGCTGCCTTTCCACTAGAGAAATAGGTCCAGCCATTTCAGAGATTAGCTGGAACAGACAGACAGACAAAAATTGTAAAAAAAATATATTTTGGTGTATGTACCGTATTATATTCATATGCATGTAGTAAAAAACGGTTATTTCAATATATTACAAACAGACACACCAATTTTATTTATATGTATGCATAGATAGATTGAGGACTCTTCTACAAACGTACATGTCGAACCGATTTTGATGAAATTTGGTATAGGGGTAGATTACATCACATGACGTCCACGCGGGTGGAGCCGCGGGCAAAAGCTATTATTATCGAGTTATAGTTTTTTTATTATTATTATAGTATTATCGAGTCTTTTCTCGACTTAGACTTTCAGGCAAACAATGAAATGACCGAATTTCAATCCTATGTCCAGTGAAGCTACTGCTATTTCAGGTTCACAACTCACTGGCACGATACAAGTTCTTCAGTTAAAATGTACGAGAATGTTTTAGGATTCCAATAACGCATAACATATACCACAGTCGTTTAAATATGGTAATCGTGGCAGCCGACTTCGTGACCTCTCCAATAATCTCCGAGGTACAGAGTTCACAAATCAGGCATGTGGAATTATCCACGACTTTCGAGTAGAAAATCTCAAATTCCTTAGGGCTTGTCACCGCATATGATACAAAAAATTCCATCAAGAGCCAAGCGGTTCGGTAAATCTTTCCTTTGCCGAACTGTAAAGTTCTGGAACTCTTAACCAGAATACACGTTTCCATCTTCCTAAAGTCCTGAGTCCTTCAATCAGGTAAAAAATATTTGAGCAAAATTTAAAAGACAACATCTATAATGGCGGCCATGACACTTTTGGGCTGCATCCTAGCTTACCAGCTTACATAAAGCAAAGTGCAGTCAATTTGACGACCTAAACATTAAAAAAAGACGGTTTGCACTTTGGGAGTGCCGGCAGAAGTGAAAACATTTTCTTTCTTTCTTCATTATATACAGAGAAAAATAAAAAAAGAACATATCATACCTATAATAAAGCGCCAATCATAGAACCTATCACTAATTTTATGCAAATTTTCTGTGAGAAGAAATTAATACATTACAAACAGAAAAAATAATCACAAAAAGTAATAAATTACAAAAAGAAAAAATAATCACAAAAAGTGTCAGAAGCCCAGATTCGAACCCGGTACTATCTTAAACCATTAGGACTTACAGTCGAAGTGCTTACCGCTAAGCTACGAAGCTTCTTAGCGTACCTAGCAAAATAAACACTGTGTAGCTAGGAATGTTATATGACGTCATGTCGTCCTACAGGTCAAGGTCAAAGGTCAAGTGATCCGAACGCGCGAGTTTAACAATTTTTACCCATTCAACGCCGCTATAGAAGTTTTCACTTCAATAATTATGAAAACGTACTTATTGAAAAAAAAATTATATGCTTTATTGAATAGAACTACAGTTCAAACACTTGAATATATTTGATTATCATGATTTCATTGATTGAATCATAAAATACGAGATACATGGACTAAGGTGATTCATGCCTGCACGTAGCTTGAGTCCTAGATATCTACATTGTATACTATCTCTGTGTCATCCATAAGTACACGAATAGTCCATTGAATTTTAAACAAATATTTTAAAATACACATGCAATTCTAGTTAAGTATATTTTATTTTAACACTAATTAGAATGTAGAATATACTGCTTCCGGGCTGTTTGGCCATGGTCTATGCGAAACTTGCGTTCCAGACGTTTCGTCGATCACTGCGGTCGACATCTTCAGTGGCGCAGGTCCGGGCGACGACGAGTTCGGAGACCTTGCCCCGTCGGCGGCTGTCGCAACTCAACTCACCGCAGTGATCGACGAAACGTCTGGAACGCAAGTTTCACATAGACCACGGCCAAACAGCCCGGAAACAGTATATTCTACATGCAACGCCGGCCGTGAAAGCCTGAAGACTTATACTAATTAGTATGTTCAGGATAGTCTTAACCATAAGTATTTGAAATTTAACAGATCCACTATATGTATAATTTACACCATAATTACAGGACTGGTTTTAAAAGATCCGTTCCTACTGGACTGTCCGTATACACACGCAGCATTTTACAAGTTTGGGATCAGTTAGTTCTAACGTCTAATTAAAGGGTACAAACCGAAAGGCTTAGATAGCGATATATTAGTCACACGCATACCTATAGTCAGCTGGCAGGCCTGTTCTGAAATGAATATATTCTTCCTTCATTTCACTGACATCGGCCATCGGGATTTCTCAATTTCCAGGCAATTACCTCAGACCCCGGCTGATCCAGGACCATCTACGGATGGCCCTACAGGAGTGTGAAGCTTGGTGTCCTCGTCGAACCCGAGAAAAGGGGCGTCACGTTAGCTGACAACCCTAAAAACCTACTTACAAATGTTCATAAAGAAATCATTCATACGTAATAGTATATTAGGAGTTAGGACTATAACACATGTAACAAGTTCTATTTATAGGTATGGAATCAGTGTTGCCGGTTGATAAGCCCATTCATGCACATTCCTTGCATAACATACCATCTAGATTATACCAACAGACGTAGGTAGTTAAAATAATTGGTTCACATTTCATGGTGTTGCATACAATTGGAACGAATCGTGTCCTTTTAAAGGGGGTAAGGCACGGAATCTGTGGAAGTCGTGAAGAGATCACGTATTAAGTTATGTACATATATAGATACAGCGACTTTCGCCGTTTGTGATCGATAGAGAAAACAGCACACCTTAGACATTTCACGAACTTCTTATATTGTCATTATGCCTTTTATTCAGTTAAATGCTTAGTTATTATTAATTTTTGAAGTGAAAACTTCTTAAGCGGCGTTGGCTGGGTAAAAAGTGTTAAACTCGCGTCAGGATCGCTTGACCTTTGAACCGTAACCGACGACTGACGTCATACAATATTACAGACTGTCTATTTTGCAAAATCTGATAAATAGCTTCTTAGCACAGAGTTTAGTGCTTCGACTGTAAGTCCTTATGTTTTCAGATAGTACCGGGTTCAAACCTGGCCTTCTGATACTTTTTGTGATTATTTTTTCTTTTCGTAATTTATTACTTTTTGGGATTATTTTTCATTTTGAAATTTATTACTTTTTGTGATATTTTTTTCTTTTTGTAATTTTTTACTTTTTATGATTATTTTTTCTTTTTGTAATTTATTAATTTCTTCTGACAGAAAATTAGCAGAAAATTAGTGATAGGTTCTATGATTGGCGCTATATTATAGGTAAAGTATGGTATGGTATGTTCTTTATATCTTTTGCTATGTATAAAACGAAGAAAGAAAGAAAGAAAAAGTTTTCACTTCTGCCGGCACTCCCAGAGTGCAACCCGTCTTTTTTTTTACATAGGACACGTCAGTTCGACTTCACCTCGCCTGATGGTAAGCTGTGGGCAATGTTTTAGGTACTTACCTACTTATTTCCAGAGGGGGTCACCGCAGACCGGACGGGTGATCTGCCCTTTTGCGGGGGCCATTTCACCCAATTCCCCTAGTGTTGTGTAAAAAAAGTGTATTAAGTAAGAGGACCACCATCATAGACACCAAAAGTGTTGCAATGGTGGCCCTTAGCTTGAAGACCTCATCGAATGCTTTTTCACACCCCTCTTTAAGGATCTGGGAATGTAGAAAGAAGGTAAAACGTGCTACTAGCAAAGAGTTCCAAGACTTTCTGGTGCAGTGGTGTCCCCGTCACCTTGCCCCCCCTTGAGGTGGCTTGAGCTGCTAAAATATTGGTGGCGCCTAATACACACTTTACTATTAGAATATCTACCATGTATATTTTATACCACTGAGGTGGCAGACAAGCACACGGTCCACCTGATGGAAAGTGATTATCGTGGCCTATGGACGTGGGCCACACTAAGAAAGACATTCGTGCTGCCGACCCTGAAAACACAGAAAGTTTCTGTACCGTCAGTGTAGAAGACAAAGCAGGAATAGCCTTTGATCTTCTCACTGTGCACAAAAACTCTCCAGTGAGCTCTGGCTACCCTACTCACCGAGAACACATCACTAGGTTATTATGGCCTCAGTATTCTGTAGAGCGGAGGTACCTCCCCAGTTGGACTACTCAATTGGACGGTAAAATACCGTCGTCCTACCTCCTATACATATACTATTCTTAAGAGTTTGTGATATTTCGTGCGGTGTTACAAGCACCATGATCACGGTCCCTATAACTCTAATAGTAATGTGAATGACCATGATACGAGGGTCATTCAATAAATACTTAGCCTACAAAAAGTAAACGAAAATTTTGGAAAAGTGGCAATTTATTTTTCAACATAGTCTCCTTTTAGTTCGATACACTTAGCCCAGCGATGCTCCAACTTTTTTAACCCGTCCGAAAAATAGTTTTTGTCAAACTCTGCAAAATAGGCCTCCGTGGCGGCGATGACCTCCTCATTTGATCCATATCTATTCCCGGCGAGTGATTTTTTCAGATTAGGAAACAGAAAGAAGTCACAAGGGGCCAAATCTGGAGAATACGGTGGATGGGGCAGCAATTCGTAGCGTAATTCGACCAATTTGGCCATGGCAACGGCAGACGTGTGAACCGGTGCGTTGTCGTGGTGAAACAGCACTTTTTTCTTCGCCAGATGGGGTCGTTTTTTCTTTAATTCGGCGTCGAATCGGCCCAATAAATCGGCATAGTAAAGCCCTGTAATTGTTTTACCCTTCTCGAGGTAATCGATGTAGATCACACCTTGTGAATCCCAGAAAACGGTGGCCATAACTTTTCCGGCAGATTTTACAGTTTTCGCCTTCTTTGGAGCACGTTCCCCGGTCTGGATCCATTGTTTTGATTGCTCCTTGGTCTCTGGTGTGTACCAGTGGATCCAAGTTTCATCGACGGTCACAAAACGACGCAAAAACTCCGCTGGATTCCGCTTAAACAGAGCCAAACACGTCTCCGATGTGGTCTCACGGTTGCGCTTGTTTTCCGGTGTGAGTAAACGCGGCACCCATCGCGCCGACAGCTTTCTCATGCCGAGTTCCTCGTGAAGAATATGATGCACTGTTCCTTCTGAAATGCCTACAGTCTCAGCTAGCTCCCGAACCTTCAATCGGCGATCTGCCAATATGAGATCATGGATTTTTTTAATGTTTTCCTCCGTAGCAGCTGTTTTCGGTGCACCTGGACGTGGTTCATCAAAAACCGACGTACGGCCACGTGCAAACTCGTTGAACCAATTCTTGACGGTGGCCATCGATGGAGAAGAGTCACCGTACACAGCATCCAAGCGCTCTTTGTTTTCGATGCGCGTTTTCCCTTCCAAAAATAGAAATCGAATTACCGAACGATATTGCTCTTTTTCCATTTTTGTAAAACCGATCGACACGTTCGCTTCCTTAAGTTGTCAAATTAAAACAAATGAAGGGATTGGAATGAAAATTTGAAAAAAGAATTAAAAAAGAATGTGCTACACTGTGGTAAAACTCTTTTGAAACTACAGCGCCCTCTGGCGATGAGGCTAGGTACTTATTGAATGCCCCTCGTAGATTAAATACCTAATACAACCTATTTGTCATCTAAATAACAACACACTTCAAGTTCTAACCTTAACACCAAACATAACATAAGCTCACGCCTTTATCCCCGAAGGGGTAGGCAGAGGTGCTAGCACCCACATTTCGCCGGTTCATGTTTAGGTCCCAATGTAATAGGTGGCGAGCCTATTGCCATTAACTGGGCACTTATAAACCTGCGATAAATACACACATAACTTCGAAAAATATCGAAAAGTCATTGGTGTGTGCCATGGAAAACCTGGGATCGAACCCGAGACCTCGTCTCAGCAGTCCATTACCCATACTACTAGGCTACCGCGGTTCTAACACCAAAACCGATTATAAAAACTAATTTAATGTTTACGTTATATAGTCCTGAAAATTGGCATGGAAAACTGAAGCATGTACGCCTGCACATAAATTTTAACCGGTAAAGCAGTCATCTTTTATAGTTTCCTTTGTGACGTCACGATATTAATTTCGCCATAATATTTTATGTCTGCCTCAGTGCCGAGGACATCTAACGCAATGCCTGGACTGCATTATATGAGAATAGCTTGCACGTGGGACTTATAGCATTGTTTGAGGTCCAAGGTCGGATATAAATGTGGTTGTGTAGTTAGGCTTAATTTATATGTTAAGGTACAAGTACCAATGGTGGACACTGACCCAATAGTGGACACTTTCGAAAAAAAATCCTTATTGTAAGAAAAGTAATTGTTTGGTTTATATGACTATTTATGGAAAAAACATCTAATGGCATATATAATGCGTGTTCAAAAATTCGCAACACTTTCGTAAGTAAATATTGAATTGGCGTGAATTATTTCCTAAGATTTTTGTTAAGGGTATTGATTTTTAATGCACTATTTTTTGTATGGATGTTATAAACATATAAGATATTGATCTGCATATAAAATTGCCGTATTTTTATGACTAGATTATCTATTAGTGTTAGTGATTGTCCACAATTGGTGTTTACGACCATGTGTATAGTAATAGTATATAAAGTAAAAATATGTGTATTTTTAAAGCTTTTAGCTGCTAAAGTTAATGGCTAAATTTTGCTGTAACAGCTAAAAAACATTCATTAAAAAATATGTAATTTTATAGCGTGAAGTTTGTTCTTAAAGTGTCTACCATTGGTGCTTTTATCTTACCAGGTATGTACATGGTTTCACCTGAGCTTGTGGGCTATTCAGACTGTAATCTATCTCTGTAAAAAATCTCATTCAGATACAATCAACCAGTTTGATGTGTTTTTTTTATACCACTTAGGTGGCAGTCAAGCTCTTTGCCCACTTAATGGAAAGTGGTTACCGTGGCCTACGGACGAGCGCGTCACACTCGCGCTGCCGACCCTGTTAGGACAGAGGGTTTCTGTGCCGTTAGTGTAGAAGATAAAGCAGTACAAGCCTTAGTTCTTCCCACTGACAGCACAAAAACTCTCCAGTGAGCTCTGGCTTCCCTACTCGCCGCCGGGAACACAACACGAGGTTATTACGGCCGCGGTATTGTGTAGGGCGGAGGTACTTCCCCAGTCGGACTGCTCAGTTGGACGGGAATACCGTCGTGTCCTACCTCCTTGATGTGTATGACTATTTAATATTCCCCCAACCGCAATTCCCGTTCGCATTTATAATATTATTAGTCAAATCATATGAACATGGGTCTGTAAACGTCAGTAGAATTAGCCCTTAATAAGTGGGTGTAATATGGGACTTTTCCTTAGTCATATTAAATTTATATTCGACTCACCAGTGCAACACACAATCGCTCATCTATGCTACTCAAGCAAACTATTGTATTTAGACTAAGAAGACTAAGCAAAAAATGTTTGTAAATAGACCAAAAAAATGCCCGCTGAGTTTCTTGCCTTGAGCTTCTTGCTTCGAATCGGTGGTCCATTTGCTAAACTAGGTAGTCTAGATTTTTTTAACTTGACGTTTTGTAAGTGCCGTTTCAATGGACCGATCTCCGCCCCCCATGAGCGCGGGCATGAGGGTGACGGGTGGAGCCGCTCGTCACCCTAGCAGAAGCAGGCCACGGCGGCGGCTCGCATCGAAGGACGATGCGCGCCCTCCCATACCGGGGGCGAGTCGGGGACCGCGTGGTCCCCCCTCCCGAGGAGGGCCAGACCGAGAGGAATGGCCCTGGGTCAGCCGGGGTGCGAGGGATATGTCAAAAGACAACCTCACCTCCGGCCTAGCACATCGACCCACAGACGGCGTGCGGTTTAGTCGGTTCGAGTCCGACATAACCTCCCCCTTCGGGTCCGAAGGGGGGGGGGTATCCGAGCGGATTACCCGCACGTAAAAAAAAAGTAAATAGATACACTAAAACGTGGGCCTATTATTGTCCAGCAGGGCTAACATGCGCGCCACGAGATAGCTATCTCGAGGCATTTTGCCGTTTTATGTCGATATGTCGACTGTTGGTAACATGCAGGGCTAACATGCGCGCCACGAGATAGCTATCTCGAGGCATTTTGCCGTTTTATGTCGATATCAACTGTTGGTAACATGGCAAATTTCATGGCGATCTGTCAGATGTCGACATAACTCGACTTCGAGAAATCGTCTCTACTTGGTGTCTGCAAATTGTAACATAGATACGTGCCCTTATTTACTCGAATTTTGACATTTAAAATGTTTTGTCTCCCGTCGTTCATTTGGTCGACGAGAAGTTATCTCGTGTATTCTTTTCTTGAGCTCGGTTCATTTTGGACTAAAACAGCGACTGCAAGTCATTTTCGACCTTAATGACATTTCCTTTGTTACGTGTCTTTTCGCATTAATTGATGACGCTGATCACGAATATAAGAAAAAAAATTCAATAGCATGTCATGTCAATAAGGTCGAAAATTGTTTGCACTATTATTTTCTCTTTTTTCATACCTAGCATCCCTAACTAGTCTGTGCTTTCGAGCAAATGGCCGTATTGGGCCGATTTTATCGGATAAATGTGAAAACAGCAACTAACATGTTTAAAAAATGTGTATGCCATAGACAATCATTGAAAAAGTTTGACGCGACAAAGATGTCGACGTTACTTCGCTCGAGAAGACTCGAGATGATATCTCATCTCGATTCGAGATATTTGACGACGCGCGCATGTTAGCCCTGCAGAGCAGGAATTGAACCCGCGATCTCTAATTTAGCATTTTTTTTTTACGTGCGGGAAATCACCGCGTATACCTCTCCCCCTCCAGAGCTGGAGGGGGGGGTTATGTCGGACTTGAACCGACTAAACCGCACGCCGTCTGTGGGTCGATGTGCTAGGCCGAAGGTGAGGTTGTCTTGTGACATATCCCTCGCACCCCGGCTGACCCAGGGCCATTCCTCTCGGTCTGGTTCCCGACACTAACTTAGCAGTCAAAATCTCTACCACCAATTTTTTTTACAAGAAGAATATTAGCAATCCAAATTACTAATATTCCATCTAACCCCTCTAACTAAGCTAAATTGCTTGTGCTAGGAGTGGGTTCACGTCGGTAGTGTAATCGCCAGGATTCGAACCTGGAGCCATTCGATCGTAAGACTGGCTCCTTAACCTCTAAGCTACCGACGCTTTACAGGACGTATAGGCTTCCTCTGCGCTAATACGCACGAATCTCGTGTCAGTTTGACCGATAACCTATATTCTAATAACTCATTTGAAACGACCAAAGCGGAAATTTCATTGTCAAGGATTGATAGATAATGATATCTGCCAATGACCTTAGAGGTCAGTGAAAAACGTGAGTGAAATCTGCTGACACCTAATATTGTTGATAACATGATATCTGGGAAATAGCCAATGACGAACATTGAATAGCAGTGAATATTACATTAATCAGACTGGTTCTAATAATATAATTGTAGCAGGCTAAACAGCTACACCTACATAAGGTGGTAGAAATTTGATGACCGTATTAAAATTTCGGCCGGGTGGGTACCACCGTGCACGCCCGAGGAGGGCCAGACCGAGAGGAATAGCCCTGGGTCAGCCGGGGTGCGAGGGAAATGTCGCGAGACAACCTCACCTTCAGCCTAGCACATCGACCCACAGACGGCGTGCGGTTTAGTCGGTTCGAGTCCGACATAGCCTCCCCTTCCAACTCCAGAGTGGGGGGGGGGGGGTTCCCGTGGGGATTTACCGTACGTAAAAACAAAAAAAACACCGAGCACGATTGCGAAAAACCCCCCATAGTAATCCAATCTCGGTTGGATTGCGTTCAGGGGTCAGCAAGTGTATAGCCGGGCAGGGGGATTGTGGTCGCAGCCTCGCAGCACGAGTGGGACCGGTGGGTGTCATGCGGTGCGCAGACGACAATCCTCTTTTGATGAGGCCGTCAAGCTGAGTGCCACCATCATTGTTAACATGTACCTTATGGTGACCCTCTTTTGCTGAGACTTTGTCTTCAGCTTACCATCAGACGTGGTGAAGTCTAATTAACTACCCGATGATGGCAATAGGCTCGCCCCCTATTACGTAAGATCAAAAATCAGTGGTGAAATGTGTAGTTAATACACCTTTGCTTACCCCTTCGCGGATTTACAGGCGTGAGTGTATGTATGTATGTAAATACACTAGATGGACGATGGCGGATATACATACTTCAGATACACTGTATTTTGTTTGTAAATTATAATTATAAACACTGAAAACAATGGAAATTGATAAACGTCTTCAAATATTTGAACTGAACGGGAATCGAACTCTCGACTTCCGACGTACTAGTCGGGACCCACTACTGCCCCATTCCAGGATCCAATTGAACCTCACCAGTAACTCTTTTTTTGAATGACAGAGGCGCTGTTAAGTACATGCTTTGGGAGGTCAGACGACAGTTTGGTCTCATAAAAGCCATGTAAACCAAACCAGGGAACTGAGGACTGGGAACCTGCAACCGGGAACAACTTTAAGATAATGATAAAACAATTATTGCAATGGGAATGTAAAAAGTCTACACAAGTAGGCGTTTGAATTGTAGTTAGGTACTATTTTTGAGTTTACGAGTACAATGTTTACGAATTCTAATATAATTATGTTACTATCTGCTAGTAATTTCGTAAGATAAGTTCTGAAACAAGGTCACGATTTCAGTCTAGAAACTTCAAATAGAATGGTCAATTAAAATTAAAATAATATTGAAGGCTCACGAAATGAAAAACAAAATTTTTGGATCTCAATAACCGACTCAATAATTTCACTAGTTCAAAGAATTGCATTCATGGATATTTATGTATTAAAAAACCGGCTAAGTACAAGTACGGACTCGAGCATAAAGGTTTATGTACCATTATCTAGCCCCCCTTAAAATGTTTGTAGTATGGAAGAGGGTCATAGCAAATATTCATTTTATTAAAATTTTAATATTCGTTCTTATGCTGCAAAAGTATACAATGTATATGTCACAGCCACCTAGCTAAATCAGACGTTCAATTAACTGCCTAGGCTCTTTACTGAACGGCGCAGTTCTATTAGCGGCCTGAATAGTGTTCAGCCAATTGATTAAACGGCTAGGCAAATAGCTTGGATCGATGACTTTTAATTACTTGCCTAGCCATTTAATCAAACAGCTAGAAATATGACGTATTTCTACATGGTTATAAAAAAATAAAAACTACCTTCTAACCTAACCTATCCAAGTCGGTTGCGTAACTTGCATAATGAACATATCACTAATTTTCTGTTAAAACATCTGCCTTCCCCCTCTGGCATTTACAGGTGTGAGTATTAGATATATATTATGTTGGTATGTAATTTTCTGTCTTATTGTGGGATGGTGCGCTGTCATATGAATGGCCTAAGGATTAACCATCAGCCAGTTTATTAAATGTTGTAATAAACATTACCGCTGTATATCATTCAGGCCGTTCAGTGAACAGCTTAGGCAGTTAATTGGACAGCGGATTAAGCTAGTTGGCGGCGACATTTACATTATTTGAGAAAATTTCAACCATCAAGCTATAGAGATAGTCTGGTGACAGACAGACGGCCTGTGGAGTCTTATTTATAATGTTCTGTTTTTTTTTTTTCCTTCTTTAGCCCTTTGGGTACGGAATCCTAAAAATTGTCATGTTCTATAGTCTAATCATTCATTATCATCTTATTGTTAGCCCCAGCCGCATCTGAGGCTCTAACCTCTCGGTTTCCGACTTAAAGAAGAAATAGTGTGGGGTCCTTAAGTCCCGGGTCCTTTGAGCGGGCTGTGAAAAAAAAACATCGTCCCAGGCATCGAGGTAGGGACCACCATTCTAGGGACAGCATGTGTAATGGTGGCCGCTATTCTTAGTATATACCATCGGCTGCGTGCAGACAAATTGATGACCTAAATATGAGAAAAAAATACGGAAACACGTCATCGCTTCTTGTGTCTACACCTGGCAGCATGACATGATGGAGGCAGCATCACGAGGCAATCATTACCTTCATCTAATACATACATACATATACTCACGCTTAGAAAACCACGAAGGGGTAAGCAGAGGTGTACCCACATTTCGCCACTAGGATTTTCGGTTCCACGTTATAGGGGTCGTGCCTATTGCGTCAAGCGAGCACTTTGTCTTGAGCTATAGATCTACTGTTCGATGCCCTATCCCTTAGTTGCCTGCTACGACACTCACATGAAGAGCTGGGTTCCTATGCTACTCCACTAGAAACCAACACATCGTCTAATAGTACTTTCATATCTTTCTTCCAGAATGCAGTAATCTACGTGAATGTAGCGAACGAGACCCATCTGAACCTGGTAGCCAGACAGCAGGACAGTATCCTGGCCCAGCTCCAAACCGTCAAGGCAGATGCCGTGAGCCTGTACACCGACTTCGCTTCCAGAGCTGCCAAGGAAATGAAGAACTTCTCGAATAATATCACAGGATTTGCTAGTGCGGTGATGAAGACTCCCGGGGTGAATGCAGCTGATGATTTTGTAAGTTTTTGTTTTAAATTTTATAAGCTAGACTGCTAGAGCAACAGGTGCCAAGGTCTTAGGAACCCAAGTTAACGCACCGGCTAAGTGATGGATGAGGACAAAACCAGAGTTTTAGCAGTCGTCTCAGGGTAGGAAGGTCACGTGGCAGTCGCTCCCGCAAAAGCCAAGGCAAGAGACGTAGTAGAAAGATTAGAAGAGATGACCCTGGTCTTCGAATTAGTTTTGGTTGCAACAGGTAAATAGAACATTTTTATATGAATTCCAATTAATTTACTGCTGCCAAGAATTAATTTGACGACCCACATAAAAAAATCTCACCAGGTTCATACATTCGGCATACCTAAATCATCTCAAACAAAGTTATATACCTTGAGACAAACTTAATGGTGGTTCGGAACTTCGTACGAGTTCCACACTCGTACGAAGTTCACTCGTTCAAGCCAATCGGTGTTTGAGTCGCTTTCTTTCCTGTACTGCCATTGGACTGAACCCATACCTACTCTTACAAACTTTCGAGCCGCCATTAAGCGTTTTCACATTGTCCGATATTCGATATCCGATATCTGACAACCGATATCGGAGGAAGTCAAATGTAGGAGATATGTATCTCTCTTTCACATTGTCCGGCCCAATATCGGTTATCGGAGCCAACACCACTGTATTGGCCCGATATCGGATCACAAAAAAGACTAAAACAACAACTGCAAGCAATTTTTGACCTTTATGACATTTTCTTTGTTACGTGCCTTTTCGTTTTCGTTAATTGATGACGCTGATCACGAATTTAAGAAAGAAAACTCGATACCATGTTATGTCAATAAGGTCGAAAATTGCTTGCACTTCTTTTCTTTTTTTCATCCCTAGTATCCCTAACTAGTCTATGCTTTCGAGCAAATGGCCGTATCGGGCCGATTTTATCGGATAAATATAAAAACAGCACTAGGTGTCGGCTATCGGATGTCGGCTATCGGCGTCCGACACCGATATCGGATATCGGATGAATGTGAAAACTCTCTTAAGTTTGGTTAAGATATACCTATATAAATGCTTCAAGTAACGTTACCTATTGGTATTGCATGAAGTAACGAATATGACACCAAAAATATATGCTAACACAGCTACAATAGTTGTAGTATGTTTAAAGCTCTATGTCGATTAAATTAAGGTCTGTTATCGAATAAATAAATCGTTGTAACATGTTCACAAAGCGGGACTTCCCCTGATTTCGAGTTAGTCTGTCAGCGTAATACGAGTATGATTAAATATTGTATTCTCGAGCAGTTACGGCATAAATCTTTGAAATATAATAACACTAACTTGATTAACACTAGCTTTCGTATGTTAGACCATTATTTATTCAGCAAATGAAATATATTTATCTGGTTATAAAAATAAACTTTTACAAGACTATGCTAAAATATAATTCTCACAAAAATGAAATAAAATAGGGGGAGAGACTGCAACTTTAGGCATAGAAAAATTCCTCCCCATCGACCTCTACTGGTACCGTGCCCAAAAGACTGGCGGCTTTACCACGCTGAATATACTTAAATGATTATTAAATGTAAAAAATAAATTGCTCAAAACTTTTTTGTTTCTAAGGAAAATTTGTACCAACCTAGCTAATTAATATTTTCGTGCCCAATTGGCGCATGCCTCGTGGTTCCCGGCAGAGTAGAATTTGGGCTACCCCTTCTCTTCCCATGAGGTGTCGTACAAGGCGGTATAGGGCTGATTAACATCAGACAGATATGTACAGCCCAGACTTAGCCTCGGATGCATGGCTCAAGTCAACAATAGTGCCCGAAATACGGCAATAGGCTCACCCCCTATTACGTGGCACCGAATACAATGATTGGTGAAATGTGGGTGTTAATTCACCTCTGCCTAACCCTCCGTGGATAAAGGCGTGATTATATGTATGTATGCATGCCAATTTGCACTAGGAAATTATTTCTGCACGCTTCATCAGAGAGCCATCATCAACAAAAAATTGCATAAGTTAGGTACTTATATTCTACCTTTTTACCTTTTTCTTTCCTTACGTAGATTCGACCACTTGTCGACCACAACTGGTCGCGAATATGAGTATCGTTTTAGACGGTCACTTTTCCAATCTGAGACTTTTACCTTCTCTCTACAATGCATGGGCAGAGCTGTGAGAAAAAAAGCTAGGCAAATAAAACCACATGATGACTAATTTTGACTTACTTTTTTCATATACAGTAAGCTGAAGGCAAAGACTCAGGAAAAAGGGTGACCATTACATACACGTACCATGTTAACAATGTTGGCACTCAGCTTGCCAACCTCAACAAAAGAGGATTGTCGTCTGCGCACCGCGTGACACCCACCGGTCCCACTAGTGCTGCGACCATAATACCCCCTGCCTGGCTATGCACTTGCTGACCCCTGAAGCAATCTTCTTCCGATCGAAAAATTTCCACTACGGATTACGGACTACAAACATGAAATCAATAGTCAAATTAGATCAACAATCAGTATGTCAACGCTGATAGGTCAAGAGTTCAAACTGTGGCTTAAAAGACCAAATTTATACTATCGAGAAGTTACGGGATCAAACGATTGACTGATCATTTTATCAATAATTGATTATACCAACAGAACACAAGATCCACAAAAATAATCAATAATAACTCGATGAATCGAATTCCACAATCAAATCACGATAAGTCTTATTTTATTCGAACTAAAACTGAATCGTGTTGGTTTCCGGTGGAGTGTTCGCTTGACAGAAATAGGCTCGCTTATGTACGTGGAACGGAAATTCATAGTTGGCGAAATGTGGGCGTTAATACACTTCTGCCTACCCCTTCGGGATTTACAGGCGTGAGTACAATATTTATGTATGTAAAACTGAATCGGACTAAAATAAATCGATACACACGGTTTTCATCCAAACTTCCCAAATAAGCTCTTAACATAGTTTGGTTGACGTCAATTCCAGTTACACTGGCTAAATTCACCCTTTCTATGTATCATCATTGAAACAGCGGATGAATAACATGCACAAATATTCGTGTTATTACAACGAAAGTCTAGAAATACTCCGTGATAAGTCCGAATGCTTCACGTGGTGGTGTTGTGCTGGAGAAATTTGGTTGTTTATCAAAACATTGCAGAAATACGTGATCAAACAGAATACTAAGATGTGATGCATAGTTGCAAACATAGTGCAGTGTGTTAGGATTGGCACAAACAATAAAACAAGATAAAAAAGAGTGAATATTATGTTGGCAACTTAGTGCTACCGTCTGTGCTTTTTGCACTAGCAAACTTTCTTTTTTATTAAGTTTAAAATAGGTATAAATAATTAGGTATAAATAGTGTAATGACACACCAAAACAAAATTATTCATTAAAAAAAAATAACGATATTAAGAAGTGATTATCGACAAATTTTACAAGTACAGCTATTCACTGTTGTACATAAATACCTATACACCTATATACTTTCTCATAAACAACTGCTTATGTATTCGTCCGATTTCGGAGCAGCTCGTCTCGATTCGTGCGAGCTTCGTAGAGTCGTACAATACGTCTAGTTGCACGCACACGAACACCGTGTTGAAGACTGCCGAAAAGAAACGAACGTGAGGTTTTTTCGTTACGGAATTTCTGGATTCGGTCCCCGCGCTCAAGGCCCTCGATAGAAGCTATGCAATAGCTTAAATTTTTTTAAATTATCTAGGGTAGTAGCAGCATAGATTACCTAAAAAAGATAGTAGCCTTGTGGTAAGTACTTTATAAATTGTATTTAGGCGCGTATTTTAAGAATTCTTCTAAGAATTTTAAACTTTTAACTTAATTATCTAGGTACCTGTCTATCAAACCCGTCTGTCCGTAAAGATCCCGTTCTGTCTATTCAATTAAAAATTTCTACATCGATTGAGTTATTTTTTAGCGATGAGTCGTGCTAATTTAACGCAGTCAGGATTATAGATTATTTTTACAATTTCATAAAGAGAAACCTTAAAAAACACTCGATAATATTGATAAAAATATTTCTACTCACCTCATTTGAGTAGAAGATCATTGCTGCCTACCCTTTAAACCTACAGGCATGAGTATATTAACCAATTCATGCAGTGTGCTTACAAATAGGATTATAGTTTAAATCTCTATGTGTAAAGCATTCGAAACATATCATGTGCTCCGATAGCTCGTCCATCTGCCGTTTGTGGGGCTGCCAGGAAACTGAGATATAGGTCGAAACTGACGGATGGCTAGATACCACTCGGTGTAATAGCTATTAGCCATAAATTGAATCAATGCCTTTGTAAATGAAGGCAACACTGGTGCAATGCTCCAGTTTAGTTTTAACTAGCTGACCCGGCGAACTTCGTACCGCCAATATTTTTCCGCCTTCGTGGCGTCAGATCCCGTTCCCGCTGCGCCCTCTACTACATTAAACATGTATTATACATATAAACCTTCCTCTTGAATCACTCTATCTATTAAAAAAGAACGCATCAAAATCCGTTGCGTAGCTTTAAAAATTTAAGCATACAAAGGGATATAGGGACATAGAAAGCGAGTTTGTTATATACTATGTAGTAATGACGAACAATGTACAACTGCGAATTATTTACCTGTGTATCTTTCTTCCTACAGTCCCGGGGCGTGAAAAATCATCAGATGAGGCCGTCAAACTGAGGGCCATCATTGTTAACAATGTTGATATCTGTACTCTAATTGTATTTGTATTGTTGATATCTGCACTCGTCCATAGGCCACGGTAACCACTTTCCATCGTGGGCCGTGTACTTGTCTTCCACCTCAGTGGTATTGAAATACTAGTGACTCACTTTCCTGAGACTTTACCTTCAGTTTACAATCAGGCGAGGCGAAGCCATATTGACTTGTCCCTTATAAAAAAGTATTCCTACTTTATTTTTAAATAAGTACATATAAAAACAGATCGGTGCAAATACTTTTAATATACATATTCATTCAAACAAACAGCAATGAGTGGAAATCGAACCCACGAACTGAATTAGTAGTCAAAAGCTCTATCGATCCGCTAGTCGATCGTTACAGAATTTCATTATTGTTATAACTGCAAGATCCTGGATTGTATTCCGGTATCTAAAATAGTAGTTTATGATACTGTTGCATAATAATTTATACTGTTGCATAATTATAACACGAGTGTGTTTTAAAAAAACGAGCCGTAGGCAACTTTTTTTATTGTATCACACGAGTGTTATAAGACCAAATTATGCACAGTGTCATACACTACTTTATCTACTCTCCTACTATAATACATAAACTAATTTATTTTACAAACAAAACCAAACTTTGTTTAATTTAAATGTAAAAAAAAAATGTTGGCGCCCAGGCGCAAACATCGATTGCGCATGCGCGTTTCTTTTTTTTTCTTCCTAATCGGCTGTTTAGTTTTTTAAAGTAGAGGTTCAGTCCAGATGGAGGGTGTATAGGTGTATCGTTATGATTAAAAAGTTATTTAATGATATAGGCGTCCATACAAGACCTGTATCGTAATAAAACTTTTTTTTTGGCCTGTGCGTAATGTTTGTCATAATCATAAGAGTTTTGATTTCAATTTTATAATCTTTGTATTATAGTATCAGAGTAGCAAATTATTAGATTGGCTAATAGTTCGAGTGTCATTATGGTTGTTTAGTCCCACGTTAAACACTCTACTTTTCACTTTGAATGCGAGGAAAAGAAAGCGACTTTTTATACAAAAATATAATATTTAAAAAAAAAATTAAGAAATATGCAAATATCTTTTTCAACCTGAATATATTAATTTCATCATATCGATAACGGGGTAAAGCCTCCGTGGCGCGGCGGTAGTGAACGCGGTCGCTACGCACAGGAGGCGCGAGTTCGATCCCCGCTCAGTGCAAATATTTGACATACTTATTAGAGCATCTCGCCTTACACATAGCAATTGAAACAGTTGTTAGAAAATAGGTCTCAATATATCTCCCTATCGGCCTAGCCCTTCAAGGATAGGTAAGAATATATATAAATCTCATGCTTCTGACAGATACATAGATAAGATTACTCATCATATATTACCTAGACGTTTTACATCTTATCAATTAAACATCAAACACATACAAGATCTAGAAGACAAACATGCTAAATGAAAAATATTGCACTGCACATTATTCTTCTTCCTCATCTGCACAGGGTTCATAATTGAACGTGCAAACGTTTTCTCTTAGTATGTTTGTGTTCAAGAGCATCACCAAATGCAGTCGGCATGCATCAGGAGTGTGATCGTCAATCTGACCGTTGGCTTTGGCACGAGATGTTGATGTATTGCCAAAGAGACGTCACAGCTCTGTGTCCATATGTGATTGTTTTCTTAATTTTAGCCATTGCTGTGTATATCACGATATCCTTGAGGGAGTAGATAGTGGTTTGTTAACACCCTCATTTCGTCAAGGTATCACTGGAAAACTCCTAACTAACAAGCCTGGCCTTGCGATCGAGGAGTATGAGGTTCGATTTCTAGTTACTACACAACCGTTTTTTTTTACGTGCGGGTAATCCCCACGTATCCCCCTCCTCTGGAGCCGGAAAAGGAGGTTATGTCGGACTCGAACTGACTAAACCGCACGCCGTCTGTGGGTCGTAGTGCTAGGCCGAAGGTGAGGTTGTCTCGCGACATATCCCTCGCACCCCGGCTGACCCAGGGCCATCCCTATCGGTCTGGCCCTCGGGAGGGGGAAACACACAACTGTCGTAAACTTATGGTCGGAGTCAACGGCAAAAGTAAACGATGATTTCACAGATTTCTAAATTACAATGTTTGAAAATAAAAATTATGAAGTGCATTATCTAATATATAAAATTCTCGTGTCACAGTTTTCGTTGCCATACTCCTCCGAAATGGCTCGACCGATCCTCATGAAATTTTGTGGGCATATCGGGTAGGTCTGAGAATCGGCCAACATCTATTTTTCATACCCCGATTCGCGATAACCGACATCCACGCGGGCGGAGCCGCGGGCGACAGCTAGTTTTATATAAGTAGGTATAACTTTAAGTAGTTAATCATCATTTTCATAAAAAATATAAAACTCTAATTCTAGAAATCTAAAATTGATCATTTCCTTTCGATACCTACTCGAAAACAAATGCAACAAGCCACTGCCTACCTGTTCAACAATATACAGTCATAGATATATATATATATGAAATTATTAGTCTGGCTTCGTAAAGGTTCCACAAAGTCTAGCAATCACAAAAGAATGCAGTTCCATTATTTGATATTCACAACGAGTCGTGCATAAAACACGATACACCTCTTAGCGTAAACTTTTACAAGACTTGTATACTATCATAAAATTGTAAATTTGTCGTGTCTCTGCTATAAATCCATACTTCCATATACATACTCAGTACTTTATATTATAAATAAGTGCGAAAGTAACTCTGTCTGTCTGTTACGCTTTCACGTCCAAACCGCTGAACCGATTTTCATGTAATTTGGTACAGAGATATATTAGACCCAGGGAAAGGACATAGACTATGTTTGCCCAAAAAAAAAACTTTTAGGATTTATGTAATATTAACAATTCTAAATATTGTAATTTATTTTTGAAATTTTTGATTGTCTGTTTGTTTACTGACAAAACTGATTTTGATACAAGGTGTTGGTCACTATTTTTCCACCTCTTTCTTAAGGCCCTACCAACCTACTCGGTTATGATAGGCCGAATCTTGTGAGATGAGCGTCCCACTGAAGTCTGCTCTCTATCGGGCGCGCATTTTTTGGTTTTGGTCAGACACGAGACAAATGTAGATTCGTCCACATTTAGCCTTAAGGATATAAATATTGTAAGTTGACGTCTTTAAAAATGCTGCTGTGTAGTTTGTTGTGCGGTTTCGTCTCCACCAGCGCCTTGGAAGCGGTGGTAAACTTAGGTTAAGTAAAATTATTATTGACGTCAAAAAAAAACAACCATATTGTTCTAGATTGAATGACAATCCTTGACTCTGACTTTGACTTAAAATCTCACTTAGGTAGCAGATAAGCATGGGCCACACCTGATAGAAAGTGGTTACCGTGGCCTATGGACGTGTGCAACACCAGGGACGTCCTTCTAAAGGCGCCCACTCACTAACAGTTTACCGGACGACGGCCGGACGATATAAATCTGTCAGTTAATCGCAATAACTCACACACTCACAGTTTCGTTAACGATTTTGGACTGACGACTAATACGATCCGATAGTGTGTGGCCGCCGAACGATTCCGGACAGTTCTAAGCCGGACAGTCCTAGGCCGTCAGGGCGAACGAGCACAACGGGCCTGTCGATCGACGTTTCGTGTCAGTTTTTACTAAGATTTTATTCATTTTTTGTACATACTCGTCTATATTTCTTATGCACATAGTCCATAAGGTTCAAAATAGCTAACACCTATTTCCCAACATGATTAGCACGTACTTATATAAGAATAACGTAGTCCAAGCTATTTTCAACCTTATTGACATCACAACAAATCTAGTTTTTTTTTCTTATATTCGTGATCAGCAGCATTTATTTATGCGAAAAAAACATGTAATTAAGAAAATGTCAACAAGGTCGAAAATCGCTTGCACTGTTTCGTACTCTCTATGTAACTGATATAAGACCATTACCGGCAGGCGATCGTACGACCTAAAACTGACGACTCACAACTGCTAGTGTGTGGTCGCAAAACTGACAACGGGGAATTGCCGGCGGGCCAAAATCGCTTTAGTGTGTGGGCGCTATCGGCTAAGGACTGCAGGCCGCCGGACAGATCAGGAACTGCAGGCGGACTGCAGGCGGACTGTTAGTGAGTGGGCGCCTTAAGGCCCTTCATAAAGTATGCCATATTGTAGTCGCCTGAAAAGATATTTGAGTGCAATACGGTTGAGAATAATAGAGAAGAAGAAGATATGACCAAAAATAGCTGTAACCGACATTCACGGAGACGGAGCCGCGGCCATCAGCTAGAATTCACTAATTATGCGCCAAAGATATGACACATTCTTCGCTTGAAACTTTCCATTGCATATTATTCAGTAGTCTTCCAGTCTAAGTACTTGATTTGAAGCCGCACGGAACTCACCCTCGAGATAAGAGGACACTTTAGCTAATCACTGTGTGATTGTGCACTCCATTTCAAGTCTTTATAATACTTAATGTAATGATGGCCGCATGGATTTTTGAGCCCGGTCGTTCAAAGGGACCTGTTCCAGGCAAGTCCTAAAAAACGCGAATGTGTTATTCCAGATTACAATATCAAACAGTCAGGCCCCCGATTCTGCAAATTTGATGACATAACAAAACCACTGTCATATCGCTGATATTGTATGAAATGTCATTAAATTTTAGAGTTTATGGCTGAGGAATAAGGTCCATAATTAAAAGAGTTAATAACATTTTTCATTCCCTCTACAAGATTGACATTTAATTTTGGACGCAGTGGTTTTGCCCAGGTCCTTACAGCCTTTTGAACGTTTTAATAGTCCTAGTAGAATTTATATCTAATCGATATTATGTACTAAGTGTACATAATATCGATTATTTTCAAGAGTACCTAAGTACATGATTTATCCGTAACACGTGAAAAAACTAGTGTCGGGGAATGCATGACTTTGATAAAACTACAATTTCTTCCACAATACTTGTTCATTTCTTCGGTTCTATCCCTTGGTTCTTTTAGGCCATTTATTATTTGAGTACGCTAAATCGCCGTTATGTCCGTACTAATATTACATTTTTTGTTAATGCCCGCAGTGCGGCTTAAGGAGCAATCAGTTTTTCTTAGTTTCTACTAGGTACAGTTCCATATCCTTTTAGGGGTTTAGGGAAATGAGTCCTATGACCCTTCTTTTGTCTTTTGTAATCCTAAAACTTAAATCAGCACACTATTTGCACATTGTAGACCTTCTTTTCAGGCGGTGTAACTCTTCGTATTTGACAACTAGCTCACCATATAAGCGCAGTCATAGACTCATCTTTACATTTCCTGTGCAATATTCGATGACGATAGCGCAGCGGTAGAGAAATTGGCTACGTCGTAGATCAAATTCGATTCCCACACAGTGCAAAACTTAAATAATTATAATGGTGATGACTTATATGATATTGTTATTTCCGTGAATAAACCGTGGTCACTCTACCCACCAGGCTGACATAATACATTAAAGTTGCAGCCTTGACCCTGTGAGTCATTCAAGGGTGGATGACTAGTGGTGCATCATTGCATAACGCACTACGCGTGCCAACAATGAAATATGAGGATATTACTTTCGGCCATTTGTTATTTATGGGATACGTACCAGTGGCAAAGACTGTACATTTTCAAAAGGGAATTCGCTCGTAAAAACCTATTTCATTCATTAGACATGCAGGAGCCTATAGGGACCAGTCGCTTCTGATAGGTACTGCTGACTCATCTACAGTGAATACCGGCCACGGCGAAAACGGCCCACGTGTCCCTCGGACTAGCAAAAGGCACGTTGGAGGGCAGGCAAGCGGTGGATTGGTCGCCGAGCTCAGGCGTACAGGTTCGACTGCCAGTTACTAACGACTCAATGCTCGCCCCCTTCTCGATCCGGGGTTCGATAGGGCTTTCCACACCCAAAAGGGCCATCTTAATACCGTAGATCAGTGTTCCCCAAATATTGTTCTGCCATGGCCCGGTAATTTTCACACTGCCCCTTCGTGACCCACTGAGTACATTTAACCCAAGCTGGTTCCATTAATGATACACATTTATAAATACTCGTAGTACAATTGTTTTATTAATACTAGGTAGATACAATATTTTGGTATCACCTATTTGGTCACTAAATTTTTGTGCGAGGTATGGAGCTGTTGCTTATTTTTTTTTACTAAAGAATACAAGTTTACGGAAAATGACGAAAGTATTATCCTAAGGTACGGTTTCACTTCAAGTCGATTTCTATATTTAAACCAGTGTTGAAAACCCAACTTCATTGAAATTAATATACGAAGCGTCGATCAATAGAAGTATTATTTTAATAAGGGGGCGGGAATGGTGCGGCCCTGTATTCTATTTTGACGGCCTGATACCGGGTCACGACCCGGCAAATGGGAAACGCTGTCGTAGATGGTTCACAGTTAGCCGCGGTGCTAGGGATATTTATCTTTGGTTAACTTGATAGTAATTGAGAACTGAAACGTCGTGTATTTTCAGTCAGTCCGACATAACCACCTCCGATGGCCGACGGGAGTGATATCCGTGGCGATTTCCGCACGAATAATAATAATAATCGCATCACTAATATACTCGGTCATATTATTGTATAATATTATTGATCTTCCACATACCTGGCATGACGAATTACATTATTTAGTGCGAGTATTAAAGTGTACAACCGTTGGAAACCCATAAAATGTACAGCTGTTCGCTATTATTACGCACACAAACAAATAAATTATTGTATCGTATTTATAAACAAAACTACGTGGACAGGTATTATGGGTATTGACAGGTATATTATTAATAGGTTTTTATTAGCTTCACCTGTATTTGATTAATTATGTGTGTGAACTGGCCAACTGGTCGATCTTGGTAAAATATTTATTAAGATTAGGAATTATCTGATTAACCATAGCTCACTGGAGAATTCCTATGCTCTCAGTGGGAAGACCGAAGGCTTGTCCTGCTTTATCTTCTGCACTGTAAGCACAGAAATTCTTTGTGCTTACAGGGTCGGCAGCACGAGTGTGACTCCCCTGGTGTTGCACAGGTCCATAGGCCACGGTAACCACTTAATATCAGGTGGGCCGTGTGCTTGTCTACCATATAATTGGTATAACAAAGTTTTTTATGTCTCATAGGTAACGAAACAGTAGTAACCTGACATAATTTATAACCATGCACAGCTGTCAAGCTGCGCGTGCGATTTATTTACGATTAACTTATTCATCATCTTTCATTATCATCTTCATAACGATTTAATAGTTGCGTCCAAGTTGGTAGCTTGCAGCCTGAGGTTCACTGTCTTTGATTGATAGGTAGGTATGTCATGTTTTGCGGGATCGACTGCACTTTGACCGCCCAACTACTGATGTCAGCACCTGTAAATCAACATCCCATCTTGGACTCTGAAGATCTTGCTGTGGCCTTAGAAATACCTACCCAAAGTCATCAATTATGTCTCAATAACAGACATGACGTCGTGTTGGGTGACATACGCCCAGGTCTCACTACCCTGGCTGCCCAAGATCGTACGACGTGGAGGAGGAAGAGCTGGAAGGTGGACATTGAGCTCCGAGGGCATCTCGGCCTCAGATGCAATCAGGATAACGTCTAAATATCGATGATGATGATGACGAACTATCTATCTAATAAATTAATTATTAAAAACAACAATAGCTCAAGATACTAATGTATGAGTTCTTAAAGCGGGTCGTGATAAAACATCTGTCACGGCCTTCAAGGCAGAGACCACTATTTTGAGATTGTCAGCATCTGGAAGGGTGGTCCATACCTTCTGGACTTCACTCTAGCTTGTTACCATTCAGCAGAGTGTAGTCAATTAACGGGGAAATGTGATAAAAGAACAAAAATAAAATAACCTAAGTCGGCTAAGACCGCTACTCTGGCCCTTATTTTATAGTGTGCGGTAGCCCCCTCGTCAACCCTAGCACGCCGCCTTGAATCCTTAGATGTAGAAGGTGAGATTGCCGAAGGCTCTCGCATCCCGGCTGACCAAGACCCGTCCTCGAGAAGACCACTCTCGCTGGTCTGCTTCTGTGTGACCCGGGAACCACCCAGTATGTCCCTAACAATGAAATCAACGTGATGATAAAACTATATGTTTCATCTCAATATTCATCTATTTTGCAATGTCAGCAATTAGTTAATTATAAAGATGTTTATCGTGTGCAGCAAATTAGTAATATACTGCGGCCTCGACACGTGCATTTTTATGTTTAAACATATTATGTTTTATTGAAGAATGCAAGCGAGGAATGTTGTGTTCTTGCATGTTATGTATGAAGGCGCGGTGATAAAACGAATATTCTGAAATAGTTTTCTAATATCCGTGTAACGTGTTGTTGCAATCGAATGTGCCAGACGAAGCTAATTTTGTTATGTGTAATTTAAATTTAAAAAGCCACATCACAATTTTATATTACTCTATTTAAATTGAACTAATATAAATTTAATATTATTTATTTTGAAATGTCCACGTGATTACTTCTTTAATTTGAGACCCCACTCAGGTATTTGCAGACATTCGGTTATTCTTTCCAGATTTAGGGCCTCAAGTTTTAAACAGCTGCAACCGATTTTCATCAAACATGTCTAAGAACACTCGCACATATTTCACCTTTAATTTACAAAAAGAAATTAATTTGTAACCACTTCATCCGTTCGAGAGCTGTGATGCCACAGATAGACGACACGTCAAACTTATAACACCTCCGTTTTGCGTCGTGGTTAATTAAATAACCAGACAGAAAGATCGAAGGATACTACTTCTACTTTACGGAATAATTTGTGATGTAATTTGACAGTTTAATGTTGCGAATTTATGTCAATCGATTGTTCGTATAAGGGTCAAAATATTGAAGCCAACCTCACCTGCAAAAAGGTGACATGTCAAACGAAAACAATAAAGGGACAGCAGGCTCCAAACTGTAGGTAAGCTTTTATATGCAACTGGAAAATCGCTATGAGTGATGATGGAGTCCTCTCAAAACTCCTACATAATATTATAATTTCTCGACGACGTACGAAGTTATTTTCAATAAATAATTACCGCATGTCGGTATTCTTGCGTCAATCAACTTCTAAACCTTGGCAGTGACGAGAACTCCGCGTGGACTCAAAACCAGCGATTTGATGTACGCCGATGCATTTCGTTGTCTTTTTTTTTAGAAAATCCCCATGTTGAAGCATAAATTTCTGAAAATAACATAGGTACGTAGTAAAAACAAAAAATAATTACTTTTGCGTGCAACACTCAGGAATTACCAGGGAAAGTTCAAACGAGAGAAAAGGTTCTAATCTTGCACCAGCGGTTATTAATAAATAAATAAAAATGTAATACGACTAGCTTATACCCACGGCTTCGCCCGTGTCAATTACGGTTATTGCGCCTAAACATATCCTGTGCGATTTTCAGAGTCTAATCTACCTCTATACCAAATTTCATCAAAATCAGTTCAGTGGGTTAGGCGTGAAAGAGTAACATACAGACAGACAGAGAACGTTTTTGCATTTATAACAATAGTATCTATGAATTGGTTGATTATGATTACACAGCCCGCTAGTGTAGCGGCCCTACCAATGAGATCACGTCGCTGAACGCACAAATTATTTAGTTCTAGTTCATCCGTATCAACCTGGTTCCAATAAGGGACAGTAAACCTTGCGCTATTCTTAGCCCTGTGATGTCTCTGATGCCCACTGGGGGCTACATTATTTGTGGTACCAAAGGTAGGCGGTTAAGGACATGTCTATAGACGTGTGTCAAGGTGTACGTAATGGTTTATTAATTGGGTGTTAATGACAATATCAATCAGACGCCTGACAGATTTTATAGATTAGTTCGACCTCTCCGTAGAATAACGACACTTCTGCAGATTGACCTCTCCATGGAAAAAAGACACATCTACAAAATCTCCACTTTAGAAGGCAACCATTTGAAGTTTGCCTTATGCATATTTTACTGTAACTTTTTCTTTATCTTATTATTAGTATTATTGTCCAATGGGTGGGTAAGTGGCTGGGTACGTCATAAATTTGTTTATTCTGTGATTTTAGCGATAAAATACAAAAGGAAGTGATTAGGTTTATCAATCAAATGTGCATATTATGTGCATTGGCAAGAAATACATATAATAATTATGTGCTTGTGTTGGAAGATAATTAACACACTTATTACATTTAAATATAGGAATTACCTAAGTACTACTTATATGTTTATACTGAAAAAATAATGCGCTTGTTATCATGTACGTAGTTAAATTTAAGAATGATAGGTATAATATGTGTTGCTTTGTGAATAAAAATGAATACATTGCTATTTAAATAATAAATCAATTTCTTTACTACGTTCCCGACTTGGCCCTATGAACTTTGATAAGATAAGATAAATAAAGATTTGTCTTTTTTACCTAATCTCAATGTAAATCTGAAGAAGAACTCTAATACTTTTTCTAAAATAAATCAGCCCATGCCCTTATTAGATTACCCGGAACAAACAGATAAGTTGATAGACAGTTGTTAGGTTATCCATATAATACACTCATAATTTATTTAGTAAAAAAAATATTATAGCATTACAAAAAATATTTGTGTAGATTTGCATTGAAATAAAAATAATGCACCGCATCATTTAAATATAATTAAGATAAGATAAGATAAGATAAGATAATATTTATTGGTTCAATCACAATTATTAAAATTACATATCATTACATTAATACAAACAAATGTACTGATTTTTGTATTACAACAAGTTTGATATGTCGAACGTTGACGGCCGTACTAGTTAAAACTGTGTGACAGCCGTCAGCGCCTTCAAAAAGTAGTGCAATAACTTAGGTAATCACTTCTAGGCAACAGATAAAAGTGTTTGTTCAGTAAGTTAAGAGATTAGAAAAATCATCAGCAAAGCATTTAGGAATAACAAAGTTAAATTAAATTAAATTAAATTGAGTCGGTTTAGTCTGCGCGTGTGTATGTTGTGTGTTATGTGCGTGTGTGTGCGTGCGTGCGTGCGTACGTGTGCGTGGGCGTGTGCGTGTGTGTGTATGTGTATGTGTGTGTGTACATGTGTTGTATTTGCTTATATGTTGAAGTATGTTTGTGTATGTTTGTTGGACAGTTTATACCTATGAAATCAATGCTTCTGTATCTGTATAGTTTAATTGAAGTAGCCATTTTGTAATTTTGTAATTTTAGATTTCACCTCTGCATACTTCAGTTCTGTGATGTTTAGTTTATTGTTGACTCTGTTATAAATACGTGTACTCATTATATAATACTGCCTTCTAGCCAAAGCTGTCCTATGCAACTCAGTGAAACATAGCGCAGCATTCCTACGGCTGGTACCAACTAGGGTCCTAGGAGTTTTTGAATGTCTTTTCATTGCAACTCGCAGTACAAATAATTGTAATTATGGTTCCACTTAAAACTACAAAACCGTACCTATGAATTCTCTTCAGTTGCAAATTTACAATAATAGCCATGTAAATAAATCAATTGTACATTTGTATTATCATAAGTGCATTCAATTACACGTAATGTAACTGTATTTAACAGTGATTTATGTTTAGAGGGATTCATTACGATATTTGTTTCGGATGAATATGTATGAATACACTTCTATTATTCTGATCTATGCGAGAAGTCATCCGTGTAGTGACGGAGAAATAATACAAGTTAGGTGTCATCACTCAATCTCACCCGGACCTGCGCCACTGAAGATGTCGACCGCAGTGATCGACGAAACGTCTGGAACGCAAGTTTCATATGGACCTCGTAAAAGACGATAAACGAAAAAATACGAAAATGATAAGTGATATTGTCTACGTATAAGAAGAGAAAAGAAAACTCGAAAGAAAACCCTGTACCAACTCAGACAAGTTAAAAGAAAACCCTGTACGGATCCAGTGTGGAAAATTCGAGACTTTCTACTACTTCTTCTCCTGTCTACTTACTTACTTACTTCTCCTCTTTTTGATTTGGGTTATATGACTTTTAACGGAGTTACTATCACCTACTGTCCCACTGTGCCAGAGCTCCATCCGTCGAGCAGTTGCACCAGTTTGCAAGTCGGTTGCTTTGGGCTCGAAGATCTTGATAGAGCCCTAAATTAAAGGCTTACCTATGTCTAGATACAACTGTGTAGAATATCCTAATAGTACAGTTGGTGATTACGGCTTAGGCGCAATTGCGACCCGAGCCGTTAGGTGAGAGTCTTAAGAGAGCTTGTATCATACGATGATTTTCAACATTCTTGTGAAAAAAATAATACTAAAATAGATATTTACCCTTGCTGTTTTCAGGTAGTAAACATTCCTATAACGTTAAGGGCTTTATATCAATCACATCATATATCGGACGTTGTACAACATAAATCATTTTCTTTATTGTGAATGTTTTTTCGCAATAGCGGAAAAAAAATCGATCGGCTAAAAACTAAAAGAGGTTACTTTTTTTATTCGTCGCGGTCTAAATGGCGAATTTAATGTTAGGTACTACAGAAAAAAAACAAAAATTATTAGTTATTTGAGTTAAAGTTTTGTTTATTAAACACATACAAGTAGAAGTTGTAATTATCTATTTAAATACTAAGTTGCATAAAGATAATAAGTATAGTATATTAATTTATTAATACTATTAAGCACGACCTTTTTTGCATCAAAACTTTTTTCAAGGAAAAACTATAACTCATTTGTGAATTATTATAACAGTTAAAACACCGCAGTTTGATTAAAGGTAACATATAACATATTATATGCCTAATTGCGGTAAAATTAGAGCCAGTTTATGACCAAGTGTATTGTAGGAATTATTTATTCTAATTGTCCCGAAATGTATTTAATGTTTCTCTGTTTCCAGTTAGACGAATGCCAGACGAAACTCAAATACCGTCTGAAGAAAATCGAACACGACGCGCACCGCGCTGCCAGCTACTGCGGAGACAGTCACCACAAGTACCTGCTGGGGCACATGATTGTATTCCGCATGCATATAAACAAGGTACGTGCCAGTGTTTTTATATGCGCAAAATCTCCGCGGATAGAAACCGGAGCCGTCGGGGTGATTATGTCGGAAGCGAACCGACTAAATCGCACGGCGTCTTCTGTTGTCAGAGGTAGGATCTTGCTGCGACCTTCGACGCCCGAGTAACCTCTTTTCGTAGCTACGTACCTACTCTTCATTCGGTTACCTCCTTGATACATGACCATGTATTGTAGGAGCCATGTTATTCGACCGGAGAACTATTATTTGCCGTCTAGTAGGCATATGAGCTGATGCACCTATAAAGTCCTAGACTATCGTTACTGGTGTATGGGTTCCCAGTAAGATCTTCGGACGGACCACCGCTCTTGCAAATCGGTACACTAGCTGATTGTTAGTTGAAGCTCTGGCTTCGGCAATTTAAATTCTAGTATCAGGTCCGAAAAATTATAAGTAACAACCATTTCTTTGTATTTTTTTATTATGCAGTGGAAAAATTCATCTAAGTACTTCTTTCCAAAAATTACTCAACTTTCAATCCCAAGTCACAGTCACTGTCATTGGCGTCTTCATTCACGTACCTATTAATATGCGAGCTACAATACAAATAATAACATCCTGTAATATTTGCAGAGCGAAGATTATTTGAAGAAATGCGACAAGGTGCTTCGAGATTGCGGACCGTCGTGTGAGGTGCGTTATTTTTTTAATAATTACTCGTTACTCGATAGTATTCTCGTTAACCCTCACAGCTAAGAAATTTATTTATTTTATTTTCTTACAATTGAAAATATATGTACATATATGGGATGTAAATTACGAATGTAGATGTAGATTTACGGCGTGCAATATTATGTCACTGTCGACAGGTTAAGCTAAAAGGTCACAAACTAAAAAGTGTTTTATTACACTATTTCAGACAACACCCCGAGTGAAGCGCTGGCATCGCCTCGCAATAGAAGAGATCCACCGAGTGCGGGAGGACATTCAGCATTCGAGGAAATCGTACCGCGACCTGGTGTCACATGCGAGGAGAAAACTCAACCATCTGAGGAAGCACACTGTAGCCAAGGGGAAGGCCGCTGTAGAGGAGTACAACCACTGTATAATGCACAGTTAATAAAACCTGCGTGGAATTTGAAGTTGATAGTTGGGATGATTTATACATCAACAAAATTAATAAGATTCTAAAAATGGATGTTATCTGATTATAAGAGGAACTTAAAGAAAATTTTTCAGTGTTGTCTGTATGATTATTGGACAGATTTTGAGAGACCTTACTGTTAGTCTGTGTCTTCCCAGTCAAGTAGAAGAATCTAAACTATCAACATGCAACAAATAGAATTCGTATGTAATTATATGTGTCATATTAGTTAAATAAAAATAGAAAAATAATTATTGAATGGTTAATTTTCATTAACAGAGAGTGAAAATTAAATTGATTGATATTTATTAGTTGGCGACTGTAGTTTGTGACTAAATAGTTAATTTAATTATTAATTATTGTTATAGCTAATTAATGCGAAGTCTGCATTGACTAAATATAGTGAGTAAAACGAACACGTAACGACTATTTTTTACTATAACTATAAACATAATAAATATATTGTATGTAGATATTAGTTATGTGATGTAAACCGCGTATTTAAATAATACTATGCAAATTAGATTTAATTTGTTATTTAATTCGAATTTTTCATTTATTTTAGGATTCATAAAAACTTTTTCATTGTTATATATTACTCAGTGTTACCATCTCATGTTATGTAGCTCGCACTATTTATTTCTGCATTCAAAATCATGACTAAAAATTAATTAGGTTTAAAAGGAAAATTGTAATTTATTTGGTTAAGCAACGAAATTGGTAATGTGATTTGAATATATTTTGATATGTAGTAATGTCCTATTTAGTCATCAGCCGAAGCATAGAGGCCGAAGCCAATCGGAGATGGAAGTCCTCGCCAGTCATGAGACAGTCGAAGATCTTCATCAAAAGCATTGACAAAAAGAAAACAAGCCGACTGTTAAAACTCTCCCGAGGAAACATGAGGCTGGTCGTAGAAGTGATAACGGGACACTGCCGACTAAATAGGCACCTGACACTTATAGGGGTGAAAACTGACCCCAAATGCCCAGAGTGCATGGAGGAGGAGGAAACCAGCCTCCACCTGCTGGCCAAATGCCCCATGTACTCAATGATAAGATGGGAAAACATGGGGACGGACACCCTAGAAGAACAAGACCTCGAGGATCTGAAGGTGGAACAGATCATAAGATTCTGCAAAGAGACAGGTAGGTTCGACGGAACGCCGTGATTGCCGGACACTTCTTGGCCTCTAAACAGGAGGAATAGGGGAATTGGGTGAAATGGCCCCCATAAAAAGGGCAGATCACCCGTCCGGTCTGCGGCGTCCCCCGCTGGAAGTAAGTAAGTAAGTAATGTCCTATTTTGCAAAAGTTTGTATTAATAACCTTCAAATGTATCTGTCCAAATCGGTACTTTAACATTATAAATGACATTATCATGTATTTGAAATAAAACGATTTTTAACCAATTCCGTTGCGATTTATTTTGTGATGACTCTAATATAAAATGAATAATAAAATGACACAAAATTAATCACGTAGTGAATCAGTTAAAATTGTTTTATTTAATTGTATTAATTAATATTACCTACTTAACTAGAACAAATGAGTGGAACAGATTTGCAAATTTTGGTACAATAAGATAAAATAAAGAAGTAAAAACCTACCTAGTTCTAATACAAAAATTCTTAAAGACCATGAAAATTCTAGGTCTAAGTACTTGTCTATTAAACGGTTTTACGACAGTTGATACTACTCATTAAATATATTGCATAAAATAATTTAAGACCTAAGCAGGCTTGATATTAACTGGTATATACTGGTACTTTCCTGATATCTATAGGTAATAAAACAGTAACTTAATAATTGTAGTTAATTCAGTATAACCTTCAAGTAATAAATGTCATCTAGTATTTTATTACCTTTATTGTGTAGCCTGGGACATTACTGCATTATTAATAGTTTTATTATTGGTATACAGACGCACTGTGATAGTTTATAAAAATTAATATTTTAATATGAAGTCAATGGTGTCTTTGACTTAATTTTGATATAATTGTTATGTAATTTTGTTGTATGTTTAACAAAATGTATCATGATTTTCGTATTTGTTATTGTTATTACACTTATTATGATTTGATACAAAACGATTGATTAATGGATTAAAGACGCATGTGCTTTATAATATGACCATTGCACATGTGTCTTTGTTCGACTGACATAAAATACTTTTTACAATTTTTAAGTAAAGTGACAACGGTAGTCATTGCTATAAATATAATAGATAATAAATATAAATAATTATTTTAATTGTTACCGATTTAATATAAATACAAAATTACGAAGAAGAGAGATGATTAAATATAAATCAATACGTAATAAAGTAGGTACAATTTTGTTTATCTTGCAAATAAAAGTTGAAACGCATCATTTTATTGTAAAATTGTATTGAACAATTTATTTTTGTAATAAATATTTTAACAGTAATGTTATCTTTTTATTGCAATATGTATCCCGGATAAGTTCTATTTTAAATAAATATTTTACAAAGGGGTATCGTGTCGTATCGTATCCGCGATTCCAATCATGGAATGACAAGGATAAAAGAATTTCTCACACTAGTCATACAACATTACATGATTATATTGACAGCCTCCGTGGCGTGGCGGTAGTGAACGCGGCCGCTACGCAGGAGGCGCGGGTTCGATCCCCGCTCAGTGCAAATATTTGTATGCATAAATATGTATATTTGCATTGGTCTGGGTGTTTCTATGTATAATATGTACATATGTATTTACAAAAAAAAAACGTATCTAAGTATGTTTATCCGCATTCTAGATGCCATAACACAAGCTAGTTAATCTATGCTTACCATGGGTCTAAATAGCGTTGTGTGAAATGTTGTGGAATATTTATTTATTTATTCATTATTACAATTAATTATACCTAGTATTAATCCCAAATAGGCAACATCGACTAAACTATACAAAAAAGACAATGACTTATAATTTTCAAAGATCACTTTTTAGGTTAGGAAATTTTTTCACCGGGTGGGCACATAACCTGTTACAATTAAATAACTCATACAATACTCACGCCTGTAAATCCCCGAAGGGGTTGGTAGAGGTGTATTAACACCCAAACTTCGCCTACTATGATATTGGGTCCCAAGTAATACGGGGTGAGCCTATTGCCTTCAAACGTGCACTTAGTCATGAGCTATATGTTTGCTGATGAAAGGAGAGCGGTCCTAGCCCTTAGTAGCCTTTTACGACACCCTGAGGAATATATGAAGTCGTCCTATTCTACTCCACTGGAACCAACATGACAATTATATGACTCATCATGATCATCATATCAACCGCACACCGTCCACTGCTGAACATAGGCCTCTCCCATAGACTTCCAGAACGATCGATTTAAAGCAGCCCGCATCCAGCGCTTCCCGGCGACTTTGATGAGGTCGTCCTTCCACCTGGCCCTTGGCGTCCTACACTACGCTTGCCCGTACGCGGTCGCCACTCCAGAACATTTTTGCTCCATCGGCCACCTGTTCTGCGCTGTTCTGCCACTTCAACAAGCTTATCCGCTGGGCTATGTCGGTTACTTTTGTTCTAATACGGATATCATCATTTCTGAAGCGATCACGTAGGGAAATCCCGAGCATAGCCTTCTCCATAGCTCGTTGAGCGACTTTGAGCTTTTTTAGGAGACCCATAGTGAGGGACCACGTTTCATTATTTTCATTAAATGACTAGGCAGATAATTTATTTACATGTGTAAAGTATGGTGTAACAAGTAAAATAAATAAATCACCACAAACCAATAAAACAAGACATGACACAGAAGGATTGCTGTAAGCCCATCGGGTTGTGGATCGCTGATACCTGTGGTAGGTAACCTGAATTACAGGTCACCAGGTACCAACGAACGATCTGATACAATTCAAAATATAAAGATATAGAATAACAAAAACTTTGGTAGATTTACGGCAAGAAGCGTATGTGTGTACGTGGGTGTGCGTGCGAGCGTGTGCGCGTGTGTATGTGTGTGTATATGCTTGTGTTGGTGTATCTGTAGGGATGAGTAAAGAAATAACTGCGATATGAAGGCACTTCAAGCAATGCTTACAGTTGTAGTGATTGAGGACGTTTAGTGTCAGGATATGGTGTAATATGTTAGGCGTGGTTTATACAGAAGCGACGTGGCGGACAATTTAAGTAACACAATTTAAACCTTATGAAGTTTACATTGTGTTTATGTCTTAAAGGAGAATTGCGACCGCTCCTTCAGGCGAGGTCCCGCCACTAAAGTGACGCGCCATCGCATCGAGTGCCAAAACACTACGGATAAACGACGTGCGTATGGGCATAGATCTAGCAATCAAGTGATTAGGAGGAGAAGTTAGATGTTATATAGGTTTTCGGATGCCCCAAAGAGCTTGCTGGGGCCCATGACCTCCAAAGGCATGAATATTAAAAAGGCATAAAAAAATAAAAACAATACAGTTTTATACACAATCTCTTTATTTTTCGTTGTTAAATAATACTTGAAGGTATAAAAATATATATTTACATCTCGTTCCTTAACTTATGACTATTTGTAACTGAGTTTTATTTATTCTATACCCCTAGTACATGTTTATAAAACGACATATTTTCTAAAGCTTGATTCAATAAAAAAATATATCAAAAATATGGAATCTATTCATAAGGAACCTCTTTACAATTAAAACTGTGTCTTTGTTTCATTTTATTTAAGTCTACGTTTAAAATCTCATTTTACGCATGTTTCAATGTCTTTTATGGATAGTGTGAAAATATGTGTACATCGTAAAGACAAAAGAAGGTAGACGTTGATTGTGCATAGTGAAAATTCAGAATACAAATATTTAATAATATTTAAAACAATTTATTTGGCTCTTTCAACTATTTCACACATACACTCATTCAAGTTGGTCCATTTTGATTAAAATTTGGCGTTTATTTTCTTTTGCAGTCGTGTGAAGTTTACACACAAGGGGTCTAAAATACCCCGAAAACATAGCTACCCTTAAACAATCACCTAATATTTTAATATTAAAATATATAGCTTAAATCATATTGTATTTTGTACAATAATTGTAATTTACAATATATTCATATGGCAGTAATTATTCGAAAGGACAGTAATAAAATAATTTAGATCACTTATCTAGTTATTATAATAATTGGCTAAGATTTAATGAGATTCTACAAGTATTTAGCTAAATATACAAATATAGTTACTGTATTGCCAACATATAAAAATGAAATTAATTATCCACTCTAGCAATCTTCTGGTATAGTTCTTGCAATTTACTTAAATTAATATATCTATGCGTTATTCCAGACAATAATCTATCTTTGTTCCAGATTTTACCTGGATCCGATCAGAGGTTTGCGTGTGATTGAGTAACAAACATCCTTCTCAAACTTTCACATTTAAAATTTGAGTTGGGTCTCTTCTCTATTGAACTCTATTTACTTCTAGTCAAAAAAGGCGTATTTCATTTTATGCGTCGTTATGTAACTAAATGTAAACAATCTTGAATTGTTTTTTGATTTTTTTATTTAACAAGTAAGTTTATATCTTATTATCTTTGAAAACAATACGCAACTAAAAATACAAACCCTAGCTAACCCAAATAGGGTATAGTTAAGGCATGAAATTGAATTTATAATGTTAGTCAGGACTTGTAAACAGCAAGAACTATGCCTTAACAAAATGAAATAAAACAAGTAAAATATTATAAAAATACGTACAGAAAATTTGTAGTCAAAATCCACCATATTATGGACGTTGTCAATGTATCACAAATGGGTTGGACCCTGATTGCTATTTGTCAACCATAGTCATAGCACAAAAAATTACATTTAATTTTAGACTACTTCTATTTTGAAGTCTAAAATGAAATGGCATCTTGTGACGAATGAAATAATGTAAAGAACTCTTTTTCATCTAATTTTGGAATTTAATGCAGGTAGTCTAGAAGCATACTCAGTACTGAATCTCGAGTTATAACTACTACTGAGGACAGATTATTATTTATTTAAATAATACCAAATAAATCGCTATAGATGTTAAATATACTGCATCCGAGCGGTTGCGTTGCGTATTGCGTTCCAGACGTTTAGTCGATCACTGCGGTCGACACAGTGATCATTGAAACGTCTGGAATGCAAGTTTCATATGAACCACGGCTAAACAGCTTAGAAGCAGTATATTCTACATGCAACGCCGGCCGTGAAATCTTAAAGACTTATCAAATCGCTATAGAATCCATTACAAAGTGATTTTATTGACAATCTGTCAAATCTGACCATGAAAAATTGAGATTTAGGACTGAGAATTGTTGTGGAATACATACGAAGTCTATATCAATAAAATCTTAAATAAAATAATATTTTTTCGAATGTCAGTGATTTGACAGTGGTTGACGATGGAATGATTCAGGGTCCGATTGTATATAAATGGTAACAAAACAATAAGTAGTATTCAGACAGTCTTACTTGAGTTATAACAATATTTATCATCATAATACATTGTCAACATGCATTACCTAAGACACTTATCGTAATAATTATTTACACTTAGTCTTATATTAATAGATCCATAGTTTTCGGTGACACCGTCTGGAAGATAAATAAATATGTGGTTAATATAATGCGCCTTTTTTGCACGTTTAGGGAATTTAATCAAAGTGTTTTTTTAACGAGTGATCTTATTGACCCCGTATCTATATTGTGACAAACACGGGTAAACACGACAAGTGTAAGGTTCGCCCTTATATCGAAGATCAGTCAAACTCGCAGTCAGAATGGAAAAGCTGACCCCAGACTTGTGAAAGCTTGGGATGCGACTGGAATTAACGCTAGGGTGAAGAAGAAGAGTGTTAGGGCAACAGTACAATATGTAAACCGTTAGTAGTAATTTTTTACGCAGGGGGAGGTAATGATGGACTCGAACCGACTAAACCGTACGCCGTCCGTGGGTCGCAGTGCAAGGACAAAGGTTAGGTAGGTAATGCATATCGCTTAACAGCGAATTTAAATTTATAAATTTACATGATCAAGTAACAGTATCTTGAGGTTAATTTGAACTATTTAGCAACATTTTTTAAATGTCTCACCATCAAAGTACTCCTAACCCTGAAGGTCTTGGTGGCGGTTCCGGCGTGTCTGCTGATGGAGGCTTAAACGTGCTACCCTGCAAATTAAAAGACAATGTGATAAAATGGAATATGAAGATGAGGGGAAGAACGATGAAGGAAAGATGATGCAAACAAACAACGAGGCGTTAAAAATGGCTACATACATGCACACATTGTCAGTTTAAAGAACAATATTAACATTAACGTAAACTAAACGCGTTTTTCTCGCATCGTTTTACGGGAGTTTTCTGCGATGCATTTTGTTGTTGTGTCTACAGTATAAGATCTAAGCTTGAATCCCCAATTTCGCGCAAAAGTAAGAGCAGGAGACGAGAGCGACATACCGCCGTGAGCGTCAGCGGCGGACTGACCAAATCTGACGGGTGATTTGTCGATACTCCCCCTTTCTCGCCGCGCATATAGCCAAGGCGCGGTACAGAGGTTACGGTCTATAAGTAGTAGATTCATTTAATATGTCTGAATTAAATGAGGACATTACCTGAAAGCCGAGTGCTGCCTCAGCCGGCGTGGGGGAGTCCCCGGCCAGCGTAGCGTAGTCTCCAAACCTCTCTGTGGTCCTACTACCCTGGATCGTCGCGTAGGTATTGTCCGTCTAGATGGGTATAGACATGATTATAGAGATTATTAATATTTCATCTTACATCCTACTAATATTAGAAATATGCAAGGTTTTAAAGATATTGGGATTTTTGTTCCTGAAACGGGTGATCAGATCTGACTGAAATTTGCTACAGAGATAGATGATAGTCTGGAATGATACATACGACTTTTTATCTGTGGAACAGGCAACCATGGGAATGTAGGAAAGTGGTGTGCAGGATTGCACGCGGCGGGAGGCGCGGAAAACTAGCTATTGCCCGCGGTTTCTTTTAATATAATAGTTTGCTAGTTTTAAGATGTTATAGTCAGTGGAAGTCGATCGTTTTATAGTATTACCGCAAAACTCACAACTCGAAGGCTCGCTTCCAGCCGGCTCGACACCTACTCGAAGCGAGCCGTGAATGTTCGGTGAATATGCCCCGAGCATAAAAAAAATATTCATATTTGTAACGTATATGTATCAAGACAACGAGGCATTGTGATTGGCTCACACAGGTTTACAGTAAGCAAGCGGCCAATCACAATGCTCCATTCTCCTGATACATTTAAGTTACGAATATTTTTCGTCCTCGGGGCACTGAACAGTGCGTGTCACTCGATAAATAAATGATAAATGTATGCATGAAAGTCCGTGCTGTGAGTTTTACTCGACAAGTTAGCTCGATCGAGTAAAACTGTACGAGTACTAAAATTAAAAAAAAAACAACCACAACTGCGTAGTGCAAACAGTCGGAAACTATACTCACGGGTGCAGGTTCAATAATCTGCTGCTCCTGATCACCAAACACGTTCATGGTCAACTCCTGTTCCTCGTAGGGTCTCAGCTTGGTCTCCAGCCACAGAGGGTTCTCTGTGGTGGAGAGCTCTTCGAGGATCCGTCGCCTGGCTAGGCTGTCGCCCTTGCTTGATTGAAGGGATGGCGGGGGGATAACCCTGGAAATTATAAGACATCTGATATATTTGTGCCGGTACACCTGCACCGGCCCTCGGCAATCTTCGGATTCGCTCGGGCCGCACGCACGCCGCTTCCTATCGAGTCTCCCCTCCCCCCACCCCAGCTAGTGCATTGTTCACCGCTACCCGACGCAGACGGTGTGTCGCATTGCTTAGCGCTCTTTGGCGCAGTTTATACAGAAGAAACGTGTCGGGGACGTATAACGTGGTGGACAATTTAAGTACCACAATATAAACCTTATGTTGTGTGCAATAACGTCGATTTATCTTAAAGGAGAATTGAGTTTTTATATATACCTATATTGAAATTATATATACCTCTTAAATCTTTATTCTTTTCATTAATGACGTTTTTTTATTTTATTAATAACTTAGTGGAAAAGGGCATCTGGTACAACCTGAACCTTTAGCGATTCCTTAGATTGTTAACTGTTCCCTTAGTCGGCAAAAATGTGTATCTGCTATGAGGCTACGTTCCGGACACATTCCATGTAGAAAGTTTACCCATCTAATGGGCATATCGCCAGCTCCTAATTGCGAAATATGCGATAGATTAGAAGACATACAACATATCATAATGGAGTGTGTGCGAAGCGGCCATATTAGAACAAAGTTATTTAGATTAAATATGTGTAATTTGGGGCAATTAAACAGTGTTTTAGCGAATCCAATGTCAGATGCTGCAAAAACACTGTATAAAATATACTCAAACATGATTTGATATAGGTGAGTTAAGTTTGATATGCAAGTTGCTATGACGGAGCTACGTAGTCAGCATGGTGACTAAGCTCCATAAATAAAGAAAAAATAAAATAAACTTTTTGGTAATGAACCTAAACCAAACTTACCAGTGTTTCAGGCAGGCGCATACGACTATGAAGGTCACTATTCCTGTAAATAGTACTATAAGTAGTGCTATTAACGCAGCCAAGGCTGGATCGAAACTGTCGGGAGCTGAAAAAGAGAAAAATCTAGATTTAGGAAGTAGTGGAACAAAGAGAACTGCAGGATCGAATTCTCCAGTTAGGAATTTGGACGATAAAGTAATAGTACCTGGATGAACTAGCTTCGCTCGGTATTTTTTTTGTAACAACGCCATCTGTTGGGAGCTTTAGTGTTGTTGTATCGTTAAAGCAGTTAGTTGCTCACATTGCCAATAGATGTCAGGAAGAGTCATATTTCTTTTTCTTTTTTTAAATAACATGATATTTTCTAAAAATAAATCCTAGCTAGATCGATTTGTCGGCCAATAAAATAAAACGATTTTCATGAAATTTAGTATATATGGGGGTTATATACTAAATTTCATGAAAATCGTTGGAGCCGTTTCCGAGATTCCAATTATATTATACATATATTTATACATACATACATACATATAATCACGCCTTTATCCCCGGAGGGTTAGGCAGAGGTGAATTAACACCCACATTTCACCAATCTGTATTCGGTCCCACGTAATAGGGGGCGAGCCTATTGCCGTATTCCGGGCACTATTGTTGACTCGAGCCATGCATCTGAGGCTGAGTCTGGGCTTATCTTACATATCTGTCTGATGTTAAAGTTAATCAGCCCTATCCCTTAGTCGCCTCGTACGACACCACATGGGAAGAGAAGGGGTGTCCCAAATTCTACTCTGCCGGGAACCACGCGGCGGTGGTGTATATTTATATATACAAGAATTTCTCCTTTAAAGATATAAAATGAGAGTGTATGTGGTCCTCATAAGATCTTCGGTGCCCAAATCGACCTCACCTACACAGAAATATATTAGGATAGAACGGCTATTTGAGCGGGAAACGCGCGGTTTTTACACAATTCCTGTCCTATAGACCGGAATTTTCGAACGCTTACTCAGTACTGTTAAGACTAGCTTGTAATATCATCGATAAAAATACCGTGAATATACCATATTGTGCTATTTCCAATAGCAAAATAAAAATGGATAACACCATTTGAAAAATAAAGGTATTTTTTATCTCTCGTGAGTATTTATTTAGTGTGAAAAAGTTACCACGCGCGACATGCGGGTGGACATTAATACATTTCTGTGCTCACGTGCAAGTTTGTACATCTGCTGATTATATAACTATTCTTTGATATGTACAAAAAACAAACAAACTAAACCGAGTCATATAGGATCTAGAATGCTGATTTTAAGAAGTATTTTTGTTAAAAAAATTACATATTTGACGTTATACGTAGTACACAGACATATTTGAAATAAGCGAGACTCGAATCTGCGACATCTAACTTAGCAATCGAACTTTATACCGCTACGATACAGAGGTCATCGATTGACAGAGAAGGCACTGGTGTATTCTTTCCTCTTTGATTTAGAAAACTAGATGGCAGTCATTCCCATAAAAACCAACCAAAATCATAACGGTGAATTAGCAGACGGGAGCCTGGCCCCTAGGTTCAAGGGAAGACACACTCGTGCTGCCGATCCTATGAACACATAGTTTCTGTGCCGTCAGCGTAGAAGACAAGCAGGAATAGCCTTTGGTCTTCCCACTGACAGCACAAAAACTCTCCAGTGAGCTCTGGTTACCCTACTCACCGTCGAAAACAACACGAGGTTATGATGGCCGCGGTATTCTGTAGGTCGGAGGTACTTTTTCCTTTCTAATTTGGAAAGTCAGATGGCGGACTACCATCGCTCGTGTAAAAGCCATCTGAACAGTGAAAAGTGAAATTATATACTTATATTCAAGTACTCTCTAAGGCACACCCAGTGCCTTTTTCTTTATAAATATCTTTGGTCACTTCAATCGAACAAGAGCATAAAGTTGTAATAAGTACCCTCATTCAAAATAAATATGTTTACCTGAAGATGAGTTATTCGAAACATGTCGTAATATTATAAATTAAATATTTGTATTAAACAGTGATTAAACTAAATATAATGGTGTGGAATTTGTAAAGTGAGTTTTTAATATATATAAAGATAGTAAAATGAAGTTCCATCAAGAAGTTTCAACAAATTCAATCAACTACTCAAGAATATAGCTTTAAAAAATCTTACTTTTAGAAGAAGCGCTGGCAGCAATAAGCGTCTCCACGCCATACTCCTGGTATAAATCCTTCAGCTCGTCGTACTTCGAGTCTATCGTCTCCAACACCTTTTCTACGGGTAACACCTGGTATGTGGTGGGGTCCACCGCGTGGAGGTGGATCTCACACCTAGAAGGAGACGGTGGAAGATTAGTATTATGTCAATTTCACGCTATTTGCATGATTCAAATTGATTTATCCTAGGAAAAAGGGGAAACGACTCAGGCGGGACTTGAATCCGTGACCAGTAGGGACTGGGACAGGGTACAGGAAATGCTCTGACCAGTGGTCGGAGCATTCTCTGTACCCTCTCTACCTCAACTACCAAGTCACGTCTTGAGTACTCCAAATTTTCCTATATATTACCATCTTGGGGCGATGGTGGGCTGTGACTCGGTAGTCAGTGCATTCCCCCTGTAAGCGACCAGTCGCGGGTTCCCGCCTGAGCCGTTTTCTAATTAATTTCATTCTATTTGCATTTGTTTGTTCGCAATGGACGAAAAACATTTTTTGTTACAAAGGTTTTATAGGCCCCGGTGACCGGTCACCGCTTGGGGATATAATGGTTAAAGCTTGCGTTTGTTTGATTGCAACCAGTTGAGTAAAACCGGAGATAAGTAAGAGAAGCGGAGCCGCGGGTGGAAGGCTAGTGATACATATAATTGTTGAAACATCAGTTCGGGTTATGGTACAGTTAGCCAAAAAATTTGAATACCAGTTTTGATAAAATATTCAATACTATTTAGTGTCATTAAGGTTGACTTTTCTGCCATAAATTACTGTAAGCAATTATAAACTTATTTGAATCTTGATGGGCAAATGAACTTGAATCGTAGGATGATGACCCCATTTTAGGGTACGAGGGTAATACCTTCTTGAGCCACCTTATACCTCGGTATTCAAGACACGAGTCGGTGTGCAGTTTTATTTGCTTAAGTTCGACATAACTGCACAGGGGTATCCATGAGTACGTAGTCAAGACGTTTGCCGGCCACTGCATCCTGTTCAGTACAGCTTCTTTACGGCTAATTGATGCGTTCCACCACATCTCTACCGTATATAAGTATATGATTGATGATTGATGATCAAGTATTTATAATTAATAGGACGCACGGATGTATGTCTGTCCATACATAGAGTGTACTCGGATTTATCGCGCCACTAGTTGACGGGAAGGTTCGCAGACTAGTCACAGTTCACGACAAAATTGATGTTAAGGGGGCGTCATTTCAGTCGCAAATTATATTAATCGTTTCATATTTTTCTTGGACCTAAATGTGCTCAAAATGTATTCTATACGCGTAGAACACGTCTTTTGGGTGTCGTTTGAGGATTGCACGGCGTGCTATAGCGGTGAATCGCTCAAATTAATTAAACATAGATTATTACGAAACATTCCGCGGGCCAGGTCTATGTTTATCCCGCGACTTAGGTCCAATATACGTGTCCTGAGTCATACTAGACTAGCTGTAGTAGTCGGCAAACTTCTTGACTATGTACGGTGGGCACGCACGCTTTTTCGGGTCTTCGGATACTAGGGTGGGGTATGTACCCCTCCCAAGAGCTAGACCAAGAGGGATGGCCTTGGGTCAGCCGGGGTTCGAAGGATATATCGAAGACAACCTCACCTTCGGTCTAGCACAACGTCCCACAGGCGGCGTGCGGTTTAGTCGGTTCGAATTCGATACAACCTCCCCCTCCGGATCCGATGAGGGATCCGTGGGGATTTCCCGCACGTAAAAAGGGGTGGGTATGTAAGTAGGTGTGGCACTCACCAGTCGCTGTACCTCCGGTCGGCGTGCACGAGCGGCAGGCGCGTGCCGCCCACCAGCAGCGCGTGCGCCGAGGCCCCCAGGCGCCGCTGCACGCCCGCGCCCCCCGCGCCCCCCGCGCCGCCCGCCGCCCTCGCGCCGCAGCCGCGGGACACCACCATGCGGATTAGGGAGGAGCGGTCGATGATCCACAGCTGGAAGTAACAGATTATAATTAGAGCTTATAATATGAATGACATTTTTTTAAACATTTTGCATGCTATACATTCAAATTGATTAAAATAGAAAAAAATACGGGTTGCAGTCCGGGAGTGCCGGCAGAAGCGAAAACTTTTTTTTTCGTTGTATACAGAGAAAAAGATAAAAAGAACATACCATACCATACCTATAATATAGCGCCAATCATAGAACCTGTCACTAATTTTCTGTCAGAAGAAATTAATGAATTACAAAAAGAAAAAATAATCACAAAAAGTGTCAGAAGCCCAGGTTCGAAACCGGTACTATCTGAAACCATAATGACTTACAGTCGGAGCGCTTACCGCTAAGCTACGAAGGTTCTTAGCGTACCTAACAAAATAAACAATATATAGCTAATGTTGTATGACGTCAGTCGTCGGTTACGGTTCAAAGGTCAAGCGATCCTGACGCGAGTTTAACACTTTTTACCCATCCAACGCCGCTAAAGAAGTTTTCACTTCAAAAGTTTTGAATCGATCCAGGCGGGGTTTCAACCCGCGCTCTTTGCTTTACAGGGGCAATGCTGTGACCACTAAATTACCAGACCTCGCCCGAACAGATCCAACTTCTCCTTCTATATCTTTCTATCAGTAGAAACTCCACTGACGCTTCAGGGCGAGCCATCGGCTGTGAGTTTATAATCGGATAGAGAACAGTCCTATCCCTTACGCCTTTTACGACACCCACAGAAAGAGATGGGGTAGCCCTCTTCTACTCCATTGGGAACCAAAACGGTAATTCATCATCACCATCATATCAGCCACACATAGTCCACTGTTTGACATAGGCCTCTCCTACAGCCTCTGTGGCGTGGCGGTAGTGAACGCGGCCGCTACGCAGGAGGCGCGGGTTCGATGCCCGCTCGGTGCAAATATTTGTATGCATGAATATGTATATTTGCATTGGTCTGGATGTTTCTATGTATAATACGTATGTATTTACAAAAAAAAAACGTATCTAAGTATGTTTATACGCATTCTAAATTCCATAACACAAGCTAGTTAAGCTATGCTTACCATGGGTCCTAGATAGCGCTGTGTGAAATATTGTGGAATATTTAAAATTTAATTTAATTTAATGAACTTCCAGAACGACCAAAGCAACCCGCATCCAGCTCTTCCCAGCGGTAATTAATATCTACATAAACCTAAAACTTACATAAACCTGCGCCTTCGCCTGTCTATGCGGGGGCGCCACCTCCTGCGCGATGATGTCAAGCACGAACCGGTCCTGGTTGTACTCCGCCATATAGTGAGCAGTCATCAACACACCTGTAACAAAGAAAATGCATAAGGTATAAGGCATGATCTAAGATTCATATATACCATATGCGATTTCACCTCGAAATCAAATCAATTTATTTACGTAATAAGGGTTTTAGAGAAAGTTGGTACTACCTGCAATACACTTGATGACTTGTAATATATTTTGATGGAATGTGTGCGGAATGAAACGCACAGGGATACTCTTTTGTAGAGTAGCCAAATGGTGTAGGTTGTAAAAGTATTCTGGCTGAGCCATTATCGGATGCAGCCCGGACACTGTCCAACTTAGTTAAGTTAAGAGGTTAAGAATACCATAACTGTGTATATATATTTCTGTTCTACATTTTGTTTGGTTTATTTTATATGTGTATTTCAATTTGGGCAACATAATCGCTTTAGCGACAAAGCCCTTTCAATAAAAAATAAAAACAGACAGCTGGAACAGATACAAGGAGTTGAGGCTCTTAGGCTTTCCTCTCAGGATTGAGAAGTAAGTCAGAATTCATCCGCAAAAGTCGACATACCAATCAAGAACAATAGCAGACTCAAGCTACAGAGTGAAAATTTTAAAGAAACTACTAAATCGCCATTCTTCTCCTGTCGAATCGATAACATATCATGTCATATTTTGTTTGCCCAGTTTGCAGCTTTTTGTGCTGTCAGTGGGCAGGCCAAAGGCTATTCCTGCTTTGTCTTCTACACTGATGGCATAGAAACTCTCTGTGTTACTGTTTACAAGGTCGGCAGCACGAGTGTGACTCCCCGGGTGTTGCACACGTCCATAGGCCACGGTAACCACTTTCCATCCGGTGGGCCACTTACTGGTACCTGTTGTATAAAAAATGCGTTACCAGAGACACTATGAGTTCCTCCGGCGGTAGCACGCGTCAGTAGATGGGACATAGTCTGCGGCATAGCTCCGCATGCACACCGTGAGAAATCCCTACAAGAATGATAACGACAGGACTCTCACCATCCTGAGTGATATTGAAAGGGGACGGCACAACACTCCCACTGGAGACCTCAGCGCCAAACTTGTACAGGTTGGAGGCGGCCACCAGGTAGATCAAGGTTCCGTTCTCGTCTAAATCAGGGTCCTCGGCTACCACGGACAGAATCGGTTCGTTGATACGGGCTGTGTGCTTGATTCCTGTGTAAAAGTAGAGTTTTTAGTAGAATTGGGAATATATATTTTTTACAATATGATGTATCTACTCGTTATTAAACGATTACTCATACAATTACAATCTAGACCTTGAGGCTAATAAGTGATTTAAATTTAACTTAATCTGCTAACATTTAGAAGTTAAGAATGTGTCCATTAACACTTTTCTAATAGTCTCTATTGTATTTGAAAGACGCTTTGTTCTTGTGTTCTTTAAGCGTGGCACTTACTGCACCTCGTTACACTGACTTTCCTAAACTAACTCAAAAGGTTTAGTTCTTTTTAGTCTTCTCAGTATGTCCGTGTTGTCAAGTAGCTGGATAGCCTCGACATTCACAGAATTGGGAATGGAATTATTTTTATTGGTAGTTCTTTTATGTGTTATCTCATAAATCTGTGTTGCTGATAATCCCTGGAGCGGCAGAGTGGTATTTAACATCCAGATTTCGCAATTATAATTTTCGGTCCCAGTCGATAGTCCTACTAATATTATAAATGCGAAACTTTGTAAGTATGGATGGATGAATGGATGTTTGTTACTCTTTCCCGTAAAAGCTGCCGAATGGATTTTTAAGAAACTTTACAAGAATATAGCTTATACATCAGAATAACACATAGAATAACCGAAACCCACGCGAGCGGAGCCGCGGGCAAAATATAAACATATGTTCAAAACATGGTATAAAACCACAGATATTGGATATGAAACACATATAATACAGATATACTGCTTATACGGTTGATTGATGGAACTTACTAGGTACACATCTTCAATGAAAATACTTGTACTATTCCACATTATTTATAAAAATCCTAACCGGTTTCGTTTTACGACATTATCAAAGGTTGATACATGTTTCAACTGAATTGATACACATGTATCAACCTTTGATAATGCCGTAAGGCGAAACCGGTCAGGATTTTTATAAATAATGTGGAATAGTACAAGTATTTTCATTGAACATTTGATATAGCTCAATTTCAATAAATATTAAGATACATTAACATGTCCATTGCTATGGATGTTTTTTATATGAATACAAAAAACTAAATGTATTCTAGACTCAGCGAGCGGCCAAAAAATCCTGCATTAAATTCAATTCGCGTTACAAGTTTTCCTCAATAGGAGGTCTCGGTAACGGTAGTGTGCTTCCCTCACCTGCGTAGTAAATTTTCTGCTGGAACTTTGGTTCGTTATCATTTTCATCCAGCACTTTTATTTTGACCACTGTGACGCTAGGGTCCAACCCCTCAGTACTGTTGTCCACTGAATTCAAGATGGCCACCGCATGCTCCAGTATTGGATTGTTGCTTGCATATACGGTGAATGAGTAGTCTGACTGTTTCTCCCTGAAACAATTAAAGTAATTCATTAAGAGAGACTAATAGGTGCCATTAGCTTAGCGGTTAGGGATTCGGTTTCACGATCGTCTCTGGTTCGAATAACATAGAAAATTGCTGAAGGCGTTAAAAATCTAATACATAAAATTCTCGTGTCACAGTTTTCGTTGCCAAACTCCTCCGAAACGGCTCGACCGATTCTCATGAAATTTTGTGGGCATATCGGGTAGGTCTGAGAATCGGCCAACATCTATTTTTCATACCCCGATTCGCGATAACCGACATCCACGCGGGCGGAGCCGCGGGCGACAGCTAGTAATATTATAGATTTCAATTACTATAGGCACTCGTCTTTATATAATCTTACTATTATTCAAAAAGTGAAATAAATCACAATGGTGTTAATTCGGCATGTCCACCCGATTAAACTAAACTAAACTAAAAATTCTCTTATTTTAGTTTAGTTCAACGCTTTGTCTATTCGGTTTGGCCACCGAACTAAAAATAGTGCATGCATTTTTAGTCAAGGTCACACGACTAAATTGAATAAACCCTTTTTAATCTGTGAATTCAATGAACGAATGACAACGTCCTTGTTGTTGAAGTGTGAGAGAGACAACTTAACTTCTTGTCAAAAAACGTGTTCAAATTCAAACGTGACCGTAAATTAAACCTCTGAAAAAATAAACAAACCAAAACAACAAACTTGGCGGTATGGTAATGGGAATATTACGTGAAAAGAGGAAAAATAAACAATGTATGTGTATGTGTGTATGTCACAATCACAAAAAAATCCTCTTCGCTTAATTTAAGGTGATTTTCAAGTATCTCCAACAGGAACTTGGCCGCTGATGATCCTAAAGAATTTTCTAAATTTACGGTCGGCCATCTCAAACGGATTTGATGCATCCTTCGACCGAAGCAACCTGGCCCGTTCTTCCCGATTTCTGTAAAACAAATAAATTTCTAACCTTAAAATAAATTTCAAACCCAACCTTTATGATAATAGTTAATTTTTCAATTATTTTATTGTTACACAATTTTTACATATATTACAGATGTATTGGCAAATATTAAATTAAATTAATAAAGTTACTATATATACACAATACTAAATATAATAAAAAAACTAAAACTAAAAGTTAAAATGCGTCGTGGAATTCATCCGCATCGCATGCCTCTTTTGGTAGCGTTCCCAGAAGACTAGCAGCATTGCCACGTTGTATGGCAATACATAATCTCTGACCTGAAATGAGGCCAGCCTTCTGGTCACGAGAAGCGTCAGCCATACATTTCGCAATCTCCCTGAAGAGATTGCGGGCGCTCGGACCCCAAGGCCCAAACGTTTCGACTCCAAACGGCACACATTCATAATCTCCAATAAGATTGGAGTATTTGCGCCGCTTAACAGCCGCTGCAGGAGCTGCAGCGGCACCGGCACAGCTAGCAGTGCCAGTTATATGGGTAGGGGCAATGGTGTCGACGCATGTTGCGTCCCACACCAGAGTCCTACCCATTTTCCAAGGCATTATTGGCATACCATCCAGTCTCTTGCCATCGTCGCGCGCCAAACCGTTTGGTTCAAGCACAGCTAGCATACCAGCAATGACAAGAGCACGGCGGATTATGTCGTTGAGGCTGGCGTGCCGTGGAATTCGCCCCGCGATCCTGCAACATGACAGGCAATGGTGTCCGAGTCGGTCAACTGCTTCTCCACAATGACATTGATGCGTAATTTTTTACTGCTAGGTCAGTTTTGAACAAATAAACACATATTTAGTTGATAAATTTTCTTATTTACCTTTCTTGCTCCTCGAAAAAAGCAGCCACAACGCATACGTTCATTTTTCTGTAATTTAAAAATTTCAACCAGCACAAACAATCAGCAGAACAAGGTTTAGTTTAGTTGGGTTAGACGCAGTCGGTGCACTTCGCAACTTGTACACCATGCTCAAATGGTGCACTTCGCAAATGGTGCACTTCTCAATTGGTGCATTTCGCAACTGGTGCACTTCTCAATTGGTGCACTTGGCAAAAGGAGCACTTTTTAAGATGAGTGGAGATTCGGCAAATTGTCTAAAAATGAATGAATCTTTGGTTTAGCGCAGGTAATTTTCTTAAAAATATAATCAACTAACACCCTTTCAAGTAGGTACACACTTACTTACAACTTAAATAATTTTCAATATTAATACAAAAAGTCACTCGAAAGTTATAAACAAATTATGCAAAATAATTATTATAATAACAAAGTGATTATGCTATTAAGTACTTTTATTAGATGTTTTTATTTTATAGAGTGGTAGCCCATATTTAAAACTAAATGAGGGTAGTTCGAAAAAAACCACAACTGTCAAGACTACGGCAGCAATAAATTTAGTTGAACGATGGTTTTATTCAGTGTGTTGTTGTGTGTCTGTTAAACATTTAAGTTGAAATTATTTGTACATATTTCTTATAATATACAATATATTCAATACGAGGTTTAGTGTTCACGATGGATGAAGAACACATTCGATTTGATACAAATCAAAGAGGTAATATTACTCTTATATGCGGTGAACATATTATACACAATAAAAAGAAGACCAATAAAAGAACTACTTTGTGGACATGTGTAAACAGGAAACGTTGCAATGGTTCAGATACCTATGATGAAACAAGGAAAAATTGTTATAAGAAGATCTGCACATACTTGTGATGGACAAGACAATACTAGAAATAAAATACGTAATCATATATCGTTTTTAAAAAAGGCCGTATGCAATGATTTTAGGTCTGTCCAAAAAATATTTGAGGAGAATGATGCAAAGTTACGCAGAATTGTTGAAAATAAATATCATTTTTTACTACCATTATTTCATTCCGTCAAGGACACATTATACATGGCACGCAAAAAATATCTAAATACATGCCTATTACACCATAGTTCTCCATCTCCTGCAGATGTACATATACGTAAAGCATTAGGTAAGAATTTTTTTGTGTGTGAGGACGGTGAAGAAGAAAAAAATATCATTTTTGCTACTAACACAGTAAGAAAACTAATGAAAGCGCCAGGATCGTATTACGCAGATGGTACTTTTCAATCAGCTCCACGGCCATTTTATCAGGTTTACACTATATCTGGATGTGAACTCAAACAAACAGGTTACTGGCATAATACCTGCAATTTATGTTTTATTACCAAATAAAACACAAGAAACATACACACGGCTCTTTTCAATATTGAAGGAAAAACTCGGTATAATTATTAAAAAATTTAAATTTGATTATGAAATTGCGCAGTTGAATGCGGTTAAATCAGTTTTACCGGCTGTATAATTGAGTGGATGCTACCGTCATTTTAACGCCACTATATGGAAAAAAGCTAAATCACTGAAATTGCTAAGCACAAAAGCTGGACGGAACACCGCTAGGTTGTCCTCCATTATACCACTAGTACCGGAAAACCATATACCTGCCGCGTGGACCTACATTTTAAGTGTTTCTCCAAACAATCAACAAATGACGAAATTCCAAGAATATTTTGAAAAAACGTGGTTCCCGAAAATGCCACCGTCAATTCTGAGCTGCGCAAATCAGACACACAGGACTACCAATGCCTTGGAAGGATGGCATCGCCGTTTAAATGCTCGAATACATAAACGTCCCAACTTGTACATGTTTATACACAAATTAAAATCGAAAGCAAGTATTGGGATAAGCGTGTGTGTAACATTTTATTTCACAATGTCAGAACAAACCGTAACCATCGTGATGTGGTATTTGACCGAAAATATAAGAAACTATTAGTTAAATTGGAAGCCGGAAATATCACTGTGGAACATTTCATGAAAAAGGTCATTTTTCTCCAATTATTCAAGTAACTTAAAACCATGTATAATTTAATATTATGTGAATAAATAAAAATAAGATTTTGGTAAAATTTATATCAATATACTTAATAGTAACAATTACTAAATAAAAATGCAGCTGTTTTTAAAAAACAGGCTATGAATTAATTTAAAGCTTATATTTAATTAACAATAATAACTATAACTAAAAAAGTACAGTTATTAAAAAAAGGTTATTGATATAATATGATATTATATCATGACTTTATTATGATAACTTTATTGCTGTAAATCTACATAATATGTAGATTAAAATTAAAAAAATATATTTTTTTCCTACATAATTGTATTTTTATGACTTCCAAGTGTGATATTATTTTAAATAATAAAATTTTTATTGTGATTAAGTTACGTTTAGTTAAAATAATTTTCTGTCATATTTGTTGTTGTCATAACTTTCGAGTGACTTTTTGTATTAATATTGAAAATTATTTAAGTTGTAAGTAAGTGCTGTGTGCCTACTTGAAAGGGTGTTAGTTGATTATATTTTTAAGAAAATTACCTGCGCTAAACCAAAGATTCTTTCAATTTTAGACAATTTGCCAAATCTCCACTCATCTTAAAAAGTGCTCCTTTTGCGAAGTGCACCAATTGAGAAGTGCACCAGTTGCGAAATGCACCAATTGAGAAGTGCACCAATTGCGAAGTGCACCATTTGAGCATGGTGTACAAGTTGCGAAGTGCACCGACTGCGTCTAACCCGTTTAGTTTAATCGCGACCAAAAATATGGCCACTAAAATAAGTCGGATTTTAGTTTGACAGGAATAAAATTTTGCCTTACCGAATAGCAAAATGGAGGATTTCACTAAATTGAATTCGACTAAACTAAAAATAGTTTAGTCCTGTCAAATTAAGTTAGTTGGTGTTTTCCCGAATAAGAAACCGCAATTTGACGTGACTAAACTAATTATAGTTTAGTTTAGTCGGAATTTTGCCAACCCGAATCGACACCAATATCTATTACTTTTATGAAGTAAACCGAAATAACGTTGCCATTGTCCCTAAGGATTCTTTTCTTCTTTTGAGGGCCAAAACTTTCATAGAGTGTCTTTCCCGAACGCAGCAGCCATTACAGCCAATATACTGGGCTAAATGTGCCCTTGCCCTCTGTCAGGAAGACATTCTCTGGTGTGGCAGGTCGTGAATCATATAGTTTGTGTGGGCCGATCCCGGCGGCACTGCAATGCCGGGCCGACCCGCGACGGGAGTGGAGCGAGCCCCGAACATCCCGTCAGCTTACAAAAATCAGTTTAATATACTGGTCCCTCAGTGAGGGAACTTTCAGATATTAAGCTGAAAAGAACAGATACTACACTTTGATCTTAGCCAAAAGGCCGAGAAGCGATACCGAACCGTCACACACAGGGGGAGGTCATTCGCTTGCGGAGAGTCTTATCACCGCAGTGTAGAAAGTGACGTCATCAACACAGCGCCACCTAGTACCAGTAGTGTAGATATGGTTTTAGTTCTAACACTCCGCCACCTATGGGTACTTTAGTGTACTACACTCAGTATGCAGAATATACATAATTGCAATCGCATGCAAAAATGCATTTCCTGCAAATAATTATACAAAAAGTTAAAATAGAATAGAACAAACAATTACTTACTTTTTAGTTTATTTTAGTAATAGTTTGTAGTTTTTACTTTAATTAAATATCGTTTCTTTATGTTTTATTATCCTTGATTAAATAAAACCTACTAAGAAAAGCAAATGTCAATGTTATAAGGCAGTTTTTCAGTTTTTTTATTCTCTGAATTTTAAAGCAAAGCTTATTTTATATTAACCCTCGTTTATTTATTTTTAAGCTTATAACTATACCTAGATACTTGTACTATAGATGTATCATAAGACAGCATTTTAGTGGTAATACATATACATAGTGAGCATAAAACTCTATAAGATATCTGTGTACTTATTAGTATTTTCCTATCACTCCAAGGTTTGCTGGCAGAAAACTTACCATTGAGTTAAGCTCGCCTTTGTACAAAAATATCCTTTTATATTTGTTATAAAAAATATTCGAGTGCACTTTAAAAGCTATTAAATATACACCATTCTATTCTTAGTTATTGCTTATATAAGCTTATAACAAAATCCTTACTGAATAAATCGCAATAGGAAACACAATTTAAACATTATAAGCTTGACATGATGTGTATTTTTGTTATAATATAATAAATAAAGAATATGTTACTGGTTTAAAAGTTAGTTCAATTATATTGTAACTGTACCGCTGCACAGTACGCGTTTCTAATCCGGTGCCATTGATATTACATAAAAAAAGTGAAAAAAAATTCGGTGCACAGTGGGCACATCTCGGCTTGCACATGAGCCAAAGAATAGAAATAATGATTTATTCAACACACTTGCTTATAAAATGGCTCTAATTTCACCGCAATTAGGCACATAATGACGCCTATAATCAAACTGTGGCTTTTTAATTGTTATAATTGACAAGTGAGTTATAGATTATTTTTTAAATTTTAAAGGTTCTCAATTGCTTTTATCTTTAAAAAATCTTTCGATACAATAAAGGTCGTGTTCAATAGTATAAATAAATTAATATAGTTATTGTTTGCTCATTTCAGGTAATTTCATATTTAAAATATAATTTTAACTTTATGTATTTAATAAACAAAAGTTTCAATCAACCTTCATAACTTTTGTTTTCTCTGTAAAATTTTTAATTTCTTCATTCAGTCCGCGACAAATTAAAAACATGTTTTCATTTTTGAAATAATAGTTATTTATTAATTAAAATGTCTACAAGTACTAGTTATGAAGAAAATTATTTATATTGTACAATGTCCGATATATGATGTGAAGCCCCTAACTTAATGGAAAGTTTACGACCTGAAAATTGCACGGATAAATATCTATTTGTCTTATTTCATTCACAAGAGTGTTGAAACACAAAGTACACAAGCATGATTGTGTAACTGTTTATTGACGACTACCGTCCTCAGCTCTCTTAAGAGGCGCTCTCAACTTTACACACTTGTACCATAATGTATTATTATAATACTTTAGATCTATCCACTCATGTGCGTACGGGTTACACTGCAGGCCTTCTAAATCAAATTAACATTTTATAAGCTCTACTGTATTTATGTTAGAGGGCCCAGTACCATGTATTATATTAAGTATAGAAATGTAGGATTAATTAACAAGGGGGACAGCGCGTACGCAGTCCCCACTACCAAAAATTACGCATCCGAGTTATCCACATTAGGGATAATCGCAGGGGTCAACCCAACCGCAGTGCAATGGAAGAGCCTCGCCCTGGGGGAACCGCCTTCATGATCACGGTATCCCCTATGCCAGGTAAGTATGATTTGGCACTCGCCGACCGGGGTAGTCATTCCGTTGCAGAGAGTCTTAACACCACAATGCAGAAAATGACGTCATCGACACAGCGCCATCTAGTATACGCAGTGTAGTGGTAGTTTAGTACCCCTCGTCGAAGAGTACACACTTCATATGGAATAACACTATCTACGGGCACCACGCGCATGGCCACGTTTTTCTACACCCCGTCGCGAATCGCGGGGTTGTGTGCTAATCGCTAAAGCAAGTAAAAAAACGCCACGAACTCCTAAGTCCATGAAACCCCAAAACATTCTGTGAGTGAGCCAGTGCATGATATTATTTATAAGTTCATGTCATAGACTAATGCTTACAACAGTTAAGCGCGATATAAATAACGGTTGAGTGAATAATAACATTATTTATTTTTTATTTTAGTTTTCATTGACTTTCGTAGTAAATTATAATTAGTACATCATTACTGAGCAGCACACATCACATCACATTACCTATTTAAATTAGGAGGATTGTTTAACGCACAGTGGTTAAAGATGCTCAGTTATCGGACATAACTTTATCATTCAAATAGATTTTTAATTTAATATTTCCCATTTCCCTACGTCTTGAAAAAAAATGAACAGATTTTTAACATTTTAATTAAGTATAATACCATAATGATTATATAAAGAAACCATCCCAGCTCTTCTGCGGAAGATTTTAGACAGAGCACCGATTGACCAGGCAATTCCAAAGACAAGTTAAAATTATACACCGAGCCGTAGTTAAGTTCTCATCGGAATATTTCAAGTACTGGCCCTGGGAAGTATATCCGAGTGCAGTAGAAAATAATAGCGAAATATCGTTATTTATGGTTATTATTTATCTCAGGTAGGTTTACATATAGGTTTTAAAATGGGGATACACTTACAGGTCTTTGTGATATACCGCGCTTGGTGGGTGTACAATACGATCAAAAAATAAAATTTATAATGTACCCGTTTTACATGCTTTGATAGATTGACATCTGCGGCGGTGCCGTGAAGAGTTGATCATCTGTGGATGCTTTTTGGCTAAAGTGCGCTTGAGTTGTTCAGTGATATGTCACCACGCAGTCTGTCACTTCGTAGCGCCAAAATATCATGTCCATTGTCATGGAAATATTTAGTTTTAATTAGTTTTTACAGGAGCGTCTAACTCCCAACCCCGAGAGGAAACCGGACTGCGCCAGGCTTGCAGGAAAGATGGCCCGAAAATCTCGATAGGGCCTCATAGTTCACTCCGCTAGTTTTCTTCCTCTTCAGCGGCTGCGGCTGCTATCCATTTGTCCCAGCAGTCAGCGGTGTATTTGTGTAACTCATCCTTCACTTTTTGAGTCAGGCGGTTTAGACGTTTCTTGAGAGTAGGACAGCGAGTCTGCTGCCAGTCTCTTCTGAGACGCTTCTTTTCCGCTATCATGTTCATGATACGTGGCGGCAGGGGCGTTATATGTCTCTTTCCTTCAAGTTCGCCTCGTATTCTTATTAACTGGGCTACGTAACTGTCAGAAGATGGTGCTATATTCTCATTCTCCATCGTATCTGTAGGAGTAATCCAGTCCGATAATGAATAAGGTGCTAGATGAAATGAAACATCAGTTATCGCCTGAGGTCATTGACTTACAAAGAATCTTGTTATCGTAGTACAAAGAGTGACGTCATCAACAGAGCGCCACCTAGTTCCACGGACATAAGGTACAGAGTGCAAGTATAAAAGTTACAGTTGGTCGTCTATGAACTCGACTTATTGCAGTACACAAATAGTTTAAGAAGAAATGGTGGTTCTGATTAAGCTCCCTGCAGTCCGTGCTTTACACTTTTAAATTGATATTACTAATGTTGCTAACATCCTAATTTGCATTATTTATTGAATAAATATATTTTGTCAATGCAACTTTCAGCTTCTGATTCTTTAACAGTATACTCAGACTAAAACAATTACATAAATGGAAGTGAAAGTGTCCAGTGCGCAACAGTTTTTTTGGCACATTAATTTGATGCTACATTATTTATTATAATGAAAATAAAAAGTTTCTACGTATGTACAGTAGGTATATACTGATGTGCAATTGAACAACACCTTCTAGGCTTCTATACAACATTCGGAATAGGTTCAGTTTAAACCTTTTACTATAAAAATAAATCACCACATGGTCATCACATTCACGTGGCGATGTTTTAGTGAATCGGTGAATAAAAGTATTTCAAAAACATTTTTTTATTATTATAAGTTGATAACTGAACACTGGCTGACAATTTGAGAGAAATTTGTCTTTCAACGAAGTTGGCATTAGGAGCTGATAGCTCATGACATGATACCTCATTTTGTGTTCTAAAGGCGAAATTGGTTTAAAAATATGTTAAGGGGTAAGGGGGACAGCGCGTACGCAGTCCCCACTACCAAAAATTACGCATCCGAGTTACCCACATTAGGGATAATCGCAGGGGTCAACCCGACCGCAGTGCAATGGAAGGGCCTCGCCCTGGGGGAACCGCCTTCATGATCACGGTATCCCCTATGCCAGGTAAGTATGATTTGGCTTAAGTCGACCAGGGTTGTCATTCCTTTGCGGAGAGTCTTAACACCGCAGTACAGAAAGTGACGTCGTGAACATAGCGCCATCTAGTGCCGGAATAGGGAATATACATGTGATCCAAATACCGCTCATTTTTTTACATGGGGTCTTTTCTTTGAGATTTACGTACATATTAATAATTTTTAATTTAATTACGATTTGATTAAGAAAATAATTGCCGAAAAGTGCGTAAGTTGAGAGTAAAATTCAAATGAGTTAAAACGTAACGCTATTGGTACACAGTTCCGGCCAATGGCGTTCCGACTCGTAGTGTACATTGACGTCATATCCCATAATAAAAAATATCAGTTTATGTCGTCTGGTGTCTATTTGTTGTGAATAATTGTCCAGCTGAATTATTAAATTAAAGTAAAACACAAAATATGAATATTGTACAATCCAAAACACTTTTGCAACTATTCACGACATTAGCTGTCAATGTACATTGCCGTAAGGACATGCGCGCCAACATGGCGGTCGTTTGAAAAGCTGATTTCATTATTATTTTAAAACTTTTTTAAAAACCAAATTTTGTCTGTTTGGCACTATTTCTTTTTTAATATTTATATAATGATGTAAATAATTATTTAAAAATATAAAAACAAAACATACATATTCCCTAATGGGGATTTTTTTAAAGATTTTATTTATTAAAGCGGTTTGGCTGAAACGTTATGATTATGAAGCTATTTTAAACGCAATACCAATACAGATATAACTTCTTGTACTAATGAATTTCATCTTACAATTTATAACTGATATACTGAAACATATCACAAAACACAAATACAGGTAAAGAATTACCGTAAGAATTCTTTTCTAAGTTAAAACCGTCACGACACGTGCGACCGTACCGTACCGTAACGACTAAAGTTCAGACCAAACTTAAACAGGTTATGGTTTAAGAGTTGAGGTGTGTAGGGGAAGTGAAGAGCACATTATTTGCGAAGACACTTTTTAGTAAAAGCATAAAAATAATGTAAAGATCTGATATATCCTGGACCTAATATTACAGTTATGAGGTCAATTTGTACTTGAAAAAATGCCGAATAAGAGTCCTTTAATACTTCTTACATCATTGCATTGTTACAAAATATGGCTGTTTAAAAAAAAACCAAAGTCAACATAACTTGCAGAAACTAAATAATATATTAAGTTACATAAATGGAGACAAGATATTTTGTATTAATAGGATGAATAGAAGATAAATAAATCAGAATAAAACATACAGACATAGCATATGTCCGATAAATTACTTTCTTAAACAGTGTGCGTGAGTGAGTTACTTAAAAGAAGAATAGAAAAATTGGTACCAGAGAAACGTTTATAGGAATCACAAATAATTGCAAAATTCCATTTCTTTTTACAACTTGACTCAATTATAGATAATTTTATTCGACTACCTATCTCAAAATTGAGGCAAAGTTGGTCTAGAGTTTCTCAGGGGGACAGCGCGTACGCAGTCCCCACTATCAAAAATTACGCATCCGAGTTATCCACATTAGGGATAATCGCAGGGGTCAACCCGACCGCAGTGCAATGGAAGGGCCTCGCCCTGGGGGAACCGCCTTCATGATCACGGTATCCCCTATGCCAGGTAAGTATGATTTAGCATTCGCCGACTGGGGTAATCATTCCGTTGCGGAGGGTCTTAACAGCGACTTTTAATTTTTCTTATGGAGCACAGTAGCGCCATCTAGAAAATAATATCTGACTTGGGTGTGTATTTGCATTTGCAAGGTGGACTCAGGGTCTGTCGGCAGATAAATTATCAATTGCTATCACACCCTGTGCTTTTATATTGATTTTAGGTGGTTAACCTAACATTTTTCACCTCTCTAATGCAAAAAGGGCTTTTTGTCTTGCGTAAAAACGTTACAAGGGCGGGTGTACACAGTCAATACATTAAATACATATCGTGTTCGTGTTAATAATATTGATGACTAGCTGTTGCCCGCGGCTCCGCCCGCATGGATTTTGGTTATCGCTTAGTGTTGAGACAACGCTATTTTTCTAAAATAAAAGTAGCCTAAGTTACTCCTTATTACATCAGCTACCTGCCAATAAAGGTCCCGTCAAAATGGGTCCAGCCATTTCGGAGATTATCCGGAACAAACAGACAGGCAGACAGACAATAAAAATTGAAAAAAAAAATGTTATTTTTGTGTATGTACCGTATCACAGATAATATAATATAATTCTTATACAGATGCACAATCAGGAACAAAAAATGGTTACACTCGTAACTCCAATAAGCAGGCAGGCAGTTTTTTAGTTCAGAAGTTATAACTAGATGGCGACATTTTTTTGGCAAACTTTTTATAATTTGTAGTATTAAAATTAACTTATCAAAAACACATTATTGAGCATGACAGAATAAAACTATAAATATTTTAATCTATATTGACTCTGGCAAATTCTGCAGTAATTGTAAAAGTGACAGACATAATGCCTTGGACCGCTAGATGGCACAAAAATAAATAAATAAATAAATAGCACGATTGTCACGAAATCTTTATTTATTACATTACCATAAATTTTTTTTATGCTTACATTACCATGTGTATAAGTTCTGAAATAATTTACGTGATTCAGCAAAATAAGCGTTTTAACTTTTTATTTCTTTAAATGAGTCTACTAGTGCCATATTCTTTTTTGGGTATTACTAAAGATATTTTCTTCGAATCGGTACCCCATGATCGTATTATATTAATATGCTTGTAGTAAAAAACATTTATTTCAATATTACAAACAGACACTCACAATTTTATTTATATGTATATAAGATATAGATATGTATAGATATTGATGTGCGAAATTAAATAGACCTTCGTGGTTAATTTATTGAATCAATCACGATACTGGATTGTAATAATTTATCATTAATTTAAGGCCCTCCCCGGCTTCGCCCGCAGCAGCGACAGTAACATTGATTGATTACTAGCGTGATGTTATAAAGACTTCATTTCTCGCTAAGCGGATTAGCGGACTATTCAACGCGAAAATATTTTTTACGTAGTACTATGTACATACTGCTACTAGTTTTCACATCGTATGGGAAACGTAACTAGATCCTATGCAAAACGCCTGATATTTCGCGTCGTGACGGAAGGTCTAAAATATAAAAGAGTTTTTTTTTATCTGTGCAGGCGCTAATTGCTTCGCGTATTAGATAATTTATCGTAAGCGGAAGGATTCTATATTTTTAAACATGTAATGTTATGCGAGCTGTAAGTGCTAAGTATACATTTGCATTCAGTGCATAATCAAGAGTGCAAGAAGACTGATGTCCAAGTTTAGTTCGAGATGACGTTCGGAATGACATTGAAATTCATTAACTTCTAAAGAATTTTTGGATTTTGTTCGACGCCGAAAAGATGTCGCGCGAACATAAATGGAAGAAAACTAATTGGAAGGGAGCAGGTGATACCTGGGGGGTGATATAGTCCCCATGGCGAATCCATCAGCATCCTAGTAAGGAGGAGAAGACAGCTCCGGCGGGGATACCCTTGGTGCGTGTGCACATTGCATTTCTACATGGCGGCCATACTTTTCCTGCCACACACAGCAACGCGGCTGGAGCGGTGTAGCTGAGATGCCCGTAGGATGGTCGCGAAGGCGGTGGCCATGCAGAGGGCCCACGCTTGGTTCTCTGTGACGCCAAGATCTCCTCTAGGCGTGTCTGCGCGCCTAATCTAGCGTTTCGTTGATCGACGGAGTCTCGCCTGTCGACCCATTCGGGGGATAACATTTTCCTAAAGATCGCGTAAGTAATTTGAAAGTATTTTTAGTGGCCACGGTACCAAGTGCGCGAGTGATAGGGCTTCCGAGCGCTGCCCTCGTCTTCAGGTAACGCGTGGGGACATTTGAACCGTATGCGGCTTGTGCCTGAGGGCGCTTACGTACCTATAATCGTGTATTTCTAATTGTAGTATTCTGTAATACAAGTATGTTGAATTAATCTTGCATTTAATTTTTATGAATCCTTATAGGCATACCATGGGCTGCTCAGCAAGAAGTCCTTGTACTAATAGGCCAATTGCAGACCGCCCGAATATACGAACCATTTTTTTTTCACCACCACCATAAACACTGTAGCTACCGTGTAGATTCACCCCTGTTTGTTGGTTGACGACCCCAACAAACTCTTCTTTTTTAATTCTTTTTTTATACGCTTCAATTATTATTTACTTGTGTGTTACTATATAGATAGTCTGTTATAGTTATGTTTATTATGTTTAACAATAGGGTATTTGACAAATTTTGGAAAACCATTTTAAATTATTCCTTAGCATATAATATGCACACTACATCGATATTTCAAAAAAAAAAAACAACGGATTTTAACAAAAAATCGATGTTAAAGTTTAAATTTTCAAAAACGCGCGAAAAACGCTGTCACCTTGTATGGAGCCGATTACGTGACGTCACACATTTTGTATAACCTTAAAGCAGTGAAGTCAAAGTAAATAATAAAGTTTTTCTTCAAGCTTTGTGAATAAAATGGTGTATATAATATGGTGTGTAGTTGGACAATGTACAAATACGTCTATAAATAATCCACAAAAACTGTTTGTTTCTGTTCTGTTCTGTTCTGTCACAAAGTGTGACGTCAGCAGTGCTGTGATCGATCACAGAGCGTTTTCGTCACAGATAAAAATTCGAAAAAATGTTAGCTATTTTTAAGCGAAATTCTCAAAAAATATGCTTATTTTAGTTTAATTTATAGTTTTAAATGTCTTTTTACGCTATTATCTGATAGGATGACCATTATTTGTAGTATTTTTTTAATGTTGTCAAATATCTCATTCAGATTCACCAAGCAATTCATTCTCAATTTTAATGAAATGTCTCATTAAGAGACACTTCACACCTACAAAAGGTACGATAGTTTGTTCGGCTTAAAACAAACTACTCGTCCGTCAATCAGAAAGATAAATATTTGCCTTTCTAGTTATAAGCTCTTGAGGAAGTAAACGTTAGCTTGAATTTAAATCGAGCAGCGCCATCTAGCTCCAAAACTTTATAACCAACAAGCACTATAAGTCGAATTTTTAATGAGTCCTAATCATGTTACCTAGGAATCAAATTGACTATAAAACATTGTTTCTAAAGGTCATGTCTTAAAAGTTTAATCTCTATAAAGTAAAATGCCTAAAATTCAGTATGCCTAAATAATAATTTGCCTAGGACCAATGAAAATTGACTAAAATTCATCATGATTATTGAGTGTGGCGCTGCTACACCCTGAGTGAACGAGAACTGAATACATCACTCACTATTACACTGAATATGGCATCATTATTTCACAAAGTGACATTAGCAGCTGTCAATTTACTTCGTTTAATTAAAAATTGGACTATACGCTACACGCATTGATTGGTAATTAAACGAATACGAATTTTCGCAAATTACCGGAGAATACTAGGTACTGATGTAATTTATCATTCATTCAATTTCTTTCGCTGCGATCGGATATAATGGACCCCACGATTTTTAACTTGTATATTCCCGGGTGAAACTGGCCCATTGGTTCGCAGGTGTTCTATAATAATAAAAAATACATTATGATCAAATTGAACAGTTCACTCAATATTTTACTCGGTGTATATTCCCGGGTGAAACTGGCCCATTGGTTCGCAGGTGTTCTATAATAATAAAAAATACATTATGATCAAATTGAACAGTTCACTCAATATTTTACTCGGTGTATTGTACCGAGCCACGGATATTATTTGATAATTTGACACGAAACAAGAATTATTAGGTTCTTCAACGGTTTGACTTCAGATGTTTTGCTGTGAAGACATAGTATTAGCGTTTAGCATTTGAGGTTTATTGTATTTTATGTGGGCCGATCCCGGCGGCACTGCAATGCCGGGCCGACCCGCGACGGGAGTAGAGCGAGCCCCGAACATCCCGTCAGCTTACAAAAATCAGTTTAATATACTGGTCCCTCAGTGAGGGAACTTTCAGATATTAAGCTGAAAAGAACAGATACTACACTTTGATCTTAGCCAAAAGGCCGAGAAGCGATGCCGAACCATCACACACAGGGGAAGATCATTCACTGGCGGAGAATCTTAACACCGTAGTGTAGAAAGTGACGTCATCAATGCAGCGCCATCTACAGGTCATTCGTATGGAAAATAGTGCCGCCTTCAGTTAATGCGTTGTTTAGGAAATCAGGGTGGGAATTAAAAATTTAATATTTTTTGAGCTAAATAGATTATGTAAGATGTGGTCATATTGAGCTATGGCCATTTTGAGATATGGTCATTTTGAGATGTAGTCATTGTGTACCGGTGGGACATTTTTGTAGATGTATGTTTATCAACCTGACCACAAATAAAACTGTTTGAATATTATTTGCTCTCGAAGACGTCACGGATGTCGTATTTCGCGTTGGTCTAAAATTATGTGTGGTTATTAGACTGAATTGGATCTTAATAATAATAACGTGTAAGCAGTTAGATAATAATAACTAATTACTAGTTTATCTAATGGTAATCTATCAAAGTATTAAACATTTTTTTTTTTTACCTTATGGCGTGGATTTTGTTTTTGATTTTTTCATTATTTTTTAAACGCACAAAATTGTTTAAATTTCTTTTAACTGCTTATATAAAAGTGTATTATTGTAAATGTCACCAAAGTCTTGTACAGATAAGAGTTAAAAAAATCTGCGTTAACAGTAGATTATATACAATATTGTCACAGTTTGTATGTTGAACAAATAAATAAATTAAAAAAAAAATATTAACAAAAGGACTAGAAATTAACCTTTGTATCTTTTGGTTGACTCTGTAAATTTGGTTAATTGTAGCTGATCAAATTTTACTACTTCACTAACTTCTGTTGTTTTGTTTTCGATTTAAGCATTATTATGATCCTTACATGATACTCAGTTAAGGTTAAGCCGAATTAAAAAGCAATGACAGATGCATTTTCATCTCACGCTTGATCAACAAATTAGCCGCGGTAATCATTCTAGTATACCTACCTATACTTATAAAAATTAATTACTATATAATTATAATAAGTCAACCTCCATATTATAAGTACCTAAAGGCACATTACTTGCATAACAACTGATACAGTAAATTGATAAAATGTTCCCACACTATCTGAAAGTTCATTTCTTACTTCAATAATAAACAACTTAAAAGAAAGTAAATTTAGATTCAATAGTAAACTTAAAAATGATTGTCCTGAAAAGTGTGCTTTTTTGACTTAGCAACTTTGTTTTACCTGGTACGGAAATTATTTTAAGCATCCACAATAGTAAAAATATGAAGGTGTTTTTAACTTTCAATAATTTATTTCTAAAGGCTTGGGTTTTTTTTTTGTAGGACACGACAGATGTTTTGCTGTGAAGACAAATTAGCGTTTAGCATTTGAGGTTTATTGTATTTTATGTGGGCCGACCCGCGACGGGAGTGGAGCGAGCCCCGAACATCCCGTCAGCTTACAAAAATCAGTTTAATATACTGGTCCCTCAGTGAGGTAACTTTCAGATATTAAGCTGAAAAGAACAGATACTACACTTTGATCTTAGCCAAAAGGCCGAGAAGCGATGCCGAACTCTCAAACACAGGGGGATGTCATTCGCTTGCGGAGAGTCTTAATACCGCAGTGTGCAAAGTGACGTCATCAACACAGCGCCACCTAGCACCAAAAGTGTAGATATGGTTTTCAAGAAAAGTTGTAACACTGCGCCGTCTTCAGGTACTTCAATGTACTACTCAATAAGTACAATATAGTGTAAGTACAAATACACTCGAGAGCAATGAATCCGGGTCACTCAAAGAATCCAAAAAATCTCGGAAAGTAAGAATGCTAGGTTAATGCAATAAATTGTATTTAATAGACAATTTAATACTCCTTAAATGAAAGTATTAAAACTTCTTAGTTATTGTAAAGTTATATCATAAAAAAATCAAATTTGAAAAGGGAACACTGTCGAAGATGGAACTACGAAATTACAGGATTTGTTTTTGCTTTTGTTTGTAATCTGTCATTTATGTTGGTACATAAACCAGGTTGATAGTGCTCAATATTCATTATTCAAGCTGAAATCATGTCGCTTACACTTGAAGAATGCACCAGAATACTTACATTGGTGGAAACCGGCCGGAGTCAGCGCGATACAGCCAGGACTGTCGGTGTGTCGCTGTCAACAGTACAAAGAGTTCTCCGACGTTACGAAGAAACTGGTTCTAACCTACGCAGACCAGGAACGGGCAGAACTAGGTGTACCACAGCACGAGAAGACCGATACTTGGTGAACACCATGCTTCGAAATCGCTTTCTCACAGGAACTGAACTCACAAATCAGTTTCGACGCCTCGGAGGAAGTAACCCAAGTGCATGGACAGTAAGACGTCGGCTTGCTGAATCTAACTTAAAACCCCTTAGACCTGCAAACGGCCCTAAACTGGAGCGTGGCCATCGTATTTCAAGACTAAGATATGCCCAGAACCACGTAAATTGGAGTATTGAAGATTGGTCGAAAGTTATGTTCTCCGACGAATCAAAATTTATGCTCTACAAGCACGATGGAAGACACAGAGTGTATAGAAGACCAGGGGAAAGATTCAAGCAAGCATGCATCGAAGAAAAAGTAGCCTACGGTGGTGGGTCTGTACTTGTGTGGGCCGGAATTTCCTCTGAAAGTCGCACAGAGCTGGTGATCATAGAAAACGGCTCTTTAACTAGCGTAAGATATGTGGAAGAAATCCTCAACGAACACGTTGGTCCATTTATGGTCAATTTGGGTGAGGATGCTATATTTATGCATGACAATGCCCGACCTCATACAGGTAGGATTGTGAATGACTACCTTCAAGAGATGAACATTACTTGTATGGAGTGGCCAGCGCGCAGCCCGGATATCAACCCGATCGAGCATGCTTGGGACGAGCTAGGGAGATGCGTAAAACAACGAAACCCTCCCCCAATCACGCTTCCTGAGCTCATAATTGCTCTCACAGAGGAATGGGAGAATATTCCCCAAAATCGTATAAGGAACTTGGTGTACAGCATGCCAAACCGCGTAAACGCAGTAATGGAAGCACGAGGAGGTAATACGAAGTATTGAAATTCAAGAAAATCGTCATAAAGTTCAAAAATTTCATGTTTCCTATTTTTGTTTTAAGGAGAGATCAGCAGTTTTTTTTCTTTATGTAATTTTGTGTAAATAAAATGTATGGTGACTCATATTTTTTTAACTTTCATTTAAGGAGTATTAAATTGTCTATTAAATACAATTTATTGAATTAACCTAGCATTCTTACTTTCCGAGATTTTTTGGATTCTTTGAGTGACCCGGATTCATTGCTCTCGAGTGTAGTACCTCATAAGGACGTTTGACATAAACAGCACCTCTGTAGAATATTCTATGTAATCATTGCGGATGAACAGAGGGAATGCTTTGCAGAGTGTTGAAGTGAAGAAGCGTTGAAGCTCTTCTTGAAGTAGTAACGGATCAAAAACATATTTAATGATATTTCATGGAAAAAAATGTAATATAGGAAACTATATAAAATTAATAGATCGTTAAAGCAATTACTAAGCTAAGGTTTGTAACGAAATTAGTTAACTGGATTTCTGCACACTTCTAAACGTCCGATTAATTTTCCATATTGCTGGGGTGAAGTTGAAGGATCGAGTGAGGAACAGCGTGATAAGGAAACATTGTGGAGTGATTGAAGATGCATTTACTTAGATAGAAAAGGGGATGTTTAGATGATTCAGACACGGCGAGATGGTGGATGAAAGAAAACTGACAAAACAGATTCATGAAGCGAGTGCGAATGTGCAACCCGGTAGGGATCAACCTAGCCATATGTATGTCAATCAGATGGAAAGCATTTTAAAGAAAAGACATGTCAGAAAACTGGCGAGCATGTATGAAACTATTATGAAAGTAGAAGGCGCGAAAGGTGTATGCCAAAATCGGATTTAAAAGAAGATAAACTAAAAATACAAAGTAATTGTTAATGAGTTTATAAAATGGAGTGAAAAACAAATCGTTTATTTCATCGTACAAAACACGGGGTGCTTAAAAGTGTCGAGCGCATTTTAAAGCTCTTTTGTTCTATCGCGATTGATGTAGTATTGTGGCTGCTGAATGGCATGGTTAAAACAGTTTGATTTCATCAATATTTTTTCTTCACCATATTATTATTTATAGCAGCACTATAATATCATGCAAAACTATTATAAATACACTAGCTGTCGCCCGCGGCTCCGCCCGCGTGGATGTCGGTTATCGCGAATCTGGGTATGAAAAATAGATGTTGGCCGATTCTCAGACCTACCCGATATGCCCACAAAATTTCTTGAGAATCGGTCGAGCCGTTTCGGAGGAGTTTGGCAACGAAAACAGTGACACGAGAATTTTATATATTAGATAGCTATACAATCTAATATAGCCAGCTTTATTATCTATAATTCTGTATGAAATGAACAGTAGTCAAAGACAGTCTAGTCAAAAAAAAAAAACAATCTAGAACAACATGATTGTTTCTTATTGATGTCAATAAATTCTACTTAACCTCAGTTTAATAGTAACCTAACCTACAGTAACCTAAGAAGTAACAATTAATAATAATAATGTGATGTGTTTATTCTTATTTTAAGAATAAGAAGCTGAATTTGAAGAGTACATCTTGAGATAATTATTCGTTATGTATATTGATAATTTTGTTAGATATCAGTTTTAAGGGGGACAGCGCGTACGCAGTCCCCACTACCAAAAATTACGCATCCGAGTTATCCACATTAGGGATAATCGCAGGGGTCAACCCGACCGCAGTGCAATGGAAGGGCCTCGCCCTGGGGGAACCGCCTTCATGATCACGGTATCCCCTATGCCAGGTAAGTATGATTTGGCATTCGCCGACCGGGGTAGTCATTCCGTTGCGGAGAGTCTTAACACCGCAATGCAGAAAATGACGTCATCAACACAGCGTCACCTAGCGCCGGCTGTGTAGACATGGTTTACTAATTATACCACTGCGCCCTCTATGAATTCTTTACTGTACCACTTAGTAGGTACAATGCTAAAGACCAGGCACTTCCGTATCCCGCTACGTGATGCGGGCCAAAAATAAATGTAATTGAAACAAGCGATCTTAATGATTTTACAATCAAGGAAGCAAACAAGGCGTGCATATAAGTTGATAAGTCAACTAGCATGAAATTGTGAGTTATGTAAAACTTATAATTAAACTAGTGCAATAAATTGATAAAGCGTAGCCGCACTATGTGTAACTTCATTTATGACTTTAATAATAAACAACTTGAAAGAATGTAGATTCAGATTTACTACTAAAATTGATAGATTACATAGAGTGAACAGTAATAGTGTACTATTTCAACTTAGTATCCTATTCACACCTAGTATGTTGTCCACAATGGTAAAAGTATGACGTTGTTATTAATTTTCAACAATTTAGTTCTAAAGGCGTGGCTTCCCTTTTACAACCAAAAGTAGGCGTTTAGGCAACTTTTATTTGTTTTTATGAAGCTACCTTCATTAGAATGATTTATGGAGAACGTGTATTACGTCAGTCAGCGCAGTAGCGCCATTTAGACAATTATATTTGACTAATACAGGTGTACTCATATTTTATCTGTCCGGTCAGGTCAGGGTCAGGGTCCGATGGGCTTAATAATAATAATATATACTGTTCAATTAATCACCGAAAAAATATAAGTCAATGTTACTTTTTAATACTACCATTACAGAGCTGCAGTGATGTCACAATGACAACACTTTTATGTTATGCTCAAACAAATCATAATATTTCAATGCGGTAGGTATGTGCGTGGAAACTTTAGACAGTATCAGTAATAAATTCTTTTAAAAAAGGAAATAAGTTAGGCACTTTTGATATAATAGTGAATTATAACGTCTATTTAAAATGTGAAGTAACGCAACATTACAGTTTTTTGAATTTTAGCCGTATAACCGTAATAATACATCTCAGAATATCCATAAAAAGAGCTAGAGCTTTTAATTTGTAATAATCTTTCCGCTACATAATGTCCAACACGCAAATCTTCCTTTGAGACAACATGTGTTTTATCCAACAAGCTGTAATAAATTGAAATAAATTCTATATTTTATGTGGGCCGATCCCGGCGGCACTGCAATGCCGGGCCGACCCGCGACGGGAGTGGAGCGAGCCCCGAACATCCCGTCAGCTTACAAAAATCAGTTTAATATACTGGTCCCTCAGTGAGGGAACTTTCAGATATTAAGCTGAAAAGAACAGATACTACACTTTGATCTTAGCCAAAAGGCCGAGAAGCGATGCCGAACAATCACACACAGGGGGAGGTCATTCGCTTGCGGAGAGTCTTAACACCGCAGTGTAGAAAGTGACGTCATCAACACAGCGCCACCTAGTACCAGTAGTGTAGAAATGATTTATTAGAAAAAATCGAGCATTGCGCCGCCTACAGTTCCTTGAGTGTACTACTCAATAAGTACACTATAGTACAAGTACAAATAGTACGTCATAAGGACGTTTGACATCAACTTCAACAGCACCTCTGTAGAATATTCTTTGTATTCATTACGGTTGGACAGAGGGAATGCTTTGTAGAGTGTAGAAGTGAAGAAGTGTTGAAGCTCTTCTTAAATTAGTAACATAACAAAAACATATTTAATGATATTTTATGGAAAAAAAAAGTTGTTCGGAGTAGGAAACTATATAAAATTAATGGAACTTTAAGGCAATTACTAAGCTAACATGTTGTATTTCTGAGAACTTCAAAACGTCGGATAAATTTGCAATATTGCTGGGGTTGAAGGATCGAGTGAGGAACAGCGTGATAAGGGAACGTTGTGGAGTGATTGAAGATGTAGTAGTTAAGATAATGAAGGGAATGCTTAAATGGCCCAGACACGTCGAAAGGATGGATGAAAGAAGAATAGAGTAGAAAAATGGGCAACTCGTTAGATGTCAACCTAGACATACGTATGTCAATCAGATCGAAAGCATTTTAAAGAAAGGGCATGTCAAGAGTGAGCGAAACGATTATAAAAGAAGCAGAAGCGTGTATGCCAGAATCTTAGCAAGTGGTAAACTGTAGTCTCTGCCTACTCCACTGGGTAAGAGGCGTGACTGTATGTGTGTATGTATTTATTTCGGCAATTAACAGGGACTGATGACAATACTAAAACAGTAATTTAAAACCATTCAATAAACAAATATCAGTTTAAAAAGACTAATAAGCAGAATTTTAAAGAAGATAAACTAAAAATTCAAAGTAATTGTTAATGAGTTTATAAAATGGAGTAAAAACAAAACATTTATTTCATTGTACAAAGCGCGATTGATGTAGCATTATGGCTACTGCATGGCATGGTTCAAAACAGTTTAATTTCATCAAATTAAGTAAAATGTTTTTTCTTCACCATATTTATAGCATTAGTATAATATCACCTAAAAATAATATAAATACAAACTAATATAGCCAGCTTTGGTTATCTGTAATTATGTATGAAATGAACAGTAACAAATAAAAATATTATCGAGATGTGGTTTATTTTAAGACTAAGAAGTGATCAGATCATGACAATATTCGATTTGCATATTGATAATTTTATGCCCGCGGTTTAAATTAAATATAAATTTTAAAGGGGGACAGCGCGTACGCAGTCCCCACTACCAAAAATTACGCATCCGAGTTATCCACATTAGGGATAATCGCAGGGGTCAACCCGACCGCAGTGCAATGGAAGGGCCTCGCCCTGGGGGAACCGCCTTCATGATCACGGTATCCCCTATGCCAGGTAAGTATGATTTGGCACTCACGGACCAGGGTTGTCATTCCGTTGCGGAGAGTCTTAACACCGTAGTGCAGAAAATGACGTCATCAACATAGCGTCACCTAGCGACGGCTGTGTAGACATGGTTTACAAATTATACCATTGCGCCCTCTATGGATTCTTTACTGTAGTACTCAGTAGGCACAATGATAAAGACCAGGCACTCCCGTATCCCGCTGCGTGATACGGGCCGTGTGCCAATCGCTGTAAATGTAAAAGCAAGCAAATAAGGCGTGCATATAAGATAAGTTAACTAGCGTGAAATTTTGAGTTATGTAAAATTTACAAACTAGTGCAATAAATTGATACAATGTTCCAGCACTATCTGAAAATTCGTTTTATACATCAATAATAACAACTGAATAGAATTTGGCTTCAGATTTACTACTAAACTTGAAAATGGTTACCTAGAATAATGTGATTTTTTGACTTAGTAAGTTATTCACACCTTGTACGAAAATTTTGTGAGCATCCTCAACGGTAAAAATATGAGGTTGTAATTAATTTTCAACAATTTAGTTTTAAAGACTTGGCTACCCTTTTACTCCCAAAAGTAGGCGTTTAAACCACTTTTATTTATTATTATGAAGCTGCCTTCGAACGAAAAAAATATGGGGTACGAGTATTACGTCAGTCAGCACAGTAGTGTAGTGTACACACACAGTACACATAAATATTTGACTAATATACACAGTCTGGCCATAAATACTGTTACAATTAGAAATAAGAAAGTTATTACATTGGAATTTGGAATCTGTCATTTTTACACGATTGTTTATTGAGTTTTCTTATTTTGGGGCCAATACATTTTACAATATTTTGCGATATTAAAATGGAGTGGGGTGATAAAGAGAACTGAATCGCTGTGATTGCATTACACAAAGTTGGTATGGAGCCCAATGCAATTTTTAAAACTCTCCATACGCTTGGTATTAGTCAAATGTTTGTGTACCAGGCTATTAATAGGTACAATAAGACCTCCTCTGTTTGTGACAGAAAAAGATCTGGCCGTCCATGTAGTCTTCGTACGAAAAAGGTGGTCAAAGCAGTAAGGGAAAGAATTCGAAGAAATCCTGTCCAAAAGCAAAAGATTTTATCTCGGGAGATGAAGATAGCACCCAGAACCATGTCGCATACTTTAAAAGATGACTCAGGACATGCAGCCTATAAGAGACGTATTGGTCATTTTTTAACTGATAATTGAAAAAGAATAGGGTAGTAAAATCGAAACCACTACTGAAGCGGTACGCAAAGAGAGGTCACAGAAAAATTTTGTTTACGAATGAGAAAATCTTTACAATTGAGCAATATTTTAACAAACAAAATGACCGTATTTGCTCAAAGCTCTAAGGAAGCTTCCAATTTAGTTGACGGAATGCAACGTGGGCATTATCCGACTTCAGTGATGGTTTGGTGGGGTGTTAGATATGAAGGAGTGACTTCGAGGTATGAAGGAGTGACTGAGCCATATTTTTGTGAAAAAGGTATCAAAATATCGGCACAAGCGTATCAAGATACAATTCTTGAGAAGGTAGTTAAGCTGCTTAACAACATCGTATTCATTAACCAAGTATGGTCCTTCCAACAAGACTCGGCGCTGGCTCATAAAGCTCGGTCCACTCAGTCTTGGTTGGAAGTGAACGTTTCGGACTTCATCAGAGCTGAAGACTGGCCGTCGTCTAGTCCCGATCTTAATCCGCTGGATTATGATTTATGGTCAGTTTTAGAGAATACGGCTTGCTCTATACGCCATGATAATTTGGAATCCCTAAAACAATCCGTACGATTTGCAGTGAAGAATTTTCCCATGGAAAGAGTGCGTGCTTCTATTGATAACTGGCCTCAACGTTTAAAGGACTGTATTGCAGCCAATGGTGATCACTTCGAATAAGCTTTTTATATTTTAAATTGTAGACACTGTAAAAGTAATAAATATTATTTGCAATAAAAAAAATCCTTCTAAGTGATAATATTTATGGCAAGACTAATGTATACATTTTTATCCCTCTGGTCAGGTCAGGGTCCGGTGGGAAGTAATAATACACTGTTCAATTAATCATCAAAAATATTAGTTAATGTTACTATTTAATACTACCATTACAGCGCTGCAGTGATGTCACAATGACGACACTTTTATGTTATGCACTATTATATATATATATTGTTACGAGCGTGGGGGTCGGTTTAAATAGAAAATGCGAGGACAACCGTTGAAGACAGATTTTATTCAGCTGCACTTAACTTACAGCAAAGCGCGTACAAATTCGATAACTCTTCCTTACACAATACACAGTCACTTGTATAATCGCACTGTATCGCTTCGCACACTTTATCGCAATGATCGCTTCGAATTCTAGTCGTAGACTAACTTGAGCAGCGGCTGTTAGCTCGCCTTTTATATAAGGCGCGGCCGAGTAGCGAAAGATCGAGAAAAGACAGGTACGTTCTGAAAAAGACAGGAACTTTCTGGGAGGTTCTATTAGGTCTTGTGTCTCTTTCTATTCGTTCCATTCCTTCTAGAACAGTGACGTCAAGGCATGCTGTCTCTTTCTAGCCTGACGTCTCGTTCTATTCATTCCATTCCTTCTAGAACAGTGACGTCAAGGCATGCTGTCTCTTTCTATAGTGCCGTCTCGCTCACTCCTATGGAAATTTGGCCATATATTGAAGTGGCCAAGCGCCGGCCGTAGCACTACCCCCTTCTTAGACATGCTCGTCCCGAGCATTATTAGATCCGTAGTATCTCGCCAGTCGGTCAACATGTACAACCTTCAAGGGGCTTGGCTGGTTGCGTTGTATCCGGTATGTAACGTCATTGATCCTGGTGACAACTTTATACGGCCCTTCCCAGGTTGGAGACAACTTCGGAGATTTGCCTTTGCGACGCATCGGATTGTGTAGCCATACCAACGAGCCTTCGTCGAACCCGGCTTGATGAGAGTTGCGGTCGTATCGGGTTTTCATTCTGTCGCTTGCCTGGAGCCCAGATTCACGGACGTGGGTGTGAACGTCATTTAGTCTATCGCGCAATGCACTAGCATATTCCGTGATTTCTTGCGGTGAATCTGGAGGACGTCCAGTCAGTAGATCAGCCGGTAGTCTCAGTTCTCTGCCAAAGTTTGCACACGCAGGCGTCACCGTTGTGTTTTCATGTATCGCTGTTCTATAAGACAACAAGAACAAAGGAATATGACTATCCCAGTCCTTCTGGTGGCTCTCAACAACCTTAGCCAAATGCCTTTCCAAGGTTTGGTTAAACCTTTCAACCATTCCGTCAGACTGCGGATGATATGGGGTGGTCCTGGTTTTATGAATACCCATTATCCTACAGGTTTCTTGAAATACCTGTGATTCAAAATTCCTTCCCTGGTCACTGTGTATTTCCAGAGGAACTCCATATCGGCAAAACACTTCCGTGACTAGTCTTTCCGCGACTGTAGTTGCTTCCTGGTTAGGTATGGCAAAAGCCTCCGGCCATTTAGTAAAGTAGTCCATTACTACTAGGATGTATTTGTTTCCAGACTCCGATGCAGGAAATGGCCCTGCAACATCTAATGCAATCCTTTCCCAAGGCGCTCCAACATTGTATAGCTTCAATGCTCCCCTGCTCCTTGTATGCGGCCCTTTTACCGATGCGCAGCATGTACATTTCCTACACCAATCTTCAACATCCTCACGGCAATGGATCCAATAGAATCGTTGACGAATCTTCATCAACGTCTTCTTCACACCAAGATGGCCGCCTGAAGTTCCGTCATGAAAATGATCTCAAAACCTCATTAATTTTAATCTTTGGGACAACCAACTGCAGATGTGAGTCTTTCCCGTTTGCAGACTCCCATTTTCTACACAGGACTCCATTGTGTATCACGAGGCTTTCCCATTGTGCCCAGTAGCTCTTCGTAGCTGCACTCATTTGGGAGACATCACTCCATTTCGGCTTAGGTGTTCCTGCCTTTATCCATTCGAGAATAGGCTTGATGTCTCGATCCTCTTGCTGTGCTTGCTGCATGGCTTCGCTACTCCACTCATCGCTGACAGTATCAGTCCTTATTATTCTAATCGCTACACTGTCTTTAGCTTCTTGCCTGACACAATGGTTACATTCCACCGGACAAGGTCTTCGAGAGAGCGCATCTGCATTTCCATGCGCTTTCCCACTCCGATGTTCGATGACGAAGTCGTATTCCTGGAGCTGTTCAATCCATCTTGCCACTTGTCCTTCTGGATTTTTAAATTGTAGCAACCATTTTAAAGCAGCATGATCAGTCCTCAGATGAAACTTGCGGCCCAGCAGAAACTTACTGAAATGCTGCAATGTCTTAACCACAGCCAGTAATTCCCTTCGTGTAACACAGTAATTTCTATCTGGTTTAGACAAAGACTTACTAAAGTAAGCAATCACGGCCTCCTTGTCTCCTTTTCTCTGGGACAGGACTCCTCCTATCCCAGTATTGCTGGCATCTGTGTCGACGACGAACTCATTTTCTGCATCTGGAAAACCCAAGATTGGTGTTTCACAGAGTCTTTGCTTAAGGTCTTTGAAAGCGGCTTCACATTGTTCATCCCAGCTAAATTTCCGTTTTTCTTCCGTTAACCGATGCAAAGGCTTCGCAATATCGGAGAAGCTTTTCACGAACCGCCGGTAGTATGAACACAGACCTAAAAAGGCACGAACGTCGGTCTTATCTTTTGATGTCGGCCAATCTTTGACGGCACTTATCTTCTCAGGGTCTGTTTGTATCCCATCCTTCGAAATAACATGCCCCAAATAATTCACTTGTCGTTTAAAAAGTGAACACTTCTTTGGACTGAGTTTTAAGTTGGCACCCTGTAGTTTAGTCAAAACTTGCTCTAGTTTGCTGAGGTGATCGTCGAAGTCTTTTCCAATGATGATTATGTCATCCAAATATACCAGACAGGCTTCTCCCAGCAGTCCAGCAAGTATTTGTTCCATCAATCTCTCAAATGTGGCCGGAGCATTACATAATCCAAATGGCATGACGTCGAACTGCCAGAGACCTTTTCCAGTAGAAAACGCAGTTTTCTCCTTATCTAGTTGACTGATTTGAACTTGCCAATACCCACTCTTGAGGTCCAATGTTGAGAACCACTGCATGCCACTTAAGGTGTCCAAAGTGTCATCTATCCTTGGCAACGGATAACTATCTTTTTTCGTAACATCATTCAGTCGGCGATAATCGACGCAGAATCTGGTGGTTCCATCCTTTTTCTTTACAAGGACTACCGGAGAACACCATGGACTGACCGAGGGTTCAATGATACGGTCCTTCTTCATCTCTTCAATCATTTCCTCCACCTCCTTTTCTCGAGCAATCGGTACACGTCGTGGTCGTTGACGGATTGGCGTTACCTCACCAGTATCGATTTTATGCTGTACTACTCCAGTTCTGCCAATGTCACCACCATGCATAGAAAAGACGTTTTTATAACGTAGTAGCATGTTCCGCGCCTTCAGCATCTCTACCTTACTGAGGTCATTGCGACAATCTTCTAGTAGTTTCAGCACTGTTGATTCTCTGTCACTTGTGGCATCGCTTTTGGTCGAACCCTGGCAACTACGTATCCACGAGATCTCCTCACAAGTGCCAAGCAGTGTCCCTTTGTTTAAGACGCACTCGTTGTTGCTCATATTTAAAATTCTTATAACGGCTGTGGTTGGTGTTGTTACCACAGTACGAGCTGGTATCCAGGGACTACTGCCGTCTACTTTTTCCACCAATGCACAGCGATGAGAATTGATGCCATATTGAGGTAGTCTTATTGGCACTAGGGTCTGTGATTTAGGTTGGAGTACAGTTCGTTTTGCACAGTACACTTTTCCACATGCGCCACCTTCCATGGGAATTTCGTCGAACCCAAGTTTCAGAACGCCACAATCCACGTCGATTTTACAGCGATATTTTCTCATAAAATCCAATCCAATGATGCAGTCATCTAAGATATCAGCGACGATGACTTTATGCCAATAGGTCTTATCACCTACTTCCAACGCCACTTCTTGCTCTCCTCGGACGGAAATGCGCTGGCCGGTAGCTGTCTGCAGATGGAGATGCTTAAGTTGATGTAGATGATCTCTAGGTACATTTTTCACCAGCCGAGAGCTAATCACGGTCCGACTTGCTCCAGTATCAATGGTGAGGTGGCACGATGATCCATCAATACCTCCTTCGATGACCAGACTATTTCCATCATTAGCTTGAGAGATCAGAATTGGGACTTTTACACTACCAGCCAGCACCCGTCCCGCAGTCCTGGCGTTTACTCGTTTCCCTGTTGCTCCGGCGCATCTGGATGTCGCGCCGTTTGTTCTTGGCCATTACTTTGTTGAGTCCGTTTCGGGCAGCTAGACCGAATATGTCCTTGCTCTTTGCAGAAATAACACCTGGGTGTGAATTCCCGACGGTACACACGTTGCTCATTTGTTGAGATCTCACGCAATCTATGTGGTCGAGGGTCATGTCGTACAGCTTCCACTTCAAGGGCGTGAGCAACAGCATCTTTAAGGGTTGCATGGTGACCCAGACGGACGGCAGCTCTCACCTCCAAGTCTCTGATCCCGTCAATAAAAGCTTGCACCAAAATGCTGTCAAGAAATGACGAGGAAGCTCCTTGGTAAGCTTTTCTCACGAGCTTTTCTATTTCCAAAGCCCACTGCTGCAGAGACTCATTAAGACGCTGGTTTCTGTCCTTCAATTGGGCACGGTAGACATGTTCCAAGTGACTATCACCGTAACGTGATTCCAACGCTTCAAGAAGGCGGTCGTAAGTCACTTCACCTCCAAGCGCCTCTAAAACACTGAGTGCTTGGTCGCGTAACCCCAATGTTAATGCTGTTTTGGCTTGCTCCTTATCCCAACCGTTCGCCTTTGCCACAGACTCGAACTGCAGTTTGTATGCAGTCCACGAGGAGGTCCCATCAAATGGCGGTACTTTGAACTTTCCGACAGCCTGTGCAGATGAAATGGTTACAGAGCCAGCTGTTCCGCAAGCTATTTTCGTCTCCAATTTTTTTACGTTTTGAGCCACAGACTGCAGCCGCTCCTCATAACTCTCAAATTTCGTGTCGATGCTTCCTAATTTTTCGTCGTGGCTTTCTAATTTTACGTCGTGGCAGTCGAGCTTGTCTTGCACTGAATGAATTTCTCTTTGCCATTCCGCTTAAGACTCTTTCAAGAAGGCAAATAGATCTTCTTGTTGTTCCCGGAGCTGAACCTTTAGTTGCAAGGCCTGCTCTTCCTGGCGACGGGCCTGCTCTTCCTGGCGACGGGCCTGCTCTTCCTGGCGACGGGCCTGCTCTTCCTGGCGTCGGGCCTGCTCAGCCTGGTGGCGGGCCTGCTCTGCCTGGTGACGGGCCTGCTCTTCCTGGCGACGGATCAGCTCCTCCTGTTGTTGCTGGAGCTGTGCCTTCAATTGCAGAGTCTGCTCTTCCTGGCGACGGGCCTGCTCTGCCTGGTGACGGGCTTGCTCCTTCAATAAGGTCATAATCGCGCTCAGGTTAATTTCCGATGATGATCTTGAAGCACCCGTCGACGTACTCGGAGTACCCGCAGCCTCTTCCGCGGCCTGGCTTCGGGTTTTAACTCCCTCCCTGTCGTCTCTCGGCGTTATCGGCATTTTCCATCCCGCTTCTGACACCAGTTGTTACGAGCGTGGTGGTCGGTTTAAATAGAAAATGCGAGGACAACCGTTGAAGACAGATTTTATTCAGCTGCACTTAACTTACAGCAAAGCGCGTACAAATTCGATAACTCTTCCTTACACAATACACAGTCACTTGTATAATCGCACTGTATCGCTTCGCACACTTTATCGCAATGATCGCTTCGAATTCTAGTCGTAGACTAACTTGAGCAGCGGCTGTTAGCTCGCCTTTTATATAAGGCGCGGCCGAGTAGCGAAAGATCGAGAAAAGACAGGTACGTTCTGAAAAAGACAGGAACTTTCTGGGAGGTTCTATTAGGTCTTGTGTCTCTTTCTATTCGTTCCATTCCTTCTAGAACAGTGACGTCAAGGCATGCTGTCTCTTTCTAGCCTGACGTCTCGTTCTATTCATTCCATTCCTTCTAGAACAGTGACGTCAAGGCATGCTGTCTCTTTCTATAGTGCCGTCTCGCTCACTCCTATGGAAATTTGGCCATATATTGAAGTGGCCAAGCGCCGGGCGTAGCAATATATATATATGCGCGCGAAAAGTTTAGACTGTATCATAAATAAATTCTAATAAAAAGGAAATAACTCGCGTAATTTTGATATAATAATGAATTGTGACGTCTCTGTAAAAGTGTAATAACTCAAAATTTCTGTTTTCTGAATTTTGGCCATGTAACCGAAATAATATATCTTCTAACCGCTTGGTGACGAAGAAAGAATACACGTACATATTAATATTACTATTACTGTATCACTATTCACCACCCCATCTCATCCGAAGGGTGTCGAATTACCGGGAGAGAAGGAAAAGTCGAAATAAAACCCTGTACCAACCCGTCTGGTCAGTGTGGAAACTGTAGGTCAGAGCCTCACAACAATTGGGAGAGGCCTATGTCCAGCAGTGGACTGCTGATAGGCAAATTGCTTGAATTGAGAATATTCATAAGAGAGCTAGAACTTTTACTTTGTAATAATAATTTCTGGGAAATTGACGTTTTGCACCCTCTGGACCTTTTAGGAATTGGACATTCTGAACCTAAACCATCTTTCCGTTAGCATAATATCCGTCATGCAAATCTTTAATTGAGAAAACATGTAAATTACGTGATTCGTCCAACACTTTGCATTGAATTCCATAGTTTTTGTGGGCCGATCCCGGCGGCACTGCAATGCCGGGCCGACCCGCGATGGGAGTGGAGCGAGCCCCGAACATCCCGTCAGCTTACAAAAATCAGTTTAATATACTGGTCCCTCAGTGAGGGAACTTTCAGATATTAAGCTGAAAAGAACAGATACTACACTTTGATCTTAGCCAAAAGGCCGAGAAGCGATGCCGGACCATCAGACACAGGGGGAGGTCATTCGCTTGCGGAGAGTCTTAACACCGCAGTGTGCAAAGTGACGTCATCAACACAGCGCCACCTATCACCAGTAATGTAGTTAGGGTTTATTGAAAAGTTCTAATATATTGCGTCGTCTACGGTTACTTCAGTGTACCACTGGTACTACTCAGTGTGGATAACACAGGGATAGTCATTGAAACTGTTATTGAATTAGTAATTCAACGGAAATGTTTAATTATATTTAATAAAAATAAAAACTATTTAAAGTTAATGAAATTTTAAAGCAATTAGTACGCTAACTATTCAATCCGATTTAGATTTTTTCTCTCACGTTTTGCTATTGAAAATTACTGTTTAACACCTGGGAATACAATAATTGAAAAAAAAAAACAGAAGCAGGTTTTAAAAGAAGGCTAATAAAAAAAAGAGATATTGAGATTAGAAAATAAAGTGAATAGTGAAACACTAATTAATGTTTCACTACTCACTTTTTGTTATTACGAGTATTATGCAAAAAGTGGAGTGCTTCAAAACATTTTTATTATCATTGAGCACCCTTCGCATTTCAACAAAATAAATTGAAATAAAACTAAATCTAACGGATTCTTTTGATATTAATTCATAATATATAACTCTCTCTCATCTTTTGATATTATATAAATGATTCTGAACGTTTAGCTTGCTTTGATCTTAACTATATTGTTCGTATGACATTAATTGCTTATCTGTAATAGACCTAAACCACAAGATGAAATGTAATATAGAGATGTGGTTATTCTTAGAAGTGGCATATTGAGATATGTTTGCTTGCCTGCGAATTGATCTTCCTGTGCCAGAGGGCCCCGATTAATTTAAAGAAAAATTAGGTTGATTATTTAGTTTATTTTATACAGGGGGACAGCGCGTACGCAGTCCCCACTACCAAAAATTACGCATCCGAGTTATCCACATTAGGGATAATCGCAGGGGTCAACCCGACCGCAGTGCAATGGAAGGGCCTCGCCCTGGGGGAACCGCCTTCATGATCACGGTATCCCCTATGCCAGGTAAGTATGATTTGGCTCACGCCGACCGGGGTAGTGATTGCGTTGCGGAGAGTCTTAACACCGTAGCACAGAAAATGACGTCATCAACACAATGCCACCTAGCGCCGGCTGTGTAGATGTGGTTTACAAATTTATACTACAGCGCCATCTATGGGTTTTTTCTGAACTACTAACTACAACTATGGTGCAAGTACAAATAGTACCTAATCTGATAGTTCCAACGAGTCTGTGTTATGAGAAAAATTCGACTTACGGTTATCACTGTCAACATGCATACTGTTATTGCACGTCAAAGTCAATTTAGCACGATTGATTTGGCAATACTAAAGGGACGGCAGCGGCATCGTTCAGTTAATGGAATTGTTGGTTCGAATATAAACGAAACAGTGATGACTGGCATATTAGCGCCGGGCCTGGCTGGCAGGGTAGCAGATATACAAACACTTAAAAAATCCCTTACATTTTATATAATAAATAATGTCAGACGGTCGGTGCAAAAATAAGTAATAATCTAGCTACCTTAGAAATCACGATATCTTGAATTAAGTTAAGATTGATTCATTCTACGCTTTGAAACCGGTCAAATTAAAAGTTAAAATACTTTGGCAAAGTATAAGTGTCATATTCAATGTTATTCATTCTCAATAAAAATATACATTCCGGTTTGAGACTTCCTATATTATTTACTCAAGTTTCAACCAAAAGGAGTCTGAAACTTTTGATAATTACTATATAAAAGAGAATGATTTCATTTTCAACTAATTTTCAAAAACGTGTGCGCTTTTTATGGACACCTAATTTTGAGATGTATTCGTTTTTGGAAGTACCTACAGTTAAACTTATTGAGTATGTAAGAGTAATATTTTGTAGCATGTGGACAATTCATGAAGTGGACATTTTGAGATGTATTCAGTATAACAGTGGTCATTCTGAAATAATGAAATGTAATTTGGCAAATTTCGTATTGTATGCAGCGTAAGAGAAATGGACAAGATTTCTAGTCATACGTCTGGGTCTACCACAGGATTTTTATATTATGTAATTCAAAGTTTACTATCATTCAGAAAATAAAAACAATAACTCCCTTCAATGGGCACTTTGTTCCGAAATTGTAAACCAACGTTTATTACAAACATAACAACGACCGATGAATAATAAACGTAAATTATAATAAACGGTTTCTTTCGTTCGGAATACGAGTACAATAATAAAAAACATCAGATAAAAAAAAACAGAAGCAGGTTTTATAAGAGAACTAATGTAAAATTATAGTTTGAGATAAGTATTGATGTTAGAAAAAAAAAGTGAATAGTGAAACATTAATAAATGTTTCCCTATTAACTTTATTTGTTATTGTTATGCAAGGAGAGAAGTATTTTTATTATCATCGAGCACCTTTCGCGTTTCAACAAAAGATTCTTTTGCGACTCATTCAGAATTATTTACAAAGATTCTGAACGTTTCGCTGCATTGGATTTATGAGGAATTTCTATAGTGCGTTTATGAGTGTTTCAAAAAAATCCTACCAACTTTCAGCCGGGAGTGAATTATTCCACCCTCACTCTTACAACTTGGTCTATTTTGTCTGGATTAGTAATACTCGTAAACGAAAGACATTTAATAATGAGGTGTGGTTAATTTTTGGAGTGGATGTTATGAGATATGTTAAGTTTTGCAGATTGATCGTCTTGTGCTTGTGCCAGAGAGTTTCAGATTTTTTTAAAGTAATCGTTTGAGCTTTAATTGTATGTCAGTTAGCTTATACACTGTTTAATATACAGGGGGACAGCGCGTACGCAGTCCCCACTACCAAAAATTACGCATCCGAGTTATCCACATTAGGGATAATTGCAGGGGTCAACCCGACCGCAGTGCAATGGAAGGGCCTCGCCCTGGGGGAACCGCCTTCATGATCACGGTATCCCCTATGCCAGGTAAGTATGATTAGGCACTTGCCGACCGGGGTAGTCATTCAGTTGTGGAGTTTTAACACCGCAGTACAGAAAATGACGTCATCAACACAGCGCCACCTGTGTGGATGTGGTTTGCAAATTAGACGATCGCGCTATCTATAAATTCTTTACTGCAGTATTTATTAGATACTTGTACCATAAGAACAAATAGTACCTTATAGACTGAGAGCCCGTGAATACCAGAACGTCGTTGTTTTATAAAAGCTGGAAGTTTGTCAGCGCATGCTCCCAACACAGGTAATAACGATGGCCAATTATACAATTTGGTTCATTGTGGCTTTGGCAGGTACTATTTAACTTACTGTTTACTAAGGTTTGAAAAGAGAAAATCTAAGTATTTTCGTATAATAATAAAGTGTGGTTTTAGGTATCACGCAAGTTTCACATGGACCACGGCCAAACAGCCCGGAAGCAGTATATTTTACATACAACGCCGACCGTGAAAGCCTGAAGACTTATATCACACTATTATTAGAAATCGCGTCATTCATATAAAGACACTTTAAAATGGTGGTAACCCCTTGTCAGACAGCCTTAATGGTCACGAAAGTATATGTTATAGTATATAAGCTGAGTTTCATACAACTTGCCCCAAGATTCAAGGATAAGCAGAGGGCGAGCCCTGCGAAAAAAAGAATATTTCTCTACTTTCTATTATATTTTACACCGTTAGTACTGTTTATCTGTCAATGCCACTATGACCCAAACTTCATAATGGGCCATTTGTTCTTACCTGTGTCAGGAGAATGTGCTCTCAAAGCTTCAACTTTTATAAAATGTCGAAGGTCTGGCGTTCACGGGCTTTTAGACCATTATCTGATAGTACCATTATGAAAATCACGTAATTACGAATCCAAAATGTATTTCAACAACAAATACACGTTTACTTTTGCGACTTGTATCTAATTTAAACGAAAAAAATAATGATTTCATTTTCAAAAATATGAGCGCCTTTTAGAGAAGCCTAATTCTGAGATTTGAGAACTCCAGTTAAACAAATAGACTCAAATTAAGGTTGTGTAAGTAATACAAGAGTTGCCTAAGTAAAGTATTACTAGGGTAATATTTTAATTTTATAGGATAATAATATGGTATTTTATGAAGTGGACATTCTGAGATGCTTGTTTTGAGATGTATCCAGTATGACATAAACAGTGGTGTCATTTTGAGATAATGAAACGTTATTTGGCAAATGGCGCATTGCATCCAGGGTACGAGAAATGCATCAATGTAAAGTTTATCACTTTATTCGGCGTCAGCTTCCAATTTTTTTTCATGTATTTTATTTTAATCCAAGTTTTAAGTGGGCCGATCCCGGCGGCACTGCAATGCCGGGCCGACCTGCGACGGGAGTGGAGCGAGCCCCGAACATCCCGTCAGCTTACAAAAATCAGTTTAATATACTGGTCCCTCAGTGAGGGAACTTTCAGATATTAAGCTGAAAAGAACAGATACTACACTTTGATCTTAGCCAAAAGGCCGAGAAGCGATGCCGAACAATCACACACAGGGGGAGGTCATTCGCTTACGGAGAGTCTTAACACCGCAGTGCAGATAGTGGCGTCATCAACACAGCGCCACCTAGTGTTGCGTAGTGCAAAGATAGTTGAATTAAGAAAGTTAAAGCGAGCCACCCCAAACGAATTAAAAATATGGTGTAAGTATATGTACATAAAGCCCGGTGTTAGTTAAAATAGATCAATTGTTCAAAAGTAATGTGAATACGGATATTTGGTTTCAAGATTCGCGAATACGGATCTTAAATTTTTTAAACTTTTATTCACCTGTGTATTGAGTTGCGATTTAATAAGGTAAAAGAACCACCAAAAAATACGCATACGAGTCTTTTTGCTCGGATATCGCGGGTATCCCCGCGGATACGGATATCCAACACGTCACCAAATGTACCTAAAGTATAAAAAATAAATATTTGTTCACAGTATGAACGTAACGTACAGATAAAACAGCGGTACGGTTTATCCAATTACGATAAAACTATCCGGATCTCTCCGGATCCGTATCCGTAAATTATTGATCTGGATTTTTTCTCGGGCGAAACCGTGGGGAATCCAACAAGACAATCACAGTAATATTTGAATACCTGTCAAAGCTGATGTTTGCTCTGATGATACCAGAAGTCCTGTCTATTGTGAAAGCCCCTTCCTGATTGCCTTCTAGGATGTGGTAGTACACTTTGCCGTTGTCTCCGGAGTCCTTATCGATCGCTTTGACTGTACCTGTAATGAAAAGAGCGGGATATTGATGTTGATTTTGTTGGGCATCACTATACTATACTAATTATAAAGTACTTTTATTTATTATTATATTAATAGGTGTTATTAAATGTTTGTAGTTTGAGCTCCGGCCATCACACTACCGTCATGGGCTAACACCTAACACAAGCAAAATGCCGTTGTGGTTGATACAATAACACTTCACTTCAGTAGGGTGTCAGTTTAGAGCTAAGCCCATTTCACCTGCTAGCCGGTAAACCTCCGGATTGACGATAGTAGTTCTCATAAAACTGAACTAAGAAATTGAAAGGAGCAGAATTAAGCGGAAGACTTCGCAGTAATGGTCCCTGATGCATCCAGGAACAACTCTAATAGTTTGACACAGCGGTTGGACCAATATAAATCCTCGAAGAGGTAGGAAGAGGGTAAATACACACATCGCAACCTAAGATCTGCAAGCCTGCGTAATAGAGGCGAGGCTATTCCCAAGCAATTTTTAGGCTGTAGAAATGTCAGATGAAGAACAGCTCTACCCCTTAATTATGTTCTACGGTACCCGTAGCGATGGGTGGGCCATTATACTCCACCGGGTCCAACCTGACCAGGCATGGGTTACCTTACCAATAATAACTCCTGGCAGCAGATTCTCCTTGATGGTGAACTGGTGTTGTGAGGTCGAGAACCGAGGCATATTGTCGTTAGCGTCAGCCAGCACCACAGTCAACAGCTGAAGAGTTTCAAACTGCGCCGGAGTGCCATTGTCTACCGCAGCAATGACTAGCTGGAAAGTTTAGAAATTATATTTGAGCAACCTCTTCCTACAGCTTTGCGAATTCTCTAATTACGGCTACACTACCGTGATATGACAATAATAACAATTACCGCCATCATTTAAACAACGCCTGGGTGTAGCCATAATTTACAGCCTAATTTATTGATATTTCTCTTTAAATTTTATCTCGGGAATTGGCGTACAATAAATAAATTAAAAAAGACGGGCTGCACTCCGGGAGTGCCGGCAGAAGTGAAAACTTTTTCTTTCTTTCTTTCTTCGTTATATACAGAGAAAAAGATAAAAAGAACATACTATACCATACCTATAATATAGCGCCAATCATAGAACCTATCACTAATTTTCTGTCAGAAGAAATTAATGAATTACAAAAAGAAAAAATAATCACACAAAGTAATAAATTACAAAAAGAAAAAATAATCATCAAAAGTGTCAGAAGCCCAGGTTCGAATCCGGTACTATCTGAAACCATAAAGACTTACAGTCGAAGCGCTCACCGCTAAGCTATGAAGCTTCTTAGCGTACCTAACAAAATAAACAATCTGTAGCTAATGTTGTATGACGTCAGTCGTCGGTTACGGTTCAAAGGTCAAGTGATCCTCACGCGAGTTTAACACTTTTTACCCATCCAACGCCGCTAAAGAAGTTTTCACTTCAATAAAAAAAACCAGTGGTATAGCCACACAACTTCACGCAGTAATTTAGACATAAAATGCATAATTATTGCGGCATAAATTTAAAGCCATAATTATTGCGTCAACAGCCCGGCAGTCGGCAAGGTACTGTAGCCGTAGAATAAGCATACAGTTTCCAACTATTTAGGTAATCTGTGATATACGTCCAGCACACCGCTGCGAGTACCTTGATAGAGATTGTCATTGGCATAGTGACGTCACCCAGACGACCAATAACCATATCAAGGTGTTGGATAATTGGACAGCAGTTCAGGGTCCTATAATCGGGGTCTGATGAGGCCCTCAGGCTACCATAATAATGTAATAATGTTGCTGTTATATAAGTGTTCCTCTTTTCTGGGACTCCTTTTAGTTTAACATCAGACGAGGGGAAGTCATATTGACGTGTGCTGTATAAATAAGAAATTTAATACTCACACCCACGAAAAATAAAATTAAGAAGCTCATCAAAATTATAGCTCACATGTCGGGCGGCCAGGTCCCGTTAAAGACCTGGCGAAAGTTTGAAAGAAAGAAATAAATAATTGTTTGATTATTGGTAAAATACTTTTTACGAATAAGTTTTCAATGCAACGGTACAATATGAAAAAGTTACGCACCATATATCAATACTAATATTATAAATGGGAGAGTGTATGTATGTGTCTGTTTGTCCGTCTTTCACGCCTAACCCACTGAACCGATTTTGGTTAAATTTGGTATACGAGTAGAATTAGACTTGGAGAAAGGTCATAGGCATAGGCTATGTTTAGTCGTGATAACCGACATCCACGCGGACGGAGCCGCGGGTAAAATCTAGTACAATATGTTTCGGAGAGGTAAGTAAAGATATTCAACTTAACGTCATCGAAAAAGTAAAGTTACAACCCTGGGATTCTAAAAATTTACAGGAGGGCAAGAATACTATTTCTACTTACTCTTTGCGATGATATATTCCTGTTTATACCACTGAATCTGCCATTAATGGCACAAAACGGAGTAATACTTCCTTTTTGTGCCATCAGATCCGATGCTACTGCTGGCACAAAAAGGAAATATTATCACCGATCACCGAGTGAGCGAAGTGTCCACCCTTCCGCTTCCCCGCACTGTCTCGCTTGCTCACTGGGCAGGTCTGAACTTGCACTCTCTCGCCACTCACCATTCGGTCTGACAAAACTGAACGCGTCGCCGCATGGCCAATAGAACTAATCTGAACTGTTTATGCCAATTTGGAAAAAAAAGTTTGAACAGCTACACGCTGGTATCACTGTCTCGACCGAGGAACATTTTACTGTCTCGCCACTCCAATCGATAGGTGTGATCAAGGCATGAGGATTGAACAGGGATTTTGACGGTGTTTGCCAAAAGTGCAGATTAAACTACTACACTGACCTAATTCTGAATGCCAACTACGCAAATTAAAAAAAGGTGTGGTATGGTATCCCCTCCGTACACCATGGACCCCAAAGAAGTTTTGGCGCAAGCGCGGGAAAACTATTATTTTATTTTTCGAAATTGGTGTGAATTCGAGTTTTTATGTGTAAAATGGTGGATTTTTAGACATAACGTCTTGGACAATTCACACAAGTGTAGGAAAGTGGGATATTACAGTGAATTGTGACATTTCGTGTTCGTTCCAAATCTCCTGGGGGAGCTTTCAGTAAAGTCCCCCCCACAACTTTACTGAAGCAGAAATCATCACTCATCGTCATGGCAATTATCAGTCATCGTCATGAAAAGTGAATAAACAAAATTAAATAAAGACATGGCTTAAAGGTTTTGTAACCAAGTCAAAGAACTTCAAAAACAAAGACGGACCCCAAATAATTTGTAAACTTTTAACTTGAGGAATATTGAGGATCTTTTTGAGACTGTGATTATGAATTTAAGTGGGCCGATCCCGGCGGCACTGCAATGCCGGGCCGACCCGCGACGGGAGTGGAGCGAGCCCCGAACATCCCGTCAGCTTACAAAAATCAGTTTAATATACTGGTCCCTCAGTGAGGGAACTTTCAGATATTAAGCTGAAAAGAACAGATACTACACTTTGATCTTAGCCAAAAGGCCGAGAAGCGATGCCGAAATATCACACACAGGGGAAGGTCATTCACTATCGGAGAATCTTAACACCGCAGTGTGCAAAGTGACGTCATCAACGCAGCGCCATCTACTGACTGTAGTGGGAACTTATATAAATACTAGAATCTAGCTTATTTCTAATATGAACTTACCCACCTTTCTTAATTAACTACTTCTTAACTAAACTAGCCTCCGTGGCGTGGCGGTAGTGAACGCGGCCGCTACGCAGGAGGCGCGGGTTCGATCCCCGCTCAGTGCAAATATTTGTATGCATGAATATGGGTATTTGCATTGGTCTGGCTGTTTCTATGTATAATGTGTATGTATTTACAAAAAAAAAAGTATCTAAGTATGTTTATCCGCATTCTAGATTCCATAACACAAGCTAGTTAGCTATGCTTACCGTGGATCTAGATAGCGTTGTGTGAAATGTTGTGGAATATTTATTTATTATTTATTTATTTATTTAATAAGAATATTAGCAACCGAAATTACTAATATTCCCTCTAACCCCTGTAACTAAGCTAACTTCGTCCCTAACTCGCCGGAGTCTCTGTGGAGACTGAACTCGGCCGTCTCGCTCACATTTTGATTGTTCTCTTTCAGATAGTAGGAGACGCGGCCATGCCGGAATCGTCGTCTGTCACCTTGAACCTGATTATAAGAAAGTGACTAACCTGGTATTCGGACTTATGCTCCCTATCCAAGAAAGTCTTCGTTCTCAACTCGCCGGTATCACTGTCGAGACTGAACTCGGCTGTCTCGCCCACATTCTGGTTGTCCTCCTTGAGATAGTAGGAGACGCGGCCATTCTCGCCAGAATCCTCGTCTGTTGCTTTGATTGTGGTGATTAGATAGTCGGCTTGGGCTGCGTTCTGGGGATTGATGGTGTATAAGATAGATTCAGTATTAAATATCGGACGGATAAGGGGCCATTCATAAATTACGTCACACGTTAAGGGGGAGGGAGGGGTGTCGACAAAGTGTGACATTGTGTGACAAGGGGGTGGGAGGGGTCCTAAATTTCTTGACTCACAAGTCCACAAAATATGATGTCATACTAGGGAAGGGTGAGTGTCACAAATGTGACCAGCTGTGACAAGGACGGGGGGAGGGGCAAAACATCATGAAATTCGTGTGACGTAATTTATGGATGACCCCTAACCCGTAAAAAGTAACTGAGACATATTGCATGTGGAAGGTGGGGGATCAGGTACTAATGTGCACATTGAGAAAGAAGTCTCCAGCTGCAGACTGGAGGTGACTAAAGTATTTTTTTTTAACATACAAAAGATGTTTTTCATACACATGCAGAAAAACTAACATTTCGTAAAAAATAGTTGAGCGAATATGAGTTTTTTATAGCATTTTTTTTTCTGCATACTCCAGATTTTACTGTAAGTACTTCCAGCGGGGTAAAGTCAATAGACGGACTGTATATTAAAAAAAAAATACGCTGCATAAGTTTTCTTTGTACCACTTAGGTGGTATTGTGGCCTATGGACATTTGCAACACCAGGGGCGTCACACTCACGCTGTCGACCCTGTAAACACAGAGATTTTCCGTGCCGTCAGTGTAAAAGATAAAGCAGGACAAGCCTTAGGTCTTCCCACTGACAGCATATTTTTCGTGTTGAAGATAAAACATTAATACACCAATATGTACTATAATTTCTTCAAGAAATCACATACCTCTGGTATCTCCAACTGCTTTTGTTCCGCAGACGGGTGTACAAACACCGGCTTGTGTCTGTTAACACTCAGTACTGTGATATCCACTCTTGCCACGTCGGAGTTAGGTCCCTCACCTCCCTCGTCCGTAGCTATTACCGTCAAGTGATACGTAGTGTTGCCCATTACCGGCTTAGAGGGGTATATGATGCCGTTGGATGGGTCTACTGAGAACACGCCTGAAAGAAATATGTCTGGGAATGTGGTTAGGCAGTTAGCATGTTTAACTATTGCAGACTTTGTCCAATGTTGATTTTATTATTATTATACAGCAAATCTATACTGGTATTATAAATGCGATGGAACTGTCTGTCTGTCTTTTACGCTTGTACCACTGAACCGATTTTGACGGAATTTGGTATGTAATAGATTAGAGCTTGGGAAAGGACTTAGCATAGTATAGTTCAACTACTGCTTGTTTCTCGACTAATATTGCATATCTCTAAAAAAAAAAAATCCCTCAGACCGGCGCGGCGTATATCAAACTTGCGTATATGAGTTGTAAGGCAGAAAATATTGTTTACGAACACATTCGATAACATTTCGCACAATGCTACTAGCTTGTGTTATAGTATCTGGAATGCGGATAAACATACTTAGATACTTTTTTTTTGTAAATACATACATAATATAAATATAAATACATATTCATGCATACAAATATTTGCACTGAGTGGGGATCAAACCCGCACCTCCTGCGTAGCGGCCGCGTTTACTACCGCCACGCCACAAAGGCTGTTATACATACATCTTTAACATATACGGATTTAAGAGGGGTGTTTATAGCCAATACTTCGGCGTCCAAGCCAATATTACCTAGTGCAGGCTGTCCTCTCGGAGTAAGGGGTCAGATTGGCAGTTACTTCTATAAAAGTCGGTCAATGTCCATCAAACCTGTTCATATTTACCTGGCTCAGTCTGCTCCACGATCCTATAATGCACTTTACCGTTAACCCCTTCATCTTTATCCTCGGCCAGGACTTGCAGAATAGCAGCCGGGGGGTTGAGTTGTAGGTTCTCTGCGATGGTAGATTTGTAGACTTTCTGAGTGAACACTGGAGCGTGGTCGTTGATGTCTAAGACTTTTATGTGTACCTGTGAATTGTTAGGAGGGTATGAGTTTTGTGGAGACTGTTTAGGTGAAGAAATGAATAAATAAAATATATTAGGAGATACGAAATAATGTTTTCCAAATAAAAAAAAAAGAATAGTTGAATGAAATTTTGAAGCATTTACTATGCTAACTTTTCAAATCGATTAAGATAGGAAAAAGTGAATCGCTCAGGTGGGACTCGAACCCACGATCTTTCCCTTACAGGGGGAATGCTCTGACCACTGAGCCACCGAGCCACACCCTAAGACGGTAGTATAGGAGAATTTGGATAACTCCAGGTGTGGCTCGTTGGCTCAGTGGTCAGAGAATTCAGGATTTAAAAAAGAATAGATTATGATATGAATTCTACAAACATACTTAGATATATTTTTTTTAATATCCAAATTGTACAAGGCGAACATAAAAATATGAACACTGAGTGGGAGTCAAACCCACGACGACTTACGTGCAGTCGAATGCTCTATTGCTAAACCAATATTAACAACTTATTTTATTTAATTCAATATTGACCACTTAGAACTTTTGAAATAAATTTTGGTTTATTTTATCGCTGGTATTTTTGCTTTAGCGATGACGCCATGATAATATGATGACCAATTGAAAAAAACAATTCATCAAAAAATTGCTATGAAAATTAAATAATATGGTATTACTCACAGGCACGATGCTATTCCTCCTCATATGCGCACGCGCGTTGTCACTCGCTATAGCTCTCATATACACATCGGTGATATTCTCTCGGTCTATCACCGCGCCATCTGCCACGGTGATCACCCCGGTGATAGGATCGATGGTGAACAGTGATGAATCTCCCGACAAGCTGTATCGAATCTCGCCGAATTCTCCTGGAAAAGATGATATATAAATAAAAATAAATATTGTTAGACAGCTTTATCTAGGCCCAAATTAAGCAAAGGTTAACTTGCTTGTGTTTTGGATTCTAGAATGGAAGTAAATATACGTGATATTTTTTTTTGTAAATGTGTACTATAATAATTATGTTATACCACAGAATAGATAAAAGTACTAGCGTAGTTTTACATAGAAAGGTAAGAAGTAATGTGTTAAGATTTTCGCAGTAAAAGTTAACCTGTAAGCTGATACAGCTGCTGTTTGACGAGGGACTATCTTTTGAGGGTTAAGGAGGTTAGACGGTCGTCTCACCAGTAAAAGCCTGGTTTATGGAAATTAGGAGTGCAGGAGCGGAGTATTGGGGTTTAAATTAACCTAAACTATAAGCCAGTAAATATCGGCTTATAGACGGCCAAGGATCTGCATAAGTTTTACTATCGAATCATTCGCTCTCATTTACACCAAGATCATTATCATCATTAGAAAAGGAAGAATAACAGTGTGTCACTCGGACTCCAATCTGCAAGCTTTAGATACTCGCTTAATTAAATACCACCCGACCGTAAATCATAATTGACGAAATGTGGTTATAAATACACTAATGCCTACCCACTCAGCGATTACAAGCGTAAATATATGTATTCCATACCTTCATCCCCATCAGTAGCACTGACAGTCAGCACACTAGTCCCAGGCTCCACGTGTTCTTGTACCAACGCTTCGTACCCTGGCACGGAGAAGATGGGCTCCTCATCGTTAGCATTAATGATATGTACAGTGACCCCCGCAGAGGTACTGAGCTGGGGAACCCCCGAGTCGTAGGCCACTAAGGTAAAGTTGATTGTGTGGATTTTCTCGTAGTCTATGCGTTGAGCGGTTTTTACTACACCTGGAAATAAAATGATGTCAGGAGTGTTTAGTAGAAACCCGATTTCAGTACAAACATGAATGATGATGATCATTCATTGACATTGACAGCTCTGTGGTGTGGCGGTAGTGAGAGCGGCTGCTACGCTGGAGGCGCGGGTTCGATCCCCGCTCAGTACAAATATTTGTATGCATAAATAGGTATATTTGCTTTGGTCTGGGTGTTTCTACGTATATTATGTATGTAGTAACAAAAAAAAAGTATCTATGTATGTTTATCCGCATTCTAGATTCATTACACAAGCTAGTTAAGCTATGCTTACCATGGGTCCTAGATAGCGTTGTGTGAAATGTTGTGGAATATTTTTTTTATGCCACTTAGGTGGCAGACAAGCACACGGCTCACCTGATGGGAAGTGGTTACCGTGGCCTATGGACGTTTGCAACACCAGGGCACCACAATCGTGCTACCGACCCTGTAGATACCTTCTATTACCCTTCTTGAAGAACGCCCCATATTGTATTTATTGTTTATTATTCATTCTCTGGGCCTTTTCTAAACTCGGGTTCGGCGTTCTAGACTGTTCGGTTGAACTTTGATATTTTCCGTGAAGTGCCTGCCATCTGACTTTCAGAAATAATTGGCAATATTAAAGTTCTGTAGACTACTAGTCGGACTTTTGAAGGATCCGAAGTGTTTACAAATTGTACAATTAAAATGCAATTTATATCCAAAGTAAGTATGCTACTAGCTTGTGTTATGGTTTCTAGAATGCTGATAAACATATTAAAATATATACATTTTACACTTAGACCAATGCAAATATTTGCACTGAGCAGGAATCGAAATCTAAAAGTCGAACGTTTTACTGCTACACCACAAAAGTGTAATTACACGTCAATGTATTTTACGAAAGCGTAGTTTTATTTCTATTTTTATCTACTCTGATACTATAATACAAAGATTATAAAATTAAAATCAAAACTCTTATGACAAACATTACGCACAGGCCAAAAAAAAGTTTTATTACGATACAGGTCTTGTATGGACACCTATATCATTATAGTAGTTTATGATACTGTTGCATAATAAGGGTTCTTATAACACGAGTGAGTTTTAAAAAAACGAGCCGTAGGCGAGTTTTTTTATATTATCACACGAGTGTTATAAGACCAAGTTATGTACAGTGTCATACACTACTTTATCTACTCTCATACTATTATACATAAACTAATTTATTTTATAAACAAAACCAAACTTTGTTTAATATAAATGTAAAAAAAAAAAGTTGACGCCAAGCCAAGGCCGCAAACATCGATTGCGCATGCGCGTTTCTTTTTTTTCTTCCGAATTGGCCGCTTTTTTTATAAAGTAGAGGTTCAGTCCAGATGGAGATTGTATAGGTGTATCGTTATGATTAAAAAGTTATTTTATGATATAGGTGTTCATACAAGACCTGTATCGTAATAAAACTTTTTTTTTGGCCTGTGCGTAATGTTTGTCATAAGAGTTCTGATTTCAATTTTATAATCTTTGTATTATAGTATCAGAGTAGATAAAATAACTTTTTAATCATAACGATACAGGTAGAGGTTCATAATTTAGAAAACGGGAATTAACGCGATCATGGTATAGGTACTTACATACCTTTGATTGCCTGACGTTTCGACCAGGTTACACCGGCCGTGGCCACAGGCCTGTGACCACGGCCGGTGTTATCGCGTTAATTCCCGTTTTCTAAATTATATATCATGGAACGCGAGAGTTTAAAAGTTAGGTAGAGGTTCAGTCCATATGGCAGTTGTATAGGACAACTGCCATATGGACTGAACCTCTACTTTAAAAAAAGAATCTGCCGATTCGGGAAAAAAAAAGAAACGCATGCGCAATTGACGTTTGCGCCTTGGCGCGAACATTTTTTTTGTTCTATACATTTAAATTAAACAAAGTTTGGTTTGGTTTGTAAAATAAATTAGTTTATGTATTATAGTATGAGAGTAGATAAAGTAGTGTATGACACTGTACATAACTTGGTCTTATAACACTCGTGTGATAATATAAAAAAACTCGCCTGCCGGCTCGTTTCTTTAAAACACTCTCGTGTTATAAGAGCCTTTATTATGCAACAGTATCATAAACTACTATTCTTTACTATCGAATTGAAAACACGCGTTATGAAAACGTGACATTATGGAACCTATTGAAAACACTCGTTTTGAAAAATATCATGCTGAATCAAGTTCCTTATGTAAAAGTTTTAAACTTACCAGTAACATTATCAATCACGAAGTAAGGGCTTGGCGGGTGTATCACGATGGCAGAAATAGGGGTCTCCCTGTCGGTAGCGGTGTAGGTGGCGAGGGTTGTACCCACTGGCTGTTCCTCTACCAGGCTCTCGAGATACGAGGGTTCGGAGAACACTGGCGCGTAACGGTTCACGTCCACTATCGTTATTATTAGTTCACCTGGAAGATATAATGAGTATCTATATTAAAAATGTATCTTATAAATTAAAATGGAAGTTGCTGAGCGCAAAACTTGACAACGGCTCTGTCAATTCGGCTTCTTTTAAAAGCTGTTTCTTAAGAGCCACGAAGGTTTAAAAAAACATTTCGAAGGGTCGCGAAAACGGCAACAGGGGGTACACGAGGTCGAGCGGGAACGGGAGCAGAATTGGATATACGACTGGCTAGTCAAATTAGTAACTTTTTGCAAAACGTCAAAACGGTGATTTATAGGGAACTTCGTATGAAAATTTTATTTGTGACGTCATAATTAGTTTATAGTCAAATCATTTACTATTAAAGGTTGGATGGATTATAAATAGTAAATAAGAATGATAAAATAAGAGCCGACGTAACATTTTAACATTCTTAATTTAATAAGTTCAGCTTATTATTTTTTTTATCAACAGTAACACACCCAATTCCACGCGGAAAGGTAGTAAGTAATAAAATAAATAAAATAAAAATTCTACAACATTTGAACGCTATCTAGACCCTAAGAAAGCATAGTTTAATTAACTTTTGTTAAGGGATCTAGAATATAGATAAACATAATGAGATTTTTTTTGTAAACAGTTGGACCGTTTTCACGTTATCCGATCTGTGCCCCTCATCAATAATATTTGAATTTGTAACGTAAACATAACTAGAGAACGGAGCAATACGATTGGCCGCCTGCCTACTGTGAACTAATCGCATTGCTCTGTTCCTTAGATACATTTACGTTACGAATACGAATGTTATTCGTGCTCGGGGCACTGATATCCGTGTCAGCTGACAACACAGCGGTGTTGGCTCCGATATCCGATATCGGGTCGGAAAATTTGAAAGACAGTTACATATTTCATACATTTTACTTCCCCCGATATCAGATAGGCAACTGACACCGATATTGTATCGGATAATGTGAAACCACTCTCATATATACATTTTAATTAGAAACACTAAAACCAATGCAAATAATGTTATTAAGTATTTTCCGAATGTTAAAAACAGGGAATGTTAAAATCATTAGGGATTGGCAGGGGTGTTGAACATGTAGCAAGAATTTCTCTCCCATATTTGAACTTAATCGCTATAACTAATAAATCTAATCGTCTATGCCATGGGGGACAGATACTAAGAAAATATTTTTAGTAATACTCCAAAATTAAAATATGGCACGAGTAGACTCATTTAAAGAAATAATAAAGTTAAAACGCTTATTTGCTGACTTAGAATCATGTAAATTATTTCAGAACATATACATGTCGCCGCCAACTAGCTTGATCAGCCCTTCAACTAACTGCCTAGGCAGTTAACTAAACGGCGCCACTCAATTAACGGCCTGAATGGTGGTCAGCGATTAAATTAAACGGCTAGGCAAATAGGTTGGATCGATGACGTTTAACTACTTGCCTAGCCATTTAATTAAACAGTTAGAAAAATGACTTATTTTTGCATGATTATAAAAAAAAATAACCACGAAGGCTTAATGCGGGAGCTACGCACCATACGAATAGAATGACGAATGTATGGGATTTGACATAAATGACAGTAATTAACGCATGTCAAATACGTCAAATTCTATACATTCGTTATTCTATTCCATCAAACGCCTGCTAGCGAATTGCCACTTGTCTAGAGAGGCTTAATGCGTATCTAGACAATAACTACTTATTTTAAAGGTAGACCACGAAGTACCTAGGTAGATGCTAAGCCAGCTAGATTTTTGAATTGGGAGGGTTATTGGATCGGACCCATCGGGGTCAACGTACTCCGTCGTCACCCGCCTCGCCGTATTTTTCTAGTTTCGAGTGTCCTTGACGTGCATCGCGCGCTGACTATAGGTAGGTAGGTACCACTGACGATACCTACCCTACTTAATTTCTGCAGTTCCAAGTTCCTTCTTTTTAAACGACTTGTCATTTTTCACATAAGTAGAAAAATAGTAACAGGTACTTAACTGGAATGGTAATCAAATATTCAATCCTTCACAAGAAGGCAACCCTAACAGCGTAAGAAGAGATAAGAGGCACGCGATAGAAAGAGAAGCAAGTTTAGGTGAATAAAATTATAAGTACTTAATGTTGTGCGAACTGAATTCCACCGTATTGCGTCGAAGCAAGACTGGAATTAATTAAATCTTCTTGCGCAGTGATTCTTCTGTACGTTAGTACTATTAATTATTCTGTGGCACCACTCCACTCACGCATTAGCCTTCTAACCTAACCTAACCAAGTCGGATTGCGCAGCTATTACAATAAACCTATCACTAATTTTCTGTGAATACACCACTGTCTACCCCCTCGGGGATTTACAGGTGTAAGTATATGGATGTATGTATGTCATTTTCTATCTTATTCCGAGGTAGTGCCCCATCTTACGATTGGCCTCAGCATTAGCCAGCCAGGTTATTAAATGATGTAAAAAACGAAGATAGCTGAATATCATTCAGGCCGTTAATTGAATGGGGCGTTTAGTTAACTGCCTAGGCAGTTAATTGGACGGCTGAGTAAGCTAGTTGGCGGCGACATACATATGATAATGTAAGCATGTAAGCATAAAAAGCTCGTTGGTAATTAAAAAAGATTTCGTGACAATTATTAATTTATTTATTTATTTTTGTGCCATCTAGCGGCATAGTGCATTATGTCTGTCACTTTTACAATTACTTCAGAATTTAGCAGAATCAATATAAATTAGAATATTTATAGTTTTATTCAGTCATACTCAATAATGTGTTTAGAGTATGTTTTATTTTTGATAAGTTAATTTTAATATTAAAAATTATAAAAAGTTTGCCAAAACACAGTCGCCATCTAGTTATAACTCCAGAACTAAAAAACTGCCTGCCTACTTTTTGAAGTTACGAGTGTAACAATTTTTTGTTCCTAATTGTACATATGTATAAGAATTATATTATATTATCTGTGTCTATACATACCGTCAGCCTGTTGCAGAAAAGGTGCCTCGGAGTCAAAAACCCTGACCGGCAGCGTCAGCACTGCGGCGCGACTGCGGTCCAACTGTTGCGACACTATCACGGTGCCGTTCGGTTGCACTGTGAACCAGGATCCGAAGATACCTTCGTCTGATACCTGTACGGTGGACATTAGGGATCAAGTTATATTCGGCAATCTATGAATATGTGAGTGATCAAGACCGGTGACCAGTCTTTAACAGCTCAGCTGGTCAGATCCTTCCCCCTGTAAGGGTCTCGCCGCCGGTTCAATTCCATCTTGAGCAATAACTTTTCCCGTTTAAATCGATAGGAACAGTAACCATAATAATTGCTTGAAAATTTAATCAAATTTCGATTCGATTAGTATCAATGCCTCTAGAGTCTAGAGGGCTGCTACGTGTTAGAACTTTCCAGTCCGAAAGAAAGATGGAGCAATACACCCTTTATAGCACCTCTTTCTCATTAGTTCGACTCAATTTCAATTTAAAATATGATAAGATATTCTCTATTGTACACCATAAAAGTATTGTACTGAGTTCATCAAACAGAGTATTGAAAGTTACCATTGCAAAACCAAACCAATTAAAAAAAATATAACAATGCAATAAGACCACCATTGATGCATTGTTTCCTTCAACTTTCAAAGACTCTACCTTTTGCCATACCATAAGGTGAGGTCGCGTTAACGTGACCGTTATAAAAAATATTAAGAATGCAGTCTAGACTAATATGATGAAGAATAAAGATTTCATTGTGATCAATAAACTCTGAAACTTACGCACCGAGTTCAAAAATTCTTATACCATTAGAATGCCACATTATTTAAAAAAAAATAACGTGCGTGTGATGTATGCCACCCCCGCCGGAGCCGGAGGAGGAGGTAATGTCGGACTCGAACCGACTAAACCGCACGCCGTCTGTGGGCCGCAGTGCAAGGCCGAAAGTGAGGTAGCTACTGGCATTGACGAAATTTGGTACTAAGATACACTAGAGCTTCGGAAAGGACATGGAAACGTTTGGTCATGAAAAGTAATATTCACTCGGGCGGAGCCGCGGGCAACAACTAGTAGGTAATGTATAACAAAACAACTCGCCTCCTTCCCATTAATATCGACAGCCCGTATCAGTTCGCTAGCCATATCGTATCTAAGACTACTAGGGTCTTGCACATCAGGGTCGGCAGCCACCAGCTGATGGACCTTTGTCCCAAGAGGTGCGTCGGCGGACAAGGCCGCGCGTTGGATGGGTGGCGTGAAGCGAGGAGGCTTGTCGTTTACGTTGAGTACGTGGACTGTTAATTCTGTGGTGCCGGTGAGGTGCGGGGTACCTGGGGACGGGAAAGAACTTTTATTATTTTGCTTATTAAGTAAACGATATTTCGACGACTGTCTAAACCCTATGCGCAGGGCTATCGATTGAGTTAGGAGATCGATAAATACACAACTATTTGGGCGAGTACAGGAGTGTGACGTGTGCTCACTCACATTTATTTTTCAATATTAATTACTTCACTTTGTTAGCTAGTTTAATTACAGTCTAACAGATTTAAATAATGATCCAGTGGAAATGGGAGAATAGATGGAGACATAGATCATTAACCCGGTCACTGAGGTGCCCGTTGGAAATAATAACATTTAAGTAATTAAAAGGATGCGAATAATCGAAGAAGAAAGAATCGAAGTGTAAAAGTTGTAAAATGAACCCCAGGCTCCAAGGTGAAGGCTTCGAATGTAACCAAATGTTAACTGAAATAAGCAATCCTTTTAATTATTTTAGAAACTCCTTCGTGTATAAGCAAATGAAGTTCGCTTGGGCCCTGGTTGGTTACTTCTCTCTCTCTCTCTCCCCTCCCTCTCTTTCTCTCTCTTTCTGTTTCCCTCACTCCCTCCCTCTCTCTCTCTCGCTCCCCCCCCTCTCTTTCTCTTTCCTTCCCTCTCTCTTTCTCTCTCGCTCTCTCTCTCTCTATCATAATTTCGTCAATTCCCATCACACTATCTGGACTAATACTTGCTTTTATTTATATCAGTCAGCAACAGTAAAGCAACTCACCAAAATCTGTAGCAACAATCTGTATCCTATAAGTGTTCCTCTTGTCGTAATCTAGCTTGGATGCGACGGTGACGACGCCCGTACTGTTGTCGATAGCGAAGGCATCTAGCGCGCCCTTCTGTATAGAGTACTTTAGTTCCGCGTTCAGACCTGAGTCTAGATCTGTTGCGCGGACTGCCGCTACCTCCGTACCTGGAAGGAAAAAAAGGTTTAAGAAGTCGAAAATAGAATTCCAAATTGAACAGTACCAGTCTAACAAGAAAAATTTTAGAACTTTTTTTTATAACACCTAGGTGGCAGACAAGCACACAGCCCACCTAATGGAAAGTGGTTACCGCGGCCTATGGACGTGTGCAACACCATGGGCGTCACACTCGCGCTGCCGACCCTGTTAGAACAGAGAGTTTCTGTACCGTCAGTGTAGAAGACAAAGCAGGTCAAGCCTTTGGTCTTCCCACTGACAGCACAAAAACTCTCCAGTGAGCTCTGGCTACCCTACTCACCGCCGGGCACACAACATGAGGTTATTATGGCCGCGGTATTCTGTAGAACTAATAGAAAAAACCTTCTCCATAAAATTCTAAGGTCACACGAAACTTCTTAGGAAGACATTATCAATTTTAGTCCAAAAATGTATGGTACTTGGATTATATCCTTAATAAAAAGGACTGCTTACATTGTTTTAAAGAATAAAAAATATGTGTCTGACTTTTTGTTATCCAAACTTAGCCAAGCGTTTCATTAGTTTATAAAAATATCATAGTCATTGTCTTCCTTTGGTTCCTTTTCAATCAAACTCTTTTATCTCTTCCCTGTACCTATTTCCAGCAGTGGATAAACCCTACTCACCAATAGGCGCATCTTCAGATATATCCGCATCATACTTGTCATTGTCGAAAACTGGTGCGTGATTGTTGACGTCACGGACCGTGATCTCGACCCTGCATGTCGCGTTATGGATGCCATCTGTCGCCTGGATACAAAAAAGATATAAATATAGATTAGAAGTTGAATCTAGATACCTGAGAATGAGAACTTACAAGTTAGCTCCCATTTCAGTCAATTTTCTGAGTTCTATTCATATTTATTTAACTACTATACATGAACTTCTGACATGACCTAATGATTTTTAATTGCCGAAATAGATGTTCATTATTATAGCCAAGAACCGTTATATCTTATGATATTTAGTGGTTTACCATTGGTGACCGAAATTCATTTGATCATTTGACGTGTGACCGATTAAACATTAGGCCATTCTTCTACTGATCGAATGAACAATTGACCAAAAGAGTTCTTATCGAACAAACAATTGATATTTTTACTACAGTGTCCCGAGCACGAATAATATTTGAATTCGGAACGTAAATGTATCCAGAGAACAGAGCAATGTGATTGGCCGCCTGCCTACTATGAACCAATCGCAATGCTCCATTCCTTCAAAACGTATACGTTACGAATTCGAATGTTATTCGTACTCAGGGCACTGATCGAATGAACGTCTGGTCGAAAAATCTGTTCATCGAGAAATATATATTTCTCGTGGACACCGCGTGCCACGGATAGATTTAGGTTAGAAGGGTAAATATAAGAAGGGTAAGTGTAAATTTACCCTTCGTGTTAGGTTTCTTTTGCTAACGCAAGATCAGTAGTAAAACTACCAAATGTTTGTTCGATAAAAACTCTTTTGGTCAATTGTTCATTCAATCAGTAGTAGAATGGCCTAATGTTTTATTGGTCACACGTCAAATGATCATAAGAATATCGGTCACTAGTGGTAAACCCGGTATTTAGATCCTTACATGAGATAGGATTGATGGGCATATTTCTTTTTTAACATATTTTGCTTGCTGATGATTTAAAAAAATCTGTGAATACAATTCAGTTTGTTTCCTAGGAACTTTTTGCTGTAAATATAACGTTAAAACACCTTACTGCCCTGTTTAAAAAATCCCTCTGGTATGTATAGGATACTCACAAGTACAGTCAAAAAGATCTTGTTGGAGTTCTCGGGAGCCTCTACTCCGCCGGTGTCGGGCCGCACGGATATCCTACCAGTGGCGGCGTCGATCCAGAACGGGTTGTCGACTGGATCGACGATCGAGTAGCGGATGTCGGATGTCACATCTATGTCGCGTGCTTGCACCTGGGGGTTGAAAATAATTTGATTATTGTTTTTTTATTTATTAATTGTGGGGTTATGGTTGACTTCAGTCATATATACATGGTCAGTGATGATGTGGTCTTCGATGGCTGATTACCTAGCAGGAAGTGTAATTTAAAACTAAATATTTCTTACGCTGTCTTATAATTTTCATCACAATACAGAATTCTTTCTTAGAACCTCTAGAAAAAGTTGAAAATAAAATGTGTTGGATAACCTTTTTTTATACCACTTAGGCGACAGACAAGCACACGGCCCTTTATAGCTACGAACCATCTCGATCACGTGAGCTTTAAAAAAACCTGCATCAAAATTATTCCATTCGTATGGAAACTATGATGCCACAGATAGATAGGTACATGAATACACAAATCAAACTTTTAAAAGTTAAAAAAAAATATAAAATCACGATTCAAAATCAATTTAAAAAGTAAAAAATTAATTGTAAATGATTTAAATAAGGCATGATGTGCTTATAACAATCATCATCGAGCACCCCACATTTTTTGAAAGTGTTGGGGCCGTGGATATAAATAAATAAGTTTGTCTAATGCGTGGTCTAAGGGCTCTCTTTCCCTAGCACATTGGAAAATAGTAGTCATACAATTTATTAGAAATCTACCTGTAATTCCGGTTCGAACTTGATAGCATCTTCGTCAATGGACGCTTTGTAGACCGGTGTGTTGAACACTGGCGGGTTGTCGTTAGAGTCGGTTAGAGATATCTGGAGCGATACCACTGTCATCTGGCCGGAGCCGTCGTCGTCCGTAGCCTGTAGGGAAAATGGAGTTTGAGAGAAATCGTTTGAGGTTAGTGCTTGACTGTGACTATACTATGATTATCGTTTCATTAAATTTAAGTCCGGACGGCAAACGATATTTACTAGGAAGGAACTTCACAATGTGAGGGACTAATAGCTTAGATAATATAATTCTTATACAGATGCACAATCAGGAATAAGAAATTGTTACACTCGTAACTTCCAAAAGCAGCCAGGCAACTTTCCTCGCTCCTGCAGGAGTTGTAACTAGATGGCGACATTGTTTAAGCAAACTTTTCTAATTTTTTGTATTAAAATTAACTTAACAAAAATAAAACATACACTAAACACGTTTTTGAATATGACTGAATAAAACTATAAATATTCTTATTTATATTGATTCTGCCAGATTTTGCAGTAATTGTAAAAGATACAGACTTAATGCACTATGCCGCTAGATGGAGGCTTGATGGAATAGAATGACGAATGTATGGGATTTGACGTTTTCCATTAAACACCGGAAAACGAATTACCATTTGTCTAGAGGGGATGACGTCGATGTTCCTCCCCGTCTCGCCGCGCATATACCGACGGCGCGGTACAGTGGTTCCGGTCAAACTATAATTCTCTCACAATGTAGGTGGGCTCTCACAATGTAGGTGTTAGTACCGGAAAGTGCGGCCTACTTATTTTTTCTCACTGTACCTTGTACTGTAAGAAATAGTCCTTCCTAGTCTCGTAGTCCAGGCACGGCGGGTGTCCCGGCGTGGGGCAGGGGGCGACAGAGATGACCCCGGTGCGCTCGTCCACTTGGAACAGTTCCGCTCCGTTACCAGATAGCTGGTACACTATACCTTCTGTGCCAAATCTGGAAGTATAGAATAAATTTTTAGAAGAGGTTTGTTTTGGTCGATATCATTTTAGCGTTGTTTCCACTTTCATCGAAAACTTGCACTTTTGTGACCGGCTATAGATGTTCGGATAACGGGTTTCATACCGCGGGCAACGGCTTGTGTAGAATAATTTCGACTATTCAACACTTGTCCCGGTAGTTCAGTTGGTCAGAGAACTCTCCTGTAAGGCAGTGGTCTCTAGTTCGAGTCCCGTTTTGGATATTCCATTCCTTGCAAACTTCACTACCGGGATCCCCAGCTTAACGTGTTCCCCGAGGCTCTGAATTACCCAGACCAACGCAAATAAGACATATTCATATACATAATCAAACCCGCACCCCTGTGTAACTGTTCACTACCACACGCCATAGGCTGCGATGCCTCATACACACAGTTTAATACCTGTCAATCAATCAATCAATTAGCCCACTGCAGTCCACTGCTGTACATATGCCTCTCCCAATGTGTGCTATTGCCTACGATCCTCCGCCTTCTGCATCCAGTCCGTCCCAGCCACCTTTTTCAGGTCATCGGTCCATCTGGCCAGGGGGCGTCCTACCCTTCGTTTGCCTTCTCGCGGTCTCCACTCTAGGACTCGTCTAAATTAGATCTGTATATTAATAAAAACAACCGTTACCGTCCCGTGTCCCGGTCCGTGGCCAGTACGGTGGCCACGCGCGTGCCGGCGGCCGCGCCCTCCGGCACGCTGGCCGAGTACGGCTCGTCGGCGAAGTACGGCGCGTTGTCGTTGACGTCCGTCAGAGATATCGTGACGCTCGCCTTGGAGGACAGGCGCGGGGACGTGTGCAGCTCCTCGGCTATAACCTGCGAATGATGTGGTGTGTTAGTGATCTATACGATTTATTAAAAAAAAAAAAAACATAAAACACGCTGCCACATCCGTACGCGGATCACAGTGCTGAGATGATGATATTAAAAGTTGTAGTTATCGTCAGAAAAGAAAAGGGGGTTACTTACTCGAAAATTTATATATATATATTACTAGCTGTTGCCCGCGGCTCCGCCCGCGTGGATGTCGGTTATCGCTTGGTGTTGATCCGAGGCTATTGAGCATTAAATTCGCCTCTCTACTCAACTTTGTCCTCGACTATGTACTCACCTCTGTTCTCGACTTTCCACTCGCTTCTATATTCGACCTCTCGCCTCTCTACTTGCCCATCCATTCGATTCTCTTTTCGCCTCTCTACTTGACTCTCCCCACTCGCCTATCTACTCGCACCTCTACTCAACTCTCTATTCGATCTCTACTCGCCACTACATTCATCTTTCCACTCGTCTCCCTATTCGCCTCTCTACTAAACCCTTTACTGCATTCTATTTGGCTCTCTAATCGCATATCTACTCGCCCCTGTAGTCGACTCTACTCGACTTTCGATCTTTACACGCCTATCCATTCGTCCCTATAACAATCTCTACTCGCCTCTCCACTCGCTTCTATATTTGGTTCGCTACTCGACTATGTCCGTTCCGAAGCTCTAATTTACCTTTGTACCAAATTTCATGAGGACATCTTGAAAAAATCTTTTACCATTTATTCACCCCCTTTTTTGTGCCAATGAAAAATTAGAAACTTTAATCCCATAGCCCTATTCCCCTTCCCCCTTCCCCCTTCTATCCCTTTTTTCGCAATAATGGGTAGCCTATGTCCATTTCAAACCTCTAATTCATCTCTATACCAATTTCATCAAGATATCTTCAAAATTGTAAAACTTACACACCCTTGCCCTATTCCACCCCTTCAACTCCATTTTTCTCAATAAAACGTAGTCTATGTCCATTTTCGAGCTCTAATCCATCTCTGTACCAAATTTCACCAGGATACAAAACTTTCATACTAACTATCCAGTCCTTATCCCTCCCCCACCCTTTTACCACATTATTCGCCATAAAAGGTAGCATATTTCCGTTACCAAGCTCTAATTAATACCTGTACCAAATTTCATCAGGATATCTTCAAAACTGTTAAACTTTCATACCTTATTACCCCCCCCCCCCTATGCCTCCATTTTCGCGTCAATAGATAGCCCATGTTCGTTCCCAAGCTTCAATTCATATCTGTACCAAATATATCATCAGGATGTCTTCAAAACTGGCAAACTTTCATCCCCTATGAATCCCCCCCCCCCCCCCCCCATTTTATCCTCGTCTTTCGCGACAAAAGGTAGCCTATGTTTGTTCCCAAGCTTTAATCTATATCTGTACCAAATTTCATCAGGATATCTTCAAAAAAGACAATTTTTCATCCCGTAGCCATATCCCCCCCCCCCTTCTACCCCTTTTTGCGATAAAAGGTAGCCTATGTCCGTTTCCAAGCTCTAAACTATCTCTGTACCAAATTTCATCAGGAAATCTTCAAAAATGACAAACTTTCATACCGGCTCTAGTCCGCCCCCCCCTTCTACCCCCCTTTTCGCGATGAAAGGTAGCCTATATCCGTTTCCAAGCTCTAAACTATCTCTGTACCAATTTTCATCAAGAAATCTTCAAAAATGATAAACCTTCACCCCAGGGCCCAGTCCCCCCTTCTACCCCCCTTTTCGCGATAAAAGGTAGCCGATGTCCGTTCCCAAGCTCTGAACTATCTCTGTATCAAATTTCATCAAGAAATCTTCAAAAATGACCAACTTTCATACCAAGGCCCTAGTCCCCCCCCCCTTCTACCCCCCTTTTCGCGATGAAAGGTAGCCTATATCCGTTTCCAAGCTCTAAACTATCTCTGTACCAAATTTCATCAAGAATCTTCAAAAATTACAAACTTTCATCCCAAGGCCCTAGTCCCCCCCCTTCTACCCCCCTTTTCGCGATAAAAGGTAGCCTATATCCGTTCCCAAGCTCTTATCTACCTCTGTACCAAATTTCATTAAAATATCTTCAGAAATGACAAACTTTCATAAAAACTTTCATCCCCTATTTCCCCCCCTTAAACCCCCTTTCTCGTGATAAAAGGTAGCCTATGTCCGTTCTCAAGCTCTAATATACCTCTGTACCAAATTTCATCAAGATCGGTTCAGTGGTTTAGGCGTGAAAGCGTAACATACAGACAGACAGACAGACAGACAGACAGACAGACAGACAGACAGACAGAGTTACTTTCGCATTTATAATATTAGTATGGATATATAAACTTGGTGACTATGCGAATAGCCGGACGAGACATAAAAACAGGTTACATTTACCTCTAATTAATATAGAACTATTTAGAAGGAATGTTTACTGCATGTGTATCAGAATATTTAATAATCTTCCATCAAGCCTGACTAACCTACGTATGACACTATTTAAGAAACAATTATTTGACATGTTATTAAGCAAAATGTATTACAATATTAATGATTTCCTGGACGATACAATAACATTTAACAATACCTTATAATGTAATTTATTTTAGCATATAGTTATTAATAGGTATGACATGAAAAAATTTGCATGTGGTAGAATGTGAGGAAACAAAGCATTTTGTAAAATCTCTTGTACCATATTCTAGCAAATAAACTATTTGATTTGATTTGATTTGATATAAATCGTTTTTTTTTAATACAACTGAGGTTGTAGACTGGCATACGGCCTACCTGATGGTAAGTAGTTACACCGTGGCCCATGGACGTGTGCAACACCACCTCAATTAAATTTGGCACGAGATAAATTAGACCTTGGCAAAGGATATCAGCTATGGTTGATAGCAATCAAATAAAAAGTAGCGTGAAACATAGCGGGCACACAAGCACACGGACTACTTGATGGAAAGTGTAGTAACTTATCCCTCTTGAAGAACCACATAAACTCTTCTACTTGTACATACAATGAAATATTTTTAAGATAAATTTCAAAGCTAATATGCTTACTTCCAAAATGAATTTCCTTTGGTTAGGATCCTCATAGTCCAGCGTGGAGTTAAGCCTTAACGTGACTGAGGCGCTGCCTGTGGCGGTCGCAGGTTCCACTATAAACGCGCCTAGATCATCCGACAGGCGAAGGGTGAACACTGAGTTTAGACCCTGGAAGGAATTAGATTAATGTGAATTTGCTTTTTACAGAAGAACAATCGGATTAGATTCTAAAATTGCGGAACGTCGATCGAACAAATGTCGGTCAACTGAATCGAACCGAAATCAGATCAACCTTTCTTCCTCAGTCTTGGAATTCTTCACCGGCACACGTGTTTTCTTCTTCCTATAGTCACAAGTCCTTTAAGCGAGCCCTGAAGAAGCAGCTGACGAGGCTGCGAAACTGAGGGCCACCATTGTAACATGGTATCCTGTGACTTTGCCTTCAGCTTACCATCAAGCAAGGTGAAGCCATATCGACGTGTCCTATATAAAAAAAAGACGGGTTGCACTCTGGGAGTGCCGACAGAAGTGAAAACTTTTTCTTTCTTTCTTTCTTCGTTATATACATAGAAAAAGATAAAAAAAAACATACTATACCATACCATACCTATAAAACAGCGCCAATCATAGACCCTATCACTAATTTTCTGCTAATTTTCTATCAGAAGAAATTAATAAATTACAAAAAGATAAAATAATCACAAAAAGTAATAAATTACAAAAAGAAAAAATAATCACAAAAAGTGTCAGAAGGCCAGGTTTAAACCCGATACTATCTGAAACTATAAGGACTTACAGTCGAAGCGTTTACCGCTATGCTGCGAAGCTATTTATAGTATATTGCAAAATGGACACGCTATAGCTAATATTGTATGACGTCAGTCGTCGGTTACGGTCCAAAGGTCAAGCGATCCTGACGCGCGAGTTTAACAATTTTTACCCATCCAACGCCGTTTTCACTTCAATAAACCAAGCTGCGATGTCAGTAGGGAGATTAAGGGGGTTGCCATTCACTACATCTGTTTCTTGGAGAGATAGGTATAAAAGGCACTTACCACATCAGTGTCAGTGACCACCATGTCTAAGTTAGGCAGGGGGGTCCCGAGCGGCAAGCTCTCGGGGATGTCGACGCTGTACTCGCGGCGGTTGAACCGCGGCGGTTCATCGTTCACGTCTTTTATAGTGACGGTCACTGTAGCCAGCGTTGACGTCAGCGGAGAGATTACTGGGTAACCGTTGACTAGCTCTGTTGCCTGGAAAATAGGTTTAAATGTTAAGTTTGGCGAAATCCAGCTAATAATAATAATGTGAATGTTTGGAGGCTTGTTATTAAATCATACTCTAATGGCTAAACGATGAACGAGGAACGATGGAATATGGAAAAGGAATAGATTATAATATGGAATACGTATACCTGTAAGCGACGCACTACCAGTAATTTTAATTTCTAGCATATTAATATAGAACGTAAGAAATGTGCCTACTTGTATTGTTTATGGCTTTTTTTTTACGTGAGTGAAATCCCCACGAATACCCACCCCTCCGGAGGCGGAGGGGGAGGTTATGTCGGACTCGAACCGACTAAACCGCACGCCGTCTCTGGGTCGTAGTGCTAGGCCGAAGGTGAGGTTGTCATGCGACATATCCCTCGCACCCCGGCTGACCCAGGGCCATCCCTCTCGGTTGTATTATTTATGGCGATTGTACGTCTTAAGCCTATTGTATGTTTTACTTAATAAACGCGAGAGGGCAGTCGGGGCGGTAGTAGCATTTGTGACACCGACCAGTAAATACGTTGCCTACTACCTGCATTCGCTCCCTGGGAACTTACTAGAAGACGATTCTTTTATTTCTTGTTCTATCATCTACAATACCAATAGCTTTTTCCTGCAGCTTCGCCCGCGTGGATATCGGTTATCACGACTAAACATAGTCTTTGTTCTTTCTCAAGGGCTAATACTATACCAAATTTAATCAAAATCGGTTCAGTTGTTTGGCATGAAATACGGACAAACAGTCACAACTTCCCATTTATAATATTAATATTGGATAAATCTCGGGCCTTGTGGCATTTGTGGTTTTATTTTTGGGCTGGACATTTTTCTGTTGGGTGTATAATGTTTACAATTTGTCTTCCCTTAGTGGGATATATAGGTTTAAGGGATTAATTTGTTACCTTCCCCACAGCAAAAGAGATGTTTCTGTGTTTAGTGCAAAAGGCAGCCTAACGAAAGGTACTTACTCTAACAGTAAGATTGAGTGGAGATGATGGATCGGCGAGAGCTTCTCTGTCTAACGGCTTGGCAGTCCTGAGTTCACCAGTAGTACTGTCCAGCAGGAAGAAGTCTAAAGGATCTGGAAACATACAGATAAGTTAACATCAGCTCCTACTCGTACAGATATCGGCAAAGATCTTGAACAAAATTCGGTTATAGTGAGGGTTTTTTTTTACGTGCGGGAAATCCCCACGGATACCGGATCGGAGCCGAAGGGGGAGGTTATGTCGGACTCGAACCGACTAAACCGCACGCCGTCTGTGGGTCGATGTGCTAGGCCGAAGGTGAGGTTGTCTCGCGACATATCCCTCGCACCCCGGCTGACTCTGGGCCATTCCTCTAGGTCTGACCCTTCTCGGGAGGAGGGACCACGCGGTCCCCGATTCGGCGCCGCCGTGGCCTTCTTCTGCTAGGGTGATGAACGGCTCCACCCGTCACCCTCAGGCCCGCGCTCATGGGGGGCGGAAGTCGGTTTGCGCCCTCCGACGCCCGAGCCGCCTTCGAGCGCAGGCAGCGATGTCCGCGAGTCTCGCATAGTGGTGGTAAGAACAAATAAAAAACGGATAAAAGGACTGATTAATTGGGTATTTGACTGACTAGTCAAATTAGTTACTTTTTACTAAACGTCAAAACGCTAAGTTATAATCAAAACTGTATGAAAATTTTTATTTGTGACGCCATAATATTAATATTAGGGTTTCTTTTTCGTTTTCCTTCTAAAGTGCCACTTTTGGCGATTATAGCGTTCATAATTAAAGTTATGCAAACCGCTTACCATCTCGTAAATTAGACGCTGGTTTTACCTTACGGCTTAAGAATAAATCTCCTAGAAATCAATAAACATTCTCTTCAAAGAATAACCTCAAGACAGAAAGAAATTGGTTCATTTTGTTTCCATTGAACTTGCAATTCTGTGACCTTTTTAATTACCTATAGCAAAATAGCCTTCCACCCGCGTCTATCTTTTATCTCCCACTCTATTTACCGATTGCAATCAAACAAACGTAAGACGTAAGATTTTAAGTCTGGCAAAAAAGGCCTTTCTAACAAAAAAAAATAACATCAAAATCCGTTCAGTAGTTCTTGTGTCCGATAAGCATTTCCAATCCAATGTACAATTATAAAATAGTATAGATATTTAATTATATATAGAATTATACCTATAGAAATTCAAAGTAATAATTAAAAACAAAAAGAAGAGCAAAAATACTTACTGTTGACTAACTCCAACACAACATTTCTGGGTTGCGCCCTATCAGCATCCCTGGCCTTCACCGTAAGAGCCAGGGTCCCAACCGGGGCATCCTCAGACAGAGCCGCAGTCAGAGAACCACTAAACACCGGGGGAGAATTCTGGACGTCTACCACTTTGATCTCGATGTGGGTTGTTGAGTTGAGGCTGCCATCCTGAAGTCCAATACAAAAATTATTCATTCGGTATAAATAATTAAAACTACCAACTAGAACCACCTATAGAAACGCGGTCGTCTCCAAATATAATTCTGCCCACTTGATACTAGATGGCGATACTGTGTATCAGAGTTCATCTCTGTTACATTTAGTGACATCTAGTGATAGATAGTTATACTACTTAGTAACATCTACGTAGAATGAAGTGAGTAGTTCTGCTATTGACTGGTAGATGGAATATAACCGCATTCTAGAAACCATATTACAAGTTGTGCATAGTTTAGATGGTAGATCTCTAACATTGTGAATGTTTGGATGAGTTCTTCCAATTGGTCCCGCTTTCTCCTTTCCTACACAGTACAACACGAGCAGGGCTTAGATGTCACCTGTATACGGTGCAGAATATTCCTTCAAGAACCAAGCGGTTTGGTGACTCCTTTCTTTGTCGCACCATTAAGACTTGGATCTCCTTGCCAGTCCACGTGTTTCCTTCTTCTTACATTCCCGGGTCCTTTAAGCGGGGCGTGAAAAAGCATCTGATGAGGCCGTCAAGCTGAATGCCACCATTGTAAACATGGTACGTGTATGTAATGGTGCTCCAGCTTACCATCAGGCGAGGTGAAGTCAAATTGACGTGTCCTACATAAAAAAATGTAGATAGCTTTATATAAGATGCTATAAAATTTATATCAGTTATGTTTAGTATTACAACCCAAAGCAACAGCTTACCAACAGGGTATTAAGTATTGGCTACCTTAGCAGTACCAGAGACCATACTCACATTAGCATAAAGCTGGTACTGATAGAACTGCCTCTCATTATAGTTCAGTGGCTTCCGGAGCACCAACACTCCTGAGTACTGATGAGCTGAGGAGCTGACGGTTACTACTTCGAAAGTCTCGCAGTCTTCGGGCCACTGCAACATAACACGTTATTTTAAAGGTGACTTCGAACTTCGAGGTGATGGTCGATGGTCGATCGGGACTTTTTTTATACCACTAGGGCGGCAGACAAGCACACGGTCCAGCTGGTGGAAAGTACCGTGGCTTATAGGCGTGTGCAACACCAGGTGCAACCTAAAGGTGATGATGTTCAGTCAGTGAGTGCAAAAGTGAGTTCATTCAGCATACCTGTTCACTGGGAACACAACCAACTTCAAGGTTGTCTCCTACGAAGTCCTTATCTTCAACTTCAATGTTCCTTAAGATTGTCGTCCCAACTTGCTCGTCTTCCGGCACGCTTACTTCGTAAGGACTCTGGAATTATTAATAAATAGATACAGATTAAATAAAAAATTAGACTGGAAAGGCAATATCAAATGCGTAGGGAATAAGTAGAGAAGGTGACAAAGAAATGACGATAAAAAAACCCATAGTAAATATACTTATGATTTTTGAAGTGAAAACTTCTTTAGTGGCGTTGTATGGGTGTAAAATGTTACGGAAGCGTCAGGATTAGTTGACCTTTGAACCGTAACCGACGACTGACGTCATACAAGATTAGGTAAAGACTATCTATTTTGCAATTTACCATAGATAGCGTCGTAGCTTAAACGGTAAGCACTTCGACTGTAAGTCCTTATAGTTTCATATAGTATCGGGTTCAAACCACCTGGCCTTCTGAAACTTTTTGTGATTATTTTTTCTTTTTGTAATTTATTACTTTTATGATTATTTTTTCTTTCTGTAATTTATTATTTTTTGTGATTATTTTTTCTTTTATAGGTATGGTATGGTATGTTCTTTTTTATATTTTTCTATGTTTAAAACGAAGAAAGAAAAAAGAAAATGTTTTCACTTCTGCCGGCACTCCCAGAGTGCAACCCATCTTTTTTTTTTTTATACCAATTCCGTCCGAGAATATAAGCCATCCAGCACTGCTAAGGTAAATTTACACATTGTATACTTATAACCTAGTGTACAAAAATTAATAAATATATTAAAAATTAATTAAAAATAAAAATCCCGATTGAAGCTGAAAAGAACGAAATAAGCTTTATAGCAGGCGGTACCCATTAATTATCATCGGGTTTGAGATTTGCAAATGGGTACCGCCTGCTAAAAAGCTTGTTTCAATCTTTTCAGCATCACTCGGGTTTTTAATTTTTAATTATTCATTTTATTTTATACTTTTTAGTTATGAAATATATATTTTTGTAACCGTCTTTTAATTTCCTTTATTTTGATATCCCACTTGATAAATTTCAATAATAAAAAAAAATCTTTACCAAAAAACCGCCTTTTTTGGTATACCAAGTGTCACTCTCACAGTATATACGAATCTAACAACACTTATCTAGGCTGCAGTGCATGCCAATCAATTATACATACATACATACATACTCTCGAAAAACATAACCCTCCTTCTGGCGCAGTCGGGTAACAACTCACAGCAATTTCGTATGGTGGCCAGTTTAATCCTATAAAGAGTAAAACTTACATTTTTAAATATCGGTGGATTGTCGTTTTCGTCAAGCACGATGACAGTCACTGGCTGCGTCTGCTCCAAGTTATTTTCCTCGTCTCTTATGGAGACCAGGAACTTTATCGTGTCTTCCACCTGAAATAATTTATAATATTAAATAAAATAAAAATAAATGGCGTCTGCTTACAAAATTTGAATTTGCTCATATAATTTTAGATGCTGTCACGCAATTATCTTATTTCTTTAAACATGAAATTCTTGTATATATAATACAATATAATACGATTTTCACCAGGACTTCTGTTGATTCTTCGTGGCAACTAGTGACCTTTTTTAGTCTTACCAAATCTCTGTGGTATAAATCTTGTAATTTGTCAATTGCTTGTAACAATTTAGTTTGGTGAAAATCTCGTCCCCAGATATTCTGGTAAGTTTTTTTGTAACTCTGTTTAGTGGGACTGATGGCGGGCCTGTATGTGTATTAGCGGCTTATGTGTGGTCTGTTTTACACAGGGTCCTTAGTTCGTGCTAGTGAGTCCTTGAGGTTGAGACCGCCTCATCTTACTCTGCTGCGTACCTTGTGGTACATTTGCTGCCGAGAGCTGATACACGGCGAGAGGTCTACCGCGACCGTCCGCGCTACCACCAGCGAGGCCAAAGGCCAGTACACTACCATCGTGTACCAGTAAATGTGTAGCTGTAGTGCCAACCATCCGTAAACTTAGTACGCTTAGTAGTTTGTGCTAGAATTCACGTGCCTATAAATGTGTAGCTAGTGCTATAACACTCGTGCCTACTGTGTGTGTCCGCTCTGCCTCATTCTTCTGTATTCTGTGCCTGTCTGTCTACCTACTTGTCTGTACATATCTTCTGTATTCTGTGCATTCCTGTCTACCTACTTATCTAAACATATACTTCTGTCTCCTGTGTCTACCTACTCTGTTACTATATTTCTCTGTGTGTTACCCTGTATTCTGGCTACTTAATCAAATATATGTGTGTACAATCTGACAACCAGCTGTTTTCATTGGAGCCCTAGCTTCCCTGTGCACTCACCTCTCTAGCTCTGTGGAAAAGGCGCCCTGGGAAAGAGTTCTGCATCAGCCCCTGAGCGAGTCGGTGAGTATCCACCTGACTAGTTCAGTGGTTACAAATGTATTTTTATTTAAAAAATAAATAAGAAGAAACATGACTCTTCCTGACATCTATTAGCAATATGAGCAACTGCTATGACGACACAACACTAAAGTTTTCAACAGATGGCGTTGTTACCAAAAAAAATACCGAGCGAAGCTCCGTCATCCAGGTACTGACTATTTATGCTTAAAAGCCTATTAAAACCTTACAAATAGAAAATCGCAATTTGTTCCTACTGAACTGGTATAACCAGCTACTCTAATGTCAGATGGTCCCTCACTTTAAAAAAACTTTATTTTTGCAACTAATCTTTCTATAAATATGGGTAGGTATGTCATAAATGACCGTCCGCGGGGGCTGACCGCTTGTCAGCCCCCGCTCTTTTCATGGAAGTTTCAAGGAATACGATATAGTGTATAGTCTCCTATTTCTCATGTAAGAACGTGATGGAAATACCAACCTCTCTGTCCAACGGTCGATTTAAAGTGACGTCACCAGTTTCAGGATTCACTGTAAACTTGTCTGTGCCTGCCAAGCTGTACGTAATCTGAAAATATAAAATTTAACAACTTACAAATTGAAATTAACCAAAGACCACATAGTTCTCGGATAGGCGGCTGTGGCTTAGTGGTAAAGGTGTCGGCCTTACGCTCAAGAGGTCCCGGGTTCAAATCCTGTCCATTACACTACCGACGTGAAACCACTCCTTGCACAAGTAATTTAGCTTAGTTGGAAGGGTTAGAGGGAATATTACTAATTTCAGTTGCTAATATTCTCTAAAAAAAAACCACGTAGAATACTAGGGCCACCAGCAGCAAGGGGTACCTATAACCCTATTCTTGCTGGCTTCCCAATAGGTCGCATGGTGTATAACAAACTAGATCGAAGAAAGTTTTCTTATCGGCTTCCATTTTGAGAATTTTTACCCTTCGCTACTTGGGCTACCCCATTTTTACAAGCTTTTATTTAACTTGCAATGTATGTTTGTTCGGGTGGAATCTTACAACTCAATTTTAAGGCACTTGCCCTCAACCGATTGAGCTGAAATTTGGTATGCACGTTCAGTTCGGATGACAATGCAAGAAAAAAAAAAAAAAAGATTGTTTTTAAAAAGGTTTTTCGAATATATCTTATTTCACATGAAATTAAGCGGAAAAGACATGAAATAAGATAGAATAAGATAAGATGAGATGAGATGAGATAAGATAAGATAAGATAAGATAAGATAATAATAAACTAAAAAATAAAGTACAAATACGTAAAACAATATGAAAATGTTCAAATGGCGGCCTTATCGCTACTAGCGATCTCTTCCAGGCAACTTTTGGATGAACCACTTAAGGGTTATTTTATTAGTGTAGTCACAAACTTAAGAGGTATAGTAGTTCTTAAGTCGCAATTAAATATCAACCTCATTCCATTAAGACAAAGTTGAAAATAGTATGCAAAGGATTTAGATCGAAAAAGAGCGTATTTCGAACATCAATCTATGTTCAACTAGCTCAGTTGGTCAGAGTATATCTCAAGGTCTCTCTGATTCTACCTTCTGCAAAGTGTCACATCTGTTATTGCAAGCTCAAAAACAACACTAAAAGCGTCTCATTGCGCGTTCAGAGAGTAAGAAAAAACTTGGGTAGTAGTCATGCGCCAGTACCTGTGAAAACGATGTCTATAAAAAACCGCCGACTAGGTACCAATTGCTCAATGTTCTTGGTGGTGAGCAAAACCTTCAAAGAATATTGGGGTGACGGCAGGTCAGATAATGGACACTAAGTCCGAGATTTACAGTGTGCAGTCATCACTGATGTAAAGAATTCGTCGGTAATAGTTCGGACGTGTGACAGAACTATGTGACGTCGACGAAACTGAAGTCGCCTCAGATATGACCGTGGTCAGATCTGTGGTGGCATTGATTTTGGTGGGTGTACTATGCCAAATCGAATGCCAAATAATCGAATATCAATTGATCGACAACTATAAATCGAACATCCAAATACTCGAACGTTCATGAAATCGAATGTTTAATATATCTAACATTCAATAGATCGTACAGTCAATACATCGAGTATTCAAAATATCGAATGTTTGTTTGATCGAGCGTTCAACGCATCGCATATTCATTCTTTCGAAATATCAATATAGGCACTGAATACTTTTTATATGGCAGAATACAAGAAAAACACAAAATTTACTAATAAATCACAATATGTAATCTTTAATTATTATCGTTTAAAGTTACATTTTAATATTTTGTGTGAATTGAAAATGAAATGTATCAATTTATTAACATACGTTAACTTTCGTAAAAACAAATCTATTTCTGAACGAACAGTTAGAAGTCATATTTATTTCAGACTACCCGCATACATTGTAATATTGTTTTCACCGAGTATACCACCTCATAAATGTTCATCCGTAGAAAGCATTGTGACTATGTAGTGCATTACAAGTAAATTTTGTGAAAAATGTCTGTAGGGTCTTATTATAAGCCAGAATTGTCCCAAAAACGCAAGCCGGTGTTAGTTTTAGATGTCTATTTAATGGCAATAAACAAAAATATTAATAACAAGTTCTACTGCTATTGCTCCTACAAATATAAATACCATTGTAATAGTACTGCAACAACAAAATTACACGGAGGTGAGGAGCATTTGTTGGAAAGCTATGCAACACAGCATAATCACGCACCAGATCCTGGTAAGGTAGATGAACCAAGTTTTAGGAATTCCCTAAAAAGTGATGCTACGAGCTCACTTGATAAACCAAGTCAAATTATTCAGCGAAATGAGGCTAACATTTTGAAATCAAGTTCGTGTGCTCTTCCAAACAAAAAAACAGCAGCGCAAATTATACGTCGAGCAAGACGAAAAAATATGCCAAAGGAACCTATTAGTTTGGATGATATAAATATCTCTGATACTTGTAGATTGCAGAAAGTCGATGGGGAAAGATTTTTGGGGCGTCAGGTAAAGTTTGAAGAAAACTATGTTCTATTATTTGCAACGAAATCAAATTTAATGCTATTAAATAAATCACAAGTTTGGGTGATGGATGGTACATTTGCAACATGTCCTATACTTTACAGACAAATATATAGTATATATGGTTTGGTGGACACGGGTACAGATCGTTATTACGTACCTTTAGTATATGCGTTTCTAACGACTAAGACGCTAAATTGTTACTTGCATTTTTTTCAAACACTAAAGGCAAATGCTCTAGAATATGATATCGAATTGAACCTAAAAGTAATAATGACGGATTTCGAGATGGCGGTAATTAATGGTGTTAAACGAGAATTTCCTTATGCGCAACACAAATGCTGTCTATTCCACTTAGGTCAAAATGTATGGCGTCAAATTCAACAAAATGGTTTGCAAACTAAATATGGTCAGGATGCTGAGTTTGCTGTCAAGTTAAGACACATTATCGCACTTGCTTATTTACCCCAAGAAGAGATACCAGACGCTTTCGATAAATTGAGAGAAGAAGTGTTACCCGACGAGGCAAATGACATCACCAACAGGTTTGGAAAATATTATGTTTGGGGAAATATGCATTCTTGTGAGACGGGAAATAATAAATTATTTATATCACGCTCATCACCGATGTTTCCACCTTCACTGAAGTCTGTTTTTAAAAAAAATACACTGGGTTTTCCTAGAACTCAAAACAACATTGAAGGATGGCACAGAAGATGGAACACGTTGCTCGATAAGCACAAACGGGGTCTTTATGCTACCGTAGAATTTTTAGTGAAGGAGCAAGCTATAACAAATATGACAATTGAAAAGGCAAACGCGGGATTGGGTAGACCTACTCCACAAAAAAGAGGCAAAAGGGATGATAATGTGATTGCAAACATATTAAATAGTAAAAACGTTGTTCGAAAGTTTCTCCGTGCAATTGCAATTCACACAAAATATTAAAATGTAACTTTAAACGATAATAATTAAAGATTACATATTGTGATTTATTAGTAAATTTTGTGTTTTTCTTGTATTCTACCATATAAAAAGTATTCAGTAGGTACCTATATTGATATTTCGATAGAATGAATAATGCGATGCATTGAACGCTCGATCAAACAAACATTCGATATTTTGAATACTCGATGTATTGACTGTACGATCTATTGAATGTTCGATATATTAAACATTCGATTTCATGAACGTTCGAGTATTTGGATGTTCGATTTATAGTTGTCGATCAATTGATATTCGATTATTTGGCATTCGATTTGGCATAGTACACCCGATTTTGGTGCGGCCATTGCTAATCTAGTGCGTATATAGGTATCAATGGCAGTCACTTAGTCATTCTCTGTGTTTGGTGTGTGAGCAACAGACGGGACTCTTTCCAGCTAGGAATAGCTAAAAGTCTAACACTATTATTATCAATATTATAAGGTCGTCACAAATGAAATTGCCGAAATTTTCTTACAGATTCATGAGTTCGTTATTCCTGTGATTTAATAGCTACTTCCATTATTTATACTTTATTTGAAAGTTGATTTCAAGATTTTACAACCCTGTATTAAATTTTGTTTTTATTGGCCGCCTGATAAATTAAATTCGATCTTCAAAAGTAGTATTTCCTAAATGCTATCCATTTCGATGATAAATTTGGCAATTTACAGCTGTCACTTTTCAAAAATGTAATAAAAGCTGCTGTTAGCTTAATGTTGTCTCATTCATACACAAAAAAAAATATAATTTGGCATTCCTAAAAAAATGCAAAAATGCTAGTACCTACTGCAAATTGGGTTTCCTCCAATTTCTTCAATAAATTGGCAATTTCATATGTATTATATATCAATACATAGTATAAAACAAAGTCGTTTTCTCTGTCCCTATGTCCCGTTGTATGCTTAAATCTTTAAAACTACGCAACGGATTTTGATGCGGACCGTTTTAATAGATAGAGTGATTCAAGAGGAAGGTTTATATGTATAATACATGTTTGATATAGTAGAGGGTGCAGCGGGAACGAAATCAGACGCCACGCGGGCGGAAAAATATTGGCGGTACGAAGTTCGCCGGGTCAGCTAGTTATACAGGGTGTATTTTTGAAACGGGGCAGTAAGGGCAAGTACCTTAACCGTTGCAGTTACAGCAAAACGTTCTTAAAAGACCTTCCCTAACTCTATATATATATTATACCTATTATTATTATTATTTAGAACAAACACATTCTTCACCTTGAAGAGCGTGCTTGTTTGTTTAGTTGGTTGAATGCGCTAATCTCAGTAACCACTAGTTCAAATTGAAAAATTCTTTTCGTGTTGAATAGACCGTTTATTGACGAAGGTTATAGGCAATAAATCATCACGCTACTACTCAATTGAGCGGAGCAGTGTTCGTAAATGTAAATAAATGGTTTTGTGCTGTCAGTGGGAAGACCTAAGGCTTTTCCTGCTTTGTCTTCTACACTGACGGCACAGAAACTCTCTGCGTTTACCTACTGGGTCGGCAGCACGAGTGTGACACCTTTGGTGTTGCACACGTCCATAGGCCACGGTAACCACTTCCCAAAAGGTGGGGCATGGGCTTGTCTGCCATCTCAGTTGTATATATTTTTTTAAATGTATTATTTATCGTACGGAACCCTTTTCACAACGTAACGTGTACTTGTCAAGTTACTATACGAAATTACGCATCTATTTATATTGTTACGTTATAATAATTATTCGTAAATATGTATTAATGTTAATCCAATGCTAATATGCATACAAGCGGATTCATCTTTATTTACGACAAAAACAACTGAAATGAACATTGTAATTCATTAGGTAATCGTACTTATATTATATACGCGAAAGTTTGTAAGTATAGATGGATAGATGAATGTTTGTTACTCTTTCACGTAATAACTACTGAATGGATTTTAATGAAACTTTACAATAATATAGCTTACTAGCTTTTGCCCACGGCTCCGCCCGCGTGGATGTCGGTTATCGCGACCAAACATAGCCTATGTCCTTTCTCAAGGTCTAATCTACCCCTATACCAAATTTCATCAAGATCGGTTCAGTGGTTTAGGCGTGAAAGCGTAACAGACAGACAGAGTTACTTTCGCATTTATAATATTAGTAAAGTATGGATACATCAGAATAACACATAGGCTACAACTTGTAACGATTACCGACATCCACGCGGGCGGAGCTGCGATCAAAAGCTAGTATTATAATTATAATTTTGTATGCTACTAAGACTTGGGTCCAAGCTATTTACTGCAAGCCGTTGCACCGGCTGATTGATGGAAGTCCAGGTGCAGGATTTACTATCAAAGGTTGGGAGGTCAGACGAGTCAGGTATAACTGTCATTTGTACATACAGGTGCGAACATCTACACTCGTTTCCTATCTAGTAAGAAGAAGAAGGAAATAAAATACAAAGGCTAATAACCTCACACGCTGCTTTTTAATTTTAATTGATGCAATAAAATGTTTCACTTTTGTTTATTACATCCTATATAATATTACTAGCCATCCGCCCCGGTTTCGCACGGGTGGTAAAAACGTTCTTGTGGAAATCCAATATAGCTCATGTTACTCAGGGTGAATGTAGCTTTCCAATGGTGAAAGAATTTTTGAAATCGGCACAGTAGTTTTTGAGTTTATTCCATTACAAACATACAAATCTTTCCTCTTTATAATAGTAGTGTAGACGTGTAGATTTAGATAAACGCGAAAGTTTGTAAGAATGGATGGATGGATGGATGGATGAATGTTTGTAACTCTTTCACGTAAAAACTACTGAATGAATTTTAATGAAACTTTACAATAATATAGCTTATACATCAGAATAACACATAGGCTACAATTTATAACGATATCCGATATTATAGCGATAACCGACGTCCACGCGGGCGGAGCCGCGGGCAAAATCTAGTGTACAAATACAAAAACAAAATACAAAGTTTGTAATCTACTATATAAAAATAAGTCGGGTTTTCCTTCCTGACGCTATAACTCCAGAACGCACGAACCGATTTCCACGGTTTTGCATTCGTTGGAAAGGTCTCGGGCTCCGTGAGGTTTATAGCAAAGAAAATTCAGGAAAATTTTCAACAGAAAAGTGGGAAGCGATAATCGACATCCACGCGGGCGGAGCCGCGGGCAACAGCTAGTTTTTTTTATAAAGATTGCAATTTCTCTTTGGCTGTAACCTTGTGTAAAATTAATTAATTTTAATCGGATTTATCAGCAATAAACTCAGTTGTTTCAATTAGTTAAAGAATCGCCGAATAAATCATAAATAAATATCTTCAAGGAAAACTAAGTAAATAGGTACCCTTTTGTATAAAAGTACTATCATAATAAAACAGAGTAAAATGCTATCATTTCTATTAAAATATGAGACAAAGAATTGTTTCGTTATACACAAATATAATTTAATCTGTTTCTTATCATTAATTTTCTTATCTTTATATTCATTTGCCTATACATAACTCAAAATGGTAAACTATCGATTTACTGGGCTTTTCCCAGAACAACGACGAAATAAAAAAAAAACAAAATACAAAGTTTGTAATGTTTTTATAAAGATTGCAATTTATTTTTGATTGTAACCTTATGGCAATGCTTTGGGAAATTGAAAATATATTCGCATTTCGGCGATAAATTAACATGTTCATAACATTAGTTAAATAGGTACCTACACTTGACTTTAAGTTCGGCTAATTTTGGTTCCCATGTTTTTAAATAAAAAATTTAAGCATTTTTCATTCTAAATATGTATTTTTTTTCTGCTGGTTCAAAATTAATTCATCGCCCTCAAAGACAGATATAGAAGGAGAAATTTGAATTGGTTAGGGCGAGTTGTCGGGGACCGCGTGGTCCCCCCTCCCGAGGAGGGCCAGACCGAGAGGAATGGCCCTGGGTCAGCCGGGGTGCGAGGGATATGTCAAAAGACAACCTCACCTCCGGCCTAGCACATCGACCCACAGACGGCGTGCGGTTTAGTCGGTTCGAATCCGACATAACCTCCCCCTTCGACTCCGAAGGGGGGGGGGGGGGGGATCCGTGTGGTATAAAAAAAGGGCGAGGTCTGGTATAGCAGGTTCCGCCTAGACCGATTATTTTTTTTCTATTTAAATCGAATTAGTTTCCATGTTTTTATCAATGAAATTTATTAAGTAAAACGTCCATCTCATCTGTCTAAATTGATCCTTAAGGGTTGATAGGACGGAAAAATTTTGCAGTTTCCAATCCTGTGAGGGATGCCTGCTCCTCATACTGATCTGTGTGACCAAGACTACCTACTGGTTTGCAGGTGTGGTTCGCTTAGGCCTCCTGCTGGACATCTTGCAGGGCTTCATTGGCGAAGGGTCAAATTTTCTTAAGGAAATCCGAGTGAAAAAAAATCTGTACTCGATCTGGTTTGTCATACACACGGGTCATATACCATACGACCGATTGGGAAGCTGACAGAATCGAGTCAAAGGGACCGCTCGCCAATGCAGGGTTCCATACACCCATAGATGCGAGTATGGAAAGCGAGCGAGTAATGAAAGACAACTGCATGTGGCGGAGATGAAAATGTTAAAGGTGGATGTGTGGTGTGACGAGAATGGACAGATTAAGGATTATATTATAGGAAGTTTGAAACTGGCATCTGGCGACTGTCGTGGTATGGACATACACACACCGGCAGAATTAGTGGAACACAAAATTATGGTCTGGGGAGGGATATGTTCAGGAGCTCGCACGGAGTTAGTGGTAGTCGACGGCGGAAATCTAACTGCTGATCGGTATATCAGGGAGATTTTCGAGGAACATGTTGTGCCATTTGCCCCATTTATTGGTAACGACTTCATTTTAATGCAGGATAATGCTCGGGCTCACAGTGCTCGCTCAGTACAGGCATACCTAAACCATGTTGGTGTTACGGTGATCGAGTGGCCAGCACGGTCCCCAGATATGAATCCGATTGAACACGTTTGGGACTTGCTAAAGAGGAGTGTCAAATCAAGAATGCCACGTACAAACAATCTGGGCGAGCTGCGTAACACATTAGTTAAAGAATGGCAGAGGTTGCCCCAAGAAATCATTGACAACATCATTCGCAGCATGCCCAGACGGATGGGAACCTTAATCAAGGCACTACGGGGAAACACTCGTTATTAAACATGTTGTTGTTGTTTCATGTTCAATTATTATTTGTTTAAAAATAAAGCTAACTATTTTATACTCTCCTTTTTTGTGTTCCGCTAATTCTAGCGGTGTGTGTATTAGTGAGGAAAGTAATGTTGTAAGGAAGGTTCAAAGTATGATTGTAGAGAGTTTTAAGAGCAGAGGTAAGCCCAAAAGAAGATGGATTAATTGCTTGAAAGATCATATGGCATGGCAAAGCAGAGAGTAACTGAGGAAATGGCATCTGATAGAAATTTATAGAGGAACATGAATGTTGCGCCGACCCCAAATAATTAGGACCAAGGCAGGTAGATGATGAAGAGACGCGAGTATGAGACTACACAAAAAATCTGTCACTATACTGACCGGCAGACCCTCAGGGTCTACTCCTTGTAACCGGTAGACCACGGTGCCGACTGGTGTGCTCTCCGAGAGTGCCAGGTTGTTCATATCTTGAGTGAACACTGGCAACATGTTCGTGGAACCTGAAACATAAAACAATACCTAATTAATATTATTAAATATTTACACCAGCAACAATTGGCATTTTTTATATAGTAATGTTGTACATAGTAATATGTTGTAGTAAAAATTTACAAAAGCGGACTTCTTTTTTTAATACTACTGAGGTGGAAGACAAGCACACGCTCCACCCGATGGAAAGTGGTTACCGTGGCCTAAGGACGTGTGCAACACCAGTGCTGCCGACCCCGTAAGCACAGAGAGCTCCTGTGCTATCAGCGTAGAAGAAAAACAGGAATAGCCTTTGGTCATCCCACTCACAGTACAAAAGCTCTCCAGTGAGCTCTGGCTACACTACTGACCGCCGGGAACACAACACGAGGTTATTATGGCCGCATGTATTCTGTAGGGCGGAGGTACTTCCCCAGTCAGACTGCTCAATTGGACGGAAATACCGTCGTGTCCTATCTCCTAACTTAATGCCAAAGGCTTCTAACAATCAACCTTAGGGTGATGCAGATATATAATGAGGTAGGGACTGGTTGAAGAATGTGTTAGATAGACGAGATTAGAAAAGTAGAAGACTAGAATGAGGTGATTAGAATTTAAATATTGAACGCATCAGTATGGCCGCTCCTCAATGATTAATCTCTCTCTGGAAACAGGGTAACCAACAATGTAACAATGACCCTCAGATTGACGGCCTCATCAGATGCTTTTTCAAAGTCAAAGTAAAAAATCAGTTATTCTGTATAGATAGACCATTAAAAGAGCACTTATAAAACGTCAAATAAAAAAAAAACTAGACTAATTTAGCAAATGGACCACCACCGGTTCGGAACGCGGCCCCGACATGAAAAGACTCCGGCGAGAAACTCAGCGGGCATTTTTATTGGTCTATTTACAAACATTTGCTTAGTCTACTTAGTCTAAATACAAAGTTTGCTTGAGTAGCGTAGTTGAGCGAACAGCTCATTTCCAAGCTTGTTTATCATCTAAATATTCTTAGATTTTATAATAGTCAAAGTCCCGCTTAAACGACCCGGGAACCTGTAGGTATCGGAACTGTTTTCTGGTCACGTCTCGTATTAATCAAATCGCCCAAAACACATTTTTAGGTTTATCATTAAGATAAAGTTCAAACTCAAAACGGGTGACGAAATTGCAACATAATACAACAATAATACATTCATAACGTATCTTTAAAAACATAAAATTAAAGTTAATTGTTTACTCTACGCCATGAAATAACCGTACACTTATATTACTTTACATAGCAGTGTCTTTTTATGGATGTGAGAGAATCGGAGGCCTTTCTTTACTTACATAATATTTACTGTAACCGTTCTTACATTTTTCGCCATCACTTATAAAAACATTTTGGTGGATTCAAGATTTCAAGAGATTAATTTAAATTTTTTAACGGATTCTATTCCAGTTTAGCAAGTTTTTTACCCGACTGCTAAGAAGGGTTATATTTTTCGCGCGTATCTTGTATGTTTGTAATATTCTTTATTACCTCATAATATCATCTGAACTACCGTACCGATTTCAATGATTCTTATCTTAAATTAAAGTTATTTATTGCCCAAGTGTTCTTGGGTACATAAAATATGAACAAAAGCTACTTATAGGTATATTGGTTTTTTGGTGCCAAAATGTATGTGATCAAAAACAAAAAATTACTCGAATTTATTAACTGGGGTGTCAAATTGAAAAAAAATTAGAAGACGATTACAAAAATATATCAATGTCAGAACTAAAAAGTATGAAATAAATGACTAATAATAAAAAACCCAACTGGTGCTGAAAAGATCGAAACAAGCTTTAAAGCAGGCGGTACCCATTTGCAAATCACAAACCAGATGCAAATTAATGGGTACCGCCTGCTATAAAGCTTGCTTCGATCTTTTCAGCACCAGTCGGGTTTTTCATTATTATTTCTAATTAATTTTAGTACTGTAACTGATCTTCCATTTTTTGTCATCACTTATAAAAACCCCAGACATTTTGGTGAATTCAAGATTTCAAGAGATTAATTAAAATAAAATCACTTTTTAACAGATTCTATTGCAATGTAGCAAGCTTTTTAGCATTGTAGGTATTGCATCATTTTACCATGTCATTTAGCAGCCATGGTCATGGGATCGCCCCGCGATCATCTCAACTTATAGCTTATGTATGTTCTAATGGCCTATGGCAATCCGATACCTCAGCATATTATTATAAGCTGAAATGGTGGCCTTTTATAATACACGCACATCGAGATTATTGTCACCTATTTAACTGTTGTCTTATGTTCCATCACAGATAATATAATATATTTCTGTTCGTCATTATTAAATGTGTTTTCTCTTTCTTTAAGAGTAAGTAAGTAGGGATTATCTTCACTGCGCTCCTCGGATATCCTGGGAAACCAGGACGTACGGTACAATACTGTTTGTAGGTGACAACGCGTGAATAACATCTTTAGTTTAGTATCACCCCATTCAGGCCCAGTTGCATCTAAAGCTTGCACTTCGGACCCACCTAACCTTAAGAGGGAAGCCGGAGTCTCGTCCGTCAATCACCGTCAGTACCGGCTTTCAGATGAAGCCAGCTTAGGCCCCGACAAGGCGACTTCTATAAGTATCCCATTCACAGACGTTACAATAAATAATTTTCAACAAGTGAATACTTTTACTAGTTGATAGATTGCTAGAATATTAAAAACCGAAATCTTTCTACGTTTAACAAAGCGTAACGAATCCAAAAATTACCATACAAAGGAAACATTTCACCAAGCCAATAATTTCAGTTCGTTCCAAACCGAAGGCAAATCAAAAACTTTCGCCCCAAAAACCTAGATTACACAATATCTGTATGAGGAAACTACACATTAGCATAGTGTTAATATCTATAGTGATATACTATGCTCAATAGATATGCTAATAACTGGTTCTGGTATATCATAGCATTCACAGTTATTGTATTAGAGCTCGGCTAGGGAGCTAGAGAATAAAAAAAGACGAATGTATGAGAATTGACGTATTTGACATGCGTTGACGAAAGTCATATAGGTACGTCGAATCCCATACATTCGTAATTCTATTCCATGAAACGCCGGTCAACGAAATAGAGGGGCAGGAAATAAATAAGTCAGAAGATCATCACTACATAGTATAAAACAAAGTCGCTTTCCCTGTCCCTATATCCCTTTGTATGCTTAAATCTTTAAAACTACGCAACGGATTTTGGTGCGGTTTTTTTAATAGATAGAGTGATTCAAGAGCAACGTTTATATGTATAATACAAGTTTAATATAGTAGAGGGTGCAGCGGGAACGGGATCTGACGCCACACGGGTGGAAAAATATTGGCGGTACGAAGTTCGCCGGGTCAGCTAGTACTTAATAAGAAGTGTAAGCACAGAATAGACAATAGTTGGTGTAAGTCAAAGAATTGCTACATTACCTAATGTTAAGCCGAGAGCCGCCAACAGGACGACGCAGTTCCATCTCGTTTCCATGTTTGGTTATCTGTAACAATAGATATTATCATAACATTAGTTACTAATATGATATGTGATACGAACGAACAATTGGAATATTTTGAAGTCGATTGAATTAAGTAGTCAATGAACGCCTCAGTCGTTCATTAAACACTGGTATCCAAGTCCTTTCATCTTCACTCTCTTCTCTCCTTTAAGCGAGGCGTGAAAAGCATCTGATGAGGTCGTCAAGGGCCACTATTTTAACATTATTAATGTCTGAATGATTTTTTTAAAGCATTTAGTATTCATTCATATTGATTAAGATAGGAATATTTGAATAGGTTCAGTCGGGAGCCGAACCCGCGATTTTCCCTTACAAGGGGAATGTTTTGACCACTGAGCCACGGTTCGTTGGCTAAGCGAAAGATCGCGGGTTCGAATCCCGCATGAACCGATTAAATTTCTATTTTAAGCGACTGTTAGTGTCTGTAAATGCTGACAATATTTCATAAGATTTTGTCTTCAGTTTCCCATCAGCAAACTTAAATTATATTAGCTTGTTCTATAAAATAACAGTTAGCCAAGTCATTGGGTGGAACGTTTAACCAGATGGTTAAACGTCCACCATTGCAGATGCTATCAATTCTACCATGGTTGTTTATTTTGAACTGGTCATCGGACCAAATATGTCTATGTAATTTCTCAAGGTCTAGTCTACCCTAAAATCAAATGTCATCAAAATCGGTTCAATGGTTTAGACGTGAAAGCGTAACAGACAGACAGACAGAGTTACTTTCGCATTTATATTATTAGAATGGAAGTATGGATGGATGTCTCGATGTTTTTTCACACTTCCTTAAACAACCGGGGATTAGTAGGTATAACTAATGTAGGTATTCTCAACAAACGATTGATTAAATTTCAGTTAGATCAATTTGATTAAACGTTGCCCAGTTAGTCAATCAGTCGTGTACTTAGGGCTGCCAATATTGTTTTGCCTGAATTTAATATTTTACAGAACAGGACGGTTTTGAATAATATCGTGCAATATTAAAAAAAATAGCATCACCCCGCGGTTTCACCCGCGTAAGTCCTAACCCCGTCGGCAAATACGAATAAAAAGTAGCCTATGTTCCTTCTGAATAAAATATATATGTCGCCGCCAACTAGTTTAATCAGCCGTTCAACTAACTGCCTAGGCATTTAACTAAATGGCGCCATTCAATTAACGGCCTGAATGGTGTCCAGCCATTTAATTAAACGGCTAGGCAAATAGCTTGGATCGATGACGTTTAACTACTTGCCTAGCCATTTGATTAAACAGTTAGAAAAATGACTTATTTCTGCATGGTTATAAAAAAAAAGACGGGTTGCACTCTGGGAGTGCCGACAGAAGGTAAAACTTTTTCTTTCTTCGTTATATACAGAGAAAAAGATAAAAAGAACATACCATACCTATAATATAGCGTAAATCATACCTATCTATCCTATCACTAATTTGCCGCTAATTATCTAATAGAAGAAATTCATAAATTACAAAAAGAAAAAATAATCATAAAAAGTGTCAGAAGCTCTGGTTTGAACCCGGTACTATCCGATACCATAAGGACTTACCGTCGACGCGCATACCGCTAAGCTACAAAGCTTCTTAGCGTACCTAGCAAAATAAACGCTCTGTAGCTAGGAATGTTGTATGACGTCATGTCGTCCCACAAAATCGTCGGTTACGGGTCAAAGGTCAAGTGATCCTGACGCGAGGCTGAATATCATTCAGGCCGTTAATTGAATGGCGCCGTTTCATACCTAGGCAGTAATTGCCTAATTAGACGGCTGATTAAGCTAGTTGGCGGCAACATAATATATATATAATTCTGAATATATAATGGTGAGGAATGATTAAAATCGGTTTTTATTTATACAAAAAAATATTATAGGATCGGACAGCAACATGGACAGACGACCTGAATAAGGTAGCTGGGGTAGAATAGATGCACAAAGCGGAGGATCCAGAGCTATGGTGTACATTGGGAAAGGCCTATGCTCTGCAGAGGACTGCAGTAGGCTAGAGTTTAGAGGTCAGTTGAGCGATGATAGTCTTTCGGGTTCTTCCACTGCTTTTTTTACGGAAAGTTTATTTTAAAGTACAGGAATTAGCCGATTCCATCCGTATAAAGTCGGAAACCACCTGTGCAATGTTTTTCAATACGGTTGGCAACGCTGTGCAGGTACAATTGTGTTGTCCCACTGTCCTTGCTTTAATAAAAGGTGACTTTAGCTAGCTTGAACTCTGGACCTCTCATGGCACAAGTGGCTAGGCGCCTAGTATCTGAGTATAGTTCCTTTAAATGAAATTTTTAACGTTGTGTGTCTCATGACATGTGTCAAATTTCAATAAAGCTTTTGGTATTATGGCTTTCCTCAAGAGATATAGATGTGAGCATATGTATGTATGCATGAGTAAAGATAGGTAGTCAATAATGGTAGTCACTCTCATAAATGTCAAATTAAACTCATTTATAATAAGGAATTGGAGAGCAGAGCCCGGGATAAAATGTAATCATAGGATATAAATAAATAAATAAATAAAAATAAATATGCCACAACATTTCACACAACGCTATCTAGATCCATGGTAAGCATAGCTTCACTAACTTGTGTTATGGAAACTAGAATGCGGATAAATATACTTAAATACGTTTTTTATACGTTACGTTTTTTATATGTAGAAGCCAAATTCATAGCACAACGACCCACACACGGCGTGCGGTTTAGTCGGTTCGAGTCCGACATAACCTCCCCCTTCGGCTCCATGGGGTCCGTGGATTAAACCATTGAATAAACCAGGATTGGCGCTCCGATGAAGGATGTATTTTTATAATACGCGAGTGGTCATTGGACTGAAACAACCTTTCGTATTCGGAGTTTTTCCGAGAGTAACTGTTCATTACAAAATGTACCGCATATAAAGAACTACTTATAGTAATTATGAGTATGTAAGTAGGTTATTAAATGTTAGTACCGACTGAAATTACTTGCACGTAATCCGCCTAACCCTTTCAGTTAAGCTACATTTGCTTGAGTTGTGTGTTCACGTCAATCAAACGTTGATAGTATAGGTAGATAATTACTGATTGAAAGGTCAACTTAACCACTAACCTAACGATGCTTTATTTGGCTAGTTTCTCATTCATTTGTGGGTGACCCCATTGACACTCTAGTAAGGTAAACGCAAAAGTCATTACTGGCCGTACCTGCCTACTCAAGACTAAGCGAGCAATTAATTAGCCCGCTAGGTTAATTGGGGGTCAGGCGCCATGACCGTTCCACTTCACCTCAGCCCATTGCCGTTAAATGGTGCCATTATATGATTAATACGTTCAATTGTTGTTTTACGGTAGTGTGTACATAACAGTCCATTATTAAGGTATCAGTGGTACTCTTCAGCAAGTGGTATATAGTGGCTAGATCTGAAAATAGTGGCTAGATTTGGTATTAATAGTAGTTAGATTTAAATTTTGTCGGTAAAAACTTGTTTACAGAGTTTTCTGTTGCACTACAAAAAGTCCTCGGAGTACAGGTGGATGAGCACATTGAGCAAGAGAGCAAATGTGACATGGATTGGGACTGCTGCTAGCGCAGGACACTTGCGACCCTTTGATATAGTCCTATTTTGCCATATTCTTCTTGCAGCCAGTAGGCGATTTATTGACTTCCAAATTGACCACTGAAGATGGTGTCTGCGGGGGCAGGCTTTCCCTACCCTTTTAGTGGTATTAGGAACAGATGAATCAATACGCCGGCACTGGTATTTACTAATGTGCAAACTAGACAAGGTGATGGACAATATTGATGCAGGAATCGTTAATCGATAGATAGTATGCACCACGCATATGCGTGCTTAGTAAAGTATACGTCGGAAACAATATTGCTGGCTAATCATCGGCATTATCAATCATGTGGCATGTTAACATTGTGTTTCAGTTATACTGACTGGGGACTGGGAATTGAAAAAGGTTACTGGCGAATGAAAAAGATAGCTGACAGTTTCTATTGACAGATTATTTTCTCACAGACCAAAGCTATCGCCTTGCGAGTTTGACTGTGAGCGTAAGAGCGTTTTCACACTCGTCCGATATCCGATATCGGAGGAAGTCAAATGTATAAGATATGTATCTTTCTTTCACATTTGACATCGGATGTCGGATATCGGATGTCGGATATCGGATATCGGATGTCGGATATCGGATATCGGATGTCGGATATCGGATATCGGATGAGTGTGAAAACGCTCTAAAAGCAGCAAAAGATATTTCATGTATTTTTATGTACGCGTGCTTTTTTTAATTACATTTATATTTAGTCCATCAATTGGCTGCACCGCTGGATGTTATAAAGCCAGGGTACTCGGTACGACAGGTACTGACCACAATTCTTAATTTAGTCATTCTTAAAATGGTGCTTTTATAAAAAAAAAGCCGAGATGGATAATTCTCATAAATGTCTCTGCTTTTCAACCGTTAAAAAAGTATGCACTGAAAAGCCCTTTCAGTAATCAATTATAGTTAGCCATATCTAGAGTGAAGACGAACCGTATAAAGTGCCTCTTTGTACGGTTCGTCTTCACTCCCTTTCTTCCCTTTACAAGAACGTCAAATGTGGTGAAAAGCCTCTAGAGTGTAGCAAAAGTTTGTAACTACCAATAACAGCATAAAACTCTGCCAAGGACACCGATAACAAACGGTCTTGTCATCTTGTGAAACAAAGAGAAAAACACATTCGAATACCTTCCAACTTTTCCCATGCCTTTTTAATGAGCCATTTATTCTTTAGTTCACACTTAACTATGCAAACTAAATACCTCACTATTAACTGACTATTAACCGTAGTGAGATAACCCACGGTACTTAAGCAAGTATGCCGTGAGATAGACAGATAGATTTCGTAACTAATACCTGTCAGTGTTCTTAGCGAATAACGTGAATGACTAAAATATTCGCGTTAGTAGGTCAATGTTAGTTAATTGATTTGAGTCTGAATTGTCATATTAATTGATTTTGTTATTACAAAGTCAACCATTTTAATATTTAAAATTGGTAAATTGCACAATCTAACGCACGCTCTTGAGATCAATTTAGTTTTATTTTGACAATACCGCTGAGAATGTCAAACATTGTCATGTGAAACATGGTCAATGTGTGTTGGTATCTTCTTTAACGATAAAATTAAATGAATGAAATTAGTTAAGAAAGAATTGCCCAGCACAAAACAAGGAAAACATTGACCTGACCAATAGCAGTGAGTGTAAGAGCGTTTTCAAATTCATCCGATATCCGATATCGGTGACGGTCGCCGATAGTGGACACCTTGTTCTGTTTTCACATATAGCCGATAAACTCAGCTCGATACGGCAATTTGCTCGAAAGCAAAAACTAGTTAGGGATGCTAGGGATGAAAAAATAAAGTGCAAGCGATTTTCAACCTTATTGACATGACATAGTATCGTTATTTTTTTCTTATATTAGTGATCAGAGTCATCTGCTAACGCGAAAAAACACGTAACTAAGAAAATATCATTAAGGTCTTTGTGATCCGATATCGGGCCGGACATGTGAAAGAAAAATACGTATGTCATACATTTGACTTCCTCCGATGTCGGATATCGGGTATCGAATCGGATAGTGTGAAAACGATAAAGAAAAGAATATAATATCACCTGTGAATGTGAGAAAAATCTCTCACTAGGCACTCAGTTCACATGTCATTTCAGCCATAAACCAATGACATACGGCCAATAAACATGATCGTAAACAAACATCCAAACAGCGACTAGTAAGTGCAAAGGTCATCACAAACTTGAATGAGTAAGTTAATGACTACTATAGAAATCTAATAAACCAATAACAACAAAGATTTCTAATGTCAATGCTAAGTCTCACGATATAACTTGACAGCCTCCGTGGAGTAGCGGTAGTGAACGTGGCCGCTGTACAGGAGGCGCGGGTTCGATTCCCGCAGAGTGAAAATATTTGTATGCATGAATATATATATTTGCATTAGTCTGGGTGTTTCTATGTATAATATGTATGTATTTACAAAAAAAAGTCTAAGTATGTTTATCGGCATCTAGATTCCATAACACAAGTTAGTTGATCTATGCTTACCATGGGTCTACATAGCGTTGTGTGAAATGTTGTGGAATATTTCTTTATTTTATTAGAACTTAGATGAGGCTAGGCTAGGTTAGGAGTAAGCTTTCCTCTCGGAGTATATAAGATAAGATCCACGAGGCTAATGAAATTAAAAAACACCTAAATATTAATAGAGAAGATAGTTGGAGCGTACTGGCAGTCTGGGTCCCAATCATTCACTTAATCAAACCTAGTAAAGAACAAAATACAGCAAGACTTAACGACACAGTGAGCTCAGTCTGCGTAAATAGTAACACCTTTTTTTTTCTTTTTTTTACGTGCGGGAAATCCCCACGGTTATCCACCCCTCCGGAGCCGGAGGGTGAGGTTATGTCGGACTCGAACCAGCAAAACCACACGCCGTCTCTGGGTCGTAGTGCTAAGCCGAAGGTAAGGTTCTCATGCGACATATCCCTCGCACCCCGGCTGACCCAGGGCCATCCCTCTCGGTCTGGCCCTCCACGGGAAATAGTAACACCAACAATTCATCGTGATTCGGGTACTTTGAGATAACTTACACTTCAAACTATATGACAACTACCATACTTAGTCAAACCGCGAACATGGCTGTTGAAAAGTTCTATAAGTAAATAATTGAACAAATAAATTGCAATAGAATTCGCTAAAAGTGGTTTTATTATAATGTATACGTTGCCGCCAGTTTAATCAGCCGTTCAATTAACTGCCTAGGCTGTGAACTAAACGACGTCATTTAATGAACGGCCGGAATGATATTCAGCCGTAATGTTTATTACAACATTTAATAACCTGGCTGGATAATGTTTAGGTCATTTGTAAGATGGCGCACCATCCCGAATTAAGACAGAAAAATACATACATATAGGTACTCACGCCGGCAGAGGTGTATTCACAGAAGTAGTGATAAGTTTTTTTATAACCATGCACAACAAGCCAGGCAAGTAATTAAACGGCATCGATCCAAGCTTTTCGCATAGGCGTTTAATCAAATGGCTGAACATCATTCAGGCCGCTAACTGAACGGCGCCGTTCAGTAAAAAGAGCCTAAGCGGTAATTTGAACGGCGACATATATAAGAAAATTACATGACAGTCGCTCCAAACCAACCTAAAAGGAAGAGATGGAGAAAATGGAAGGGGACACTGGTCTCCGAAAAAAAAGACGGGTTGCACTCTGGGAGTGACGGCAGAAGTGAAAACTTTTTCTTTCTTTCTTTCTTCGTTATATACATAGAAAAAGATAAAAAGAACATACCATACCATACCATACCATAAGAACTAACTAGCTAATCATAGAACCTATCACTAATTTTCTGCAAATTTTCTGTCAGAAGAAATTAATAAATTACAAAAAGAAAAAATAATCACAAAAAGTAATAAATTACAAAAAGAAAAATTAATCACAATACGTTTCAAATGGCCTGGTTTGTACCCGGTGCTATCTGAAACCATCAGGACTTACAGTCGAAGCGCTAACCGTTAAGCTACGAAGCTAGTTATCGTATCTTGCAAAATAGACAGTCTGTACCTAATGTTGTATGACGTCAGTCGTCGGTTACGGTTCAAAGGTTAAGCGATCCTGACGCAAGTTTAACACTTTTTACCCATCCAACGCCGCTAAAGAAGTTTTCACTTCAAAAAGCCCTAGATGCAGTCGGGTACAAAGTTAAGATGATAATTATGATGATCTATGGACTTCTACAACGTCAGAGATGTTGTTTTTGTTTTGCAGAGGGAGAGAAGAGCGTCTTGAATATAAATGTAATACTTACCGAAAAACTATTTACAGAAACTTTTTATATTTTCTTTTAACTAATAAATTGATCAGAATATGAGATCGATATTCTTAGCAATCCATGGATTCTCCGTGCGGGTGCCGGGTCCATCGCGTAGCTAAGTTGGAAACTCGGGGCAGTGCCTGGGACTTGCGACCCAGGCGTAGGTTTAGAAAGGGCCCCTTTTGCTGATGTACAACACTCACCGCCGCTACCCAAGTTGTCCTCCTTGCCTAACCAAATTTGATGCCGTTTTAGACATTCGACAATTTTATTGTAGCTCTCGGTTCTTAATAGCTCTATCTACCTATACTATTATCTCATAAGAAACTTTCTCTAAACGTGCCAATTGCCTCCGCAATTGCAGATCCAATTACTCAATATGCAGCTAACAAACCATTCACAATTACCAACAATCTTAATAACTACCTTAAAAACACCTTTCCTAATAAATCAGCACGCGGTAACTGACAAAAACCGAACCAGATCTTAGAACAATGCATTGCACAATAACTGTTTCGCACAATTACATCACTACACGACACAGATTGCTTTTGTTTCGTTGGCTATAAGACCCCGTGTGAGTGTGATATGCAGAATAACTTTGAAGCTATTAAGAAACTTTCCAGCTATTAGGGCTTGACCGGGGAAGGACCAGCATTGAGCCTTTGTCTTTGGGGCCCACGCTAACCTTTAATTCAATTTGTTTATTTCTGGACTAACATAGTTTGTACGATTTGAGATTGACATGGTCATTCATATATATATATAATGTAACACTCACATTAATAGTTTGAGTTGAAATGTCAATAATAGCTAATAAATATATGCAATCAATGAAATATACATTGGTACTGGGAGGAAGAAGAAGACTTTCAGAAAGGCCGTTGACCCGCTCGCAAATGCCGAAGGCAAACTATACGTACCTACATATTATCTCAGTCTTTTATTTTTCTTCCCTCTTCCTTACTACAGTACACGTGAAACTTTTTTGTACTAACGGCGCAGCACAAATAGGCGTATTATTTCGAATTCTTAAGCAATATAGTAACGGTCATTGGTAACTGCTTTCAAAACACCGTAGAAATTTATTGTTTTCAGTGAGAGTTACGTGTGTAGGTTTTGTAAGAATTCAGTCACAAAATCTTGACAGAACTCCTTCATTTTGCCTATTTCACCACACACTTTTACACAATTTCACAAATTTTTATCCTAAGATAAATATCATATCTTTTGTTTAGTAGCGATGTGGTGGCTGCTTACTCTCCAGATACTCTTGCGGAACTGAAGAGCAAGCATCCAGCACCTTCAGCCGACCTTTCCTTCCCTGACCCTCCAAATAAAGACGATGATTTTCTCTCTGTTTCAGCCAAGGACGTTCTAGCTGCTGTTGGTTCCTTCAAGAGCGGATCTGCTGGCGGCCTAGATGGTTTAACCCCGCAACACCTCAAAGATTTACTATGTCCTGGGGAAGCTGGCGATGCACTTTTGAAGGAACTAACAGCCTTAATAAACCTTATGTTATCCGGCAATGTGTGCGATGCCATCGTTGACCTTCTTTATGGCGCGAACCTATGCGCATTGCGTAAGAAAGATGGTGGTATTCGCCCCATTGCTGTAGGGTGCACATACAGGCGTATGGCAGCCAAATTATGCTGTAAGGCTTACAATGAAATATCTACTAACCAACTGCAGCCCCTGCAACTTGGCTTTGGCTCCAAAGGGGGCTGCGAGGCTGCCGTACATGCCTTGTCAACGTACCTTGGCTGCAGTGGAGGGGAAGTCATTCTTAAGGTTGATTTGAAGAATGCCTTTAATTCAGTGAATAGGGACACATTGTTGACACAAGCGAAATTGGAAACCCCCAAAATTTATAAATTTCTCTGGCAATGCTATAGGTACCCCTCAAAATTACTATACAAGGACAGCGTTTTAGAATCATCAGTGGGATGTCAACAAGGTGACCCTCTTGGGCCAATCCTTTTCAGCCTCGCTATACACCCTATAATTCGGCAGCTAAATTCTAAATTTAACTTAGATTAATTTAGATGACGGGACCTTAGGAGGAGACGTTAATACAGTTATAAATGACTTGGCTTTTCTTAAAGATGAATTTAGATCCATTGGTTTACAATTAAATACAACTAAATGTGAAATTTATCTTGATGATAATATTGACAGCATTTCGACACTATCAAAATTCAATGTTTTGGCCCCAAATTTAAAAATTGTTCAAAAACTTCTCTCCGTCTTCTTGGGTCCCCAATCTTAGAGGAAGCATATGACTCTTTCGTAGAAGGAAAAATTCAAAATTTTTATGAAGTTTCGGACCGGTTGCAACCAATTAACATCCATTCTGCTTTCACAATAATTCGGTATTGTCTTTTTGTCCCTAAATTTACACATGTTCTCCGTTCAACTCAACTTTTTAAGTATTTGGCTCTTTTAGGTAAAATGGACAGTGTGATTCAAAACACACTTTGCAAAATTCTTAATGTGGATATGAACGACCGAGTCTGGCTTCAGACATCCATGCCTGTTCGTCTAGGTGGGCTCGGCGTTCGCAAAATTACCGACGTAAGTCTACCATCTTTTTTATCTTCGGTGCATGGCACGGATGATTTAGTTAGAAAAATCCTAACCCCTAGCCTAACTATTTCAGAAGTGCCAGGCAAGGCCGAAGCTTTAAGAGCTTGGAAAATGTTTTGCCCAAACGCTGATTTGCCAGCCATCCCATCTTCCCAGAGACAATGGGACGTGCCGATCTGCAACATGGTAAGAAAACATCTCCTTTCTACGTCTTCCAATGTTGCGGAGTGTGCTCGCCTTTTGGCTGTGGGGGAATGGGAATCCGGTGTTTGGCTGCAGGCCTTACCATCGCCCAACATAGGTTCCATGTTGGACGATAACACCTTCCGTATCGCTGCTTGCCTTCGTTTAGGTGCTCCTTGCGTTTCTCCGCATCGATGTCGCTGTGGAGAAGAAGTTGGTAGCCTTGGACACCATGGTCTCTCATGCAGTAGGAGCGCGGGACGGCTTTCACGGCACGCGTACATCAATGACATAATCCGTCGGGCTCTTGTCACCGCCGGGGTTCCAGCCGTTTTAGAACCTGCTGGTCTGGTGCGCGATGATGGCAAGAGGCCGGATGGAATGTCTTTGGTGCCTTGGAAGATGGGAAGGCATTTGGTGTGGGATGCAACACATCGCCTTCACATCTTCCAGGGACTGGGGACTGTGCCTGCGCTGCAGCTGCTTCGGCAGAGACCCTCAAACGGCGCAAATATCGTAGTTTAAGTGATAATAACATATTTGAGTTTGGGGTCGAGACGCTGGGATCATGGGGTCCAAGTGCCCGTCTATTATTTAAAGACATTTCTCAACGGTTAATAGACGCTACCCGTGACCAGAGGGCTGGTTTATTCCTTGCGCAAAGGATCAGTATTGCCATTCAACGTGGCAATGTCGCCAGCCTTCTGGCCACCTTCCCAGTTGACATCGATGGTGAGGAATTCTTTGACGCCTGAACCTGCTGGTTTATATATATTCTGTACTTATTGTTTTTATATATTTTATTTAAATAATTCTAATGTACATATTGTAAATAATTATTGTTAATAAACACCCAGATAAAGTTCTGTGTTTCCACTTGACGACTCGTTTGAGATCATCGCTTCTTCGGCAGGTAGAACACATATCAAAATTCTCTAAGCCTTTGCCCAACTCAGTTGGGGGTCGGCTTTCCAGTCTGTGTTGCGGCTGAATTTCGATAATTCTCGTGAAGCGATTGCCACTGACCTCCACAACCAATTGGTGATATTCAAGTTTTGCAGTTAGACTAGTCGGACTTTGTAGGAGTCGAACTACGCGTCTTCTCCTGTCGAATCGACGGTATATCATGTCATATTTGGTTTGTCCAGTGTGCAGCCACCCTGATACCGTACCCGTAACGACTGTCATAGGTGTTCGTATGGCAATCGGGACCGGGGCCAAAGCGAGGCGAGGAAGGAATACATACTGAAAATTAGTTTCATAGTAACTAAATGATATAAAACATGCAGTTACAATTGTACTGTGTTATGTTAATAACTATCTGTAACAATAATTACAAACTTATGATCACGTTATCTGATCACACACCAGAACTTAATCCACTGCCTAATCCATTGTTTTTGTTTAATTTCAAGGGTAACATTTAATGTTTTTCTGTAGTTTCATATTGTTCTATGGCCTTGGTGTGTGGAATATGGACCAAAATGTTGTGTGGTGACGTCACACAATAGTTAATAAGACAATAAAATTGTTCTCAAGCGTTATTGTTCAAGTAATGCATACATTAACGTTGAACATAATAAAAATTAAGTTCACACCATGTTCTACATGCTGACTTGATTAGTTTTAAATTGGTTTATCGTTGATTGAGTAATTTAACTTCTAAGTTAAATCATTATGCTAAGTGCAAATAAATTTGTGCGGGTTATAATGGATTGTGAAGGTTAGATGACAGTCGCTTCACGGAAAATATCGAAGTTCACCCGCATTACGGTTGGACTAGAAGGGACACGTTATTTAAAGCTTAATATATTTACGGTCAGTTTTAGTTTTCTACTTATATGCTTATAGTAAGCTCATCCACATCTTTGTTCAAAAGTTTGTTCAATAAAAGTGATTTACTTCGGGAACCGGATTTTATTGAAATCATCAACGATTTTTTGGCGGAAAAAGCTCGGAAGGTTCCGTTCGTTGACATGCTAAAATTTCATTTCAATAATTTTTGTTTCCAATTGTATTTATATAATTTTGTTAAATACTAGAAGAATCTACCTGCGTTTCACAACAAAATATTTGTTGCAAAACTCAACTGAAAAAAATGTTCATTTTATTCGGAAAATAATTTGGGGCCAGGAGGCCTCCACTCCTTTGTTGCCCCGAGCCCTCCAGACCTCTAAATCCGGCCCTGTTTTTTTTTATAGGACACATCAATTTGACTTTACCACGCCTGATGGTAAGCTGAAGGCAAAGTCTCAGGAAAGAGACCCAACGATTATATACACGTGCCATGTTAACAATGGTGGCACTCAAATGTGGTTCAGGATCCGGTCAAGCTCAGTCATTCTTAATTGAGACACGGACGAATCGAAGCAGAGGTTAAAATGGTTATTATCACATAGATAAACAGAGATAAGCAATGGTCGATTTTTGCACCTCTCTCCGTTGATCTATACATTATAAATATAAAAATTATCTATTAAAATCGGTCAAGTGCAAATCGGGCTCGCGCGTTAGGGGTTCCGTAAAAAACTGAATTGGATCGGACCCATCCGGGTCAACGTACTCCGCCGTCACCCGCCTCGCAGTAGATTTGTTTCCGTGTGTCCGCCCCCCACGAGATTCAGGTGGACGATCAGGACGTGTGGTTGGATTTTTACTTGACGTGACAACGTCTTATAAATTGGTTTGCCGGGTGACACTTCAAGAAACTGCGTTACGCTCCGCTCACGTTATGCGCTCACAATGAGAGCGAGTGAGAGGCACGCGTCCCTTCCACTCGGGCATGGTTAGCCCGCCTAAGAGCGAGAGAGACAGACATTTTTAAATTGTACACGTTAATATGATAGTAAGCTGAAGGCAAAGTCACAGGAATGAGGGTCACTATAACATACACGTACCATGTTAACAATGCTGGCACTCAGCTTGACGGCCTTATCAAAAGAGGATTGTCGACGCAGCACCGTGTCCCACTAGTGCTGCGACCACAATCCTCCCTGCCCGGCTATGCACTTCTGACCCCTGAACGCAATCCAACCGAGATTGGATTACTATGGGGGGTTTTTCGCAATCGTGCTCGGTGGTATCCGGCCGACCAAAATTTGTATAATAAACGCAAAAATCTCTGTGTAAGATGCAAATGGTTAAGCATTTGACTATATCGAACGGATTCATTCCGCGCCACTTTGATCATCAGTGAAGTTGGTGTGTCGAAAAAATTCGGTCAAACAGATCGACCGGCAGGTTTCAACGATTGTTCTCATCGTGAAAGAAATGATTAGACTAAATTATAAAATGCAACAAACAGGAAGATTAACAACTATTTGTGCAGTTGGATTAGTGGACCGGATCGATTCAGAGGCATTCAAGCTTAGGTACAGTTATTCGTGGGGGCGGGTAATAAAAGATTGTGGTCTTAAATTCTCTTTTCAGGTTATTTAAATGGATTACACGCTGCTTGTCACAAACGCTATTCGTCGTATATGCAGTTGGTCATCAGCGATCTGATTTACTCAGTTAGCCACATTCGCTATTAGTCTTATACGCTGTTCGTCATACACGCGGTTTGTCATATACGCAGTTCGTCTCAAACGCGATTTGTCATGATCTACCTAAATTTAACTCTGACTTTTCTATATTTTATGCAATTTGGTTACGCCAGTTATTAAGTTATTATTTTTCGATGTAGTGGACTGTAATGCGGTAATCGCACGGGCAAAACAGATGGGAATAGGAGTAAAGGGAATGCACTGACCTGGCTGATATTAGACCGGTAGGTAGGTACACCAACTTCAGCTCCAATCCCGGCTTGATACTCTCACGCCGTGCACGGCGTAACCTTCCTTTTTTTATCTGTGTTGTGTTGATATCGTTAACTTAATAATATCCACGAATGTTTTTATTGTAAATATATCTTCGACAACTGTCAAAGGTTTTATCAAATTATAGATGGACTGTTTACAATCTACTTAATACATGCAACGCCATCTAAATTAAAGATATTATACCCACATATAAGGATATGTGAGCGGGAAAGGCGTGGTGACTTTTGTAGTCAATTCCTGTCCTATGAGACAGGAACTTTCGAACGCTCACTCAGTACTCTTGAGACTAGCTTGTAATAACATCGTTAAAATACTGTGAATAAGCAATATTGTGCTATTTCCAACTGTAAAATAAAAATAGAGAGGTGAATTTGAAAAATAAAGGTATTTCTTATCGATTAAGATAGGAAAAAGTGAATCGCTCAGGTGGGACTCGAACCGTCGCCCTAAGACGGTAGTATAGGAGAATTTGGATAGCTTCAGCCCCCCTAACATGACCACATGTCGTAGATATACGATAAAAGATATCGTATCATATAACACCAACATTTTTACCGATTTCGCGAGCATGACCGAAGTAGCGATATGATATGATAGGATATGATAAAATTTATCACGTGTTATGAAATGATAAGCCTCGCGATATGGACTAACAATGCTGCCAGGACTAATAAAATTTTCAATCATCATTCACTTGCCACTCACTCTTTTTTTGTTTTTTTTTTGCACCTTTAATCACCTTTTTTGACGTGCGTGTGTAATCTGTGGTCCTGTCCGACCTGTCTTTGTCTTATCATATCACACCTTGTTTATTTACTTTTCTTGGAACCGGAGCGCCATAACACAAAAAAAAACCGTCGACAGAATAAAAGTTTATTTACCTATTTGTTTGATGTGTTTCATCACAATAATGGAAAACAAAGGAAAAACACGGGAAGTTTCTTTTAATTGCCTCGCCGTTTAGAACTTTAGAAAGTTTGCATTTTGAAAATTACATATACTTTTGTCTGTCTCTCGGTTAACTCTGTTCAAATTCGTTGTCTTTTAGAACTCGCAGTACAGCGCAGCAGCTGAAGCTACTGACTGAGTACATGCAGACCCATCCCCGATTGGCGCATGGGGAGTTTAGTGCGCCATAGTGGGAAGAACTCCGGGCTATGTTGAGTGAACATGGCTCGGATAAGTCTATTGACCAATGGAAAGTGCCTCTGATGAGTGATAGGATAGAGTCAGTCATTGATTGTGATATTAACAGAAGTTATTATGGTATAAGTACACTTTATTCCATTTCATTTCTTCTTTTTTACGACCTTAAATATATTGACCTAAAATATATAGAAATTCGTTGCTAATTTCTCTAATTAGGGTCCTCTCTTCCTTTTTCACTTCTTTGTCCTCCGCGGCAAGTTAATTAATTCTTATGTATGGTCTAGCCATATTAAAAGATTTTAGGTGATGCTTAACTTGTGAAGTTGTAACTGAAAATAGGAGTTGTAATATCTTATTATTTTCTGTGTTTTTCATATACATTTACACAACAATCATAAAAATGATTCTTACCTTTTAAAATCAGTTAATGACTACAAACTGGTGACTGTTATATTTTATCGAGTATATCACGCACTCTAAACCTCGTCGATAAAATAATACGACTAAATGTCAAAAATCGATAAACGTAACTTTTTATATCCACCAATAGTTGGTCGTGCTCGACTTTTCGATAAATAATCGACTGTCGTGCTCGCTCTTCTATCTATTGTAACGTATCATAACACGTGACGTCACTGGGCACGGTTATGCTCGCTGTTTCGATAAAAATTCAACATGGCGGCGATATTTATCATATTTTGACAGTTGGCGTGGATAAAACGCTTTATCATATCGTGTTATGATGGTCATGCTAGGGGGGCAGGTGTGGCTCGGTGGCTCAGTGGTCAGAGCATTGCCCCTGTAAGGGAAAGATCGTGGGTTCGATGCCCACCTGAGCGATTCACTTTTTCCTATCTTAATCGATTTGAAAAGTTAGCATAGTAAATGCTTCAAAATTTCATTCAAAAGGTATTTCTTATATCTCGTGTGTATTTTACGCAACTTCAGGTACCTATGTTAAAAGATTACCTATTATCAGTGGCGACTCGAAAAATGCGCAGTTGCATATGGACAATGGTTAAGATAACAAGTGCAGTGTTGTCAGGGAATCATAGGATTAAGCAAGTGCGAGGACCGTCTATTTTCTTAGAGTAAATAAGAGAAATTAGGTGTAATTATAAATTCAACTTATTGGAGCCATTCCGTACGATGAATATGCTAAGTAAGACCTAACCTAAACAGTACTGTACGTCATAGATAATGTATCTAGGTTTTGTATGATTGCTTTTCTAGAACAGTGTCTACTGGTATAAGAATTATATTATAAATTATCTGTGGTGCTAGGCTGTGGTTTTCCCAAGCAACTTCGTTAGAAGGGTATCGGATCTGATATTGCACAAGTCTATAAGCCACGGTAACCAGTTCTCATCAGGTCGGCTGTGCTTGTCTTATAATAATCTTTCTCCTAATGCCCCAATTTTGTATTTGACTGACTAGTCAAATTGGTTACTTTTTACTTAACGTCAAAACGGTAAGTTATAAGGAAAATTGTATGAAAAATTTATTTGTAACGTCATAATATTTAATAGTCAAATTCCTTAGAGCGTTTTCACACTCATCCGATATCCGATATCGGTGTCGGACGCCGATAGCCGACACCCGATAGCCGACACCTGGTGCAAAACATTTATCCGATAAAATCGGCCTGATACGGCCATTTGCTCGAAAGCACAGACTAATTAAAGATACTAGGAAAAAAAAGAGCAAATAGTGCAAGCAATTTTCGACCTGACATGACATCCTGACCTTATTGACATGACATCCTATTGAGATTTTTTTCTTATATTCGTGATCAGCGACATCAATTAATGCGAAAAGACACGTAACTAAGAAAATGTCATTAAGGTCGAAAATTGCTTGCAGTCGCTGTTTTAGTCTTTTTGTGATCCGATATGGGGGCAAAACAGTGGTATTGGCTCCGATAACCGATATCGGGCTGGACAATGTGAAAGATAGACACATATCTCATACATTTGACTTCCTCCGATATCGGATGTCGGATATCGGATATTGGATGAGTGTGAAACGCTCTTACTATTGGTAAGGTTGGTTCGACGGACGATTGCAAAAATAAAAACGATAAAATAATCACCGACGTAACTGTTATTACTCTTTTACCATTCTTTATTTAATAAGTTCAGCTAAATATAGTTTTTTCTTAACACAGGAAAACACCTACTACTATAAGCGATAAAATAAATGAATTGCTCAGCTTGCCGGGGCCTCTCGATCGCGTGCAGGCATAAAATCAATTAAAAATTCGCATGTAACCATCGTGGAACTTGTAAAAAAACAAGTAAATTGGGTATAATAGATAGAAACATGAGACTAGAATCAAAATCAAAACTCACAACCTAAATAAAAACAAATCTATTATAACCGACACAAAATTGAAGTTGTGTGGTTAATTTTGATTGTTTTTTAATTGCTTTTTAGTTTATATATATCGATAAAACAATAGATTCGACTCGTTAACTCCCATCCAATCGTAACTATGGCTAATGAAGAACATTGACCGTCAAAAGATTTCACTATGAGTATCGTGAAAAATATAAGTACAAGTACGAAATTCCAGTGTCAGAGTTAAAATATCTAGCAATTCCATAAATACGGGTATTATGAAAAGAAATTGCCTGTTCAGGTAATTTATTTTAGGAGCGTCAATGCGTCACTCGGCAGCACGAACCCTGTAGGACATTTTTAATGCCCTGAAAAACCCCACTGTCGCTATACATTCGGGTGGTGAGTAGGGTAGCCAGAGCTCACTGGAGAGTTTTTGTGCTGTCAGTGGGAAGACCTAAGGCTATTTCCGCTTTCTCTTCTACACTGACGGCATAAAAACTCTCTGTATTTACAGGGTCCGCAGCACGAGTGTGACTCTCCTGGTGTTGCACACATCCATAAGCCACGGTAACCACTTTCCATCAGATAACCTTGTGCTTGTCTGCCACCTCAGTGTTGTAAAGCCTTTATAAATCTATCACGAAAGTTTTCGCAATTTTTGGAGACCGAAACTAGTAACAGAGAATATCTGCAAATCGAACAAAGGAGAAAAAATTGAATCGGTCTAGGCGGGATTTGAATCCGCGATCTTTGCCTTACCAGGGCAATGCTTTTTCCACTAAGCTACCAGACCTCGCCCTAACCAATTCAAATTTCTTCTTCTATATTTTTCTTTGAGGCGACAGTGGAACGCCTACCGACGTTCTTACGAATTATCGGAACCTTAAATTTATTTTTCCATCATTTTTAAACATCCTTTGTTCCATCTAAATATTTATCTAGCATGAAAAATGCTTAAAAAATTAAAATCAAAATATCTGCAAACATAAACCCAGATAGATTACCCAGTCGTGCACTACTGCGGTTGACCTGCCCCATTGTCCGTTACACCATCGTGATTACCTACAGTTAACTATAGATTAGCTTACCGACAGTTAGCTGTAGATAGGGTTGCCATCTCCAAATTTCGAAACCCCACTTTTTTACTTGCGAGGAATCTCCACACACGGATGGGGGTATCCGTAGTCGGAGGGGCAGATTATGTCGGACTCGAGCCGACTAAACCGCACGATGTCTGTGAGCGGTTGTGCTAGGCCGAAGGTGAGGTTGTCATCGAGATATCCCTCGCACCCCGGCTGACACAGCACCCGGTCTGACCCAAGAAAACCTCTAGACTTTTGATCTCCAACCCGGACAGTTGAGCGATTTTTTTTCTCTATCGGATACACGGGAGCTAGCCACGGTGAAGGTAAAATGGAGCTAATGCTTTCATGAACTGCAGCATTCTAAGTTTTACCCGGATTACAATTAAAATCCGACCCCGGAGGCGCCGTGGACGCCTTCCAAACTAGGAAAAATTCGGATAAACCCGGACGGATGGCAGCCCTAGCTAGAGATAGATTACGTGTGCGACTGTCGACACGGAAGTACTCAATCTCAATGCATATTTTCAATGAATTTTGATGTAGCATGACTGCGTGACCTCGTGTTTTGGGGACAGTATGTTTGAGGGGTAGTAGGTGTGTGTAGTCCCATGATAAAGCCAAAGTAAACTTGTCAGTCTCTATAAAGTTTTACAAAGGTGTATTAATAACCAATTATGATTTAACAGGGTCGGCGCCACAAATGAGACTCTCCTGGTGTTGCATACGTCTATAGTGCACGGTCACCACTTTCCATCAGGTGGGCCATGTGCTTGTCTGCCACCTAAATGGTATAAAAGAGGAGTATACGAGTTTACGTATACGACCATCGTCTGACCCCGAACTACGAGAGGATATTCTGCGCCGGAATCTCGTCTTACAATCAGCATCGGTTTGCAGTTGAGGAGATATATAGGAGTTCGTCATATATAGGAGTTCGTCAATCTCATAGATCTTTTTTTATGTGCTGGAATACTCACGGCAAATAACGCCAAAGCTGTTGGATTTTAACCGGGAAAAAATTGCATGGTCGTCTTGGGCCATCAGTTACCGGGGTGAGGTACCTTCTAGCATATCCGAAGCGCACCAGACTGCTCTAGGGCTACAGAAGGCCCTCTCAGGATTGGACACAGAAGTATTTTAGAATAAGAATTGCTGTGTGAGCGAGAAATGCGTGCCAACTTTTTAGTAAAATCCAGTCCTATAAGACTTTTCTACAAGAGGAACTTTTGAACGCTTACTCGTTACTGTTAAGACTAACTTGTCATAATATCGTTAAAAATACCGTGAATATGCCATATTGTACTATTTTCAACTCTAGAATAAAAATGGAGAACTAAATTCGAAAAATACACGTATTTCTTATCTCTCGTGGTTATTTATTTACACTGAAATAGTCGCCACGCGCGACATGTAGCTGAAGACTGCGTATAGCGGCGCCCCCATCTTTCCTCAGAAAATAGAAGGCTTGCATTGGGCATCGTCTAAGCTCATAGATCTCATCACAATCTCTTGTGAGTAAACTTTAGTTCATCCTACGTTGCAGTTTTCAAAACGTGACGAACCAAGAACGTTGTTAAAACAAATAAATAATTTTATAACAGAGTTAATCATTATGTCAGACATAGGTACGAGTACGTGCTTCATTGTAATAATTATAGTACTGTACCTGATATCTTACGATGCCGCGATGGGATGAAGTAATAACATGAGTAATAGGTATTTTATTACTTGTGAGAAAGTGGGGTTATAAAATATTTAATACAGCATTCGTTAGAAGTAAAAAAATGTTTTCCATTTAGTTTTAGAAGACTGTTGCTATCTGCGATTTTAGTCGCGCGGTTTATACAGAAGAGACGTGGCGGGGACGTATGCCGGACAATTTAAGCAACACAATACAAACCTTATGTAGTATACAATAACGTCGTTTTTGCCTTAGAGGAGAATTGCGTCCGCGACTCCCGGTGACTTCACGCCACTAAAGTGACGCGCTGTCGCATCGAGTGGCGCGCGTTACGTCATTGACGTTATTGTACACTACGTTAGGTTTGTATTGTGTTACTTAAATTGTCTGCAACCGCTTTAGGTACGTCCACGCCACATCTCTTCTGTATAAACCGCGCCTCAAGTCTTAAATCTCTCTCCGACTATATAGGGCCGCCCCACCAACGTTTTCGAGGCTCAACTTAAGTTCAAGGTCAACTGCAAGCTAGTTGTCGGTTAACCTGTTAGGTAATTGATGACCGAGACTTCTTCACCGGTCTGGGTAGTCACTCCCATAAAATGCAAGGAAACCAAATAATGTGTAAATGAGTGAGTAGGACCTGGGCTTGGTGTTTATATAAATATATTTTTAGGACACCTCAAGATGATTTCACCTGAAAGCCTGGAGCTGAAAGCCAATTCTCAGGGAAGAGGGTCACCAGTACAGACACCAACAAAGTTACAATGATGGCTCACAGCATGACGGCACAATCAGTGCATTGAACACGAAAAACATTTGAATTCGTAACGTAAACGCATTGAAAGAACGGAGCATTGCGATTGGTTCACAGTAGGCCGGCGGCCAATCACAATGCTTCGTTCTCTGGACACGTTACGAATTCGAATAGGTATTATTCGTACTCGAGGCACTGATGCTTTTCACACCCCGGTAATGTAGAAAGAAGGAAACATGTGTGCTGGTGAAGAATTCCAAAACAAAACTCTCTTTTTGGGATAGGCAGAGACCATTAATCCGTTCGTGTCATTAACAACTTTATAATTTCAGTACTAATATAGCTTACAAACAACTAAGTTCAATTTCCCGTATAACTGCACGCTTGCCGTTACATCGGCGATAGCCTCGTTCAATAATAATGCGACTTTCCATGGTGTGTTATTATCGGATCAGTTAGCACACGACGCACCGTAACAGGTGTGGAAGCACAGACAAGACTGTAGCGACTATAAAGAGCACTAGGTATGTGTAAGATTTGCGGCTTTGAAAAACGACACGCATCGTGGAAAGTAATTAATGCGCGGTGTGTGGATGTTCGTGAACTAAAGTGATAAATATATGAATATTTCCTCTGCAAAATTGTAGATACATTTAAAGTCTAGTATCCACAAGGCATCATAATTACGCGTGATTTTGTACAACTTTGTTGCACTAAATTGCGAAACAATGTTTTCTGTCCACACGTGCTCCAACGGTCAAACAAACAAGAACCGAGCCGCGCACCATGTTGCGCGGTAGCATTGCGCATGTTGCGCATCAGATATTGTGCATACAACATGGCGATATGTTACCTAGTATCCACTATGTAACAAACTGCCTAACTAGACTGAATTTCGTAGTTCCATTGTACAGATAATACTAAGTGTAATGTAAGTAAGTACAGTCCGCATTAGGTCGATTCCCTTCCTGTTGACAAATTGTTCTGATATGGTAGGTAGGTACACATCTTTAGTTTTGACGAAGGCACAATTGAAATCAATAAAACAGTTTGAATTGATCTTCATACCTTTGTATTGAGATAATTTTGAGACTTTACGTCAAAATCGAACTTATCCTAACCGTACATAATCTTACTAATCATACCTACTACTAATGTTTATTTATTTATTATAAACGCGAAAGTTGTGAGTATGGATGATGGGGCAGCCGGGGTGCGAGGGATATGTCGTCTGACAACCTCACCTTCGGCCTAGTACTGCGACCCACAGACGGCGTGCGGTTTAGTCGGTTCGAGTCCGACAAAACCTCCCCCTCCAGCTCCGGAGGGGGAGGAAGGGGGGTGTTGTAACCGGGGGGATTTCCCGCACGTATGTGTAGTAAAAGTATGGATGGGTGTTTGTTACTCTTTCACGTAAAACTACTGAATGGATTTTATTGAAACTTTACAATAATATAGCTTATACATCAGAATAACACATAGGCTGTATATTATCACGCTACTACACAAGGGAGCGGAGCAGTGAACATTAATTTCAAAATAGACGAGGATAAAGTTGAATAGAGAGGTGATAATTTCTAAAGCATATCTACGCGAATATCACTCATTGAAATAAAATCACTTGTTAAATGGATTCTTTCGCGATTTATTTGTTATTATTTTAGACCGACGTTTCGGCTACTTTTCAGCAGCCATGTTAGCGGTTTGACTAAGGATGGTAGTTGTCATATAGTTTGAAGTGCAAGGAGAATTTAATGCTCTATAGTGTCGGCTCAACACTAAGCGCTAACCGACATCCACGCGGGCGGAGCCGCGGGCAACAGCTAGTTCTTAAATAATATCAAATATTAACCAGTGTACTTGGAATGCACGTGATTGTAGAAGCAGGAAACCTATCTATTACCACCTGAGACTGCAATGTACTAGGAAACCATAACTTGAAAGTAAGTATTCATTCTAATTGCATGTAATACCTGTTAGTTACTGTAGAATGTAACAGAAATAGCAACGTTTAGAAATGTCCCTTTCATAGCTTGCCTTGTTTCTATGTATATTATGTACTAGCTTTTGCCGAGTTTTGCCCGCGGCTGCGCCCACGTGGATGTCGGTTATCGCGACCAAACATAGCCTATGTCCTTTCTCAAGGTCTAATTTACTCCTATACCAAATTTCATCAAAATCGGACACATACACACACTTTCCCATTTAAAGATTAGTATTTACAAAAAAAAGTATCTGAGTGTGTTATCCGCATTCTAAATTCCATAACACAAGCTAGTTAATCTATACTTACCATAAGTCTAGATAGCGTTGTGTGGAATGTTGTGGAAGAGAGACGATATTCTTAGCAATCCATGGATTCTCCGTGCGGGTGCCGGGTCCATCGCGTTGCTGAGTTGGGAACTCGGGACAGTGCCTGGGACTTGCGACCCAAGTGTAGGTTTAGAAGGGGCCCCTTTTGTTGATGTACATCAACACTCACCTTCACTACCCAAGTTCCCCTCCCTGCCTAACCAAATTTGATACGAACCTACTAGTGCCGCTTTAGACATTCGTCCTAGTAATGAGCTTATTGTAGCTCTCGATAGGCCTAGATCTTTAAGTAGGTTATAGAGAGATTTAGCTGGTATACCTCTCGCTCCCACTTCTACTGCATACAAATTAACCACGTAACCGTTTTTGATTAATTCGTTTGTGAGATCGTAGTATTTATTTTTCTTTAGTGTGTGGTCCTTCGGTATATTTGTTTCCCACGGTACAGTAAGTTCCACAAGGACCACATATTTAGTCTTTTTCGAGTATAGAAATATGTCCGGTCTAGATGACGAAACCCCAACATCCTCCGGAATTTTATAGTGCTTTTCATACGTGTCGATTAGGAGAGTCCAATCTGGGGCAGTATCTAAGATTGAATAAGGTTTGTTCCTGGATTTTATGGATGAACCTTCAGACACAAAGTTGATATGACGTCTGTTAGTAGTCAATCCTTTTTGGGCTCTAGCTACTGCCAGACTCATTGCTTCGCGTATGATGAAAAGCACCTTATCGTGGCGGCGTGAGTATTGGCCTCTATCAAGAAGCACCCTACATCCTACTAATATGTGCCTAGCCGTCCCTATTGCCTCACCACACGTATAACATTGTTTTTCTGTGGCTTTCCCCCACCTTACCAGATTACTCTGGTCTGGAAGGGTCATCTGAAAGGCGTTAAGGTAGAATTTTAACAGGGCCGGCGACCACTCATATATCAAGGTGCGCCACTTTAAAGCCATCGGTATGCAGAACTCTCCCATTGTCAACCATTCGTTTTGGATTTCCAAATTCATCGCGTGCACTCGATATTTATCATTTTCGTCTTGCTTCAGAAAGGACCTAAGTATATCCTGGTCCCTTTTTGGCTCTCGTACTCCCAACCCCACTTTGTTCGACTGGGCTCCTATCATAAATCGTTTATGGAATATAAGTCTAGATTCAAGCTCGGACGCGTTATTATCTTTCGGGAGTGCCCTGACTGTGTCATCTTGGGATTTACCTAAGATGTGGGCTTTGGTAACTCTAAGGTGTTTATAGAGCTCCGATGGTTTCTTTAATTTCATCCCAAAATTATTCTGATCCCTAAATAAAGCAGAGGGATCAGCAGAGTGCGCTAGTCCAAGCCACGATTTTAGTGATTTTATGACAGTTGCATCTATTTTCGCGAGTAAGGTTTTGTAATTTTACAGTAATTTTACAGTAATTTTACAGTGTATTTAATGTAGTTATAACTGGTAAATAATCTTACCAAGGGAAACTTATCGAAGCTTCATTCGATTACAATAAAACTCCGTCTTACGCAGAAGTTATCTATAGGCAAAGTATAAATTACTAGCGATCCGCCCCGGCTTCGCACGGGTGGTAAAAACGTTCCCGTGGTAATCCAATATAGCCTATGTTACCCAGGATGAAACATACAAATCTTTCCTCTTTATAATAGTAGTGCAGATTCGATTGCCAGCTAATTACCTACTTTTATATCATACTTATAGAAAAGTTCGTTCTATGTATATTTTGTTATACCTGCTACTTAGGTGGTAGACAAACACATGGTCCGTTAGATGGATAGTGGTTATCAGGATCTATTGATGTGTGCAACACCAGGGGTGTCACACTCGTGCTGAAAAACGAACCAAACCAAGCGTAAAGCCAAACATCGCTGCGATAATTTTCATGATCTTTCTAGCAAACGCTCGAGCCGATAATTATGTTGTAAAAAAAATGTAAAAACAAAGCTCAAAGTCGCTCAACGAGCTATGGAGAGGGCAATGCTCGGGATTTCCCTACGTGATCGCGTCAGAAATGATGATATCCGTAGGAGAACAAAAGTAACCGACGTAGCCTAGCGGATAAGCTTGTTGAAGTGGCAGTGTGCGGGACACATAGCGCGCAGAACAGATGGCCGATAGAGCAAAAATGTTCTGGAGTAGCGACCGCGTACGGGCAAGCGTAGTGTAGGACGCCCATCGGCTAGGTGGAAGGACGACCTCATCAAGGTCGCCGGGAAGCGCTGGATGCGGACTGCTGTAGATCGGTCGTTCTGGAAGTCTATGGGAGAGGCCTATGTTCAGCAGTAGACTGTATGTGGCTGATATGATAATAATGTTCGCGAGAATTCTCGCCACAGCGCTCGATAGAATACTCGCTAAAAACGCTCTCATTTATTTTTCCGTAATGTAACATTCGCAAGAATACTCATTACAAGTAACGCTCAAGTTTCTCAGCACCATTATAGGAATTTTATTCCCACGTAGCCCGGGCCCACTATTTTAATTATTATAATAAAAATGTCTACGAATATCACGATCTCCTTCAGATTTCGAGTCTAAATTCTAGTGATTGTTAACATATCAAACAATAATGTTATGTCTTAATAGACTTTATTATGAAAACAGGGGTATATTATAGTTGTGTTTACCGAGCCACAATGGTGGGAAGCGGGTGACCTGGATGTAAACAAACGTGCGAATCCGATAGCGCATGTATTTGTATAAAATTAAACAATTAATTATCGCCGGTGAACAAATGCTTGTAAGTGTATTGTTAATCTTAATTTTATTGAACGCTAGCAGACTCGCCCCGGCTCTGCCCGTAGCATATTTTGAGATCCCGTAGAGGGGTGCCTCTGAGACCATATTTTTAGAAGTCTTCAAATTAAAAACCAATAATTCCGTAAACTGAAGGAGGTCGCCACCGTCCCTTCAATAGTATGCATTTTACAGTGAATTAACACCCACATTTCATCAATCTGTATTCGGTCCAACGTAATAGTGGGTGGAGCCTATTGTCGTATTCCTCGAGCCGTGCATCTGAGGCTGAGTCTGGGCTGTCTGTTAATTTACCTCTGCCTAACCCTATGGGGATAAAGGTGTTTGTATGTTTTGATTATATGTATGTATGTTTAACAGTGAAAACTGCAGTGCCACTTCACGGAATCGTTGCTTTTTAACCGACTTCCAAAAAGGAGAAGGTTCTCAATTCGATCGGCATCTTTGATCTGAGATTTATTGTTGGATTTAAGTTAATGATTTTTTATAGTTCGATACGGAATAGTTGCCATTTGGTCCCATAAAAACGTTATATAGTTTGTTCCAGTAGTTTTATGAATATTTTTGTATTATTTTAATTCAAACTTTTAACCGACATATTATACTACTTATACTCTTTTCCAGATGCAACATGTCAATCAAAAACCGAATCCTATATGTTGAACTTGCTCAGCTTTTTCATTTCTAAACCCCATGATTTACATAGACTTAAGTATTTCTGAAAAACAATTTAAAAGTCATAAATTTTCACTTTATTGTGCAATTGGTTTCGACTCTTCATTCTAGTTGTCACGCGTCATAGACAACTATTGTTTGTTTCATAATGGGCAGAGGAAGCAAAGAAAGTGTTCGGACAAAGCTTCTGTTGTCCAGTTTGAGTTTCATTGGTTTATGTGGGTCATAAAGAGTACATGTTAAATAATGAAAATGACAGAGTGTTTCTATATTTTTCTGATAGTGTAATAGGTGGTTTAAAAGGGTTCATGAAAAGTACAGAAATCCTACTATTTATTACACATGAGAAAGATTTTGAAGATATTTGTTATTAAATCACGCTGTAACAGCTAAACGGATCTGGCTGATACAGGGGTAAATATAGGGTATTTTCCAGTTAAAATAAATTATTTAGCTGAACTTATAAAATTAAAATATTAAAAGAGAGGAAACATTTCTCGCTCTTATTTATTTTTAATCATCCACCCAATCTTTAATAGTGAATGACTTGACTATTAAATATTATGACGTCACAAATATTTTTTTCATAAAATTTTTCTTATGACTTATCGTTTTGACGGTTAGTAAAAAGTAACTAATTTGACTGGTCCATCAAATACCCAATTGCAGTCTGAAATAACACATAGGCTATATGGTATGGGTTGCGATTTGTAGGAATGAAATCACATTTCCACGCGGGCGAAACTGCGGGCAACAGATAGTGACAGAAAAAGTGTTCTACAAAAGGTAGTCTAATCATCACCTACTTTTGTAGCTGACCGTACGTTTTACTTTACGAGAATAATACGACACACGTACACGTATTGCTTTATAAGGACACTAAAGCAAAACGTGTCTCAAATCAATCCGGCTAGGAAGTATTCAGTAAGTCAATAAATAGATAACTTGTCGAATCCATAGTTACTATATTATGTTTTACAAAACATACATTTGTTTGTGAACTTTGTTTCTAAAACATGACCCTAGACTAGACGTAACATCAGAGTAACCTATCAAGGCGTTGAACAGAAGACCACCACGATCTTTAAGACTCTACTAAGATCTTTGAGATTCTACTACAATATTTGACTCTACTAAGACGCTTAAGACCTTACTAAGATCTTCGAGACTGCTAAAACTTTCGAGACTCTACTTAGATCTACAAGATCCTACTAAAATATTCGAGACTCTACTAAGATGCTTAAAACTCTAATAAGATCTTCGAGACTCTTTTTTTTCTTAACGTGTGGAAACCCCCACGGGCTTCACCCCATCGGTGCCGACGATGGGGTGGGCGTGTCGGAATCGGACCGACTAAAACTACACGGTGTCCCTCCGTCCATTGCCGGGCACCCCGGGTAAGCCCTCGAAAGGATAACCCCAGGGGAACTAAAACTTTGAGGACTCTACAAAGATCTATGAGACCCTACTAAAATATTTGACTCTACTGAGATGCTTAAGACTCTACTAAGATGCTTAAGACTCTACTAAGATTTCCGAGACTGTACTAAAACTTTGGAGACTCTAAAGTTTTTGAGACTCTATTAAAGTCTTTGAACTGCTAAGAACTTTAAGAGTTGCTGAGATCTTTGAGACTCTAGGTTTTAAGATCTTTGGGATCCAAGCCAACCAGACCATTGCTATTGCAGCTGCTGAATTTATTTGGGGGCCAGATCAGGCGGTAAAAGCTAAGATTAGGAGAACGAGCCCTGGGCTGTCGTAGAGACAGACAGATGTAGATGCAACAGATATAAATAAACTGTTATATAACAGGCAGAATATCTATAAACTTAGATGAGGCGTCACAACACTCACAATCCAATCACCCAACCCGTTGTATGAACATAACATAAACTCACGCCTTTATCCCCGAAGGCAGAGGTGCTAGCACCCGTTGTATTATTACTTCAATAATCTTCTTCTTCGTGTAGAATATACTGCTTCCGGGCTGTTTGGCCGTGGTCGATGTGAAACTTGCGTTCCAGACCTGCTCCGATAGGGAAGGCTTTCTTGCCATACATTCGTGGCATTACAGATCGTATCGGAAGACTGCTAGAAGCTTATAACATCAAGCCGATCTTCAAGCCCACGACACAGCTACGGAATTTTCACCGTTCGGTCAAGGACCCACGTGATCCACTATCGTCAGCTGGAGTTTACGGAATCCCCTGCTCATGTGGCTCGGTATACGTGGGCACCACCCGAAGAAGCATCAAGACCCGCCTGTCGGAACATGAACGGAATTGCCGCCTCTGCCACTTCGACAAGTCAGCGGTTGCAGAACATACCCAAGAGGATGGGAATCATACCATCGAATTTCAGAACATGAAAGTTCTAGCTACCACAACACATTTTTTCCCACGTATACTTCGAGAAGCAATCGAAATATTCAAGCATCCCAACAACTTCAACCGAAAAAACGAGGGATTTCAGCTCCAAAAAGATTGGTACCCAGCACTGAGAGCCACTCGGTATCACAGTGCAAACAACCAATCAGGATCCAGTACGTCCGCGCCACAGGGCTCGACCAATCAGAATCGAGTGAGTCAATTCCCCGCTCCGACCGTGCCTATAAATACAGCCGTTATTCAAGGTTCGGCATTAGTCGCAAGTCAGCCGTCGGCGAGGCAAGGTCTCCGAAGTTGTCGTCGCCCGGCCCTGCGCCACTGAAGATGTCGACCGCAGTGATCGACGAAACGTCTGGAACGCAAGTTTCACATCGACCACGGCCAAACAGCCCGGAAGCAGTATATTCTACATGCAACGCCGGCCGTGAAAGCCTGAAGACTTATAATCTTCTTCTTCATCCTAGCGTTAATCCCAGTCGCATCCGAAGCTTTAATCTTACGAGATTAAAGCTTCGCTTTACCAGTCTAACTGCGGATCAGACTGATCTTCGATATTTTCCGTAAACCAATGGCCACCTGATCGATTGGTCTCTCATTGATCTGGAGATATCGAAGCATTGCGGTTTGTCCAATTGTTGGATTTGTTTTTAGAGTTCCAGCTACCCGTAATAATTGCCATAGATGTTCGTATGGTAACCGGAACCGATGTGTCAACATGCTCTCCGAGGCACGACCAGACTAATGCAAAAAAAACATTCAAACATACAAATATTTGCAATGAGCGGGCATCGAAGCCACGCCTCTTGCGGGGCGGCCTCGTTAACTACTGCCACGCCACAGATGCTATGTGTTATTAATTCCATAATTCGACAAAAACTACCAATCAATTAGCCCACTGCAGTCGACTGCTGGACATAGTCCTCTCCCAATGTACGATCCTACGCTTTCCGCATCCATTTCGTCCCAGCTAAAAACTACCAAACGAATCGCAATTTGACTGTTTATACTGGAGATTGATGGCACTTGGTGGAATCTGCTACACATATTGAATAATTATAACACTTGTACTTTTCCACACTTTATTTTACATTTATTTTTAACCTGAACAAATTATATTTCTAATCACAACATTTTTTATATGTGGGTAGTTCTAAAAACTTTTTTTTTAAAACTACCCACATATAATGTAGTGTTTAGAAATATAATTGCTTACAACCATTATTATGTATTCAGTAAACCTTTGATAATGACGTAAGGTGAAACTGGTCAGGTTAAAAATAAATGTAAAATAAAGTGTGGAAAAGTACAAGTGTTATAATTATTCAATAATATATGAATCGTAATTTACCTAACATGTCATTCTTTAGAAAGGTGTTGTCAACACCAGACAAATTTCTACTAACTTTTCGCGTGTCACTACAAATCGACATCAAACAAATTGTATGAACATTTTCATGAATAATACATAAATAGCTTGTTACACGGTAATTACGCGAATTGTATGAAGTAATTGTTTCGTAAAATTGTAACTGCTTAACTAAAACGTTGCTCTTTCACGACAGTTGGTTCTTGGTGACGTCATATTGTACGTTACATAATTTGACGTCATGGATTTATTACAATGCGGAACTATTTAAGGGCCCTCTGGTACAGTTAGTGTATTCGTAACGGTTTAATGTTCACAGAAAATAACAGCGTTACGCATTGTCAGAAACTGTTGCTGGGATTTTAAAAAACTGTACATTTTTGAGTATTTAAGGCTTATGTGGACTTGAAGTAGACTTCAGATCTAAATCAGAGTATAGGAAATAGGGGCTCCTTATTCATCATTATCATCAGGCGTTCTTCATGGTTGCATCCGCATTCATCTTGGAGTCCGGGATCCTCTTGAAGTACGGTATGAATAGGGTTAGTTTTTCGGCTTTACTGAGGCATGGGGCACATCAATTTCAATTCGCTTCAATTTTGCTTCGATTACAACATTTATAACTAATGCCCCTTGCTTTTTCTATATAATTTTAACCTAACACTTCTATTCCGTTCACCGGTTTTACTCTTCCAGTCCTTCCAATGGGAATATCCGCGGATTACCCGCACGTAAAAAAAAGTTACATAGGTGAAACATGTCACCTATGTTACTTTTTTTTACGGGCGGGTAATCCCCGCGGATTCCCCCCCGCCTCTCCCCTCCTGAGCCAGAGGGGGAGGTTATCGGACTCGAACCGACTAAACCGCACGCCGTCTGTTTGGACGATGTGTTAGGCCGAAGGTGAGGTTGTCTTGCGACATATCCCTCGCACCCCGACTGACCCAGGGTCATTCCTCTCGGTCTGGCCCTCCTCGGTAGAGGACCACGCGGTCCTACGATGCGCGTCACCGCCGTGGCCTGCTTCTGCTAGGGTGACGAGCGGCTCCACCCGTCACCCTCAGGCCCGCGCTCATGGGGGGCGGAGGCCGGTCTGCGCCCTCCGACGCCCGAGCCGCCTTCGAACGCGGGCAGCGATGTCCGCGAGTCTCTCTCGCTCGCTGCGCCGCGTCCGCTCTGCTGTCTTTTTCACGAGCATGACCTGCTCGCAGGAGGCGCTGGCCACCCACGTATCCGCGCAGCAGACCATCGCCGCGAGCAGGGTGGAGAGCGTGAGCACTCTCACCTCCAGGCCGCCGCCTCGGCGTTTCGAACGCCGGACACTCCGTGAGCGTGTGCAGCCCCGAATCTACACTCGCGTCGCAGTGATGGCACTCGGGCGTTGGCTCTATGCCTATCAGATGCAGCTATGCCCATCAGATGCAGCACCTATGTAACTAGCGATTTGTGACTGCTGCTTCAGAATATGGTTAATTCGAAGAATCGAAGACATGTGCCTTCATCAAGTCGTTTTGGTCACATGACATATTTTTCAGCGATGTCATTGGTCGAAGAGAAACGAACAGATATTCTATGTCTCCATCCTGAGGCTGCTAACACCATGACTACAAACTGTGGTACAACAACTTATGGTGTTGCAAGCTTTCTTATCTAATTAGCTACTTAAATAGTAGAAAAGAAAACTGATTAGTTATTCAGTAACACAATGAAACACCGCTAACGATAACATTGAACCGTACCAATCATTGTTATGTAATAGCAATAACATTAACGAGCATTGTTGTAAATAATTACGTCATTAATGAGTACAACACTATGTAACGGATATTATACTGAACATTTTGTATTATAAGTATTATAACTTTACGCTTCACGCCTTTCAGGGTGAATAGAATGTGTCAGGTGTATAGAATGCTGGAATTGGCTTTTGGTATGAATATATTTTTTTTCGCGGAAAATTTGCTCTATACAGTAAAAGCTCTTTATTTATATGGAATGGTGAGTGAATACGGTGAATACGGAATGGTAATTTATATGGGATTATAGAGATACGTTCCTAGGTGACAAAATAAAAAACAAACATATAGAAAATAAAACATTTTTTTTTACTTATTAATTATTATTTATACTAATATACTCGTAGTACTACTATAGTAATATATATAAAGTCTATTTTACTTCGGCGCGTTTACAAAGGATATTTGATTGGATAATACCTATTGGACACAATTTTTTAATCCGTGAAAACGCGAATGAATGAAGCGCGCATAAAGAGCTTTTATTGTACTTATCCCAAAAGTCGGCAAAAGGTTTACTTGTGAGGATTTCTGTTAGAATATTTAGTAAGAGTAGTTTTTTTATATAAATTGCATTTACCAATTCCATTAAGTATGGAGTTTGGTAGAGGTATTTTTTTTAAAAGCCGAGTGTATCATCTCATCATAGTTCCCAACCCAAGCCTTTCATCTCGGACCCCGTGGTCTGCATATTATACTTACTACTTTTGTTTTGGAAGGGGGGAGCTGAACAGGAGATCACAGGCACCAAAGTGTGAGTTTTGAGATCTGGGTGCAACCGGTTCTGGCGGTCGGATGACGATCATAAATATCACGTCATATTATCTCATCAATACATATGAGCATGAAATTTATAACGTTGTAATAATAAATAACTGCGTGCAACAATATGTAGGAAGTGTATTAAGTGTGATTCATATATTTCATTGAATAATTCACCAACAGAATAAAATTTAATATTTTAGTAATATATCTACTGAGCAGTGAGGACCTCGTCGACCTTGTGAGAGCAGGTATTCAATGAACGGACGCGCCGGCGCATTTTGAAAGTTGTTGGTTAAATATACAGTTTTAAATAAAACATACATATACTCCCGCCTGTAATACCCTGATGGGGTAGGCAGAGGTGTAATAACAGCAGTCTATACCCACATTTCGTCAATCATCGGTCCCACGTAATTGAGGGCGAGCCTATTTCCGCCAAACGGGCACTTTGTCATAAGCTGTATGTATACTGTTTGATAGAGAATAGCTCCTTAGTCCCCTTCCATGACACCCACAGGGAAGAGATGGGTGATCCTATTCTAGTCCACCGGCAATAACTAGCTAGAATATCTGTTAGATGGTTCTATCAGCTGTTCCGGAATGACCAGGTCCCTGATACTGCTAATTTTATGACATAACAAAACCGCTGTGATACAGCTGACATTGCATTAAATGTTATTACATTTTCGACTTTATTGTTGAGAGTTAAAGTCCAAAATGAAAAGAGAAAGAGTTTATAACATTTTTCACTCACTCTACAAGATTGTCATTTAATTTTAGACTTTAACAATATAGGGGTAAAGTCTAAAGTTAAATGGCATTGGTTACAGTGTCTGTGGTACTGTAGTGGTTTTGCCATGAAAAAAATAAAGCACAATCAGGGCACAGTAGGTACTTACCTAACGATAGGGCTTCACTTCAACTCCTCGAAGTATTTCTGTACAAAACTCTCAAAGACTTCTTTACAGCAAGCAGGGGTAAAAATGATATCCCGTTAAAATAGTAGATTTTACAACAAGTGCACAAAACGAACCATTTTTATCCGAGACTTTTAGCAGCCCGAGCCGGAGGCGAGGGCTGATAGTAATGTCGAGGATAAAAATGGTTTTGTGGACGAGTTATAAACTCTGCTTTTCACTTCGATTGCGAGGAAATAAAACAGTAGTATAACATTTCTTTAATTAAAATTCAAAGTAAAATTAGAACAGTTTTGGATACTGAAGGAAATTGTTTTTCCGGGCATATTAACGGTATTTAAGTCTTAAAAAACACATAAGGCAAAATAAATTAAAGTGAATGTTATAAAATAACAAATTCTATCTATGAACTTCTTATTGTGTTAGGCTGTATGGCTCATTTTCTTTGCCTTAATATAGATACATTTATGAGTAGATACGTTAATGCCCTTGTGCACAAAATTCGATTTTGTGCAGCCTATATCCTGCACAAATAAGCACTTTCAGAGCATGAGAAGTGAAAATTTACTTTTCAACAACCATCAAAATTTTTCTATTGTAACAATAAAGTGGCCAAATCCCGGTTTCCCCTCTACTTATTACATAAAATCGAAGTATATACTGGATTGTTATACCCACAGAAATATACTAGGATAGCACGAATAAGCTGTGTTCACCTACATGTCGGGCGTGGCGATTTTTTCACTATAAATAAAAACTCACGAGAGAAAAATGCCTTTATTTTTCAAATTTACTTCTAGGCTGCTGGAAATAGCACAATATGGCATATTCGTGGTATTTTTAACGATGTTCTTACAAGCTAGTCTTAACAGTACTGAGTAAGCGTTCGAAAGTTCGTGTCTCATAGGGCAGAAACTTTCGAAGAGGTAAATAAAGATAGAAGTTCTCAGATTTTCCTGCTGTTTTATTTCAAGCATTTCTAGTTCCACGTTTCAGTAGATGGAAGGAGACCTGTCAAAACATCCTAAAAGAGGATTCCATGGTACCCTAATAAGTACTAAGACAATGAGAATATTCAATTCTTAACGTTTCAATATTTCATTCTACTACAGATATCCTCATCATGTCGGCTAAATTATTAACGACTGAATCTAAAAAATGGACGCTGGCAAGAATAGTGTTCTTATGAACCCTACCACCTAATACTCATGGATATAATCAGGAAGAGAAAAGTAGGTTAGATAACAGTGATTTACAGAAAGTTGCCTGTACAGACAAATTAGTTGATCAATTACGTCAACTGCCAGGTTAGCTCACCGCTGTGTTACTGTTAGTATACTACCGGTACGGTATGATGGCCGTTTTGATATATTAACTTACATTACGTTACGGTATTGATCAAGTAAAACGGTCTAGTCATCTGTAGTTGAGTTGATAAGGTAGTAAAGGTGATTTTCCACCAGAGGGGCGAGACGAGACGAGGCGAGGAGAGAATTGAATTTTGTATGGCAAATTTTCAGTTCTCTCCCTGCGTATCTTTGGTGGAAACAGTGTGGATTGACGAGAATATGCGAGGCGTGAATTGAAATATTTGTTTGTGCAAAAATGAACAGTATTGGTTCCGATATAGAGTATAAATCACCTTCAAGGTGATTTTCCACCAGAGTGGCTAGGCGAGGCGAGGCGAGGAGAGAATTGAAATTTGTATAACAAATTTTCAATCCTCTCCTAGTGCATCTTTGGTGGAAACAGTGTGGATTGACGAGAATATTGACGCCTAATTTTTGTTCGGAGTTTTCGGCATTGACGCTAGAATAAAGTTATATCGAGCATTGTGTGTGAGCTGTCTAAAATACATTTATATATGAAGCATACGGGCGGCGGGGAGCGGCGGTCACGCGCGAGCTCGCGATGGCAATTTTTAGTGGAAAAGGGACAGTGCGATTTCAATTCTCTTCTCGCCTCGTCTCGTCTCGCCCCTCTGGTGGAAAAGCACCTTAACATCCGTGTAAGCAAGAGAGAGAGCAAGCAAGCTCTGTCAAGTTCGCTTAGTACTTAACGGCCATCATACCGTGCCGGTAGTGGAGATGTTTTTGTTGACATAAATAACTATACGTTTCTGTGTTTCCGAATAGGGACATACTTATAGAGAAGGTCTTTGATTATACCCAATTTCAAACCAACGAGCAGGGGAGATAGTAGAGTTTATTGAGCTCATTGAGGAGGGGAGTGTTTGTTAATTCCAAAAGGGTGTAGGTAAACTCAGTATGGTATGGAAGAATCGGCAATAGGCTCGCCCTATTAAGTGGGACAAAAATATTTTTTGCTCGAAATGCCCTTAAGGGGGATAAAAAAGAGAAACAAATAGTACAAGAAGAAGTTAACAACTTATGGAAAATTTTAAAAAGTAGTGTCGATTTTGAAGGTATTGTGGAATCTAAAATCAAAAAATTGCAAATAACAATGACGAGAAAGAAAGCGACACTTATGATTTTTTTTCCAAAATTCCTTCGTCGTTTGCAAAATATGTGACATCACACTAGGAATGAGGGAGTCTCATAAATGTGATCAGCTGTAACAAGGACGAGGGGAGGGGCAAAAAATCATGAAATTCGTCTGACGTAATTTATAGATGACCTCTAATCTGCTAATAAACCTATCAAGTTGGGTGGTTATTTGGCGCATTTTTGCCCTAAAAAAGCTGAGTAGGTAATTCCAAAAACCACAATCTAGCCGTAAATGCCGCAACCGCATGAATCCGTAAGTATTCATCATTTAATGGCGAAAACCCGTTTCTCAAACGATTTTATTGGAGATGTTCGTGATAACATCACTGCTTACCAAATAGCTGGTACGTGAGGTCACTCGGAAACGTGACATACTGCTGTTTCGAATCTGCTTACCCCCTGTGTTTATTGCATTCCGATTGAGGATGCGCTATATTATGTACACGGTTAGTGATAATATAGATCTCATAAGTATTTTTAACTAAAATAAGGGATAGGGCTGTGCTCCATCCAGCAGCCAAAGTCAAATTCAAAAATCATTTATTCTCTATAGACCATTTATTCGGTACTTACAAAACGTCAAATATTTAGGAAATAAAATTCTAGACGTTAATAGAGTTTAGGGAGATGTTATGTCGGACTCGAACCGATTAAAACGCATGCCATCTCTGTGGATCGTTGTGCTAGGCCGAAGGTGAGGTTATCAAACGGCATATCCCGCACACCCCGGCTGACCCAGGGCCATCCCTCTCGGTCTGGCCCTCCTCGGGATGGGAGACCACTCGGTCCCCGACTCGCCCCCGCTGAATTGAGTTGAGTCACTGGTTCGAAACGCGGCGCCGACCTGAGAAGGCTCCGGCAAGAAACTCAGCGGGCACTTTTTTGGTCTACTTACAAGCATACAGCCCACGGGCGACAAAGTGCCGAACGATGGGAATAGGCCCCATCACGTCTGACCGTATATGTCATAGTTGGCGAAATGTGGGTGTTAATACACCTCTGCCAATGTATGTTATTAAAACTAGCTTAGGCTCATAGTGTGTGATTCTATTTTGATCATTTCTCCGGTTCGACTCAACCAATTGCAATGAAACATACGGGACTTTTTAAGCCTGACCAAGACCTTTCTAATAAAAAAAAGCCGTATCATAATCCGTGCAGTAGTTTTACCCTTCATCGTGGTTAAATATAACTCCAAAAATAAATTCAGAGTTAATCGTAATTCAAAATTACTTTAAACGCAAAAATTTGTAATTATGGATGAATGGTTAGCTTATACATCAGAATAACACATAGGCTACAATTTATAACGATAATCGATATTATAGCGATAACCAACATCCACGCGGGCGGAGCCGCAGGCAAAAACTAGTTTAACATAAAGCTTAACACAAAACATCTACAATATACATACTCAACTAATACTAATTTTCAATTTTGTTATAGCACTGATGCTATATAGTTTTCCGGTAAACAGGTTATTGACTCAAACTCAAACGCCAAGTTATTCTTTCGTAAGAAAATTATCAAAGTCTAACGAGCTTCTTAGCAGCAAGCAGATACCGGTTTGGGTATTACCTTGCTAATTATGCAGGCATTTACTTCAGTCGGAACTAGGTCATTGCGATATACCACTCTCGGCGGTTGTCGTCGAAAATTACCGTTATAATCAAAATGATCGAATCACGATCGTCAAGAATCATTGAGATCATTTTTGAAGTGAAAACTTCTTTAGCGGCGTTGGATGGGTAAAAAGTATTAAGCTTGCGTCAGGATCACTTGACCTTTGAACCGTAACCGACGACTGACGTTATAGAACATTAGCTACAGATTGTTTATTTTGTTAAGTATGTTAAGAAGCTTTGTAGCTTAGCGGTAAGCGCTTCGACTGTAAGTCCTTATGGTTTCAGATAGTACCAGGTTCGAACCTGGGCTTCTGACACTTTTTGTGATAACTTTTTTCTTTTTGTAATTTATTACTTTTTGTGATTATTTTTTCTTTTTGTAATTCATTAATTTCTTCTGACAGAAAATTAGTGACAGGTTCTATGATTGGCGCTATATTATAGGTATGGTATGTTGTTTTTATCTTTTTTTCTGTATATAACGAAGAAAGAAAGAAAAAGCTTTCACTTCTGCCGGCACTCCCGGAGTGCAACCCGTCTTTTTTTTTGGAGTAATTACTCTTCGTAATGTTGTGTTATTCGAGCTCATACGATGATGTGTCATTCGTCTAATTTGTTTTATTGCGACGCATAACACTTAGGCATAAAAAAGAAAAAATCTCGGTTGCTAGTATTATGTTTTTTTTAAACCACCTTCCATTTGTTTTTTTGGTTTTTTTTTTGGTACACATCAAATGTCAAAGGATATGATTACCTAGCTGATTTAGGAACCAATACTCCTAATAAAAATCTCTTCAAATTTCAGTCTAGATCAAAGAACATTTCTTTTTCTCTTGTTCGTTTTTGACTTTTTAAAGAGACTTGAGATTAGATCGAAGCTAAATTTTTAATAGACTTTTACTAACGGGAATTGGTCCGAAGCAAGAGCTAGTAACACAAATATATGGCATGGTTCTCTCCGGCGCATCTGGACAGATTCTCTTGGCCATGCCATACCATGCACAAATATTCGCTTACGCGACAAATATTAGGGCGAATACAGCTTAGATGCTTTTCAAATAACGAAGCGTGGCCTACTTCATTGCATGAAAGACATCACGTTATCAGGTTGTAATCAAATACTGACTGCTTATTTTTCTGTGATATAATAAAAGACATGGCCCCCTAGCGCTAAATGGTTTCAGTCACGCCAAATAACTTCTTTTTATTATTTTATTTCACATTCACAATAACACAATGTGTTTGAATACTTTGAAAAACTTTGCTTTGACTGACTTTGACTGCCAAGAAGAGTTATGTTTTTCGCTCGTATGTACATTTGTAATAAACGTATCTAGTAGAGTATCAAAGTAAAGGAAATTAGAAGGCAATTACAAATATATTACTAACTAAAAAGAATAAAATAAAATAAATTATTAAAAACAAAAAACCCGACAGATGCTGGAAAGGTCGAAAGGCAGGCGGCACCCATTAATTTTTATCCAGTTGATGATTTGGAAATGGGTACCGCCTGCTATCAAACTTGAACGATCTTTTCAGCATCAGTCGGGTAGGCTACTTGACTCATTTTTTTTTCTGTCCTAAACGATTAATTATTATTCCATTATACAAAAAAAAATTATGAGATTTTATTTTTAATAAATTAGCCCACTGCAGTCCACTGCTGGACATAGGCCTCCCCCAATGTGCGCCATTTCGTACGATCCTCTGCCTTCCGCATCCAGTCCGTCCCAGCCACCTTTTTCAGGTCATCGGTCCATCTGGCTAGGGGGCGTCCTACCCTTCGTTTGCCTTCTCGCGGTCTCCACTCTAGGACTCGTCTGCTCCAACGGCCATCGGTCCTTCGACAGACGTGGCCAGCCCATTGCCACTTCAGCTTGCTTATTCTGCGAGCTATGTCGGTAACTTTGGTTCTTTGTCGGATCACCTCGTTTCGAATTCTATCCTTCAGAGAAACTCCAAGCATAGCTCGCTCCATAGCCCGCTGCGCGACTTTTAGTTTATGGACTAGCCCTACCGTTAGTGTCCACGTTTCGGCACCGTAAGTCATAACAGGTAGGACGCACTGGTCAAAGACCTTTGTTTTCAGGCATTGCGGTAGGGGGGAAGAGAAGACTCGACGTAGTTTGCGAAATGCTGCTCAACCCAGCTGAATCCTTCTGGCTAGTTCTTTCTCGAAGTTGTTTTTACCGAGCTGGATAACCTGGCCCAGGTATACATATTTTTGGACAACTTCGAGCGTCGCCCCTTCGATGGCAATCGGTCTCGGTGCAACATGTTCGTTGAACATGATCTTGGTTTTATCCATTTACACCGAGGCCGACGCGTCGAGAAGCTCTATCTAGGCTGTGCAGCATCTCGCCCAGTTTTTCCAGCGACTCCGCAACAACGACGATGTCATCGGCGAACCGAAGGTGTGAGATGTACTCTCCGTTAATGTTGATACCCCGCCCAGTCCAATCCAGAGTCTTGAAGACGTCCTCCAATGCATTGGTGAATAGTTTGGGGGATATAACATCCCCCTGCCTAACTCCACGCTGGAGGCTTATCGGTTTCGTCTTCTGGTCTTGGAGCTGGACGGACATTGTGGCAGTATCATATAGGCATCTCAGCACCTCAATGTATCGCCAATCAACACGACACCGCTGCAGGGCATCCAGAACTGCCCAGGTTTCGATGGAGTCGAAGGCTTTTTCGTAGTCCACAAACGCCATACACAATTATTTTTAAGCCTATAAATATTGAAAACTTTATTTAAAAGATATGATTTTCAAAAACCGGGGAAAACGCTGTCCGCCATGTTGTTCGATAAATCATCTGTGCTGTGACGTCAGAAATACATGTTAACAACAATATGGCATTGGCAGCTCAGTCCACTAGTAGGTACTGACACCGTGTATTGTTTTGCGTGCACTTTATGTTCAGGACATATTTTACATTTTCTTGTGCAGTTTGTTCCCTACCGTTTAAGTTGCAAGTACCCTATAGCATCAACGCCGTATGATTCTCTTGCAGATCTGAAAAAGTATAATGAGAAATATGTAAGTAGTTATAATTATTTGAAGGTTATGTTATCATGATATGAGCCTTTACTTCAGTATTACTTATTAATTGAAAAATTAATTAGGGAACTTTTGTTTTATTTCCATGAGTATATTAATAAAAAGCAATGTACTTACAAAGCTGTCTTGACGTTTCTTGGCTGGGTTGAGCAGAAATCAGGATTCGTGGCAAAAAAATTATCAATCATAACCGAGTTAATTCTCGGCAAATTTGTGCTTTCTGCTTTTACAAATCCGATGTCCATCATTGTTTTCTTCAGTAACTCGAAAAAAGAATCACCTTTTTCCACTTACGGAAGATGTTTTCACAAAATCACAATCCGTTTTACTCGTACAAATGATCACACATCTCCATGATAATTATGACAATTGAAGTTTCGTTGTTCTCGTATATTAATGACGTCATAACATGGACGACATTGTTCTGACCCGCTGCATTAAAAATATAAAAATGTGTTTTTCAAATTAATTTTATTTATTGATCATGTACTTTTATTCGTGGCGTGGCGGTAGAGAACGCGGCCGCTACGCAGGAGGCGCGGGTTCGATCCCCGCTCATTGCAAATATTTGTATGCATGAATATGTATATTTGCATTGGTCTGGGTGTTTCTATGTATAATATGTATGTATTTACAAAAAAAAATACGTATCTAAGTATGTTTATCCGCATTCTAGATTCCATAACACAAGCTAGTTAAGCTATGCTTACCATGGGTCTAGATAGCGTTGTGTGAAATGTTGTGGGTTATTTATTTATTTATTTTTTTTTATTTCACGAAATCGCTTTTTTACGTTTTCCTAAGTCAAGTACTAAAGGAAAAACTCATTCGATGTATGAAATTAAGTATGAGTCAAGTAGCCTATTTATTCTATTTTATATTACGTGTAGGTACACTTACACTTGCATCTATGTATAATAACGTCTGAAGAGATAGGTAAGGTGTATTAATTCAATTTGTTATTGAAAAACTGCATAGGTTTTTAAGCGTTTCCCTCACTATGGCCGGAGTAGGGGAAAGGAAGGACAGTCGCCTCCAACCATCCCTTTTGTCCCAATATCAAAGAATCTTTTCCCTGGACCTTCCCTTGACCAGCTGGAATTTCATAAACTGACTTAGAACTCAGATTCGGTTCCAAAAAACAGGGCTATGTGGGGTTTCTCAGGGTGTACTCATGGTGGTTGTACCCTGTACCAACCCGTCTGGCCAGCGTGAAAACAGTAAACCAAAACCTCCCAATATTGGGAGAGGCCTATGTCCAGCTGTGGACTGTGATAGTCCAATTGATTGAAGCTAGGTAATCCATACTAATATTATAAATGCGAAAGTAACACTGTCTGTCTGTATGTTACGCTTTCACGCCTAAACTACAGAACCGATTTTGATAAAATTTGGTATATTTGTATCTTGAGAAAGGACATAGGCTATGTTTGGTAGCGATAACCGACATCCACGCGGGCGGAGCCGCGGGCAAAAGCTAGAATACTATAATCCATTAATTAAGTAACGTTATGGGGACGAATGATAAATGTTACATTTTTTTAGAGCCCCTAGCTGGAACAACTTTTATAATCGTATTGTAAACGTATTGAGAGAACGGAGTATTACGATTGGCCGGCTTCACATACACACAGGTTCACAGTAGGCAGGCGGCCAATAGCATTGCTCTATTCTCTCAATACGTTTACCATACAATTACTGTAGTTGTTCGTGCTAGGGGTACGGAGCATAGCGATTGGCCGGCTTCACATACACACAGATTCACAGTAGGCAGGCGGCCAATCGCATTGCTCCATTCTCTCAATACGATTACCATATGATTATTATAGTTGTTCGTGCTAGGGGTACAGTAAGAAACTGTAAAAATACGAGAATACGAGGTTAAATTACCTAAGTAAACTTCTCGGTTGAAATATGACACAATAATAATGTATTTATCGCGGTTATGCGAACAACGCCAAGAAGCCTCAAATAAAATAAAAAAAATGAAGCAAAATTGTATTTATTCATAAGGAAATTCAACTTATTTATCTTCACTAAAAATTGATTTTGGAAGCTCTTCATGAATGTATGTGTGTATGGATTAGGTCCATACTAATATCACAAATGCGAAAGTAACTGTCTGTCTGTCTGTATGTTACGTTTTCACGCCTAAACCACTGAACCAATTTTGATGAAATTTTGTATTGGACCTTGAGAAAGAACATAGGCTATGTTTGGGCACGATAACCGACATCCACGCGGGCGGAGTCACGAGCAAAAGCTAGTTCCAAATAAAGAATTAATAGTACATAAATATTCTAAGAAAACCCAGCCCAACGAAAATAAACGTAACATTCATGCCTACCAGTATTCGTACTAAACGGGAATCAAACCTGCGACCTGCTTTCCAAGCAGTCGAATGCTCTACCGATACGTTACAGAGGTAAATATTGTTGACATTCATCTCAACACAGTGGCACGCAAATAAACATAAAGCACATGATAAAGTGCCCGGTTAAGGGCAATAGGCTCGCCCCAAATGGGATCGTTAATCATACTTGGCGTAATGTAGGTGTTATTACTGTTTATACATCTCTACCTTACCTTACCCGAATTTACAGGCGTGAATATAAGTATGCACAGTTGCAGACAGTTCACCTCAGCATTTTATCGTCATACCGTCTCTACATGGTGAATGTTCTGATGAGCTATTCCAATTAGTCCCACCCTCTCCTTTCCTATACACGACAACACGTACAGGGCTTAGATGTCACCCGCATACGGTGCAGAATATTCCTACAAGAGGTGACTCTTTCCTTTGTCGCACCATTAAGACCTGGAACTCCTTGCCAGCTCACGTGTTTCCTTCTTCCTACAGTCCCGGGTCCTTTAAGCGGGGCGTGAAAAAGCATTTGATGAGGCCGTCAAGCTGAGTGCCACCATTGTTAAAATAGCACATGTATATTAATGGTGGCACTCTTTCCTGAGATTTTGCCTTCAGTTTACCATCAGACGAAGTAAAGTCAAATTGACGTGTACTATATAAAAAAAAAGAAACCTCACAATGTTGATACAATACTGCCTACACTCACAGTGATCCACGACCGCTCCAAACCTGTTCTACGTCCTTTCGTGCAAACAGACAGACAGCATAGCACACAGAGGCTTGTTGAACTTTCAAATACAAGTCTACATCGCACGACAAGTCATTTGCTGTTATAGCTAAGTACTTTTTTATACCTCTTAGGTGGTAGACAAATACGCAGCCCATCGGAGGAAAAAGGTAATAGCGAAGGAAGGAAAAAGGCCTATGGACGTGTGCAACACCAGGGGAGTCACTCGTGCTGCCCTGTTAGTACAAAGAGTTTACGTGCCGTCAGTGTAGAAAATAAAGCAGGACAAGCCTTTCTTCTTCCCACTGACAGCACAGATTTAGGATCTTGCTATTGGCGACTGTTGACTATATTGTCGTATGTCGTATTTGCCGATTGAATAATATCAATTAACCTATTGCAGCTTACTACTGGACTAATGGGTCTACCATACGCACAAGTTTAGTTTGAGCATAGAAATATATTAGGATAGAACGCCATGGGAGCGGGAAACGCGTGGCAACTTTTTACACAATTCCTGTCCTATGAGACAGGAACTATCGAACGCTTACTCAGTACTGTTAAGACTAGCTTGTAATAATATCGTGCTTTTTCCACAGCAGAATAAAAATGGAAAAGTAATTATGAAAAATAAATGTATTTTTTTTCTCTTGTGAGGATTTATTAAGGCTTGTGTTTAATAGCCGCCCAAAAATATACCTATTTTACTACCAATAAAATTCAAAATGTTTACCAAAATGGATAAATGGTCACCAAATTACGTTTCCTAAAATGTTATCAAATAAATGCAATTTTTCACTATGCATGTAATAGCATGATGTTATTACATGCATATGGTCGTACTATATAATATATTTCTGTGGTTTTGACTGTGTAGGCCTGTTTGTACCCGGAACATCTTGCGTAACTGTAACAGTTTTACCATTTACACGTACGGTGTTCTGATTACAAACCGACTTGTGCAGGCAAAATTGTGGTGAAGCTTGAGCGTGGTAGGCTCAATGGCAATAGACCCAATGTGCGCCATCTCCACCACCTTCCACATCAGTATACCAGCTATCTGTTTCAATTTGCCAATCTATCTGGCTGGGAACTGGTAAAGTTTTAGAGCTACGGTGGTAACCCTAGCACTCCCTCCACCGCCTTCCACTTCCAGTCTGTCCAAACTATCTTTTTTTTTATAGGACACTGCAATTTGATTTCACCTCGCCTGATGGTAGGCTAAGGGAAATGTCTCTGGAAAAAGGGTCACCATTACATAATATGCACTTCCCTGAACCCAACCGAGATTGTATTAACTGAGGAGTTAATTGAACAGCTGATTAAGCTTGTTGGCGGCGACATATATTATAGTATATGACACGTCAATTTGACTGCACCTCGCCTGATGGTAAGCTAAGCAAAGTCTCAGAAAAGAGGGTCACCATTACATACACGTACGTACCATGTTAGCTTAACGGCCCCATCAGATGCTTTTTCACGCTCAGCTTAAAGGACCCGGGACTGTAGGAAGAAGGATCTATTTCAATTCTTGAGTTTATCTGGCTGTACCTAGTGAAGTTTTAGATATGCGGTTAGTTAAGAATCAAAGGTTAGAATGGCGACTGTGATACTGTGAAGTCGCTAGTGGATAAAACTCAAACAGACATTATTTTTGAAGTGAAAACTTCTTTAGCGGCGTTGGATGGGTAAAAAGTGTTAATCTCGCGTCAGGATAGCTTGACCTTTGAATCGTAACCGACGACTGACGTCATACAACATTAGCTACAGATTGTTTATTTTGTTAGGTACGCTACGTCCTTGTGGTTTCAGATAGTACCGGGTTCGAACCTGGGCTTCTGACACTTTTTGTGATTATTTTTCTTTTTGTATTTTATTACTTTTTGTGATTATTTTTTCTTTTTGTAATTCATTAATTTCTTCTGACAGAAAATTAGTGACCGGTTTTATGATTGGCGCTATATTATAGCTATGGTCTGGTTTGATATGGTATGTTCTTTTTATCTATATGTATAACGAAGAAAGAAAGAAAGAAAAAGTTTTCACTTCTGCCGGCACTCCCGGAGTGCAACCCGTCTTTTTTTAATACACAACCATACAAACTTCCACGTTATTAGAACAGTGTAGTATTAGGACATGTACCAGTTAACAGGGAAAGTTGGAACTAATCTACACAAGTGTAGCCATGGCTTGAACCGAACATCAATAGGCTGCATTGTTAGTTTAGAATGGAAGCCCGACCAGTTTGACGAGTCGCCTGAAGAAAGTAGATGTAAGTACATTCTTGTCCGTATCTGGGGTACACTGAATTTCAAGCTGATTATTGTAAGTTGATAGTGAATAAGTTGATTTTAGTATACTAGGCAAGCGCGTTCTGTCGTCGAACACATAATTAATGACTAGTTGGGACCTAATTCAGTAACGTCACATTTTCAAAACGTGTGATTTAAATTCGATTAAAAAGAATAATGGAAAAATGTTTGGTATTGATGTTCTATTAAATTCCGTCTCCATGCCATCATGTAACCTCCATAATAATTCATAGTTGATACTCTGAATTGAATAACGACTAAAAAGGAGAGAAATAAAACATTTCTTATTATTTTAATGTACTTGAGCAACTTAGTACTACCTATACTAAGTACTGTTACGATGTTTATCAAACAGCTTAGCTCTAGCCCGCACAGACCTGCCAAGCAGCTTTTTCTTTTCATACCAATAGTAGATAAAGTAATAAAAACGTATTACATTACGATCGTATGTCAAGAAAATCTCTCACTTGCAAGCCGGTCCACCTGCTAACTGACTGTCGAAACTTTGACGTAAGTTCTCAGGGTTGGGCAGTCAGACGGTTGTAGCTGCAATAAAAGTCGTATAATCAAACTAAAAGGAGGTGACGGAGTAAGCAGATCTTGGGCTCCGACATGAGAGCTTTGGATGCCTCTACGCTAAAATAACCCCCCACAGGAGGTTACCTATCTTAATCCCGAATTTTAACATTCCGAATATCATAATCCAGAAAACGTTTGGCCAATTTTTCATAATCCCGGTTTTTCAAATTCCGAAGTTTTATTTTCCATATAATCGCAGCTCCGAATTTCATTTGCCCATTTATTCATTTGTACGACGACGTTTTATAATCCAGACAAACGAGTTCCAGACACACGAAATCTAAATGCACAAAATCCAGATGACCGTAATCCATATGCACGAAAGCCCAATTTTTAAAACACAAATTTTTGAAATGCAATTAATTGATATCCAGTTAATTGATATCCAGACAAACAATATCCAGATTTCTAAACCTAAAACTAAACCTCATATGGCGTCTACTAACTACAATTGGAGACCTACTGAACAAAACACACGTTGCCTTAAAAATATATGTATGCATGTAAGCAAACAAGCATGCATGCAGGCAAGCTGGCAATCAAACCGGCGGTGCGTTGTTTTATGGACAATTGTTTAATATAATTTCGTATAACAGAAAATGTTTCGCATAATTTCGTTTCATAGAATAATCAATATAATCATTATATTTAATTAATATAATTTTAAATCATTGAATTTTGTTTCATATAAAGTTAAACATTAGAATAATCATTTCATAGAATATCAAATCAACTATTCTTAATCATTATGTTGTTTATTTAATAGAAACTTATTACAAAGAATAACATATTATCATATATATGGTTTTTATGAACTAAACAATTGATGCGTCTACAAGGTCGACGGAGCCCCGCTACGCGGGGCTCCTACTTCTGGGTGGTTTATAAAAAAAATAACCACGAAGGCCTAATGCGGGAGCTTCGCTACGCTCCGCTCCCGCATTAGCCTTCTAACCTAACCTATCCGAGTCGGGGTAATCTGAGTCGGGGTGTTAAAATTGTAAATGTTACAGTTAAAAATGTGATTTGGAACATTATAAAGGTAGTTTAATATTCTTTAAAAATAATTCTACAGCTTGATAAGTTTGTTAAACAAAAAAATTTGATTAAAAATTGTGTTTCTGTGAAATATGTTTCATTGTAGGAAATTGTTTTTGAAACAATAATATTCGAAATAAAAATATAAGAACCAAATATTATATGAAGCATTTTCTGTGAAACGAAATTCTATGAAATTTCTTTCTACGAAATAAGGGGCTCCCCTCCCTCCGCGCCTCCGGTTCTTAAATAACACTCTAGTGTAGGGCAAACAAGTACCACGGCGAGTCGGGTCGGGTGTGGTACGCAGTGTTCACGAGCTCGCTTTCTTGATTCATTGATTATACCTGCATACAAAACTGTTCATGCATGACATGGAAAACAATAATTTAAACAAAATTATATTATATTTATAAGTCTTCAGGCTTTCATTATATTAAGTGAAATTCTTTATGTCTTAAGTGAACGTTAGATTTTTTATTATTATATCAACCGTTACACACCCTAAATGAATCGTATAAATTTACTGATTTTTACTATACCTGTATATAGTTTAGCTGGAACACGATTTGTATGGGAACCAAATAAAAAGATTATGAAAATTTGGTAATAGTTTATTTGGAAAATGGTACGATGGGAAACAAAAAAAAATATTCTGAGAATCTGGTATAACTATATTTGGATTATGACAATATGGAAAACAAAAAAATACTATTTGAAAATTTGGTTTTGGTGCACCTGGAAATTGATTCATCTGGGAAATGAAAAACGGAATTATAGAAAGTTGTCATTCATTACATCTGTCTTTTAAAAGTTCTACCAACCGTTTTCGGGGTTTTAAGATTCGGGTAACAGAAATTAGATATTTCAATAGGTTACCCCCACAGGATGAATACTGCGAACCTCTAACTGAGCTTATTGGAAGTTCGAAATTATCTTCTACATTCATCTTGGGGCGCCAGTGGAGCTACCTGTCGTGATGATGATGACCGTCATGTTGTTTTTTTATATTACTGAGATGGTAGACAAGCATACGGCCCACCTGATTAAAAGTGGTTACCGTGGCTTATAGACGTGTGCAACACCAGGGAAGTCACACTCGTGCTGCCGACCCTGTAAACATAGAGAGGTTCTGTGCCGTCAGTGTAGAAGACAAAGCAGGATGAGCCTTAGGTCTTTCCACTGAAAGCACAAAAACTTTCGAGTGAGCTCTGACTACCCTACGCACCGGAACACAATCCGAGGTTATTATGGCCGCGGTATTCTGCAGGGCGAAGGTATTTCTCTAGTCGGACTGCTCAATTGGTCGGACATACCGACGTGTCCAACATCCTACAATGTTGTTGAACATACTTAACAATATCGCCTAAAAGTGTTAAGTAGAACCTTGTTGCAAAGACTTGTAAATACTTATATTGCTTGTGCAGCATAATCAACTTTAGTTACGTCACCGTTTCCCTTTAAATGGTACTAATACGAAAAAAAAAATCGCAGTAGTACCATCATGGAACTGAGCAATGAAACTAATGCGAACGAACGCCCCTCCCAAAGGCCAACACAGATAAAATTTAACTGTAGTATTTTAAAAGGCGATTTGGAATAAAGAAAATAGCCGTGAAGGAACATTAGCCATTATAAGTAATGCGTTTTTGATACGTGAATAATTCCTGAAACGTTTTTATTTAGTGTGATTAGAGTGGAGCACCAAGATCTACAGATCCAACTACTTACAGGTTTATTTTCTGTAATGACACGTCAATATGACTTCACGTCGTCTGATAGTAAGCTGAAGGCAATGACTCAGAAAAGAGGGTTATCATGTTATAATGGCAGCCCTTTTTTTATTTATACCACTTGAGTGGCAGACAAGCACACGGGTTAGCTGATGGAAAGTGGTTACCGTGGCCTAAGGACGTGTGCACTAACAGGGACGTCACATTCGCGCCGCGTGTCAATTGATTTATTATCTTACTTAACATTTTGATTTAGACTATAGGTTTGTAGGTATTTTTTACTGACTTAGGTACATCTTACACGCACAAATAAGTATGTATAACAATTTCTTGTTTAAACAAATAAATATGATTTAGATATTTAAATTTTTGCAAACCCTGTATAAACCGTTTAATGTTCTTCTTGAGAAACCCCATATTGTATAGTCGCTTGGAAGAATTCATTCCCCAGCTTAAGCGTACGTGGAATGAAGTTCCTTTCATAACCGACTATACCATACTGACTCTAAATTGCAAGCTTTTAATGCTTTGGATGCTATGGGATGATAATCATAGCCCATTGCGAAGCAACACTGAACATCACCTAGACTGGCGAAATTATGGTGATACTTTCTCTAGCAGAACCGCTTTTAATTAAAACAAGCGGAACATCATCTACGTATACATACAGTATTCATTTAGTCCTTATCTTCTACCTTTTGAGAATTGGCTTTTCCAGGAGCGAGTGCCGTCTGATCTCCCAAACCTAAGAGAAAATCCTGCGCAGAGCCTCGTCCTTCGTTCAGCAGGTGCACCTAGCACGTGAGGTTGACTAAGGCCACAAAGGTGTTGGTTGTGCACCTGTTCGTTTTGCCTCTGGCACGGGTTTGGTAAGTAAGCATTTCCGGAGGAGACTTCTGACTTCCCAACTCCGAGAAGAAAGCGCACACCAGAACCTACTCCGTAGTTGTCGTCCGCAGGTGTACCAAGTTGTACACCTTTTCGACCACGGGTTGTAAATGGTCACAACTTTTCAACGAGTTACGAGGTAATGACTTTTTATTACTAATTTCCGTCAATTTGACTGCACCTCGCCTGAAGCTTAAGGCAAAGTCTCAGGAAAGAGGGTCACCATAACAAACACGTTACATGTTAACAATGGTGGCGCTCAGCTTGATGGCCTCATCAGTTGCTTTTTCACGGTACGTTTAAAGGACCCGGGACGGGTAGGAAGAAGGAAACTACTTGAACTACGCCGCCGTAGGAAGGTGCGAAGTAGATCTATACAAACACTTCAGGAGATAATATAGGTACTTGGACAGCTTTTCTGAATTTTAGTGCTGTAGGCGGCTGATTGAAGCACGCTTTATAAATGTCGCTGTGTGACCTAAATCGTTTAGTGTAAAGAAAATGGAAATGAGTGAAATGTTAGTCCCTAAAAAATGGTATGATTCCGATACGACAACTGCAGGCACACGCAACAGATACGCGTATTTCATTGCGGCTCCTTAATGGTCCCATTAATCCGTATCGAAGTATACCTAATAAGAAATGTATGTGCTGCATTTGCTGCATGCGTTTGCAGTAGTCGAACGCGGACTACGCGGTCGGCTTTCCGAATTATACCTTAACTCTCCTTATTTTCCTCTCATTTAAGAATCTGAGAACATTGATGTAACTATTACATAGGAATTTTAGTACCAACACCAGTGGCGTAATGTTAGAGCAGTAGTCAGAGGTCGCGGGATCGATTTCCACTCAGTCGTAAATGTGTTTAAAAATGTATTTATGTGGCTACTTATTTACTTACTTAATGATACTTATACGTTTTGCATACCTGTCCATTGAAACCAGCATCAGTAGATACCTTAAGTACCTACGGCCAAACAGCCTGCCTAAACTCGTCATACATAATTACGATCGCCAAACATGTAGTGATTTTTACAAATTATTCAGATTTATTCTCTGTGGTAATATTATAAAATAACGTGCGTGACAAACCAGCGGAGAATGGCAAATGGGGACCTTTGCAAGTTTTGCAACAAGGTCACAGCTTGCTTAACTCTCGAGTCTGCTAGGTAATTTATATGTTCGTGAATCATAGGTGAGAAATATTGACCCTAATATCCTGTTGGAAAGTAAAGAACTTTTTCAAAAATCAATAAGAATACCTAATTATTCTAATAAGACACCTAAATCTATTAAGACACCTTCCAATTTCAAATATTTTTCGAACGAAATTAAAGATTTATGATAGGTAGTTTGTTGTTCTTAATAAGACCCTACCTATGAAAAAAAATATAGTCTTACTTGACCGAGAATGACGGAACACTTCGTAACAGTACGTATATAATGGTTTATTTATGTAAATAAAGTATGGATAGCTATATTGATAATGTAGGTTACTCACAGTAAAAAGGTCATTCAAAAATCATATGTATCGTTGCATCCTGTAACATTTGTTCACAAAAAACCAGCTTCTTGTATTGTGGTGTAGGTGTGTTCAAAATCAGACAAAACCAGTGGCTCACAGCACAACACAATACCGTTAACTCCTAACAGATTGATATCACAGAATATACGGCAAAGTTACACAAAGAATCACTGAACTACACTGCACTAACAAACACAGATCTACGTAATAATTTATATGTAATATTGTGATGTATTAATTCACGCTCTTATATTTAAAAAGTAAACGACACTCTTTGTGACCCGCCACCGTGGAATTTAGCTCAACAACTGACAACTTATGTTTACGTTATGTTCCATTCTTCCATTGACATGTTTAAATTCTACCTCTTTCTGGCCACAGGTGTTTGTTTATGTAAGAAAGAGAGAGGACTATAAAACCGTAATGCACAATTGACTGCAACTGCAGCGCCTCTATCGAGATTGAACCTAACTATCAAGTGAATGGGCTACGATTTACTTGACAGGTCACTTGATACGTCAACGTCTCAATAGAGAGCGCGCATCTTTGAAGCAAGTTATGAGTACGTAGTTATTCCTTGAGCCGATAGGTGACGCTAGTAAGAAAACTATGCATAACTAAAAATTGTGAAAATAAATCATAAAATTAGAATAAACCAAAAATGAACGTAAAAATAATAAGTTTGTGATATCATCAGCCCTTAGTTACTTAACCTGGGGCTCGATTCATTTTACGTTTTACGGGAGAGACTATTATTTGCTTAATGTGGCCATTTTAGGGCCGCAGGTCAGAGCGGGCCTAAAAAGGCCACATTAAGCAATTCTGCTAAACATGAATAACTTTATGAATTTCTAGTAGATTTCAATATATTCCTATTAAATTCGCACTCATATGAGCAGAATAACAACAATTCATTTCCTAAGCAGATTCTAATTTCGTTTAATCATTGCCGCATGATAAAATACTAATAGATACAATTCCAATAAAGTGGCCTTTTTACACTTGCTGATCTGTCTCCAGGTTGGTACCTCGAGACGAAAGCCTTCGTCAGATCTCCTTTTGACAACTAGAAGGTTATACCTAGTGAATTTCTTTTAATTTACTTTTATAAATTATAATTATTATTCTGTAATTTTTGAGTATCTACTTTCTAGAGCACTCTAGGTGGCATAGCATATAGTTGGCCAGAGTATTCCCCCAGAAAGAGACAAGTCGCAGGTTCAAGTACTGTGTTGGATGTTAATTTTTAATGATTAAACGAACTTACCTGTACGTGAAGTTCTATCATAATTATACGAGATGTTTCGCCCGAAGAGATTAGCGGTATTATAATTATTCGTAATTTTATTTACTTGTAGTATCGCGTTATTGACTTCCACTATATCACTAAAGTTGAGAAAAAGGTGTCGCCACAAGCGACACCAAACTCAATTTAATTAATTATTTCCGTTTCCTGTCACCTGTCACTGTCACCCGCACTTGCGAGGTCTCAACAGTTTCGTCTTCATTACGTTGAGAAATTTATATTTCCGTAACGTCTGGGGCTACTTAGGGAGGGCGGGTGTCTCCCGCTAATCTCTTCGGGCGAAACATCTCGTATAATTATGATAGAACTTCACGTACAGGTAAGTTCGTTTAATCATTAATTATACTCCATGTTTCGCCCTCGAGATTAGCGGTATTATAATTATTCGTAATTTTATTTACTTGTAGATATTGAGAGCACGTGGAGGAAATATCCATAACTCTTAAAATAATAAACATAGTAATTTAATTATTACTTTTATTAATAACCGTATTCAAATAGGTATCAAAAACAAACAGGATCGAATATTGGGTAGCAACATCAAAACTAAACCACTTATTGGATCCAAGTCACAATATTATTATATTTATAATCAGACTATTGTCTAGGTATGTAACAGGATATACGCAATCAAACGTATACCTATTCGTAATCAACGAGAACAGATCGTTCGCGCCAAAGTTTTACTATCTTCCGAATTGAAGACAGGCCTATTGTAAAATTTCGCAAAGGTGGAAGAGTTGCCACTCCATCCAGCCGTTTGTCTTATTATATCTCAGCTGACTCCTAGACTATGAGCTTTGGATGTTGCAGTGTGACGAGTATTATGCAAGGAAAAGACAGAGACGTCAATTCCACTCTCCAGTAACATGGCCTTAACCCATCTACTGAGCGACTGCGAAGAAACCGGTTTGTAAGGCTTGCGAGCACTGATAAACAAGTTGTCAGATTTTCTTAAATTTCTTGTTTTATCTAAATATTACAAGAGTGTCTTTGCAGGACAAATGCCAGGCCGGTCTTCAAAGAAAGGCAGGTGTAAAATTGGTTGTTTGTTACCAACTCTAGATGTTTTAATCAAATCGCAAATTTTTATTATAATTTGGTTATTTAGAGTCACTATTTGGTTAGTCTTAATTTTAGAAAGTCTTTGTAATCTATGAGCCGTCACAAAGGCTATCAATGTTACACATTTTTTCGATAGTCGTTCAAAGGTTAGAGTTTCATTGGGATATAATGAGTCTAAAAAGTTCAGGACTTCACTGACATCTCAGGTAGTGTTATAACGGGGTAGCGGAGGTCGTAACCTATAGACACCCTTACCACAGATAACATAATACTAAAGTCCCTTACCAAACCTAGATATCCTATCGTCGTCTGATATGTTTCCTACGATTAAGGAAAGTGCGGAGCGATGGGAATTTATCGTACTGTATTGACCACCATCATTAAAAATATCAGTTAGAAATTCCAAAATTATTGAAATGGACGGCTCACATGTCCACCTTATTTTCAATGCAAAATAAATACATTTTTTTTTTTTTAAACAAACGTCATATTGCCTAAGTTTATTATCCGAAAAGGAAGCCATCATGATGTCTACTGCTGGAGGTGGGACTAGACGTTTAAGCAACGCCTTCCTGACAAAACCCCGGCCACCAGGGTAGTGCTGGCTCGTATGTTGCTATTGCTGGAATCAGGAATAAAAACATCCTCAGAATTCAGTTCCACAAGGTCAGACGAGAGCAGTCTCATTAAAAGTGGGTACCATGGCTGAGAGGGCCAGCGAGGAATAACCATGATACCCTTGGCTTTGTCAGATATTATTTTCCGCAAAGATTTCAATATTACAGCCACAGGCGGAAAGGCATAAAACAATTGATTAGACCATTCCAAAGGAAAGGCTTCAATAGCATAAGCCTCTGGATCCCTATACCATGATACGAATATATTGCATTTCTTGTTTATACGGTTGGCAAACAAATTATCTCCGGGATTAATAAATGTTTTAAAAAATTTTCGAAGCAGCGGTTAGAAAGTTCCCATTCCACATCAGGATGGGTGCGTCTAGATTCTCTGTCTGCAGTGAAATTATCCCGCGATCTTATGTATGAAGCTACTACTAAAATCTTTCGTGATTCACACCACTGCCATATGTCTTTTGTGACCCTGGTTAAATGAGGGTATTGAACACCTCCCATTCGATTTATATAACTAACTGCGGTAGTGTTATCAATGCGTAAAAGTATTTGACAGTTAAAATAGTTTTTTGCAAAGATCTTAAGAGCGAAAAAAGGCCGCCATAAGTTTCAATGTATTTATATGCAATATTTTTTCAGTATGGGACCACTGACCACTAGCCGTTTGTTCCCCACAAGCAACCCAGTCGTTGAGGCGTCAGAATATACTTCTAAAATAAAGTTAGCATCTCGGATTCTATTACAAGATCAATCAATGGCCCCTAACCACCAATTTATGTCCGGTAATAAATTAGACGGTAATGACATGTACTTGTCGTAGTTGTCATTGTTTATCAAGTTTAAGAACTTACAACGTTCGAATTCTTTGGTGTAAAGCAGCCCGTATTCTATTGCGGGACATGCGGATACTAATAAACCTATTAATTGTGCAAATTGTCTTATCTTGCAAAGTTTAAGTTTTTTAATCTTTACTAGCTCGTCTTTAATACGAGCTCTTTTGTCTGCAGGTAAAGTTAAGTGCCACCTATGGGTATCTACAATATACCCTAAGTACAGTCAGCCTCATAAGTTGATTAACACTAACATATTTACAAATCTTTTTAAAGTTGTAAAATAAGTATTCATTTTTCATGTTTTATGTAGTTTTGTAGTCCCCATAGCACTAAGTAAATAATATTTCTTCTTTTAATATTTCATCATCATCATCATCATTTCAGCCGAAAGACGTCCACTGCTGGACAAAGGCCTTTAATCCCTTTAAATTTAAAATAAATCTCGTCTTCCCATTTGACTTAGGTACAGTAAATACTCGTGACACATATTGGTCAGGGCTAGATTCACATTCAGAAACGGCCCTAATAGACATTAAGCTATGAACAGCTACAGCTACGTTTTTTTCCTTCAAAAACCGAGAAAAAAAAAACTGATTTAGGTAAGCAGGGCTGATTAACCGGGCAATCAAACTTGATTCGGTAGCCCTTTATCCATGACGAAATGGATTGATCCTTATTTATGCGGGGCCATTGATCATAAAAAAGTGCAAGTCTGCCTGCATGATGTACCTTGTCTACAGGCGGCGGGTCTGCTTGGACCGCTGTGTGTAACTCTGCGACGAGGTTGACTGCTACCTCGCGTTCTGCTGTGCAGGCGGCTGGTAACGTTGCTGCGGGGCCATCGTCTGCTTGCGGGCCGATGTCCTCGCGTGCCAGTTTTAATTGTTCTTGTTTGAAGAGTCTTTATTCTGGTTTAAGTATTTCGGCTTCTTAGCTGCCCCAGGCTTCAATTCGAATAAGGATTTTGAAACCACTTTGGCCGTTTTAAGGGTTTCGGCGAAGTTGTCTCCAAACAGAAATTTGTCAATTTTGGTTAGTGCCAACTGATCTTTATGATCCTTCTTGACGTTGTTAAGCACCAGATGGCGTCTCGTTTCAGACTCAGAATGTTGGACGTCACAAAACAGCCGACCTATTTCCATCAAGCTTTTTATCAGGTCACCATCTTTATCTGCTTTACTTAGCTGGTCAGAAATTATTTTCGCCAAAAATGTAATACCGGCTGCTATTTGCCTTTGCTTGGCCTCCATAGCCTTGTCCCTTTTGAACTCGTATTCAGGAAAGGCAGCCTTCATTTCCGTATTAAGCTGCGGTGCAGCTATGTTTGTGCAATTGCCAGGGACTAAATGTTTCTTTATGAGTTCTTTACGAACTTCTCTGTCCAAACGGGATATTGTGAAGTGCGCGAATCTGGATGCCACTTCCTTGTTGATATCCGGACCGTAGTCCTGAGAGGCTGAAGGATCATCGCCTAGGATCTCAATGATGTCTGCCGAGGTAGTAGCTTCCTCAAAACGGCTGAGGTTTGGTACTTCAACCGGAGTGTCCGGTATGATTATTGTAGGTGTGATCTCCTACTGTGGTGACGCAAGCGGTTCTGTGGCCACCACAGCATATTTACGACCGGGTTTGATGCATCTTCGTAAATTGTAATAATAAACAGCAACACTGCATTCTTCCGCTCTAGATTATTGTGAATCAGAGGGTAGCATTGTATAAAACCACAAATTCACAATGAATTTTTAGATTTTTCCAACATTAAGGGTAAAACTGATATAAATCAGCCTTAAGGCCAAACCTAGGTCCCTAGGACTAGGATTCGGGTAAAACCTGTCATCTGAGATCAGATGCAACAAATGCAACCATATGACCACCCTAGGTAGTCTTAGTGCACTGTGTTAGACCCTAGGTCTAAGTTTCGAATCGACCCTAGGTCATCCTGGTTCAACGAATGCTAGCCACTTGGTGTAGACGGACCCTCGGTCGTCCTGGCGCATCGATTTAGACCCTAGGTCTAAGTTTCGGATCAGCCCTGGGCCATCCTTTGTAATTTTCACTTTTCGGATCGACTCTAGGTCATCCTGGTTCAACTAATGCTAGCCATTATGTGTAGACGGACCCTCGGTCGTCCTGGCGCATCGATTTAGACCCTAGGTCTAAGTTTCGGATCAGCCCTGGGCCATCCTTTGTAATTTTCACTTTTCGGATCGACCCTAGGTCATCCTGGTTCAACGAATGCTAGCCATTATGTGTAGACGGACCCTCGGTCGTCCTGGCGCATCGATTTAGACCCTAGGTCTAAGTTTCGGATCAGCCCTGGGCCATCCTTTGTAATTTTCACTTTTTCACAGAATTATAAAAAATGAGGGTACTTACTTGTGACATTCTCAGCAGGAATTGGTAAGGGATCTCTCGAAGAGCCCGAAGATGATCCTGATGAAGGTAGACTTGATGGTCTCGATCGAGAAAGAACACTTTCGCGACGCGATGTTTTAACATGTTTTTCTAATTTTCGAATGTTACAAATCAAATAGTTAAAATATTTATCATGGCGGCGCTTCGGCATGATTTATTTTATTTTCTTTGTGCGATGTAGTGAACCGAAGTGGATGAGCACTAAAACACGAATGGAGACGAAACTGTTGAGACCTCGCAAGTGCGGGTGACAGTGACAGGTGACAGGAAACGGAAATAATTAATTAAATTGAGTTTGGTGTCGCTTGTGGCGACACCTTTTTCTCAACTTTAGTGATATAGTGGAAGTCAATAACGCGATACTACAAGTAAATAAAATTACGAATAATTATAATACCGCTAATCTCGAGGGCGAAACATGGAGTATAATTTCATTCAAAACTAATATTTATTGTTAATCTTCTCTACCGTCGTATAATAGTCAGATCAGTGCCCCGAAAACGAATAATATTCGAATTCGTAACGTATACGTTTTGAAGGAATGGAGCATTGCGATTGGTTCTCAGTAGGCAGGCGGCCAATCATAATGCTTCGTTATATACACACATCAACATGGTCTAGGGATATTTCAATTAAACCTAAATAACTAAAATTCTTTTTACTTTTTGTTAAGACATCTACACATTTAAAATAAACCTTGTTTAATAGCCTATCTAATCTGAAAATAAACGTTTAGATAAAGTTAAATCTTAAAAAAAACTTAGAAGAAGAGGAAAAACTCACACAAAATTTCAGTCTTTATTTTTAAAACATCAAAACCTAAAAAACAACTATTTTTGAAGTGAAAACTTCTTTAGCGGCGTTGGATGGGTGTAAAATATTAAGGAAGCGTCAGGATTAGTTGACCTTTGAACCGTAACCGACGACTGACGTCATACAAGATTAGGTACAGACTATGTATTTTGCTATTTACAATAGATATCGTCGTAGCTTAAACGGTAAGCACGTCGACTGTAAGTCCTTATAGTTTCAGATAGTATCGGATTCAAACCACCTGGCCTTCAGGGATTTTTTGTGATTGTTTTTTCTTATTTATAATTTATTACTTTTGGTGATTATTTTTTCTTTTTGTAATTTATTACTTTTTATGATATTTTTTTCTTTCTGTAATTTATTATTTTTGTGATTATTTTTTCTTTTTATAATTTATTAATTTCTTCTGACAGATAATTAGCAGAAAATAAGTGATAGGTTCTATGATTAGCGCTATATTATAGGTATGGTATGGTATGTTCTTTTTTATCTTTTTCTATGTATATACCGAAGAAAGAAAAAAAGAAAATGTTTTCATTTCTGCCGGCACTCCCAGAGTGCAACCCGTCTTTTTTTAAATAAAAATTGTTGAAAACTTAAAATTAATAATTCGTGGATCCACCTCAGACTCTCCTGACACATCTGCAGCGGTTCTGCATACTCAAAACAAGGGTGTCAATATCCTGTGTACTTCGTTATATATTATTCTTGCTCGGGGTACTGATACTTATCCTCCAGGAACTCATTGAAAACCAGTACCAGGTACTCATTAAATCGTGCCCGATTTTATGCTGAACATGACTCCATTTACGGTCTTTCGGGCCCCACACACACTTGCTTTGGATCCTAATAGACCCAAAGTAGCTCTATACTGCATTGCATTTGACATACATTCATATACTCACGCTTGTAACTCCCCGAAGTGGTAGGCAGAGGTGTATTAACACCCACATTTCGCCAACTGTGATCTTCGGTCCCAACTAATAGTGGGCGAGCCTATTGCCGCCAAGTGGGCACTTAGTCTGTATTTTTAATGTTGGGTGGAGAACAGCCCCATCCCTAAATCGACTTTTACGACTACCCACAGGAAGAGAGGGAGTGGATCCCTTCTACTCTATAGGGAACCAACACGGCAACCCCTTTTTTGGGTCCTTGGGGTCCAAAACACACTTCCTTTGATCCCCATACACCCAAATTAGCTCTGTACTGCATTTCATTTGATTTTTTTTATATAACTGAGGCCACGGCCCACCTGATGGAAAGTGGTTACCGTGGCCTGTGGACGTGTGCAACACCAGAGGAGTCACACTCGTGCTGCCGACCCTGTAAGCACAGAGAGTTTCGGTGCCGTCAGTGTAGAAGACAAAGCAGGAATAGCCTTGTATTGTCTTCCCACTGACAGCACAAAAACTCTCCAGTGAGCTCTGGCTACCCTACTCACCGCCGGGAACACAACACGAGGTTATTATGGCCGCGGTATTCTGTAGGGCGGAGGTACTTCCCCAGTTGGGCTGTTCATTTGGACGGAAATTCCGTCGTGTTCTACCTCCTTTACATGATGTTCACGAACAAAGAGGAAGTATCCTCCGACCAGGCAAGGTGATCACGCCTGGCGGGCCGCAAGCCATAATATAAAGTTACCAGTGTGATTATATCCTTTCCTTTCCTTTTACCTTTTATGTATATATCTATTCAAAGCGTTCATACGGTAGCCACTTACCGACAGCTGGGACACAAGCGCTTCTTTACTACTTCAATAAGGTTGTTTGTGGCCATTGAAAATGCACCCCTCCAGACAACATACATACTCCAACATGTAGAGAGCCTACCATCGAGGCATGAATGATGGACCACCTCCTGTCACGTGTGGTCAATATAAAATTCATAATTAAATTCTTCAAAAGGCTGTAGTTCCCAAATGATTTGGTAAATATAAAAGTTACAAGAGCAACAACAAATACGTGTTGAAGTTTCAGCGGCCGTTCATCGCCTGCGACTGAGGCTGGGCTGGGATTGGAGCTGATAGCTGCGCACGCGTCAATCATTTCACTCTCTATAGACATTGGTTAACAACATTTCACTTATCCAACTGAACAATGACGTAATTATTTATTTGCAATGTTTTACGAGAGGAGTTTGAAAATTTCGAAAGGAAAAAGGATCTTTATTTTCTTTGAAAAGTTTAAAAACATTAATATTTTTTTTGGATTGTAAAGACCGATATTCTTAGCAATCCAAGGATTCTCCGTGCGGGTGCCGGGTTCATCGCGTTGCTGAGTTGGGAACTCGGGACAGTGCCTGGGACTTGCGACCCAAGTGTAGGTTTATAAAGGGCCCCTTTTATTGATGTACATCAACACTCACCTTCACTACCCAAGTTCCCTTCCCTGCCTAACCAAATTTGATACGAACCTACTAGTGCCGCTTTAGACATTCGTCCTAGTAATAAGCTTATTGTACCTCTCGGGAGGCCTAGATCTTTAAGTAGGTTATAAAGAGATTTTTCTGGTATAGGTACCTCTCGCTCCCACTTCTACTGCATACAAATTTTATTAACTACGTAACCGTTTTTGATGAATTCGTTTGTGAGGTCCTTCGGTATATTTTTTTCCCACGATACAGTAAGTTCTACAAGGACCACATATTTAATCGATTTCGAATAAAGAAATATGTCAGGTCTAGATGACGAAACCCTAACATCGTCCGGTACTCTGTAACCTATGCTTCACGAAATAAATAAATTTGAATTTGAATTTGAAATTGAATTTGAATATATCCAAGCTTTTTTGATATTTTTCAGTAGTAGCTGATCTATCTTATTTAAGTCATTTATAAACGATCACTTCATTTATGGATGGAGTGCGTCCTTGATGATCTATCTTTCTCCCAAGTAATACGATGCGATTATCTCTTTGACCTTGGATGGAAATTTATACCATTGCAAAGCGTATATCATAAGGTAATGGGGAATTGAGCCAACCAAATGCGTTTTCGCGTTTTCTAGGTCTATCCAACATACCGTTATCTGTCTTTCGTATTTTCTGGCATCTTTTAACCTTTCCGCTAACAGACTATTGTGTTCCAGACATCCAGAAATGCCGGGTAAAAACCCTTTCTGGTAGTTAGGTTCGAAATACCTATTGTTAATTATAAAATGACACATTTTTGTAGAATTAGAGGCTATCGTGTGGTGCAGCTATCAATAGGTCGCGAGCTCGATTCTTGAACAGTAAACTGCATTGATCTGGACAAATTATAGTACCTGTCTAGGTATTATTTTTTGTAGATTAGTACGTTATATGGAGGACAGTCTCCGTGGCGTAGCGGCAGTGAACGCGGCCGCTACGCAGGAGGTGCGGGTTCGATCCCCGCTTAATGCAAATATTTATATGCATGAATATGGGTATTTGGGTATTTGCATTGGTCTGGTCGAGGTCTGGGGTTCGATCCCAGGTTTTACCATGGCACACACCAATGACTTTTCGATGCTTTTCGAAGTTATGTGTGTATTTATCGCAGGTTTATAAGTGCCCGGTTAATGGCAATAGGCTCGCCTATTACATTGGGACCTCTACCTACCCCTTCGGGGATACAGGTTTGAGTTTATGTTATGTTTATGTACTCATCCGGGCGCGTAGTCAGCAAAAGGTCCAATAAAGACTCTCTGTGGGTCCAGAAAACCAGATGTCGGGACCCACAGAGAGTCTTTATTGGACCTTTTGCTGACTACGCGCCCGGATGAGTACTCCATAACTGTGAAAGCACCTCTCGGTACTTCGGACCACAGCGTCATCCGGGCGCAAGTGACTCTCGCGCGGCCAGAACCACCGCGGCCACCTCAGTGGCGGCATGTCTGGCACTACAAGTCAGCAGACTGGGACGGACTGCGAGAATTCTTCTCGTCATACCCGTGGAGGCGGCTTTGCTTCACTTCAAAGGATCCAAGCTCCTGTGCAACAGCAGTCGCTGAAACGATCCTATCGGGCATGGAATCCTATATTCCCAACCGTTGGATCGCAACAGGAGCCATCAAACGGCCGTGGTTTAATAGGCCTTGCAGAGAAGCTAGAGACCGCAAGCAATCTGCATATAAGGCTTGGACCACGGCACTTGCCAACAAGGATCCTAACATTGCTGAAGTGAAGCGGAAATTGAATGCCGCCTCGAGGTCCAGTAAAAAAGCTACTGCCAGGGCGAAGTTTGAGTTCATCGGTGGAATTGGCGAGCGGCTTACTCGTTACCCATCCGGTAGTCGAGCATTTTGGTCGCTCGCCAAAGCTGCCGAGGGAAACTTCTGCCATTCCTGTCTTCCGCCGCTGCAAAAACCCGACGGTAGCCTAGCTCATGGCGCTAAGGAGAAAGCCGATCTTTTGGGTAATCTCTTTGCGTCAAACTCGACGATGAACGACGGGAATGCCGAGCCACCTATTATCCCCAACTGTGGTACTTTCATGTCTGAGATTAAAATCACACAACGGGTGGTCCGGCGGGAACTCAAGTCCCTGGATGTTCGGAAGTCGAGTGGGCCGGATGGTATACCGGCGATGGTGCTCAGGCACTGTGCTCCTGAATTGTGCCCAGTACTTACACGGCTTTTCGCGCTCTCTTACTCCGCGAGACAAGTCCCAGCCTCGTGGAAGACTGCATTTGTGCATCCTGTGCCTAAGAAAGGCGACAGGACAGACCCGTCCAATTACAGGCCTATTGCTATAACCTCCCTTCTCTCGAAGGTAATGGAGCGTGTGATGAATGCACAGCTCCTGGGATACCTTGAGGGAAACGACCTACTGAGCGACCGACAGTATGGCTTTCGCCACCGTCGCTCCACTGGTGACCTTCTTGTGTATCTCACAAACCGATGGGCGCAAGCTATCGAGAGTCGGGGCGAGGCATTAGCGGTCAGCCTCGATATAGCAAAGGCCTTTGACCGGGTCTGGCACAGAGGTCTTCTTTCGAAGTTGCCACGCTACGGACTTCGCGAGGGACTTTGCGAATGGATTGCCAGCTTTTTGTCCAACAGAAGTATCCAAGCCGTCGTTGATGGCAGCTGCTCGGACCGCATGGACATAAACGCTGGTGTCCCACAAGGCTCCGTGTTGTCCCCGACGCTGTTTCTGCTGCATATCAATGACATGCTGTCTGATGGATCTATTCATTGTTATGCGGACGACAGTACCGGGGATACGTGTTACACGGGTCGTGCAAATATCCCTCAATTCGAGGTGGAGAAGAGACGCGAACAACTTGTGTCTGAAATCGAGACTACTCTCTCGGGAGTATCCGATTGGGGTCGACTTAACCTAGTCCAATTTAACCCCACTAAGACCCAAGTATGTGTATTCACCGCTAAGAAAACCCCATTTATTGTAGCGCCGCAATTCCTGGGCACACCACTTTCCATCTCTTCGAGTATTGGGATCCTAGGTGTCGACATCTCAAGTGACGTTCAGTTCCGCAACCATTTGGAGGACAAGGTCAAGCTGGCCTCAAAGAAACTAGGAGTGCTCAACAGGGCGAAGCAGTACTTCACTGCCGGGGCAACGACTTCTGCTTTATAAGGCACAAATTCGGCCCCACATGGAGTACTGCTGTCACCTTTTTGCCGGAGCGCCTGCATACCAGCTTGGCCCCTTCAACTCATTGCAAAGACGGGCGTTGAGGCTCGTCGACAATCCCATACTCACAGGTGATGTGGAACCTCTCAGCCTCAGAAGGGACTTTGCCTCGCTGTGTGTGTTCTACCGCCTATACAATGGTTTGTGCTCAGATGAATTGTTTGACATGATGCCCACCGCTGCATTTTATCATCGCACCACTCGCCATAGGCAGGGAATTCATCCTCATACACTGCGACCGGAAATGGTGCGCACCGTGCGTTTTGAAAGGAACTTCATCCCACGCACGCTCAGGTTGTGGAATGAACTTCCTGCCGTGGTTTTCCCAAGCGACTACAATATGGGGTTCTTCAAGAAGGGTATTAGAAGGTATCTACAGGGTCGGTAGCACGATTGTGATGCCCCTGGTGTTGCAAACGTCCATAGGCCACGGTAACCACTTCCCATCAGGTGGGCCGTGTGCTTGTCTACCACCTAAGTGGCATAAAAAAAAAAAATGTATGTTATGTAGTTATTGAATCATCTCATCTCATCATATACTGATTCTGGATTCTGATATTTCTGGTAAGAATTTATAATTACCTACTAATACTTTTGACTGAAATAAACCATTTTGGTATAACCGACTTAGAACTCCGCCTTACAGAATTTGCTGTCGGTGGGAAGACCAAAGGCTATTCCTGCTTTGTCTTCTACGCTGACGGCATAGAAACTCTGTGTTTGGAGGGTCGGCAGCACGAGTGTGCCTCCCCTGGTCTTGCACACGTCCATAGGCCACGGTAACCACTTTCCAATAGATGGGCCTTAATCGTCATTTAGTTATACTATTCCAACGAATTCGGCTATGTTTCTTATTTTTCAGAAATATTAACTATTTTAACTTGCAATTAATAATGAAATTGTAGTGCAATTGCGGATGACATAAATATGGTAACATTTAGATACTTTTGCAAAAATATCAAAGGAAAATCTTTTGAGGTTTTAAAATTTGCTATAAACAGAAACATTCATTGCATTTTATCAGTTTTGTATGATTTTTGTTTGCAACAAGAAATTCGGCATTTTTTTATGAAGAAAAATTGAGGCCAGGAACAAGTACGTCCTAAAATTGTGCAAATAATGTATTTTGATAAAGTTATGAAATTGGCGTTATTTTTTTTATGAAGAGGTTGTGTATTATTATTGGAAATGGAGTTTAAAATAGGAAAACACTAGAAAATAAATTTGGCCAGCTAAATTCAGAACTCCAGTCTATGAGCGGCGTAGCAGTTTGCATGCTACGAGTTTGATCATCTCGGGTTCGATACCCACTATAAGAGTGAATGTTTGTAAATTTTACCGGAAAATTACAAGATCCGCAAATTTATAATTTTCCAGGCAATTTATAAACTAGCCTAACCTAACCGAACTTGTTTTTGTATTTGACCAAGATAGGAAAAAGTGAATCGCTCAGGCGGGACTCGATTGTCTCCGATGTGATTGTCGGTAGATGGCTCCCACCATCGTCCTAAAGACGGTAGTATAGGAAAATTTGGATAGCTTCAGGCGTAACTCGGTGGCTCAGTGGTCAGAACATTCCCCATGTAAGGGAAAGATCACGGGTTCGAGTCCCGCCTGAGCAATTCACTTTTTCCTATCTTAATCGATTTGAAAAGTTAGCATAGTAAATGCTTCAAAATTTCATTCAATTATATGTATTTGTATTATTGTGAGTTTTTATTACATAAGTAATACTGGTGCATATTGGGAGAGGCCTATGTCCAACAGTGTACTGCAGTGGGCTAATTGATTGATTGATGTATTACGTATAAATTGAATAGGAAATTTATAAATATGCGTTTCTTGCTATTTTCCGGTGACAATACATATTTTTGTCTATTCACATTATATTAGGTGTTAGTTTTATGTTTCTTATGTAATCTATTGTATATATATGTTTCTTTCGTTGTCTTATTCACGTGGTTACATTTTCTTTGTGTCTTTTTCATGAGCTCCTCTCCACCCGTCTCCTTGGAGCAGGCCATTACACAAAATAATAACCAGTAGGTGCTTATTGTCATTATTCTAATTAATGTGTCCATTGTCTCTCTCATTATTTACTAAAAACCAGGGGGTAATATATTTATCCGTACCTATTCTAAAAGTTCTAAAACCTAAAGAACAAGCTATGCGTAGTTAATTTCATTCTATAAACCATCGGAAACCTAGAATATTTTATAGTTACCTAATCTTTAATCGAAGTACCTCGTAGGCCGCACTTGCTATGCGGTTTTACATAAAGGAAACTTTCTCGAACTTCATAGGTAGGTACTTATACAACAATCAAATCACGCGAACAATTTCAATACTGTACAATTTTCACATAACGCATAAATTAACTATTGTCAAACTAATTTCCTTCCTATAAAAGTGCACAAAATGTTGGCAACTCCCACCATTTTTCCGGTGGGGGCATTGGCAATAGGCGCCGGCGCACCGCGGAAAAAAGTAAAAACATCGTATCGTTAGTCATTAATAACAACGCAAGCGCAGAGCGCACTTTTTTCCAACCATTTCTAATTCTAACACCGTCACGAGCGCACGTGTTTCAAAAATTTATCATTCCTTTTTCAAATTTAAAAATCGAACCGCAGCACTTTTACCGCGTTTTTATTGGCCGTTACGATGATTAATAGTGATGTTTATGAATCGTTAGATGTCGATACGTACCGTCGCGTAATTTGAGCTTAATAACTTGATTTGTGCGTGGATGGAGTGTAATGATAATTCGTGTAAAATAATGATGATGACGCGTGTTGTCTGCTGTGTTTTAATTGTATTGTTGGCGATTTTAATGGACAATTGTGATGGTTACAGCCCTAGAGGTAAGAATAAGACTTATTGTATATTTCTTTCGCTGATTATGAAATTAGGAGAAGTACCTGAAGATATGAATTGTGTACCACAATGCTGATAAAATGTTCAACATAATTTTCAACGCGAGGTGTAAAAGATAATGTCACTAAGTGATCAGGATTCGAACCCCGATTGTGAGCTTGACTTATTAACCACTAAACTACCTATGCTCTATTATGTCAGAGTTTAATGACACCAGTTTACAGTAATGACTTTTTGATTGTATATTCCGCCGATGTTATAGAGGGGTTAGCCTAAACCGGTAGGGTTATGTCATGTTAGGGTCATGCCCTTACAACTTGTACCTTACTGACTTTTCCGGGAAGATGTTTCCGGGCGGATAGTAAAGTGAATATTCTAAGTTCCAACTAGGTACAAAGTAGTGTTACATAATTATAAATTACGGTTTCGATTACGGCTGCTTTTGTGGATTTTTGGCGCCAAATTATTTTTACTTTGAGGATGTAAGGGGTATAAAATAAAGAGAAGAATTTACATGACTCGCATGACGCATGCAAATGAAATTTTGAAACTCACTTGCAATCTTGCTCAGAAAAGCTCCTGAATCCTTGATTTCGGCTAAAGGCCTTCTATACCCAGAGCCGCCCCCGAGGACCTTTCTTCGAATACTTTTATTTTCTTTTTAAAAGAATATAAGCGTAGCGCTAACAGAATGAATAAAAAATAAATATTAGATATATTGTACATAGTGATAGATCTAGACCCAAAGTGAGCAAACTTTACTAGCTTGTGTTAATATTATTATACATTCATACATATACATACATAATTACTTGTAGATATATATCTAATTACTTTTTCATTCGATCCTGGCGCGCATTGGGAGAGGTCTATGTCGAGCAGTGGACTGCAGTGGGCTAATTGATTGATTGATATAATTACATGTTGAAAATAGAAGCACCCAAACCAATGCATCAGTGTTTTTTATACCTATGAAATGGCAGACAAGCACACGGCCCACCTAATGGAAAGTGCTTACTGTGGCCTATGGACGTGTGTAACGCCAAGGGAGTCACAATCGTGCTGCCGACCCTGTAACCATAGAGAGTTTCTTTGCCGTCAGTGTAGAAGACAGAGCAGGAATTAGCCTTTGGTCTTCCCACTGACAGCACAAAAACTCTCCAGTGAGCTTTGGCTACCCTACTTACCGCCGGGAACAATATTATGGCCGCGGTATTCTGTACTCTGGGCGGAGGTACTTGCCCAGTCGGACTCTGACTCCGACGGAAATACCATTGTGTCCTACCTCGTACAAAATGTGTCAATAAAACCAGAGATCTCCTTCTAAGATTCTATCTTAGCAGTTAACGCTCTACTTCTTCTCCACAGAGCTCGTCTTCTGGTCAACCATAAGCATTAAAGGCTATTCAAGTTCAATTCCCAGGCCAGTCATACCTGCCACACATAAGTCACGTAATCAAAATTGGCAAAGCACTTTCTCCGTTGTCAATTTCGGTGATGAGGAACTTTTTGCGGTATTAGAATGCCACATTGCGGTCGAGAGGAAGCAGGTTCGAAGCCCACACAGTGGTAAAAATATATCCGTGAACCCACACCCAGTAGAACAATTTAAGGTAGTTAAAGAGATTAATATAATTCGTGTTGCCTATTGGTTGCTCGAAGTCATTATAAAAAGCTTTCCTTTTCCTTGAGATACATTTAAGTTTGTTTTTCCAAAAGCAATCTTTGAATGAAACTTTGAAGGATTTCCAATGCTAAGTTTTTAAATCAATTAAGATAGGAAAAAGTGAATCGCTCAGGCCTAAGACCACGGTAGTATAGGAGAATTTGGATAGCTTCAGGCGTGGCTCGGTGGCTCTGTGGTCAGAGCATTCCCCCTGTAAGGGAAAGATCGCGATTCACTTTTTCCTATCTTAATCGATTTGAAAAGCAATCTTTTCTTATTTGTGAACCAACTAGTTCGATGGCGGCGGCTCTAATAATGATGAATAATCTAAACTTAACAGTCTTGATATCAGACACATGATCGCTCTTTCCTCCACCAATTGGGTCATTAAAAATTCATCTATGGGCAAAAGTGTGGCCCGCTGGCCTGACTTTGAGTAGCCTCGGTGTAAGAAATGTAGGTACTAGGCCTTACTATAAAACATCCTTGAGACTCAAGCCAATGTCACCGGCAAGTAAGAGTGTCAGTGTGTAAATTCTCAGAAAAAAGTGTCACCATTACAGACGCCGATACTTTTTTATTTTATACTACTAAGGTGGCAAACAAGCACGCGGCCTGTTGGAAAGTAGTTACCGTGGCCTATGCACGTGTGCAACACCAGGGAAGTCCCACTCGTGCTACCGACCCTGTTAACACAGAGAGCTTCTGTGCCGTCAGTATTGAAGACAAAGCGAGAATAGCCTTTGGTCTTTCCACTGATAGCACAAAAACTCTCCAGTGAGCTCTGGCTACTCTACTCACTCACCCCCGGGAACACAACACGAGGTTATTATAGCCGCGGTATTCTGTAGGGCGGAGGTACCTCCCCAGTCAAACTGCTCAGTTGGACGGGAATATCGTCGTGTCCTAATGTTACAAGGGTGGCAATCAGCTTGACGGACTCATCAGATGCTCTTTCTCGCCCACTTAAAAGACCCGTGCCTGAAGGAAGAAGGAAACATTTGTGTTGGTAAGGAATTCTACGATATTATGGTGCGGAAAAAAGAGACACCGAACTGCTTAGTTCAGGGATAGGCAAAGTGTGGCCCGTGGGCCAGCTCCGGCCGTCGGAAGCATTTAATCCAGCCCGCGGACGGTCCTTCGTCATCAATAGCATTATTTGACGGGCCAGGAGTATAAAGTAAATTCCGGTGACACAGTAGCTATTATATATATATTAGTATAGCTAATATTGTTAATCTATCACTTATGCAAGGACACTTCCCCACTAGATTAAAACAATCAGTCGTCAAACCAATACATAAAAAGGGTGATACTAGTGATATGAACAATTATAGACCGATTACTCTGGTTCCTATCTTATCTAAAATATTCGAAAAAATAATGCACGACAAACTATATAATTTTCTAGAGAATAATAATATTCTCAAATCTGAACAAAATGGTTTCAGAAAAAACCATTCGACTACCTTAGCATGTTTTCAACTTACAAAATTAATTACTGACAATCTCAATAAGAAAAACAGTGTAGTTTCAATATTTCTAGACATGTCCAAGGCGTTCGACTATGTGAACCATAAATTATTACTACACAAGCTTGAGAGATATGGAATCCGCGGAATAGCACTGGATTGGCTCAAAAGTTACCTAAGTAATCGCTATCAATGTGTAGAAATACTTAGCATATCTGGAAAATCAGACTTTCAATTACTAAATAGTTCTGGAGTACCGCAGGGGAGTATCCTTGGCCCCTTGTTGTTCATTTTGTACATAAATGACTTACCTGATGTGACTGAACATAACTGCGTACTATACGCTGATGACATTACTGTAATTATAGAAGACAATAATAAAAATGACCTAGAGCATAAGGTGAACAAAGCGTTGGATAATATGGTTAATTGGTTGGATTGTAATTACCTAAAAGTTAATTTTAATAAGACACATATGGTACAATTTCTGACTTATAATAGCAAACCTACTAAGCTTAATATACAATATAAAGACAAAATAGTCGAAGAACTAGATGCAACTTCATTTCTGGGAATTACTATTAACAAACATTGTAACTGGAAACAGCATATTGAAAATGTTTGCCTAAGTTTGGAGAGGTTTGTTTATGCACTATATCGTTTGAGCCAAATATCAAGTAAAGAAACTGCTCTCAATGCATATCACGGATATGTCTCGTCAAAATTAAGATATGCACTCATAATATGGGGCAATTCTGTAGAGGCCAACCGACCATTCATTGTTCAGAAAAAATGTATACGAGCAATATTTGGCTTACAGCAAACAGACAGTTGTAAGGAATATTTTAAAAAGTACAATATACTACCACTGCCTAGTCTGTACATCTTTGAGATTTGTGTTTTCGTACGCAGTCATATGCATCTATTTTGTAAGCACAATGACGCCGTAGTTAGAGCGAGTAGGCATATTCATAAGCTATTAATTCCTAAACAAAGAGTGAATGTATTTAGTCAAAATGTATATTGTATGGCAATACATATTTATAATAAGTTACCAAATAGCCTCAAAGAAATTAATACGATCAATGCATTTAAAAGAAAACTCTTTACATTACTAATGGATAAATGTTGTTATTCTATTGACGAATTTTTAAATAATGTTAAATTGTGATATTTGTCATTATTTTTTGCATGATAATGTTTACAATAATTTTAACTATCGAATAATTTAATTTTAATTTTAAGACATATTTTTGTACGCCACACATTGGTAGAGTATGGCTTGCACCTAGAATGTAAAACATCTAAAAACTCTGTACCCACTCACCCATATTCTGACAAATAAACCATCAAAAAAAAAAAAAAAAAAAAAAAAGACGCCCTGACGGGAGCTAGTGACCACCCTAGGAGTGAAAGTTCTCTCGCTTACCGCCTTGCTCACGGCGACGCATGGTGCGTATGCTGGGGCCGACGCCGCCGCTTTCTTATGCGAGCAAACAATGCTCGTGAAGAAGACGGCGGTGCGGGAAGACTGGGGAACAAATAATGCATTTTAGTCGGTGCAAGTCTGACATAAACTTTTCCACCGGCACGGGGGGTTATCCATCTGGCCCTCCATAGCTTTAACTTCTGGCCCTCCAACAGAAAGTTTGCACATCACTAGCTTAGTTCTTTATGGAGTTGCTTGCTCTATATGAGGGAGTCATCTAAACCCCTGTTGTTCTGTACCGAAAAGAAGATTGCAGGACTAATTAACGAACAAAGCTCTGGTACAAAATTACCCATCGAAGTTTGGGGATTAGACGGCCATCGTTCCCGTAAAAGCCAAAGTCAAGAAGAAGGGAAAGATCTCGTACAATGGATTCCAAAGTGCAAGCTTCAGGTGAAACGGGAACCAAAGTTGAGATGATGATCCAACCAACGTGTATGATAAGTAATACGTATATGAATACATAGGAAGCTGTAAATTATCAGCTTCACAATAAATACAATAGACAAACATAACCACCATAAACCTGGTATACACACAACTAATAACAGTCCAATAGCAAACTATACAAATGCAAAGTTTCACTTCTCCAATCTCAATATTTATATCGGCCCGTTGCCGCCAAACGAGCGGTTTTCCCTTCGAATGGTGTAGGACCATCGCGTAATAACCACCTGATCTGACAGCCGACTTGTCAAACACTGCCATCACTTGCATAAAGTTCGATATTGCCGAGCTTGGCACAATAATGTTTTGAAAATGCAATAAAGAATAACGAAACAAAGACTATCAGCCACATGCACAGGATAAAACAGAATAAATATCCTATCTACCGGCTTAGCGTCGGTAGCTTAGTGGTTAAGTAGTCGGCCTTACGATCGAGAGGTCCCCAGTTTGAACCTGGCTATTACACTACCGACGTGAACCCACTCCTAGCACAAGCGATTTAGCTTAGTTGGAGGGGTTAGAGGGAATATTAGTCATTTCGGATGCTAATATTCTTCGTTCAAAAAAAAACCTTGGCTATATTTTGCTTGACCTCAAGTCGCTTATCGGTTAGATTACTTATCGCTTATTGGTTAGACATAATCTATTTTTGGTTTTAAAATTCTCCACTGCCTCCGAAGACACACCCTCAAAAGACATTAAAAATCGCATACCTGCGCATATAGTCTAAATATATTTTGTGACGTATTTGTGGTGAAGATATCTAACTATAGATACAACAATGGGGTAAGTTAAGTTAGAATCCATGGAGTCGTGTGTATCTTAGCAGGCAATCATCTTAATTTATATGCTGCATATCCATTGCCAGACAGTTAGGTCTCCTTGATCTCGTCCCGGGATCTAAATCAGACTATCAAAAAACAGTGTCCTTTTCCCGATTGCAGCCGTATCTACGTGATTTGCAATGGTAGGCTATGCTTACCTACGCTACGGTTCTAGTTTATCTAACTACACCATTTATTATTTTTATATTATTTTATTACTGTCTATCCCAAGATTGCTTGGCAGAAATCACTCCCAGCGATTGTACATTAAACAGTATACATGCTACCTACGAGTCCTACTGTACGAACTTGCCTTGATGCTGTCGTACAACCGGCTTGATTGATCTTGATGTATTGATAAATGATAAATCCTTGATGATTGTAAAATATTTATTGCTTGCTAAATACACGAGTTTTACAGCGCGACTTGTTTGCGACTGACTTTATGATCATTTACAATAAGGCAATCAAATCTGCTGACGCGTTAACATGTGCGGTAATTGGACCGTACACCTACTGTAAATCTTCTGATATATACAATAAAGAACTATCTGTTTGTCCGTCTGCAACCGCTCGACGTCAGATTACCAAAATAGTTGGAACAGAACTGATAACACTGCCTGAAAAAAAAACACCAATCAAACTCAAAATCAACAGTACCCCTAGCACGAACAAGTATCGTACCTAATCGTATAGAGAGAACTAAGCAATGCAATTAGCCGCCTGCTTACTGTGAACCTGTGTGTTTGTGAAGCCGGCCAATCACAATGCTTCGTACTCCTAGCACGAACAACTATCGTAATCGTATCGTACACGTATTGAGAGAATGGATTCGTTTCGATTCGATTCGATTGGCCGGCCTCACATACACAGTACTGTAGGCAGGCAGCCAATCATAATACTCCATTCTGTCAATACGTTTACCAGGGGTACAGATATTCTTGTTTACTACATTCAAAGTACAAAAGTATCGTCTGTCAATAAAATTAATAGAATTTACTACATAAAGATGTGATTTTTAAACTATTACAATAGGTGCTTAAAAGTGTAGTAATGGTGGCAGATTCTCACTCTCAATTTTATTGTAAGTTGTTATCTGAAACACTGTAATTAATGGCAATTGAAACAGAGTGGCCATGAGGCGTACTAGTTACTCGGGCAGTAACACTGGTCAACACTAGTTATGCCACACCAACTTTGATAAAGTTCTCAGAATACTTAAAGGCTTGGCTTTATAGGCTTCTGTTCAGAGAGATGCATGGGGGTTCATGCGTATAGGTATACAAGTATGGTTCTCAATGACGATGGGTCCCTATAACGAGAATCCTGCAGACTTCCCAAGGGGTCGCATGATGTATGACAAACTAAATCGAAGTTAATTTTTTGTCCACCAGCTTCCCTTTCGAAATTTTTACCGCACTGCAAAGGGAACTATTAGGAGAATCTCCCTAGTTCATAAATACATATATAAATAATTCCCTAGTTCCCATTCCATTATCTCTTTGACACAAACTCTGATAGGCTGAGTTCTGTTGTTTCATTCATCATCATCACCATATCAGCCGCACACAGTCCACTAATGAACATAGGCCTTTCCTATGGACTTCCAGAACGACCGATTTTAATCAGCCCGCATCCAGAGCTTCCTGGCGACCTTGACCTTGGTGACCACGTACGGGCAAACGTAGTGTTGGACGCACATATGGCCAGGTGGAAGGACAATCTCATTTGTTTCCATAATCATACAAAATCCATGGACATCCTATGCGGTAAGCTCTTAAACCGCAACATGGTGTTGAAAACAGTTAATTTACATTTGTATTGAGATGGTAAAGAATAATATTTGCACAGAGTATCTTCTTAAACTGCCGAAGATTACAGGCCTTGCGATTTACAAAGATGGTTAATTAGTAATAAGACAGAACAATTGAACACATTTGGACTTTGGGATAAAAAAGTTTCTTGGAAATAGACATAACTATTAAAAAAAATAGAGACGGAAGTAGAATTGCAATTTTTATCTGACAGAATCCCAGACAGAATAGGGACGAGGCAGGGGGAGGTTAAGTCGGATCCGAACCGACTAAGCCGCACGCCGTCTGTGTGTCGTTGTGCTAGGCCGAAGGTGAGGTTGTCTCGCGACATATCGCTCGCATCCCGGCTGACCCAGGGCCATTCCTCTTGGTCTGGCCCACCTCGGGTCTTCCATCGCCAGTACCTGTCTCTGAATCGTCTACGTACACCAGTGAGCCGGTCAAGACACAGTCTATGCAGGTGGGGCATACGAGACACGGGCTTGACCGCATGTGACTGCGAAGCCCCCGTGCAGTCCAAGGCGCACTTGGTTTCATGTGCCCTATGTTCTACCTCCTGCACCAGGGACGATCTAAATAAAGCCACTGGCAGCGCGGTCGCAATGACAGAATTCTACTCTCGAATAATTAAACGCGTAAAAGTGAATCATTGACACATATTATAAGAGCGAATCGCGAAACACGATTCGTAATTCAGCAATCAAAATAGTTTTTATACCTACCAGCAATGCCAGACACCTAAGTTATCTAAATTTCTTTCACAAAAAGAACTAGGTACATACATTTAAGGCTAACAAATTTCTTTTTACAAACTAGGTTTAGTTAAATGGATTTTTTATAAATAAACTTCAACTTTAGTAGTGTAGAAACTTACCAAGATGTTACGAGAGTTCACAGGCCAGTATACTAACCAGTATCCAAGGCTATTAATCAACCTTTGTACTAGAAATGGGCCGAGTACTCGGTTGGTACTCGGTACTCGGCGCACTCGGCGGGTTTTTTGATACTCGTACTCGGCCGAATAACTCGGTTTTAATGCCGAGTATACTCGGTTTAGGTCTCTCTCCATTCCTGGCCTTAATCCCATTATTTGGGGTCGGCTCTCCTAGTTAATCTTCGCCAGGACACTCGGTCCCGGGTCGTCTCAGGTGGTATTCGCCTCTTCTTCAAGTCCTTATTGACTGTGCCCATCTATGTTTGTCGGGGTCTTCCTCGCCTCTTAGGTGATGAGCTCATGTCTAACACTCTTCTTGTCATGTGGTCAGGTGATCGACGCATGATATGCCCGTACCATCGTAGTCGGCTTTCCGTGACCTTTTCAGGGATAGGTTTTACCCTAAAGCTGCCCCGTATGTAGGTGTTACGTATACGGTCTGACAGTGTCACCCCGCCGGCCCAGCGCAACATTTATAATACTCGGTTTAGGTAAAGCAATATATTTAGGTAGATATAATTAAAACAACGGGGTATATATTACTAATTTAGGAAAGCTTCGACAATCTCTATTATGATAATGAATGAGTTGTAATGAAACAAAATTAGGAGAATGTTAACAAAAATAATCAATATTTAAAATTTAATAAAGGTACGTTATGATGTAGGAACACAAGGCTCTCTGAACGTTCTGGTAACAGCTTATTCCTTTTTTCTTCGTTTGACGTTACCAACCTCTGAAAACAGTCGCTCGCAGGTGCACATAGAAACCCTCGTGCTAAAGGTGCCAGCTTTGGATATCTAGTTTGGTGCCCTGCCCACCACTAGTAAGGACTTTTGTCTTTTGCCAACAAAATTTCCTAGATGAAAGGTGCGGGCGGGGTGTACCAACGCGAGCCGGACGCTCGTGCCGCGCGAACCTGTTTGTACTTGTTTACGCGCCCGAAATGAGAATTTGATTGAACAGAGTTACTCGGCCGAGTACTCGGTTGGAAAAAAAATTAACCGAGTAAAACTCGGTACTCGTTACTCGGTAAAAGTGCTACTCGGCGCATCTCTACTTTGTACTTATAAAGGTACATACTCATTAACAGGAACGTGGGTTTTCATCGATTTAAATATATAAGTTTCTATCTTTTTTTTACTTTTTTATAAAGGACACGTCAATTTGACTTTACCTTGCCTGATGGTAAGCTGAAGGCAAAGTCTCAGGAAAGAGGGCCCCCAATTATATACACGTGTCATGTTAACAATGGTGGCACTCAGCTTGACGGCCTCATCAGATGCTTTTTCACGCCCCGCTTAAAGGAAACGGGACTATAGGAAGAGGGAAACACGTGAGCTGGCAAGGAATTCCAGGTCTTAATGGTGCGACAAAGGAAAGAGTCACCGAACCGCTTGGTTCTTGAAGGAATGTTCTGCACCGTATGCGGGTGACACCTATGTCCTGCACGTGTCGTCCTGTGTAGGAAAGGAGAGGGTGGGACTAATTGGAATAGCTCTTCAGAACATTCACTATGGTAGAGACGGTAAAATACTGAAGCAACATCTCTACGCATCTGCAGAGGCTCGAGGGTGTTTTGTCACCGCCATACGTAGATAATAAATGACCGATTATACTACCTCCGCCTTACCCGTGACCGGTTGGACTATATTTTAAAAAGTGGTGACTTGTCGTTACTCCTCTCCTAAAAAGTGATGCTACAAGCTAGCACTTTTATAATTCCAATACAGCTCTTTATCATTCAAAGGTTGCTTTACCAAAAAAAGGTACAGCACTCACACATGGGCAATTACTTAATTTTAATCACAATACACCTGATTGACCCCCGTTGTTTCCAATATCTGTTAACTACGCCGCTCAATTATGGCGCCGCACGAGTTCGTTATTGGATAACAAAATTACTATTGAAGAAGTCGGAAAAAAACTCAACACTACATTGTTTACCGCCTGTCCACCATTGTTGTACGCCGAATTACCAAATTCATTGTCACTGTTACATTTATTACGAAACGAAATGTTTGCTAGGAAAGCTGCGGTGCAAAAACAGCGCCCGCGCATTGGACTCTGTGACGTCACAATAGATCAATTTCTCGATTTGTATCATTCCACTTCGGGCCGGCGATTCGTACTGTATCGTGATCGATGGTAATAATTTTATTATTTTTGATGATTTGGGTTTTAGAAACTGGTGGCTGTGTGAAATGTGCAGTTGCTTTTATTTTATTGTTTATGTGATTGTTATTTGGATTTTGATACGTTTTACGTCTGAGCTCGTTTATATTGATGTTAAGGTTTTTGATATTTAAATACGGTAGCATTGGTATTCAAATATTATCCCCTATGAGTAATGGTGTTGGTATTAAATTATAAAGGTTCATAAGCTGCGAGTACAATTGGATCAGACGGATCATATAATAACATAAAAATCTAAGATATTAGAATAGTTTGCAGACCTTTTAGACCTAAAGATCGCTCAAAGAAAACCGAGGGGTAGGGCGAAATTATGTAATGGTCATCGCGCGATTCAGAGATGGCATGCACAACTTTACAACGTCTATGCAAACATTGTAATAGCGGCATCGTATCTAGTGAGCATGAATGAGTACACTGATCATAGATTCGTATGTGTAATATTTGCGAGAATTTGCGATGATCACTTTGAATTGAAGAGAGTGATTATGACGCGGAGATGGTAGCACGATGAGGCTTGTGTTCCTTCGAGACAAAACATTACCACACGCAGATATTATTTTAGTTGATTTGATTCCGAAATAACCTCTTCACCTTACCGCTACCGTTATCTCAGAAAGATAGATTTTTCTGTCAGCGCCCGGTTCTAAGTGGATCCCACCTTCGGTCTCCAAATCAATAGAATTTATTTGTTTCTACGAAATAGCCGATTTTGTTGAAGAATTAGACGCACTTTCACACGTTGGAAGTAAAGTGCAATCCGTTCGATTACCGGGCTAGTTAATTAAATTACTAAAAGTACATTAGGACAAACGAGGCAAAATAGTTGATAGTTATAAAGTGTCTGTGCTGCAGGCCGGATTGGTTTGAGAGAAAAAAGTATAATTCCTAATTGAATCTTGGAAGTGAAACTACTTGACTTAAGTTTTTCATTTTTGTTGGTAACTCTCTAAAAGCTTGAAACTTTGTGTTTCTTTTATACTGCTTTGTCAGTGAATAAGCTTGCCTGCGTCTCGTTATGTGGTTACCCATAGGTGTTTACAAACTCCTGGGCGTTTCGAGCTCAAGCCAAACATTCCCTGCGTGAGGTACCTGCCACCTTTGGTGTCTATGTAGGTACGAGTTTTACAACTTACATACGGTTTGTACCATGTAGTTTACTCCAAGTTGGGATTTTACCAGAGAAATTAATTACGTTCAAGTCTAACCGGATTCGAGCGTTTTGTCAATTAAAGTCATTGCACGTGAATAATAATTCGGTTACTTTAGGATAACTTACACTTTCCAGGAGGGCCAGACTGAGAGGGATGGCTCTGGGCCAGCCGGGTTACGAGGTATATATGTCGATGACAACATCGCATTCGGCCTAGCACAAACGACGACTCACAGACGGCGTGCGGTTTAGTCGGTTCGAGTCCGTCATAACCTCTTCCTCTGGCTCTAGAGGGAGGGGTATTCGTGGGGTTCTCACACTTCAAACACACATGACAACTATCAGCTTTAGTCTCCTCGTGACTATAAATGCAGAAAGCACTCGAAACGTCGGGATTCTGATCCTGAAATTATTTGTATTCTATCCTGTTTTTTTTTTTGGTTGAATTGTATTTATTTACTGTTAATTCCGTTCGTAAAAATCTCTTGAACTGCTAATAGTTTCAGTTTTAAACTGTTCCTACAGCTGAAATCTTTTGTCGAACCATATCAGCGTATCTACAACGACACTCAGTCCTGAATCACGATATTATTCATTTACGTTGAAAGATTGTTAATACCAATCTGTGTTCAGCATTAGTTATGAATCAAGATTTAGGTCTGGATATCGTTCTAGAAAACAGACCTAAGTGAACTTACATGTGTGTATGTCATATATAAGCATTTCTTTATTTCTCATTTAGGCCTGCCCCTCTAGACAAGTGGCAATTCGCTAGCTGGTGTTTGGTGGAATAGAATGACGAATATATGGATGTTGACGTATCTGACAGTCGTTAACGCATGTCATAAACGTCAAATCCCATACATTCGTCATTTTTCTTTTTCTTTAAAAAGAATATTAGCAACCGACATTATCGAAATTACTAATATTCCCTCTAACCCCTCGAATTAAGCTAAATTGCTTGTGCTAGGAGTGGGTTCACGTCGGTAGTGTAATGGCCAGGATTCGAACTCGGGACCTCTCGATCGTAAGGCCGACTCTTTAACCAATAAGCTACCATCAAACGCCGGCCAACGAAAAGTCTAGAGGGGCTGATGCCATGGTGTAGATCACTTTTATATATAGTACTTATTACGTAAATCTACTTCTTATACCTACACACTATTGCGTATAGGAATAAGTTGTAGATACTGACCTATTTAGTCTGAAAACATTTTCATGCTCTCTGTGAATTTCCACCAGAGGGGCGAGACGAGACGAGGCGAGGAGAGAATTGAAATTTGTATGGCAAATTTTCAATCCTCTCCCAGCATATCTTTGGTGGAAACAGTGTGGGTTGACGAGAATATGCGAGGCGTGAATTGAAATATTTGTTTGTGCAAAAATTAACCGTATTGGTTCCGATTTAGAGTATAAATCACCTTCAAGGTGATTTTCCGCCAGAGTGGCTAGGCGGGGCGAGGCGAGTAGAGAATTGAAATTTGTATAGCAAATTTTCAATCCTCTCCCAGTGCATCTTTGGTGGAAACAGTGTGGATTGACGAGAATATTGACGCCTAATTTTTATTCGGAGTTTTCGGCATTGACGCTAGAATAAAGTTATATCACTCGGGGCTGCACACGCTCACCGAATGCCCGGCGTTTGAGACGCCGAGGCGGGAGCTTTTGGCGGCCCTGGGGGTGAGAGTGCTCACGCTCTCCACCCTGCTCGCGGCGATGGTCCGCTGCGTGGATGCGTGGGCGGCCAGCGCCTCCTTCTGCGAGCAGGTCATGCTCGCGAAGGAGACAGCAGAGCGGGCGCGGCGCGATGAGAGAGAAAGGCTCGCTGACATCGCTGCACGCGCCCGAAGGCGGCTCGGGCGTCGGAGGGCGCAAACTGACCTCCGCCCCCCATGAGCGCGGGCCTGAGGGTGACGGGTGGAGCCGCCCGACACCCTAGCAGAAGCAGGCCACGGCGGCGACTCCCCACACCGGGGTTGAGTCGGGGACCACGTGGTCCCCCCCTTCCCGAGGAGGGCCAGACCGAGAGGGATGGCCCTGGGTCAGCCGGGGTGCGAGGGATATGTCGCATGACAACCTCACCTTCGGCCTAGCACTACGACCCAGAGACGGCGTGCGGTTTAGTCGGTTCGAGTCCGACATAACCTCCCCCTCCGGCTCCGGAGGGGTGGGTATCCGTGGGGACTTCCCGCACGTAAAAAAAAAAAAAAGAATAAAGTTATATCGAGCATTGTGTGTGAGCTGTCTAAAATACATTTATATATATGACGCATATGGCAATTTTTAGTGGAAAAGGGTCAGTGCGATTTCAATTATCTTCTCGCCTCGTCTCGTCTCGCCCCTCTGGTGGAAAAGCACCTTTACTTACAGTTTTAAACGCGACCGCGTAACGCGTCTCATTGGAAAGTTTTTCAAGGAATCGGTAATTTTTAGTTGTTCTTATTAGGTTATTTCATTTTGTCAGTTAAATAATTTATTGTTATTGTAACGTAACGATTGATAGCTTTCTCAGTTTGTTACAGAACCTAATTTTTATTATTGTATATATCACAATTAAATAGATAATATTAGAGCGATCTGAGCGATCTGAGTATAAATTTCTTTATTTACCATATTATAACATTGTAGTACAACAAAATCTTATTGAAAAGTCATTGATTATACGTGTACATTTCTACAATGCGAAATTGGTTGAGGTGCTGCATTCCTAAGTAGGTTATTGCTAACCTGTGATAAGGATTGCAGTTCGGATCTCCATCTTTAAAGATTACAAAGTCCATATCCACGTTTTGCTAGGTACGCTAAGAAGCTTTGTAGCTTAGCGGTAAGCGCTTCGACTGTAAGTCCTTATGGTTTTAGTTAGTACCGGATTCATATGGTATGGTATCGTATGGTATGTTCTTTTTACCTTTTTCTATGTATATAACGAAGAAAAAAGAAAGAAGAAGTTTTCACTTCTGCCGGCACTCCCGGAGTGCAACCCGTCTTTTTTTAATATCAATTAGGTGGCAGACATGCACACGGCCCACCTGATTGGAATTGGTTACTGTGGCCTATGGATGTATGCAACACCAGGGGCGTTATACTCGTGCTGCCGAACCTTTTTTTTTTTTTTTTTTACGTGCGGGAAATCCCCACGGAGGATACCCACCCCTCCGGAGCCGGAGGGGTAGGTTATGTCGGACACGAACCGACTAAACCGCACGCCGTCTGTGGGTCGATGTGCTAGGCCGGAGGTGAGGTTGTCTTTTGACATATCCCTCGCACCCCGGCTGACCCAGGGCCATTCCTCTCGGTCTGGCCCTCCTCGGCAGGGGGGACCACGCGGTCCCCGACTCGCCCCCGGTATGGGGGGGCGCGCATCGCCCTACGATGCGCGCCGCCGCCGTGGCCTGCTTCTGCTAGGGTGACGAGCGGCTCCACCCGTCACCCTCAGGCCCGCGCTCATGGGGGGCGGAGGTCGGTTTGCGCCCTCCGACGCCCGAGCCGCCTTCGAACGCGGCCAGCGATGTCCGCGAGTCTTTCTCGCTCGCTGCGCCGCGCCCGCTCTGCTGTCTCCTTCACGAGCATGACCTGCTCGCAGAAGGAGGCGCTGGCCGCCCACGCATCCGCGCAGCGGACCATCGCCGCGAGCAGGGTGGAGAGCGTGAGCACTCTCACCCCCAGGGCCGTCACAAGCTCCCGCCTCGGCGCTTCAAACGCCGGACACTCGGTGAGCGTGTGCAGCCCCGAGTCCACGCTCGCGTCGCAGTGATGGCACTCGGGCGTTGGCTCTATGCCCATCAGATGCAGGTACCGCCCGAAGTTACCGTGTCCGGTAATGACCTGCGTCTGACGGTACGAGAGGCCACCGTGTGGCCTCTCTAGCCACTCCCCCATGATGGGTCTTACCGCCGCAATCACGGCGTGCCCTGTGCTACCGACCCTAAAGAAACCTTCTAATGCCCTTCTTGAAGCCATGCCTTTCTTGTAGGTACGTTAAAATTAAGTATCGGTAACTCAGTAGTGAAGGAGTGGGCCTTACGATCTCAGGTTCGGATCCTGGCTATTACATTACCGACGTGAACCCACTTCTAATACAAGCTAGCCTTGGACACCACTTCCATCGGCCATTGGAGGTGCCAGCGATCAGCCCGCAAGGCATGTCCTCCACTGCACCCTCTGCTATTCAGAGGAACTCGAGAAAAACCTCCGAGCAGCACTTTTTAGGGCGCAGCGTTTCCCTCGGGAGAGGGAGAGACGCTGCTGTCCCCGTTGCCCAGGATGCACCCGTGTGGTTTTATTAGTACCTACCTATCTAAATCTATTACAGTCCAAGGAAAACTTTATCGATGTGTCCCGTAGCTCCAGATACTCCGCCTTCCGCATTCAGTAGTTTTTATCTAAAAATATATACTATATTAGCAACCTACATCATCGAAATTACTAATATTCCCTCTAACCCCTCCAACTAAACTAAATTCCTGGTGCAAGGAGTGGGTTCACATCGGTAGTGTAATGGCCAGGATTCGAATCCGGGACCTCTCGATCGTAAGGCCGATGACCCTTTAACGACTGAGCTACTGACGCTTCATCGCATATTGTGAGCGTATTCTTTTCGAATATGCGCACTGCACAAAATGCTTGTCCCGCGTCTAAGTTGAACTTACATTGTTAGGCGAACTGGAAATCAATATAACAGTCTTTTATACGCTTTTTCATTGTACAGTTTTTATCAAATCATTATATAATGGCTTTCATTACACATTTTGACAAAAACTATCAATTGTAGGCTAGTCCTTTCACACTTGTCCAGTATAAAAACAGCCAGACAATTGATACTTTAAATATCATGATCGCGTATGAACAAAGACAAGGTTTTTCACCCGGCGTTTCTTGCACATTACGACATGCGAGATGCTTGTGAATACTATTGTCAATGTTTTCCTTGATAGAACTGTTTGTTTGTGTATGTTGTTGAAATGTTAATGACAGTGCTCAGAAACCCTCACTGGTAAAACATTGAGTGAATGAACCTAGGCGCTGAAGTCGCTATTACACACACAAACTTAAGATTTATCTATATGAATGTCAAAAATACTACTTACATACACTCCTATAAATTCCGGATGGGGTAGGTAGAGATGTATAATGGGCCAATGCTTCCTTGTTATTGCTATGTTTATTATCGGATAGGGAACAAGCCCTATCCCTAACTCACCTCCTAGGACACCTACAGGAAGAGATGGAGTGGGCCTATCTACTTCACTGAGAATGAACTTTAACGAAAGATAAAACACAATTAGGTAGGTAAGCATGAAAACAGAGACTGTTACGCTATTTTTCTGAAATAATAGTAGCCTAAGTTACTCCTTATTACAAAAGCTAATTGCCAATAAAAGTCCCGTCATAATCGGTCCAGCTATTTCAGAGATAAGCCGGACAACAAACAAACAGACAGACAGACAAAAATTGAAAAAAATGTTATTTTGGTGTATGTATCGTATTATAATCATATACATTTAGTAAAACGGTTATATATTACAAACAGACACTCCAATTTTATTTGTATGTATAGATGTATAGATTATCTATGATAATAGTCGGTAACTAAAATACTAGCATCAAACAATGCCCTCTAACAAGCAGTCTTATTAGCAACTTTATCACAAACAATCACAATAAATCACTGCAAAATCCATTATCATCATTTACTTTTATTCAATTATTATGTGACAACTTATATTAACACTTAAAAACTTTAATGGAAAACGCACGCTATTTCTATTAGCGTGTTATTCTACACATAATAACATAACTATACATAATGGCAGCGTGTCGTGTATCATATATTATTTAATAGTGTAATTACCATTCAATTATTGCTTGCTTCGGGTTACTTAAGTAATTACTTTATCTGTGCAGGTATCGTGAAATGTATTATCGAGCTTTTAGACACTTATTGGGCTTTCTGAGATGGTGGTAACAGCTTCTTAGAACATGTATGTATATTAACATATTTGTAGATGATTTGGTCGTAGGATTCATGTAGATTTATAAACCAATGGTTTTGTTGATTTTCTACCCGACTGCGCCAGAAAGAGGGTTATGTTTTTCGAGAGTATGTATGTATAATTGTCTGGCACGCTCTATAGCCTGAACGGCTTGATGGATTTCAGCTTGAGAGGTGTTGTTAGATTCTTATTAACTATGAAAGTGACACTGGGTATATAAAAAAAAATGGCGGATTTTGGTAAAAAAAAATTCACTCAGGTTTATCAAGTGAAGTATCAAAATGAAGGAAATTAAAAGACGATTACAAAAATATATATTTCATAACTAAAAAGTATACAATAGAATAAACTATTAAAAATAAAAACCCGATTGATGCTGAAAGATCGAAACGCTTTACAGGCGGTAGCTATTTGCAAATCTCAAACCAGATGAAAATTAATGGGTACCGCCTGCTGTAAAGCTTGTTTCGATCTTTTCAGCATCAGTGAAGTTTTTATTATTAATAAAACTAGACAATGTTACTACTGGGATATCATAAAATCATATCTACAAATCGTTACACCTGAAAGAAAGACTGATGAGACTCTACCGCAGCTTTGCGTTGAAAGGTCAGAGTGCAGTCGCTCTCATAACCTTCAATATAAGCAAAATCTAGAGGTGAAAGAATAAGAGCAACCTGGACTCTGACGCGAAAGCTTGGGATGAAGATACCGGGAACAACACTATCGATCAAGATCAGACAAGCACACGGCCTAGTTGATAGCAAGTGGGTACTGTTGCGAATGGATGTGTGCCAAATCATGGCTGTTACACTCGTGTTGAAGATCGCTCAATCTTTTATGCTCTTTTTGAAAAACTCCATATTGTAGTGGCTTGGGAAAACCACAGTTGGAAGATTATAGATTTGTATACACCATCGCATCATGATCTTTTGGATTAAAGCTATTTTCAACTACATTTTTTTTAAGTGCGGGCAATCCCCACGTATACCTCCGGAGCCGAAAGGGGGAGGTTATGTCGGACTCGAACCGACTCAACCGCACGCCGTCTCTGGGTTGTAGTGCTAGGCCGAAGGTGAGGTTGTCATGCGACATATCCCTCGCATCCCGGCTGACCTAGGGCCATCGCTCTCAGTCTGGCCCTCCTCGGGACGGGAGACCACGCGATCCCCGACTCGTCCCCGGTGTGGGGTGGCGTGCATCGTCCTACGATGTGCGCCGCCGCCGTGGCCTGCTTCTACTAGGGTGAAGGGCGGCTCCACCCGTCACCCTCAGGCCCGCGCTCATGGGGGGCGGAGGTCGGTCTGCGCCCTCCGACGCCCGAGCAGCCTACGCTATTCTCACCTGCAGAATATTGCTGACCATAGGCTAATATAAACTATAGCCGTCGATTCAATTCGTCTTCACCGCATTCTCTCAATTCCAAATACCTCTTTCAAATCACCAGAAAATAACACTATTCATTTCCCCACATCTTTCTAACACCCTTAAGCTGTTAGATCTTCATAGATCTCGCTTCAGACAACAGTATTACCTACTTGTGTTACACGAAAAGCTCATAATTTACCGTCTGCTTTGCTCGGTGCGTGAGAAAGTAAAAGTATAGCCTTGACCGCAAAAGCTATTTATATGACACGAGTGTGTGGCATAACATATCATAATTATTAGACGAGGTGGCGTATTATCAGCTATTGTTATAACAATAATAGTCTAAGATATTCAGCGCTATCTAGACGTAAAGTAGTTCTACCTTGTTGGAGAGCCAGGGCTTCAAAGCGCGTTTTGAATATGCTCTGATGAAGAAGAAAGAGGGACTAGGTGTTCCTCTTTCTTCTCACTTGCACTGAGCGGGAATCGAACCCGTGACCTGCGACCGATAATTACGTTCAATGCAAACATTAAACAAAACATCTTCACAAATGCAAACAGTAGACAACTACAGACTTAACAAATGAATAACGCAATCTAAACAATCTGCTTTCAAGTAATTCTAGATGTCGGTTTCTCGACTTTCTCCCGAAGGTCGCGGGTTCGATGCCTGCCCGATGACACTGCGCCCGCGCAGCTCCATCGTTGCACAGATTACATAACATTGTTATTATATTGTTATAGTTTCGCTGTAATGTTTGAATAGTTTATCAGCAAGTGCATAGCCGGGCAGGGGCAGCACTAGTGGGACCGGTGCACGGAGGACAGAATATGATTAAGTACCTAGTCCTTCTCCACGGACCGGTGGGTGTCACTGATACTGCGACGACAATCCTCTTTTGATGAGGCCGTCAAGCTGAATACCACCATTGTTAACATGGTACGTGTATGTAATGGTGACCCTCTTTCCTGACACTTTGCTTGCAGCTTACCATCAGGCGAGGTAAAGCCAAATTGACGTGTCCTATAAAAAAAAACACCATCGATTTAGAATGGATTGTTCAAGGCGGGATCTGAAACTGTGACCAGTTCCTTCGTTTAACTACATGAACACATCTTGAATGGTCATGGACTTTAATATTGAGGCAAGTCCGTCCAATTTAAATCAATAGAAATAGTTGGTATACTAATTTTTTAAGTTAAATTTGCACCATCAATTTAGACCTGACAACTTCTGAGATACTGGACTTTCCTTTTTGAACTTATTAAGATTACTATCAGGCGAGGTGCAGTCAAGTTGACAGACTAACGAACAAAATATTTTTCTTATTTATAATACTAGGTATTGCCTGCGGTTCCATCTGCTTAAAATACCCACAAGAAATTGTATGAAGTTAAGATGTTTTCGGTCATCTCCGAATTCGTTCTGTGATCCATCCATACATTGACGACCTATCTGCAAATTCAGTGTAAATATTTGTATACATGCACGAATATGTCTATTTGCATTTGGTCAACATGAATATATATCTTTACAAGATAAAGCGTATAGTAATAAGTATGTTTATCCACCTTTTAGACTCTCTTCGTCTTCATCCCAGCGTTAATCCCAGTCGCATCCGAAGCTATCAACTTGGAGTCTGGGGTCCGCTTTTACCAGTCCAACTGCGGATTTGGCTAAACCACGACATTTTCTGTCAAGCGACTGCCATCTGACCTCCACAATCCAAAGGAGATATCGAAGCATTGCAGTTAGGCCACTTGTTGGACTTTTGAGGGCTCCAATTATCCGTAACGACTGCCATAGATGTTTGTATGGCAACCGGGACCGACGGCTTAACGTGCTAAATTCATGCAGACAAATATTTGCACTGAGAGGAGATCGAACCCGCGCCACCTGCGCAGCGGTCGCGTTCACTACCGCTACGCAACGGAGGTGGCTTTAAGACTCCAAGTATATTATAGGCTAGGCAGCTCTTAACTTAAATCTAAAATAGATTCTACTGTGCAAAATCCTCAGCAGACTTTCACATTTATATTATGTCTAACTAGCATTGTTAGGTTATATTATTATCGCATACTAAAATACCAATGACTGCCATGTCGTAACCTTTAAATAATGCAAGCACCATGGCTTCAAGCCACTTCCGATGTTACGTAATCTAATGAAGGGTTTGCACCGCTGGTTGCATGCATAGCACGTACACAATGCGCAATGGAACTCATTTTCACTGAATATCGTGACTTGAGTTTATTTCTTGGTTTGTGTTATAAGCGGTAGCGGTTTCTACTTAGTTAAGTTATTATTACTGGTTATGTCAGGTGGGAGAGTCTCGTGTCTGTCTCGTTTGTGCGATAGACGAAATAGCAGAATAATACAGGTTATTCTGCTATTTCGTTCGACCGAACGATACATTTCATATAGATCAAAGAGATACAAGTCTACAGTATAATTACGATATTGGCTTAATTCACGTAGATCACTTCAAGGCGAAGTACGCGGCCATAATAACCTCGTATTATGTTCGCGGCAGTGAATAGGGTAGCCAGAGGTCACTGTAGAGTTTTTGTGTTGTCAGTGGGATGAAAAAGGCTATTCCTGCTTTGTCTTCTACATTGAGGGAATCGCAGAAACTCTCTGTGTTTACAGGGTCCCTGGTGTTGCACTAGCCCATAGGCCACGGGGGTTTCCATCAGGTGGACCGTGTGCTTGTCTGCCACCTCAATGGTAGGTTTATAAAAAAATATAATTAATTAAGTCACTTTTCGATCAAAACATGGCTTTTTGTAATCTTTTAATCTTTAGTAAACGCTAATGCAGCTATACTATCCATTGTAATATTATAAATGGGAAGTGTATGTGTGTGTCTGTTTGTCTGTCTTCCACGGCTAAACCACTGAACCGATTTTGATGAAATTTGGTATAGCGGTAGGTTAGACCTTGAGAAAGGACAGGCTATGTTTGGTCGCGATAACCGACATCCACGCGGGCAAAAGCTAGTGTTACTCTAAAGACGATATTGAATGCTGAATAAAGTATGGCTTACACGTTTGAAGGCAACTGTATTAATTATTATCCGTCTTCTCATTATCCGTTTTCCGCCTACACCCCTTCCCTTCTATACTGAGATAGCTATGAGCAAAACCTTTACTGTTGAAACAGTCATCGATTATCAGTAAGAAATCATAGATTTGATTATTATTGAATGATGTATAAAGACATTCCGCTCTCGCCTCCGCTTCCGCTCTTGACTTGTACTAACTTCCTATTGCGCCATAGTCCCGTAACACGGGCATGGAACTATCATGGTGCATACGCCATGAGATTACGTTACGTCACCGTCCACTGTAGCGCAATGACCATGAATGATTAATAAATATTTTGGACATGACACGTGTAATAATGAGAGTTAAAAACGTGTTCATTAAGAAGTTCCAGTCCATTTCGTTTTTTTTCTGTTCTAGGTAGTTGTTGTAACAGCGGCAACAAAAATACATCATCTGTCAGAATTTCAACTGTCTAGCTACAGTTGACTAATGCATTTTTTGTACGAGATAGGACACGACGGAATTTCCGTCCAATTTAGCAGTCCGACTGGGTAAGTACCTCCGCCCTACAGAATACCGCCACCATAATAACCTCGTGCTGTGTTCCTTTCGGTGAGTAGGGTAGCCAGAGCTCACTGGAGAAATTTTGTGCTGTAAGGCTTGTCCTGCTTTATCTTCTACACCGACTGCACAGAAACTCTCTGTTCTAACAGGGTCGACGGCGCGAGTCTTACGCCCCTTGTGTTGTACATATACATAGGCCACGGTAATCACTTTCCATCAGGTGGGCCTGTGCTTGTATGCTACCTAAGTGGTATAAAAAAATCATAGATTATTAAACTTTTACGTGGAACTAAATAATCTTATTGAAATTTGAAGAATTAAGCCTCAACTAATGTGTGGTCAGTCCATTATACAGCATTACCTCGATTACAAAACGAAATCTCTAAAGCTATGAATATTCATTCACGTACTTCAACATTATCGATTTATGATTATAATTATTATTTCTAACGCTTTTCTAAAGCTTTTGCCCGCGGCCTCGCCCGCGTGGACCGCTCGAACGATTTTGTGCAAACTTCACATAAACCGTCTACTAAATAGTCCGAACAAAGCCTAAACATTTGGTTTGGATAAGTGAGCCCGTTCTTGAGTTATAAAATTACAATGAAAAGTGGCATTGATCTTTTTATAATATAGATTATCAACTATAGATGCGTTGTCCGCGTTGTTAAATGGCAAAATAAGGACATTTTGTTCTGATTTCACGCGACAGATCGAAAAAAGGCAAACTTTAATCCCCTAGCCACACTTCCCATCCTTCTACCCCCTTTTTTACGATAAAATGTACACCGTTCCCTAGCTCTAATCCATCTCTGTACCAAATTCTGTAAAAAACTTTCATATAAACTATCATTTCATGGCCCTACTCCCCCCCTTCTACCCCCCTTTTCGCAAAAAAGGTAGCCTATGTTCGGTCCCAAGCTCCAATCCACCTATGTACCAAATTTCATTAGAATATCTTCAAAAATGACAAACTTTCATACAAACTTTCAACTCCTATTTCCCCCTTAAACCCCGTTTCTCGCTATAAAAGGTAGCCTATGTCCGTTCTCAAGCTTTAGTACACCTCTGTACCCAATTTTATCAAGATCGGTTCGGTGGTTTAGGCGTGAAAGCGTAACATACAGACAGTCAGACAGAGTTACCTTCGCATATATAACACTAGTTGTTGCCCGCGGCTCCGCCCGCATGGATGTCGGTTATCGCGACCTAACATAGCCTATGTCCTTTCTTAAGGTCTAATTTACCCCTATATTAAATTTCATTGAAATCGGTTCAGTGGTTTAGGCGTGAAAGTATAACATACAGACAGACAGACAGAAAGACAGAGTTACTTTCGCATTTATAATATTAGTATGGATTAGTATGGATTCTCTGAAAAGAGCTCCTATGTCTTGACTGCAGCCTGAAGCACGATTGCCAAAGGCCCGGATCTCCATAAAATCCAGTCAAATAAGAGGAAATAAAATGGCATGGTAAGCTTGCATAAAGTCGTAAAGAGCTGAAATTTGTCTTAAATAAACATACTATAATAAAAGCTATAGGTCTCCATCGATTGGACTTTAGGAGAGGTCAAAAATTAAAGTTATTAGATTCTTGCATGTTTCTCGTAAACGGCACGTGTTATCGCAAAAGTATGTATGACAAAGTTGAAGATTAACATTACCTTCAAAATTAGCCTCATTTTTTTGTGCGATACACCATTTCGGAAGTATAACGATTTATGGCCCCATAGCATGATTTTTTAACGCAGAACCCGAACACGGGTCCTATGATCTTGAAATATTATTCATATATTTACATTAATAATAATGAATTAATTAGTACGTAGCTACATTTTCTTATACTCATTATTTGCACCATATTTGAAAGCCGCCAAGTTCCTGCATACCGCGTCTACAGAATAATACGTCATTGCTTCCTTCCTGGTCTATCGACCTCAGGTAATCTAATCCCGCTAGATGTATTACACCGACAGAAAGTAAAAGGAAGGTATTCTAGCGAGATGGAAAGCGCATTGAACGACGTTTTCCGATCACGCGCACGATTCGATTTGTGGTGGCAGCGCAAGTATGTTTGTTGAACATTTTTTTAGTAGAAGAAAACATTGGAATGCTTTTTTCAGTCTTTTTGTTAGTATTATAGGCTTTTCTAGTTGTTTAAGGTATTATTCGATAGTGGAATTGACAGACGAGACTTTCCATCGTGGTTGATCAGATAAAGCGTCGGTAGCTTTATAGTGGTTAAGGGTTCGGCCTTACGATCGAGAGGTCCCGGGTTCGAATCCTGGCCATTACACTACTGACGTGAACCCACTCCTAGCATTTAGCTTAGTTGGAGGGGTTAGAGGGAATATTAATAATTTCGATAATTTCGGTTGCTAATGGTCTTTAAAAAAATGTTACTTCCATTCCAGTTGAAATGAAGTAAATTTATGGCAAAGAGGAGATCCCGGGTGAGTAGGAACAGGTTTTGTGTGCAAGGGTTTGTAAGTGAGATTGACTTAGGGCCTGAAGATATCGGTGGGGTTGGCCACTATGTCAATATACATGTATGTCAGCTTTTGTACTCGCTTTTGGAAGCTGCTGTTTTCTAATATAACCAATTTCTATACTACAATATCATATGTATCAGTGTGTGTTAAGCCTTATTTCTTGCACGTAGATGAAGGTTATCGGTATAGTCAAATATACCGTTAGTTCAATAATCTTGTCAGTAATAATAGCGTCAAGAACTACATTAATAATATTCTATATTATAGGATTTTTATAAGAAACTTCAATGGGAAGACGGATGACACGGCCGTTGATCAATGCATTTAAAAGAAAATTATTTACATTACTAATGCATAAATGTTATTATACTGTTGACGAATTTTTAAATAACGTTAAATTGTGATATTTGTCATTATTTTTGCATGATAATGTTTATAATAATTTTAACTATCGAATAATTTTATTTTAATTATAAGACATATTTTTGAACGCCGCACATTGGTAGAGATGGCTTGCACCTAGAATGTAAAACATCCAAATAACTCTGTACCCACTCACCCATATTCTGACAAATAAACCATTCAAATTCAAACAAACTCAAATGCACCGAGGAAAGAACACTATCTCAATCTGTAACGACAGCATAATAAACAGAAAGTATCTCTAGTTATTGATTACTCTATCCCAAACCACAAACAATAAAGTTACAGCACAACAAAGAAAATGCAAATAACCAAACACAAGTAAATCACGTACTTACAAACAATGTAATAAAATTACGCGTTCACACGTAATTTTATTCATTACGTAACATCGTGTAATTACATTAAAACCACCAAAATATTGTTCTAACCTCAGTCGTGTTGTAACCACGGTGACTTAGGACTTTTGATTTACTTGAAACTTTCATTGAATTGTCATTGAATAATTATAGTTCTGTTTCGTAATAGATTTGATTGGTGATTGATGATTTTAAATCAGTGATCTCGTGAGTCGAAATTAATTGAATGAAATACTCTTTTTAATAATGACTTTGTCGTTATTGAAAACGTAATTCAATTTCGATAAGGTTTCTTTTATTTTAACTTGTTGGCTATTAATTATAGCACGTACGGACGTAAGACGTAGGACATGACGGTATTCCCGTCCAATTGAGCAGTCCGACTGGGGAAGTGCCTCCGCCCTACAGAATACCGCGACCATAATAACCTCGTATTGTGTTCCTGGCGGTGAGTAGGGTAGCCAGAGCTCACTGGAGAGGTATTGTGCTATCAGTGGGAAGACCAAAGGTTATTCCTGCTTTGTCTTTTACACTGACAGCACAGAAACTCTCTGTGTTTACAAAGTCGGCAGCACGAGTGTGACTTAGTGCACACTTCCATAGGCCACAGTAACTATTTACCATCAGGAAGCCGCAACTGGGGCAGCAGACAAACGTCTGCTACCGTAGTTGTATAAAAAGAAAAAAAAAAGTTGTTTTGAAAAGTAGCATGCCTGGCCATATTATGATTTACACAGTTGATCCATCTCCTCTTTTGGTGAGGTGTTCCTCTCGCCTAGTAGCCGTCCACTTTCATAGCTAGTGCCTTTTTTGTGACTTGATTACCCTCATCACTATGCATCACATGTCTCAACTTCTTTTGTTAGGTTAAACAGAGTTAAAAAGACATTTCATAAGACTGTGACACACGAGTGCCCTTCTTTTTCTTTGTGACGATAGCGCGTCAACACTCAAATTGTGTTCTGCCGGTGTACTGGTACCTGGATGGTGTTTTCTGAGATGCAACAAGATTTCAAGACACTTTATGCCCGTTTTGGAGACACTACCGCGCTAGATATTAGTTTACAAAGTGTGACGGTGAACCATACGGAACTGCATCGTACGCGCATTTTACGAAAAATTAAACTACACGATCTATCAAATTAATCTTCCAGTATTATCAATTACACTAATATTCACACAACAGCGCCCAATTTATTCAAATGAAATGATTTTATTATTACGATAATGCCCATTGAACTGACATTGAACCAAAGTTCATAGTGTACTGTAGTCAACATCTGGCACAAGCTGTTCAATAATACTTAGTCCAAGAGCTCGTCAACGCCAGAACTACATCATAGTTTAAAATTCGAAATTTTGTGTTAGTTTGTATAGGAAGAAAGGATTAATAAATATGTAGATACTAATTCGTAATGGCACTAAACAAAAAAAATGGTGCCGTCACTAATTAGTACCTATTTTAGCATTTATTACACATTACACTCTACAAACCAAGACAGGCCTATTTTAGTCGCTCCGTGTCAAATCAAAAGTAAGGTATTGTGCTTATTATGGTTTAACATGCCTACCTGTGCCCCACAGATTCACCCGCCAAGCTCGTTTTCTTTTCTCGACTCACCTTCTTTTGTTATTGATCGGTAGCTGATGAACCTATCGCCTTCTCCAAAGAACCGAGCTATCAAAGACAAAAAGTTTTATTCCTCACACTGATAGTTTCTGAGATGAACACGGTTGAACAAACAAAACTCTTCAGCTTTTAGATTTAAGTCCGCCGTTGACGGGCTCCTATTCTAAAACGTCGATTCTCACGTAACGCCTCCAGTTACGACATCGCAGTAATTCCGGTAATCACTTTTACACAAAAACATCACTACTCCTTTTTGTTCGACTCATTTCTCTTTTTTTTTTTTAGATTTCACCGACAACCTCTGCATTCTTTTATATTTTGGCTAAACAAGTGATCGGTTTGAAAGCTGTCACAATGACAGGTGATCTGTCAAATAATGCCTTTGTTTTAAACAATGGCAGGTGCGTTCGTTCGAAAACTGTTTTGTTTAGTTTTTTTTTGGCAACTGGACACTGGTTAACTAATGAATTTTGCAGTTATATTTGTGACGTATTGAGTGAAAAATTATTGTGAATAATTATTTTATAGCTATACTATACAAACGGTTTAAAATCCGAAATAAACTATGTATTATATATATTATTATTAAAATTCAAATTTGGAATGGGACGTAGAAAGTAACCAAATATTCGACACAGGCCTGTCTGTATATAAATAAAATCCCTTTTTGTAATGTCATCAATATGGCAGATACAAAAAGTTTGTGGTCGGTGGTCATGGTCTTTTGCAAATCGCGATTCCTAATTGTTTGTTCCTTTGAGACAATCTAACAGTACAAATGGGAGTCAGTGATTGTAAATTAAGTTTAGCTGGAGCAGAGGTAGCAAGTGTGACTGCTTGCACATGATGTCCTGGTTTGATACAATTTGCCTACTTACTTACTGCCAGCTGAGGACCGCAGGCCGGCCGAGTAATCTATCTTTTAACTTGGGCTATTTCACCCATAAAAAATCTGCCTAACCTGACAAACTGTTATCGGAAATCACTATGAAGTAACACGGAACCTGGACTTAAACAGATAGAGAGCTGGCAATAATTCAATAGTAGTTATTTCTTGTGCCGAAAGGCTTGTTTCTTTTTACGTAAGTTCGAAAGTATAAGTCGGGATGTTTAAGGTTTAAGGACATTTCCCTGATGTTACAAGGGTTCATAGGCCACCGCTAAGTCTCTATAAATACAAACGATACACATGCTGGTACAACTGCGGATAGACATACCATATTACATTTTTGGTGCGTTATTAAACACTCTGAAAAAGAATTCATAATAAAAGATGAATTAAAAACATTCACTATAAGACACTACTAGTGACTGTGATGAAAAAAACATTTTTGGAGTAATTTTGTCGATTTAAATAGGATAAATTGAATGATTTTTCAATCATTCATTGGTTCAATTTCAAGCATGAAAAATGCTTAAAATTTAATTCAGAATAAATAATATTGTCGAGATAAAAAAAGATGAAACTTCGCGTACTTAATATATGATTAGCATATTTAGATATATGATTAGCATATTTAGATATATGATTAGCATATTTAGATATTATATTTTTTTTGGATGTCCAATTATCCAATTCCTCACATCATCGCACATCAGTTAAGTGGCTAGACTGTCCCCCTGGCGACAGCAGAACCAAGCGAGTCCATTCGACCCTAGGAAGTAAAGACAAAATATTCTCACACAAAACCAGGCCTAGTACAACTAAAAATAAAAAAAAAAAACATCATCGTACAGTGAAAGCAGATCGTCACTGATGACCTGCGATGATTGATGGGCTGCCAGTGACATTTGTAACTTCCGTCTCCAAATACCAACTAATTGCCGCGGAGAATTTGATCAGTATTCGGAGAGCGCTGTCTCGATAACGTTGTAAAGGTGAGGATTGACTAATGCGAGCGGACAATTTTGTTAGACAAATTTCTGATTTCAGTGCCCCCTAGCGCGAACAACTATCGTATGGTAAACGTATTGAGAGAATGGGGCATGGCGATTGGCCATCCGCCTACTGTGAACCTGTGTGTTTGTAAAGCTGGCCAATCTTCTCGCATCTCGGCATCTGAAACTTTTCAACTTGGAGTCCGGGGTTCGCTTTTTACCAGTCCAACTGCGGATTTGACTAAACTTCGATATTTTCCGTGAAGCGACAGGCCACCTGACCTACACAGCCCAAAGGCGATATCAAAGGATTGCAGTTAGACCAGTTGTTGGACTTTTGAGGGCTTCAACTACCCGTAACGGCTGTCATAGATGTTTGAATGACAACCGGGACCGACGGCCTAACGTGCTCTCCGAGGCACGACCAGAACAATGCAAATACCCATAGTCGTGCATACAAAAATTTGCACTGAGCGGGGATCGAACCCGCACCTCCTGCGCAGCGGCCGCGTTCACTACCGCTACGCCACGGAGGCTGTCTATTATATTTATTTATTTTTCTCCAAAACTACTTGCTCGATTTTAACGCAGTTTTCAGTTATAAGTTTGAGTTTAATTGGTGCATGTTCTTAGATAGGTGTTATGGTAACAACTCACCAGGAAGCGCTGCAGTAAATAATATTTTTGTAAATCAATGTTGCCATTTTTCTCTAAAATTACAAGTCCTATTTTGATGCAGTTTTAAGTTATATATCATCACCTTTACGAGGCATATACAAAGGAATGCCTGATGAGACCACAGGCTGACTGGTTCTGTGGTGCACGCCCTCCGTCGCCAAGTTCATTAAGTATCTTGATATTCTCCGAGACCTTTGCTCACATTTCTGTTTTTGGGAAATATACTTCCATAATATAAATAAAATAAAATAAATATGTGAAGACTCCTTACGTTAGTAGTTACTTCTTTAGTTAGAATACCTGTTTGCTACCCTTCCAAGCTTTCTACTATCGCGTTCAAATGAACTCCACAAAAATATCTGATACATTAGATGGCATCAGGAATGAACCCATCATACCGAGAGCAGCAGCTTATCTGCAGCATCTGAACAATTAGCCGCTACCATTCGTTCGTCACTGTCTACCGATGGCCTATTTGATAACCGAGTTTATTTCAATTCTTAGAAATTTCGGGTCACAAGAGCTCAACTGAGTTTATTAAATTGAATAACATACATACATACATATACTCACAAATCCCCGAAAGGGGTAAGGTGGGTTAGAGGTGTATTAACGCCCACATTTCGCCAACTATTGTTTTCGGTCCCACATAATATGGGGCGATCTATTGCTATGGGTTCATTGTCGGATAGAGAACAGTGCTATTCTTCAGTCGCCTATGACACCCACAGAAAGAGATAGGGTGGCCCTATTCTATTTTATAGTAATTCCTCTGTGCACACCCGGTTTTTCTGGAAGAAAACTCAACTTTGAGTTAAGCTCGCCTTTGTACATTATGTTATGTATATTGTATAAATGTCAACTATGTGTACAATAAAGAATAAAATAAATAAGCTTATACGTCTACCGGTGTACAAATAGGCTCTGGTACATGATTTTCACGTAGTTTTGGGGGGTGAAACGGCACTCATTCCCGTAAAAAATCTAACATACTCAGCAGATACCAGCTTGCGGAAGTTGATTTAGTAAAAAGAAGTAGATAAGACTTTCATTTTTTTTAGGTAATTATAAATTCAAAATGGTTGGCTTGGACCTCGAAAGTACCCCATAATCTTAATGACCCAAGCATCATCATAAGGTCTCTGATGATTGATTTATGATCGTGGGTGAATTTCAACAAATGCCATTTTTTTTATCATATCGGTGAACTTTTTCATTTATATGCTTTTGGAATATTTTTCAGGTTTTATGTAATCTTTATGATATCATATATCCCCAAATTTAATATCATCAACGTATCATTTAAGATTAAGGAGAAAATTCAGTTTGAATTTTGGTTTCCACCGACATGACAAACCGGCACCGATTATTTTTTCTGTACACCGATGTGATAAGTTTATCCACCGAAATGATATGCATATCCAGCGATGTGATAAAATATCCAGCGAAATGATAATCTATCCACCTTTGAACGTCATAAAGGAAAAAGTCATTTTTACATGGGTGACTTAAAACTGAAGACCTGATCTGAGGAAGATCATATCCAACGAGAACTGAGTTCTTGGAAATCCAATCCATATATTTATGCGAAAGTATTATGAATGCGAAAGTAACTCTGTCTGTATGTAACGCTTTCACGCCTAAACCACTCAGTACCGATCTTGACGAAATTAGGTACAGAGGTGGAGTAGAGCTTTGGAATGAACATAGGCTACCATTATCGCGATAGGACCATGGGATGAAAGTTAGTCAATTTTGAAGATGTCCTGATGATTTTTGATACAGAGATAGATTAAAGCTTGGAAACGAACAAAGGCTACCCTTTGTCATGAAATAGGGGGTTTAAGAGGGGGGGGGTTGAATAGGGGATGAAAGTTCGTCATTTTTGAAGATATCCTGATGAAATTTGGTACAGAGATAGATGGAAACGAACATAGGCTATCTTTTGTCGCGAAAAAGGGGGTTGAATAGGAGATGAAAGTTAGTCAGTTTTGAAGATATCCTAATGAAATTTGGTACAGGAATGAATTTCAAGCTTAGGAACGAACAAAGGCTACCTTTCGTTGCGAAAACGGGGGTTTAAGGTGGGGGATAGGGGGTGAAGGTATGTCGGTTTTGAAGATATCCTGATGAACAGGGATGAATTAGACCTTGAACCCGGATATATGCTACCTTTTATCACGAAAAGGGGAAAGGGGGGAGTGGGGCCATGAATGTCATTATTTGTGAAATTTGGTACAGAGGTAGGTTAAAGCTTGGGAACGGACATAGGCTACCTATGATCGCATAAAAGGGCGTAGAAGGGGAGGAATATGGCATTGGGATGAAAATTTGTCATTTCTGACGATATCCTGACGAAATTTGGTACAGAGATAGATTAAAGCTTGGGGACTAACATAGGTAACCTTTTGTCGCAAAAAAGAGGGTTGGGAGGGGGGGAATAAGGGATGAAAGTGTGTTGTGTATGTGTTTAAATGTATGTTCTTGTATGTTCTATTTTTTCTTTGTATACTTAACGAAATCACACGGAATCTACCGATATGATAAAACGACTCACCGAGATTATAAAATGATCTACCGATATGATAAAGCAATCCACCGATGTGATAAAACTGTGCATTGATCATGAATCAAAACACCGATATTAGATGTAAGACACCGATTGGTTTTTTCTTATCATTTTCGGTGTAAATTATCATATCCGTGGTAATAAAGACCACCGATTACAGCGATATGAGAACAGCGACGTGAGAAATTACACACTTTTTAGAAAATTAGAAAAAATGCATAATATCTAGGATAAATTCAATAACAGTCAATGAAGCTAATTCACTTACTACCCCTATTAGAACCAAATAACAATAATAAAACTGCTCATTACTCTAGAAAGATGCAACCACCGATAGTATAAAATAATTGTCCGGGAGCAACTTAAATGGCATACATACGTTATTGGCTGGAATATGCAGCGATTTAACACCCATCCGTCTTGAGAGCGCACTAGCACGCACAACTAGCTAAATAAAAATTGGGGTGGGGACACTGTCGGACCCGTCGATGTAAAGTTAGGTGTAAATTACTTTTGTCCAGCGATTTGAGAACATTTGGCAGGACAAGTACGTTTGTGCCTCTCAGTAATAATAATCGTTATTTATGTAATAAAATATGCCGTATATTACTAAGAAAAATAATATTCTATGATATATAATAATTTATATACCTAACTTACTTATTTTTAATAGAGTATAAGCGTTTTTGTTCGTAAAAAAAGTAGAGGGACAGCACCGATGTGAAAAAAATAGAGGTTTATGTATTTATTTCTACCTTTATATATAGTTCTAGCCAAAATATATTTTTGCCACAACCCAATAACTACCTATTCAATACTAAAAAAAATAATTCAGAACAATATTCCTTTTTTCAAATACAAATTTCACCGAAGACAAAAAAAAAAGTCATTTGGGAAATTCACCCTCGTAGATTTTAAAATCCCTTTTCTTCATTAACGACCTAAAGACCGATTGTTATTTCCAATTGTGTCGTTTTTTCACACGCCCATTACCGTCCAATAATTGCCATAGTAAAAAAAGATTCTCTATAAATAACTGATCAATTACGCCGAAAGCGGTTACACCATGAGTTAAAAGCCCTTCAAAGGTAACAATGCACGCTTGACATAATCGCTTACACAATCGAGCGCCATATTGCAGCGATATGCGTTTACGTAGTGAAAGTCTATCATTAGGCTAGTGCTATGTTGATGGGGTCGCTGACAGGGAACTGCATACAACCAGGTACTTATGGTAATCGTACTAGGTTCTTATACGAGCTGTTAATTACCTGTGATACCTCTTATTATTTGACGTTTTAATACGAATATTTGTATAACAATATATTGGCATCGTAGTTTATCATATTTAAACCCGTAGGTATATAAAATCTATTTGGTGGATTAGAATAAGTTAGCGGATGAACAGAATGGTAGTTTTGTTTTATGGTGGTACTTGCGATAAAAAGTTTCGAGTTGTTCTAGATTTCGGTCGACGACAAAAGTTGAAATTTATTCACCATTTACATAAACACACATAATAATATGGTCTTAAGCATGATTGCAAGTAGATTAGATTGTACATCTTTGGATCACTGCTGTTTGCTACACATCATAAAATGATAAAAATAATAATCATTTTAAAATGTATTTTTCTAATATAAATTTGAATAATGATTTTACTTTGATTTTATTAATATTGTTTGATTTTAATTTTTAATTTTGACTTTACTTTTGAAAGTACATACTGAAGATATTTTTATTTTTATTTTAATTATGATTTTAACAGTTATTTTAGATGTAATTTTCAGTTTGATTTGGCGGCAGATTCGCATTCATGCTGGCAGCGCGTAATTGTCTTGTAGACAGTTTTATTAAGAACACACTTTTGTTACTAACACAGCTTATAACTGTTTTGTATTACTAACAGTTATATGGATCAAGGTCTGAAATAAAGTTTTAATTATTAATAATTTATTATTTAATACTATTTATTATTAAACACCGGGACAAAGGTCAAATTTAAAAATTGTGCAATATAAATAAGTATTGTTGTTTTTTCCTTAATAATATTTATGGATATTGAGTTTTAATTCATGTTAAACAGGGATTCCATCTTTTGTCATAATAGTTTTTGTCCTAATTTAAATTGCCATAACAAATTAGGCATAATTTTCTTTGTCATAATAATAGTGTGCCATAATTGGTTTTTAGCATACTGTGTTATTAAGCATAAATATTGTATATCCTAATGTTTTTATTCATAACATTGATATGCATAAAGTTGTAAAGCATATTGTTTATTTGTCTAACAGTTATTTGGTATAATGATAAACATGGTAATGCTAACATGGTAATGCTAACATGGTGCTAGCAAGCTGGCAAGGATCTGGATGCAATCTGAACTTTAGGGCACCCCGACTGGTTATTTTTTTATAAGCCACCCAGAATTAGGAGCCCCGCTACGCGGGGCTACGCGGGTCTACGCGGGGCTCCGTCAACCAATTAGGTCAAAAGACCATTAGGTTAAATGAACTTTAATACGCCTACAAGTTTGACGAGAGCAATGTATGTGTAGCTTCGCTACGCTCCGCTCCCGCATTAGGCCTTCGTGGTTATTTTTTATAAACCACCCAGAAGTAGGAGCCCCGCGTAGCAGGGCTCCGTCGACCAATTAGGTCAAAAAACCATTAGGTTAAATGAACTTTGATACGCCTAGAAGTTTGACGAGAGCAATGTATGTGTAATATTGTTAATAAAAATTTTGTAGTATTTTTTTCGAAATAGTTATGGTTATGCGTCGTTATGCTTAAGTAAACTTATGCTTTGGGGTATTATGCTTATTAAATATTATGCTTATTGTAAATAGGAGTAAAAAAATATGCTTAAGAAGTTATGGCAAATGAGTATTATGCGTAAATAATGTTATGACAAGTAACATTATGCAATGTTAAATTATGACATAAAATTTTAGGAATAAAAATAGAGAACCTGTTAAACATACTTTAATTTAGTAATTGATACAAAGAAGGTATGTATTATCGGTAAATTGAACTGAAACTGGCAAAGGGACAGGCCAGGGAAGGGATATTTTATGGCTTTGATTGATTAATGAGACATAGGTGGTGGCCACTTCTAGCGATAACCGACATCCACGCGGGCGGAGCCGCGGGCAGTAGCTAGTGAACAGTGAACAGTGAATTTAGAAAGAAACATAATAATAAAACAGTTAAACTAAGGTAAAATATGGGTAAAAGAAGGCACGATCATAGTTCAGTATTATGCCGTAACTACTGGTAACTACAGCATTCGAGGTGCCGGCACCATGCTCAAGCCAGATATTTTTGTCTTTTAGATAATGTTTAGTCTCCCTTACGATAGCTGCTGAAAAACGTGACTGGAATGTCGGAATCAATGTAAAGCCAACCTGACCTGATAACCACTACACCAGCTGATTGAAGGCTAAGGTTTTTAGTACAGGGTTTTGTTCCGTGGTTGGGGTTAAACGGTCAGTAGGAGAGCGTACCTACCCTAAGCCCCAAACTACAAGCTTTAGACGCCGACTTTTATTATAATTCTACGTGCTTATAACAAGATTTCTCCGTACCTGTGTGTAGACTTGTGATGTGACGTAAGATATTAAAAATTAAGCTTTATATTTATTATTAAGTTTGTAAACTTTCGAGTCTGTAATAAGACTTTAGGGGAGGTTATGTCGGACTCGAACCGACTAAACCGCACGCCGTCTGTGGGTCGTAGCGCTAGGCCGAAGGTGAGGTTGTCTCACGACATATCCCTCGCACCTCGGCTGACCCAGGGCCATTCCTTTCGGTCTAGCCCTCCCCGGGAGGGGGGACCACGTGGTCCCCGACTCGCCCCCCCCCTAAAGGGGCCGCCGCCGCCGTGGCCTGCTTCTGCTAGGATGACGAGCGGCTCCACCCGTCACCCTCAGGCCCGCGTTCATGGGGAGGGTATTAGAATCAGGTTTGGAAGAAAACATTTTACTGACACATTGATAGTAAAAAAAACTGGCTATATATCTTTGTTTTACGTTAAGCGACGAGCCAAATTGTACGAAGCATACGCGAACAAGTTGATTTTCGGTCCCGCGTAATAGTGGGCGAGCCTATTGCCGCCAAGGGGGCACTTAGTCATGGGCTGTATGTTCACTGTCGGATAGAGAACGACACCCACAGGAAGAGATAGGTTAACCCATTTTATTCCACCGGGAACCAACACGGCATTATTTTTTCTTTATCTTTTTTTTTCCAATTCAATTTTTTAATCACTAGAAGGTGTCACATACTTATAATGTCGCTTTTTTCAGGACAGTTACAGCAAGGCAGATACCTAAAAAAAAGGAACAATTCCAACCCATATAGTTTCATAGATATTGTGTTTTGAGATAGATCTCGGTAGCTTAGTGGTTAAGGAGTCCGCTTTACGATCGAGAGGTCCCGGGTTCGAATCGTGGCCATTACACTACCGATGTGAACCCACTCCTAGCACAAGCAATTTTAGCTTACTTGGCCCCTCCAAGAAAGCTAAAATTAGAATTTCGATAATTTCCGTTGCTAATATTCTTTTTAATAATTAAAAAGATGCAGTGTTTTTGGTTGCATTAAAAGTTAAATAGCGTATATAGCGTAGGGTATTTATTATTATTAAGTGAATTGTATTGAATAAATTACCCATTGACCAACATTTTGAGTGATCTCTATTTCATACCGAACGCACTACCGGCAATTTACTATTAAGTAATTTTTCTGTGTTAATATCCCCGTAAGGAAGTTACTTATATGCAATAAACATTGACATATATGTATTTGCTCTGCATGTTAAATTGATTATTTCCGGGTCGTTCCTATCATAAGTGCTTACGAAAAGTCTTTATGAAGTAGGTTCTCGATTATGTAAAAAGTAACACTATTCACTTAAGTGGTTTAGGAATACTTGTATTGCGAATATTAGATAAATTTGCATTACGTTATTTTTGGACTAATATCTAAGGTTTGACGCACACGGTGATTTCCGAAGGAGAAGATCCGCATCCGTTACGATCCGGAAGATCAGTGATTATAACCATTATAATTGTTCGATCCCTCTACGTCTTCTGTTCTCTCAAGTCGTGCTCACATCTGTGGAAGAAACTTCTCCTTTTAATGGTTTTCGCTTTACGAAAACAATTGAAGATTTATCCGCTTCGTCGTAAGGTACACTGAAAGCTAAGTCAGATGTTGAGTAATTAGCCCATGTCTTGGCTGCGAAAGATATTTCTTCGGTAATTTCATCTGTGCGTTTTAGTCAGCCCGACATAACCATCCCCGCCGGATCGTGGCGACGGATTTGTAAGTCCGAATTGCGAACAGCCTATCTGGTGGCCAATTATAACGAGGTAGGACACGACGGTATTTCCTTCCAATTGAGCAGTCCGGCTGGGGAAGTATCTCTGACTACAGAATACCGCGGACATAATAACCTCGTGTTGTGTTCCCGATAGTGAGTAGGGTAACCAGAGCTCATTGGAGAGTTTTTGTGCTGTCAGTGGGAAGACCAAAGGCTATTCCTGCTTTGTCTTCTACACTAAAGACACACACACGCATATACACAACTCTTATTGTAAAATTTGTGATGACTTGTTGTATTAATTATACTCTCATCTTTATAATAATATGTAAATACCTTTATTCTGTGTTACATAGTGACATTAGCAAAGTTATTGAACTCTAAATTAGTAGCTAGTAACTGTAGCACAGGCTTTCTTTTTTTGTTACCAGCTGTTCATTATCTGATAATTGTGCATCACACAGCTAGACAAAATGTAATATATTCTAAATGTTTTGTAATAATTTTGAAATGACGGCACTTAAACTCTCTGTGTATACAGGGTCGGCAGCACGAGTGTGACTCCCTGGTGTTGCACACGTCCATAGGCCACGGTAACCACTTTCCATCAGGTGGACCGCGTGCTTGTCTGCCACCTCAGTGGTATAAAAAAAAAAGTTGAAAATCTTAATAGCATTTCCTCTTGATTTTATGTAGAATGACACACATAAGACGGCTTTTTCAAAAGCTTAAATCGGATTTTCTATTCCAAATTTTAAAGGATGTAACTCGGTTTTTGCCAACAGAATTTTCGCTACTCCGTTCGTCTACTAGTCATGATCGTGTCACTGTACGTTATTCCTAAAAGTCCTACCACCTACACAATTATGCATAACGTCCACTCAACTAAAGAGCTGACAAAACAGTACTAAACATACGATAATTTCACTTTTACACCGTGTTGGCTCATGACGGAGCGTTACACAAAATATTTGGACAGTTACTTTCCATGTTAATTACTGTATGTGTATCAGATGACAGTTAACGAGACTATATTCATTTTATATTAAAGTTAAGACATAATATTCAGTGGGTGTCATGTTTGTTACAAGTTTACGTAAATGTTACAAATGAAATTCGTAACTGGAATTCATCATTCCTGGTTACATTTGAGAGCTTCGCATCGGAGCCTCTGCTCGCTCCTTTTCCTTCTTTTCGCTTTAGATACGCGAATTTTACGTCTAGTCTTACCTTCCAACTCCGATAAGAAAGCATGCGCCAAAGCCTCGTCCGTTCGTTCAAATGTAACGTTTGTAAGCCAAACTCTCCTGCAAAACAGTCTTTGCTCCTCTCCTACTTTCCGTATTTGATTTCTTTAGACGACTTATGGATTTACTTTAGGGAGGTGTAATATATTATCTATGTAGGTTTATTTTATAGTATTGTCGACCTATTTATCTAACCGCATCTAATAGTTTTTTAGTTTTTATATTCAAATTTATGTATTGACAAGTTGGTTTGCCTAACAAGATTTGGAAAAAATGAGGAAGCCCATTCGAGCCGGAGTTTCGATTGTGAAAACATCTAAGATTATATTACTGAAATTGTTCTTAATCTTTCAGAGACACCACTGGCTTTTTAAAATGAATATAGAATCATAAGGATTGTCAAGTCGTGCCTCAATGTTGCTCTGGTGGAGGGCACTCTAAAATCTCTTTGTTCTAACAAGCCCTTCATGAAAGGCAGCTGCTTCACTTAGCACTATCGCCTCATAGTCTTGCCGGGGACGTATTACTCATTGAGTGCCTGGGCAAGCCTAGCCCATAATCCACGACTGAATTTGTGGATTCACATCTTATATATGAAAATTTGAAGAGAAGATTTGAAGATTAAAAGTGTAGTTTTAATGACTATCAGTGTTTTTCTTATGAACTGTGTAACTTATCATGTGTGAACAATACAAAGTGTCATTTCCCTGTTCACGTCTATTATTCCCCTCTTCTTTTAAACAATCTGACGTACACTGTTCCTTCTCGAGGACCAGCTGTTACGCTACAGAGGTTCTTATAAGTAGATGGAATACGACGTTATTCCCGTCCAAATGATCAGTCCGACTGGGGAAGTACCTCCGCCCTACAGAATACCGCGGCCATTATTATTTTTATATTTTTCGGTTATTACCTCATGCTGTGTTCCCGGTGATGAGTAGGGTAGCCAGAGCTCACTGGAGAGTTTTTGTGCTGTCAGTGGGAAGACCAAAGGCAAAATCTGCTTTGTCTTCTACACTGACGGCACAGAAACTCTCGAAAGTCGGCAGCACGAGTGCTGTGATTACCCTGGTGTTTCACACGTCCATAGGCCACGATACCCACTTTCCATCAGGGAATTGGGACGTGAACTTGTCTGCACCTCAGTTGTATAAAAAAAACTTTAAAAACCTGAGAAAAAAGGCTATCCTAGAGGTATACTGGCTTAGAGGTGACATTACAAAAGCTCTGAAGATACTAGTGAAACCTATAAACCTTATGAAAAAAAACTTGCTTAAGCAAAGTAGAATTCTCAAAGTCCGAATTCCAAATAAAAAAAAATTGTAGGTAGACAAAATGATATCATTATTACATGTAAAACATGTTACAATCACACTCATAAATTAAATATACATATCTACATGTGACATAACCTATAAAATTGCGTCACACACATTTAATCTAAATACGAACGACCAACTAACACACTGCGACTAAAATTCGCACAGCCGTAACCAACTCTAATAAATTATGAGTTGCCGTGTAATTCATAAAGTAACAGCTAAACGCAAACGTGTTCATCTTCGTTACGTTATTACATTACACCTGTTTTTAGCACGTTTTTCTTGAATACTTTGTTTGGTTACATGTTCCGTATTCCGCAGTTTCCGCACTGTCCTTCCGTAGGTAATCAGTTTGCGATCTATCAACACTGACGTTTAATAATGTTACGTTATCTGTGCTAATGTCCAAGTTATGGGCGCTTTTATGAGTATGGTTTTATAAATATGGACCGGTACCAATTTATGTCGCCGCCAACTAGCTTAATCAGCCGTTCAATTAACTGCCTAGGCAGTTAATTGAACGCTGCCATTCAATTAACGGCCTGAATCGTGTTCAGCCATTTAATTAAACGGCTAGGCAAATAGCTTGGAAAGATGAAGTTTAACTACTTGCCTAGCCATTTAATCAAACAGTTAGAAAAATGACTTATAAAAAACTTATAAAAAAAGACGGGTTGCACTCTGGGAGTGCTGGCAGAACTGAAAACTTTTTCTTTCTTTCTTTCTTCGTTATATACATAGCAAAAGATAAAAAGAACATACCATACCACACTATACCATACTATACCTATAATATAGCGCCAATCATAGAACCTATCATAATTTTCTACTAATTTTCTGTCAGAAGAAATTAATAAATTACATAAAGAAAAAATAATCACAAAACGTAATAAATTACAAAAAGAAAAAATAATCACAAGAAGTACTAAATTACAAAAAGAAAAAATAATCACAAAAAGTGTCAGAAAGCCAGGTTTGAACCCGGTACTATCTGAAACCATAAGGACTTACAGTCGAAGCGCTAACCGCTATGCTACGAAGCTATTTATCGTATTTTGCAAAATAGACAGTCTGTAGCTAATATTGTATGACGTCAGTCGTCGGTTACGGTTCAAAGGTCAAGCGATCCTGACGCGAGGTAAACACTTTTTAGCCATCCAACGCCGCTAAAGAAGTTTTCACTTCAAAAATTGGAACCAAGCCGGATTGCGCAGCTATCACAATAAACCTATCACTAATTTTCTGTGAATACACCTTTGTCTACCCTCTCGGGGATTCACAGGTGTAAGTATATGTATGTATGTATTTAATTTTCAATCTTATTTCGAGGTAGTGCCTTATATTACGATTGGCTTAAGCATTAGCCAGCCCGGTTGTTACATGATGTAATAAACAAGACGGCTGAATAACATTCAGGCCGTTAATTGAATGGTGCCGTTCAGTTAACTGCCTAGGCAGTTAATTGGACGGCTGATTAAGCTAGTTGACGGCGACATTTATACAGAAAAAGCTGTTGCCGGCAGCTCCGCGTGTGTGGATGTCGTTTATCGCGACCAAACATAGCCAATGTCCTTTTCCAAAGTAACTCTGTCTGTCAGACAGACAGAGTTACTTTCGCATTTGAAAAAACCGAGTTGTGTTGTACCAGTTTAGATAAAATGGATTCAGAATGACTGCCCATAGTGCGCAGTTAATTAAGTTACTCGTAACGAGAAAAGCAGTTTTTAATTTTTTTAAGTTTAGTTCAGGTGTGATCAGTTAGTTCGCGTTCATATTGCCAATGCTTCTGAAGCGCTAATAACAGCCTGTTAAAAGAAAATAAAAACAAAATAATGTTATTAAACGTTAAATCGCTTCTGCTTATCTCTCGCGTCAAATCTCATTAGCAGACGAACCGCGAAGAATCGCGTGTCGATTCATTCGTTCCTCATACTTCATTCACATCACTGCGACAAAGTGAACAGCAGAATATTGTTCAGTAGGTAATTAATTGCATGCTCAGTAAACAATTACATCGTAATTATAAATTAATTAGCCATATCATAATGTCATCGCTTGTTGAATTGAATTTTTTTATGCACCGGCGTCACATTGAATGAAGAGACTGAATGAAAATTAAGTGATAATAATGTGATTTCTGCAGTATCGGGAACCAACTGGTCTAGTTTCAAGAACGGATTACACCAATGCTAGGTTTTTTGAACTAAGATCAATTTAAACTAAACTTAGGCACCATTTATTTCCATTCGAGGCTCCTTTCTTCACTTTGGTATCCAGGGTTCACTGACTCCTTACCCTCATTAAATTTGGCTTATGCGGCTATCATGGTAGGGTTTTTTGACAGCCTCCGTGGCGTGGCGGTAGTGAACGCGGCTGCTACGCAGGAGGCGCGGGTTCGATCCCCGCTCAGTGCAAATATTTGTATTCATGAATATGTATATTAGCAATGGTCTGGGTGTTTCTATGTATAATATGTATGTATTTACAAAAAAACGTATCTAAGTATGTTTATCCGCATTCTAGATTCCATAACACAAGCTAGTTAAGCTATGCTTACCATGGGTCTAGAAAGCGTTGTGTGAAATGTTGTTGAATATTTATATTTGTGGAATATTCTGTTTCTACTATAGTCTGACTGGAGGGATTGGGATATCCCGAGAGGAGAACTTACGGGGACCTTGAGTTGACTTCTAGGTCCTTGGTGGGGCGTTAGTTACTATGATTTACTTTGTTATTGTGTTTTATTTATATACCACTTTGGTGGCAGGCAAGTACACGGCCCACCTGATGGAAAGTGGTTACCGTGGCCTATGGACGTGTGCAACACCAGGGTCGTCACACTCGCGCTGCCGACCTTGTTGGAACAGAGAGTTTCTGTGTCGTCAGTTTAAAGGATAAAGCAGAACAAGTCTTAGGTCTTCCCACTGACAGCACAAAAACTCTCCAGTGAGCTCTGGCTAACCTACTTACCGCCGGGAACACAACACGAGGTTGTTCTGTACGGCGGAGATACTTCCCCAGTTGGACTGCTTAATTGGAAGGAAATACCGTCGTGTCTACAATTTTCACAAGTTATAGTGCCACTGTGAACTTGGTAGAACCAAACGTCAAAATAGCACACTGAATTGGGCATAAATAATTCCTCAAAACTGGTACTTCGAAATACTTATTTAAAAAAAAATACTACTCAATACTAAATGTTCTTTACCAAGCACTATTTTGTATGACTTCAGATTGCGGGGTTCCCCTGAGGCGACACACGCGTCAGCCGCGGGAGAGGACACCAGGGCAGCTACGCATCATCAAGGGTCGGGCGTCCAAGCGAGGAGCTTGGCCGTGGCAGGTGTGTTTTTATACATAACAGTTTTCTATTCTGCGTCCAAGATTCGAACCTCAGCGATGACACTTTACGTGGACCCCCTTCTCTTTTTCTTCCTTTCGTGCCCTTGCGGACACATAAAATCCACTGTCGCCTCAAAGCCAGACATAAAAGGATTAAGGTTTGGTTAGGGCGAGGTCTGGTAGCTTAGTGGTCAAAAGCATTGCCACTGTAAGGCAAAGATCGTGGGTTCAAAACCCGCCTAGACCTACTCATATTTATCTACGAGTATATAACATTAAAAATGCTTAAAAATTTAATTCAAAAAGAGGTTTAAGTTTCCTCGCGTCCTTTTCACCATGGTCTTCTTCAGGTGGCTAACAGACTAAACTAGCAACTCTAATGTTGTATACAGCCATAGGCCACGATTTTCCTTTACCATTAGACTAGGGACGCCAAAACTATGGGTTTAAAGATCTCAAAGGCCTGTATTTTTCATAATTTTTAGGTATCGCTGCAGCTGCTGCATCCCAGCTACGGGCTAATCGGGCACTGGTGTGGTGGCGTGCTGGTACACCCCATGTGGCTGCTGACGACAGCGCACTGCATACATAAGTAATATCTACTACTCTCTCTTCTTTTTCATCCTAGCGTTAATCACAGTCGCATCCGAAGCTATCAACTTGGAGTTTGGGATCCGCTTTACCAGTCTAACTGCGGATTTGGCTAAACTTCGATATTTTTCCGTGATAGGCGAAATTAGGCATGTCTAAGAGCGTTTTCACACTCATCCGATATCCGATATCCGACATCCGATATCGGAGGAAGTCAAATGTATGAGATATGTATCTATCTTTCACATTGTCCGGCCCGATATCGGTTATCGGAGCCAAAACCGTGGGTGTTATATATGTATATTAGTGAGATATATATGATATATATTATGGTATGTAGGTATATGTACTGTTTATGTAGTTAAGTATATGTTATTGAACTACTATCGCAGTCGGGATAGCTGCGACCTGTCAACTCTGATATTTATATAGAAGCAAACGTAGATATTATTCTCTTTAACATGCACCTACCTTGTACTAGCTCTGCATCACCCAATGGTAGACTGGTAGAGAATGCCTACGGCATTAAGTCCGCCAATGTACATCGTGCATAAAGAATAAATAAATAAATAAAAAATAAATATCTCATACATTTGACTTCCTCCGATATCGGATGTCGGATATCGGATATCGGATGTCGGATATCGGATATCGGATATCGGATATCGGATGTCGGATGTCGGATATCGGATGTCGGATATCGGATATCGGATGAGTGTGAAAACGCTCTGACTGTCTAATTTCGCCTAATTTGTTGAACTTTCGAGGGCTCCAAATACAAGTAATATCTTCTACTATAACTATATAAACATCACAGGTTAGAAGCAGTCAAAACGGGTAGGCTTGCATGCAAGGCTTGCGTAGGGCTGTTTTGTATAGAGTAGAATAAGAAAGCAAGACAAAAACCCGTTTCAAACGGATTTCTGCTAGGGCGATATAGCAGTAATTCGTTTGAAACGGTTTTTTGTCACAATCGAGGTGAACCATACTTTTCACGGTCGATTAAGATCTTCTTGGATTTCATAGTAGAATATACTCCAGCGTCTAACAACAAGCTCTGAGGAAGACTGTGTGGTTTTAGTCACTTTGAATTCATGATAGGAAACAAGTTTGGGTTATTATACGAAAGGAAAGGACCAAGGACGTTTAAGGACTGAGGAATGGAATGAAGAATACTCGTAACGAAAAGATTTCTTCCTGGCTAATAGGTTTCGGATAATCTTACTGCTATGAAATTCTTGATTTAGCATCAATAAAAAGTCATTCTATTATTCAATATGTTTTTTAAATGTTTCAGTGAACTCTTCAACTTACCAGTACCAGCTCTTTGGACGGCAGTTCTTGGCGAGTGGGACCGTGCAGAGCAGAAAGGTGCCTATGTGCCTATCGAGAAGATTGTCCTGCATCATCGATTCTATAACTACCAACATGATATAGGTACAAACTATATATTTACTTTTATTTTATTACGGTCCCAGTCACACACAGGAAAATTTCGTACACAATCACTACACTATACTTTCTGGAGTATACGCGAATGTCACTCATTGAAATAAAACCACTTTTTTCTGTTCCTTTTCTTTTTTACAAAACTAAATTACTTGATTCAAGTGCCACCTATTGGTTTCAATAATTAAATGCCTGTCGCAAGTTCAAGCAATGATTTGACAATACAACATGAAAAGTAAGCTACTAATTCTTTTACAACAATAAGCAACAGATTTTTTTTTAAATGTTTCAGCACTAATGAAGCTAACTAAACCAGCTGACGTGAGCAGAAGCAGTCGGATCCGAACCATCTGCTTACCTCCTTTTGAGCCACCTATCACAAATTTCGACTCAGATAAAATTAGCAACTCATTCTACATGCGACCAGAATCGAACATCGAACCTGCTAAACGGAGATCAAAGCCTTCAAAACCTAATCCTGATACTGCAGTTAAATATTTAGAAAAGTTAAATAATCTAACTAAAAATATATTTTCTGGATTTGTGAATAAGAAACACAAGAACTTAAGATATAACGTTAGAGTTTCTAATGATTCAGATAGACAGCTAGACAGACAGACTGGAGAAGACCTAAGAGAATCTGATACTGAAAGAGGAAACAAAGACCTAATATACGACAGTGCTACTTTAGACAGTGTTGTTAAACTTATTAGAACAAGACTTCTGAAGGATGATTACAAAGTAAATGTCAATAGAAGTGATAAAAAACTTATGTTTGGTGAAGAAATAGATCCTTTTATTGATGATAACAATAGATTAGACTTCAAAGATGAGTGTTATGCCACTGGTTGGGGGAGAGAACAGACTAATGGGAACTTAACGGATGTGTTGCTCGAAGCTGACGTGCCAGTGTTGCCGTTGCAGATATGCAGGGATAGGTACTCTTTAACCCTGCCTTTGAATGAAGGACATCTGTGCGCGGGAAGTACTGATGGCAGTACGGGAGCTTGCGTGGTAAGTGGAGACAAATTATATTTGTTATATAAGTCTTCAGGTTCGGGGAACGCACAGGAAAGCATTGATTTTATCAAACCAGACTCCTATAATACTCATCATCTTGTTTCATTTTTGCGGGCGGTACTCTTCTACTAACCCATGTCTGACATCATCTTCTCAGTTCTCTGCCACTTTCTTCCTTGTCACTTTTTCTTTCAAAAATTCCTCAGCCCTTATCATTTTAGAAATTATAGCTGTATTTTGTGATCCTGGACTAAATTTCATAAAATCGTAACCCTTAATCGGTATTTTGATTCTTGTTGAATAATTTTAATTCGTCCAATTTTGATCAAGACTATTCTAAATTGTTTGGAAGTTACATTAATTAAAATAGTGGCAGTACAATCAAATCTTTATTTAATTAATATTCATGGCATTTCAAAATCTAAAGATCAACATAAATCAAAGATAACATCACCAAAATTTGATTTAGTGAATCATCAAATATTTCGCTAGCTATATCCACGCAATAATATTTCGCAATGAAATCGAACGTATTACCCAAGTCTCTTATCAGAGATCTGAATTAAACTGTTAGGAACGACTACATTGAAATCTTTATCTGATGTTTATCTCAAAGATGGAAGTTTGGTCTGCTACTACCAACAGTAATAAGAATTAATTCGACATGCTTTCGATTGTAACCGGTACAATACTTTGAGGTAATTTAGTTTTCTTATGATTATTGTCTCGCCACTATCAGTGCCAATTGTGGAGTTGAGATTTCAGATAGAATATGAAATTTTACTCGGTATATTTGTTAAATATCTTTTCTATTTCTTCGTCTTTGCTGTGTAGCTTTGTTCGAGTACTAATGGGTGGTCTCGACGGGGCGGGTGTAGTACAACTTACGTAATCAGATATGTATTTCAATTTTCTAAAAAATGTCATAGGTTGGGAAAGTTTCAGCTTTCCAAACCTAAGACAATAATAACCTAAACAATAATAAGCTCTAGAATGCTGGCTCAGCAGTGCATGGTGCCCCATTATGACCTACAAGGCAAAATTTAATCTCTCTTCTAAGATCATACAATAGCTGATTGAGGGACAATGCTTTGTCGCAAGCTTTTCCTTCCTGGTAGAGGGTTACATGGTAGTCACTCCCAAAAGAGAAAAGTTATGGGAGAAGAGTGGATCTCGAACTCCATAGTATAAGTGGATTTGAGGTTGAAGACATTTTTCAAGGACAAATTCATCTCTGTAGTACATTTTCTTTCTATGCACTGCAATTGGTCGCTTACCTGCTGTGAACCTGTATACACAGGTTCATACGCCAATCACAATACTTCTTGTGCTCGATACTTTAATGTTACGAATATTGATATTATTCATGCTTAGGGCACTGTTCCTGTAACTCTGTAACTTCCTTCCAGGGTGACAGCGGAGGCCCCCTGCAGTGCCGCTCCGGCGGGCGCTGGGAGCTCCGCGGGCTGACGTCATTCGGCTCGGGCTGCGCGCGGCGCGGCGTGCCCGACGTGTACACCAACGTGGCGCACTACGTGTCCTGGATATACGCGCACGTGTACGCCTCCTAGCACCCAGCCACCTGGACCACACACTCATGGAACTACTAAATCATGGTTCCAGGGGATCCGGTGGAAGGGATATGGAAAAGAAATTGATACCTATGTAACCGGACGCCTTTTCTGCACTTCGTCTGACCAACTAAATGACCGATGTTGTCGCGTGTGAGGTCAACACTAACCATAGAAATATATTAGGATAGAACGGCCATAAGCAGTGTTCACTGTCGCGCGTGGCGAATTTTTTACTGTAAATAAATAACCACGAGAGATAAGAAATACCTTTATTTTGCAAATTTACTTCTCCATTTTTATTCTACAACTAGAAATAGCACAATATGGTATATTGGCGGTATTTTTAACGATGTTATTTCAAGCTAGTCTTAACAGTAGGTACTGAGTAAGCGTTCGAAAGTTTCTGTCTCATGGGGCAGGAATTGTCTAAAAAGTTGCCACGCGTTTCCCGCTCAGATGGCCGTTTTAACCTAATATAATTTCTGTGTACCTAACTTAGGTCAGGTATTATCTCGTGGACTCGTTCAACTGCTCCGTGTTTCATATTGTATTGAGACAGGAATTAAATTGGACGCGAAGTATGACTTCCTCCACAAGATACAATTGAAGGGATTCAAAGTGAAATGAGTTCCTCCAGAAGTAGCCAAAAAAATGTAGCATGTGTTTTCAATAGTTGTATGAGTGAAGGTATTCACTGTGGATTCAGAAGGTCTATTTATGAAGGGACTTATCCTGACCGGACAAGCAGACACATTTTGAGATGTGAAATGTTTTAAACTAATATTGTTAATTTGTTGCAAATCATTAAATATTTATACAACCAGTTTTGTTAGGCACAAAAATATTTATTTTGTTGATATGATTTTATTTATTTATCACAAAAATTCAATGTTAAATGTGAACATATTTTTTTAAAATATTTCTTAAGTGTATTTTGATACAGTGTAAAATGGCTTTTAAATTAACGTCATTATGATGTAATGTAAATAATGTAGGTATAATTGTAATTTTAATGAATATCTATTTTGTTATAATGATTACCAGTTTGTAAATATAATCCTCTAGTCTCTATTTAAATTAAATACATACATTTGAATAGTGTTACAAAAATATTACCGATATCGCTTCCTTGTAATTTCGTTACCGATAGATGGAATAGTGTTAAAGATTTTGTAATATTTTAAAGATAAGATAATACTGACAATCCTTGCTATATAGTGCCAAAAACATAATTTTTTTTCTAATTTCTGGCCACCCAAAAAGATAATTAAGCGTCAATGTTACCAATAAAAAGAAACACTGGACAAAAATTCATCAAAATACCCACTTTATTACGTAGATATAAGGAATAAGAAGAATTATTAATGTAAAGATAATAATTTAACTTAACACTGTAGGGTTGGCAATGGCTCGATATTTAATGTCAATATCTGTTGGTAATTCATTATATTTGTACCTAAAGAGCAGTATTACTGAAGAATACTGAACAAATATTTATACTTATATCTTTAGTTTTTTAAATTTAGATTTAAGAAATTATTCTGAATGTAACCACTCAAAATAACTGTGATTTAATTAGTGTAATTTAATGTAATCGTTCTTACTTGTACGTTATATCTTTTTAGATATTTGTGCTTTTGGTTTTTTAATAAGGATAAAGTAGTATGACATTATGGAGATGAATAATACCGTATTTTTAGATTAATTCAAAAGGCGACAATCGACAGCATCAGTAGGTTTTGCCCATTTGACAACCCTATTCTTAATAAATAGTACAAAATCACATGCTATCAATTGATCGGACGAAATTTTATCTTATAAAATTTAATCGACGTTTTTTACACATCATTAATTTATTTATCAATTAGTTAAAGTATAAACAGTTGTGTTACCCAGTGACCCATTTAGTAATAGTTTTGATTTAATTAGGAATTAATTTTTGTACAATATTTATTTTGGATGAATTTTATTGTAAATAAAAGAATAAAAGACTCTTATAAAATATTTTATTTGATTATTATTTATAAAAGTACAAACAATTCACCGTCAGTCTATTAAATAAAATATTTACATTTATTTACACATTTATTACTAATTAATTACAATTAATATCACATTATGGTTTAAGAGCCCGTAACATTTCATGATTTAATTTTTTATTATGTAATATATTCCAACATTTTAAGTTTTATAACCAGCTCTATCTGAATTAAAAATAGTAATAGATATTAAATAAACTAGAAGTTTACAAAAAAAATTAAATTTCATAAAATTGATAGAATTCAAAAACTTAAGTAGAAATTTAAATGAAACATTAATAAGTCAAGTGACAAAATGTTAACAAATAAATATTATTCGTCTAATTCACATTAGAATTGAACACAATAAGTTCCAATGGCAAGACGATTATAATTAACTACTGAAGATATTTTTTATTCACTAAAGCTGCAAGAGCTGTTAACATAGTTGAGCATTTCTTAAAACAAAATTCTGATAACCCTGATTATGATTTTTTACATGAAAGGTATGAGCAATTCTTAATACTATTTTATTATTACAATTTACTATCTAAATACCATGTATAATACCGCCCGCGGTGTATAACTTAATACGAGTACATAAAACAGGGTGAGTAGATTCAAAACGGTGAGTTAGTTCAAAGTAATAAATAAAACAACTACGTTACTATTGTTGAATAAACGAATCCTACTCACCGAGTTTACAAAATTAATTATAGACTAAAATTATACGATCCTGGCGTTATCAATCTCATCATACAACTTAGGTCATCCGCTGCCTCATGCAGGTGCTCGCATGGCATACAATTTATATTACTTTTTTAAATGATTTATACGAAAAGCTCCATTATTATATACACGAAACAGACGACCACATGCGTGCCCATGCACGAGGCAGCGGACGGCCTTAAAGTTTATATGATATCGCTCAGGTCGTTGTGTCATACGCATTGCGTTTACTAAACACCATCTATCGACATGTCAATAAATAGTTATCCACTATCTATATACAACAACATGTTTACACACAGACTGTATCTGTCTGTACGGAATGTTTTTTATTCAAGTTTACAATAAGTTACAAAAAATATTGTAAGTACTAAATAAAGTTTAGTGTTTGCAATGAACAGTGCTTGCGTTAGAAATAATTCGAAAAAATAATAAATTTGTATTTTCATCCTAAAATTTATCTTAATTCTTTACAATAAATAAAGAAAGATAAATTAGTCGTTATTATTAGATATATAATTATTTTTTGTAATCCTTTGAAAACTCAAAAGAGTAAAAAAGTATTGAGTGAGAACACACACTCACTCATATTATGCAGGTGCATATCGTCAAAGTATCATAGTTCGTCACTGGTTTTTTATTGAATCTTTTTTCGATATCTCGTTTTTGTAAAATATAAAACACACACAACAAATTCAAGTATGGTCTCTGATAAGTACATACACAATTGCATTGCAAAACAGTCTTTAAATGTAAAACCTACCCAAGGTAGTGTCGTCGTTTATACTGTTAATTAACTCCTTTTAATTAAGTAATTTATTACAATTTCAATTAATTTCAATGCATTTGATATAAATTCAAATTATTTAATTCAATTTCTATTTTTTTTATTAATTTCGTTTTATATTATTCAGTTTCGATAAATTTCATTTAATTTCGATTTCTTTCATTTCAAGTGTTAATCGTAAGCTAAATGTCATGTCAACATTGAAGCGATCTGTCATTATCACATTGCAACTCACATCGATATAAAATACCAAAATATGAGATAACTTTAACCTTTAAATCTCATTCTAGCTCATCATCATCACAGATGAGCAACTCAACAAAATCACCATCTTCTTCATTAATAGCCAATAACGACACTGCCTCTTTCGAGTCTTCATCTTCTTTGAAAGCGATATTCTCATGAACAGAACTTCTTCTCCTCTCCTGACTTCTGCGCCTCACGATAGGAACCATGGGCTCTGCTGGTGGAATGATCTTGTACTTCGGCTTCCAGATCCGGTAGAAACCCTGGACGCCGAGGAAGAAGCCGCCAAAGAAGATGAGAACCAAGGCGATGATGTATAAAGGGGGTCCGTAGACTAGACGTAGTTTGAGTAGCGTGATGACGTCTGATGGTGGCATTTTGCAGGACTGTAAAAAAATAAAAACTTTTTACTGATACGCTTTTTTTTATACCACTGAGGTGTTAGATAAGCACACGGCCGACCTGATGAAAAGTGGTTACCGTGGCCTATGGACGTGTGCGACACCAGGGGAGTCACACTCGTGCTGCCGACCGAACTTGTAAACACAGAGAGTTTCAGTGCCGTCAGTACAAATACTGCCAGCACAAAACTCTCCAGTGAGCTCTGGTTACCCTACTCACCGCCAGGAACACAACACGAGGTTATTATAACTCCCCCAGGCTAACACGTGCAGGGCTTAGATGCATAATACGGTGCAGGAAATTCCCTCAAGAACCAAGCGGTTCGGTGACTCTTTCCTTTGTCGCACCATTAAGATCTGGAACTCCTTGCCAGCTCCTACAGTCCCGGGTCCATTAAGCGGGGCGTGAAAAAGCATCTGATGAGGCCGTCAAGCTGCTTGAGCTATTGTTAACATAGTACGTGTATACAATGGTGGCCCTCTTTCCTGAGACTTTGCCTTCAGCTTACCATCCGGCGAGGTGAAGTCAAATAGACGTGTAATATATTTAGAAAAAACCTAGTCAGGAATGTGATACAGTCAAATTGATATGCAAACTTCGGGTGCCTTCAACAAATGTTATTGCAATCATTAAAGCGACGCAAATGAAGGTTTGGTATATAATAAACTAGCTATTGTTCCCGGCTGGCCATTCCTTTCGGTCGTGCTCTCCTCGGGAGGGGGGACCACGCGGTCCCCGACTCGCCCCCGGTATGGGGACTCCAAAGACCAGTCACTATTATTATGACAGTTCGTCCCGATGCATCTAAAACTTGTACTTGTAACTTGACTTTCACGGGAGCGACTGCCGTTTGAAGGCTGCCGAAGGTTACCGGCGAAGTTGGTTCCACCAACTTCACCTGCTAGCCGGTAACCCAAATAGGATATAAAGTTCCATTTTCGAAGATCACTTACCACTTGAATCCAGAAGAGAGGCAGGACCTTGTCTTTCAAGGGGCGCGTGATGGGATTCCCTGAGGACATCCTCACTGCCAGGTTGATCTGGACTCTTATCGCGAACTGCAGGGGAACTCCAATGGTCTGTAGGAAAAATGTTTCAAAATTATAAATTGTGGGAACGTTGTGTTGAGTGGAAAATGTTTAACTACTAGTTCTCTAGTTCCTCCGTGGTCATGGTGCATCGGAGACTCCATGATAAATATCCCAACATTTCTAAGAGTAATGTTTTTTGTGCCCATTAGATCTTCGGATCCTACACCAAACTCACCTGCAGATGAAAGTAGCTTGCTAGCTCGAACATCCGCTGATTTACGGTAGATGCATAATGCTCAATTTTTTTCCTGTCGGGATGGTGGGTCAGATGGCAGTCATCCCCGTAAAAGCCAAGAGAAGTGAAATCAAAAGTGTACAAGTAGTGAACCCTGGACCACGATGTTATCGGAAACAATGCTGAGGTAATAATAATAATATAGGAGTTCCAATTGAGCAGTCTGACTGGAGAAGTACCTCCGCCCTACAGAATACCGCGGCCATAATAACCTCGTGTTGTGTTCCCGGCGGTGAGTAGGGTAGCCAGAGTTCACTAGAGAGCTTTTCTGCTGTCAGTGGGAAGACCTAAGGCTCATCCTGCTTTATCTTCTACACTGACGGCACAGAAACTCCCTGTTCTAACAGGGTCGGCACCGTGAGTGTGACGCCCCTGGTGTTGCACACATCCATAGGTCACGGTAACCACTTTCCATCAGGTGGTCTGCTTGTCTGCCACCTAAGTAGTATAAAAAAAACCTGAAAGACTCAGCTCGATGGCTGACCTCCAATTTGAGTATTGCTCAGATTTTATAAAAGCGACGTCCGTGTGACACTGAACCCTGAGAGGAAAGCCTTTTCTTTTCTTTTGTTAAATGCTTTGAAACCATGGAGAAGGATCTGTCCTCCGTAGTTGAAACCTATCCTCTATTCGGTTAGGGATTTAACTAAAGCTCAATCTACCGCTTCAAAAACAGACATAGAAGGAGACATTTGTATTGGTTAGGGCGAGGTCTTGTAGTTTAGTGGTAAAAGCATTGCCCCTGTAAGGCGAAGATCGCTGGTTCAAACCCCGTCTAAACCGATTCAATTTTTTCAAATTAAATCGATTTTATAAACTGAGTTTTTTAAATAAAACATTAAAAATACACATCAAGATTGTTTATGTTTCGTTAAATATCGTACCGAATGGAGTAGGAGTAACTGTTTTCTACCTAAGTAGTATATTACTTACCGGTTGCAATTCATAGAAAGATGAATGGTTCTCGCGGTTTGGGTTCATTCCTTCATAGTACTCCTGGTGTGCGGGATCCACGTCCATGAAGTGGGGTTTTGTTAATAGTATCGGAAACCCTGAAATATATATACGTTCGGTTAATTAATACGGTGGAAACAATTCCACCAAGAACCAAGCGGCTCGGTGACTCCTTTCACATTTCCTCCTCCTCGAGTTCTTTACGAATCTAAGAAGTCTTTAACTTGGCACAGGGTGATATGCGTGCCAATGGTCTCATCACAAATATATAAGGATAGAACGGCCATAAGCAGTGTTCATCTGCATGTAGCGCGTGTCGACTTATTCACTGTAAATAAATACTCACGAGAGATTTGAAATATCTTTATTTTTTTAAATTTACTTTTTTCATTTTAATTCTACAGTTGAAATAGCACAATATGGTATTTTCAGGGTATTTTTAACGATGTTATACAAGCTAGTCTAAGAGCGTTTTCACACTCATCCGATATCCGATATCCGACATCCGATATCGGAGGAAGTCAAATGTATGAGATATGTATCTCTCTTTCACATTGCCCGGCCCGATATCGGTTATCGGAGCCAACACCACTGTTTTGGCCTGATATCGGAACACAAAGAAACTAAAACAGCGACTGCAAGCAATTTTCGACCGTAATGACATTTTCTGAGTTACATGTCTTTTCGCTTTTATTGATGACGCTGATCACGAATATAAGAAAAAAAACTCGATACCATGTCATGTCAATAAGGTCGAAAATTGCTTGCACTTCTTTTCTTTTTTTTACTCCTAGCATCCCTAACTAGTCTGAGCTATCGAGCAAATGGCCGTATCGGGTCGATTTTATCGGCTTTCGGATGTCGGCTATCGGTGTCCGACACCGATATCGGATATCGGATGAGTGTGAAAACGCTCTAACAGTACCGAGTAAGCGTTCGAAAGTACCGGTCTCATAGGACAGGAGCTTTGGTCTAAAAAGTTGCCACGCGTTTCCCGCTCATAATGGCCGTTCTATCCTAACATATTTCTGTAGTCTAATCACTATGGATGCCCAAGACCCAGACACTTTGCACAATGGAGGAGAAAACGCCTTGAGCTCCGAATTGACTTCAGCCTCACATAAAATCAAGAAAACTCCTCCCTGCTTCAAGGACCCAGGAACTGTAGGAAGAAGGAAGAATTCCAAGACTTATGCAAATGGAGTTTCGTACATAATACCGAAAGTTAAATAATTGAATAAAAATGCAAACGGTCTATTAGACAGGCTTTTTGAAAATTTCAAATTTATGAGGAGGGGACAATAGACCGTTTGCATTTTTACGTAGTAATACGTCGACGTATTCATATTGCGACCTTACCAGCAACAATTTGATCTTTCGACCAATCATTGGCGACCCATTGCACTTTCCACGTAATAATACCTCGATGTATAAACGTTACGACCTAACGTACCAGCGACAATTAGATCTTCCGACCAATTGTTGTCGACCCATTGTAATTCGATTATTTAACTTTCGGTATTATGTACGAAACCCTATGCAAAGAGTATGGTAACACTCACCATAGTAGCACTCACTGATGTCTATAAATCCTTCAGGAGGACATTTGCTGCCGCAGTTACAGTCGTAGGGAGAGCTTCGACTGAAGGCTGTCTCGTCCATCGTCAATCTTAAACAAAAAAATAGAAGGTGAGCATTTTTCAATGATTTCATCACGACAATTGATGGTTGAAGGCAATGAAAAACTGTAGGAGGAAGGAAATGACGGTATTTCCGTCCAGTTGTGCAGTCTGAAGAACCTCCGCCCTACAGAATACCGCGGTCATAATAACCTCGTGTTGTGTTCCCGGCGGTGAGTAGGGTAGCCAGAGCTCACTGAAGAGTTTTTGTGCTGTCAGTGGGAAGACCAAAGGCTATTCCTGCTTTGTCTTCTACACTGACGGCACAGAAACTCTCTGTGTTTACAGGGTCGGCAGCGAGTGTGGTACTTCTGGTGTTGAACCCGTCCATAGGCCACGGTAACCCCTTTCCATCAGGTGGACAGTGTGCCTGTATGCCAACTCGGTGGTAAAAAAACCTAGAAGTTTAGAGTAGGATGAAACTGGAATTATTATTTCTTTTTACTCGAATTTCTCAACTTGTCTCTCCTCGCTCGGCTTTCCAGTCTAACTAAGATGCAGCTGAACTTTGATATTTTCCTTGGAGCGACTCTCACCTGACCTCCACAACAAGTCAAATTGGCGATATCGAAGTTCTGTAGTTAGTGATCAACTCGAATGTGGAGGAGTAAAAAATTGTAGACTTAAAGGGGTAGGCGGAGGTGCTAGCACCCACATTTCGCCGGTTTATGTTTTGGTCCCAATGTAATAGGTGGCGAGCATATTGCCATTAACTGGGCACTTATAAACCTGCGATAAATACACACATAACTTCGAAAAGCATCGAAAAGTCATTGGTGTGTGCCATGGAAAACCTGGGATCGAACCCGAGACCTCGTCTCAGCAGTCCATTACCAATACCACTAGGCTAGGGTTTCAAACTTACTTGTAAGACGAGAAGCCATAGTGTGATTGCTTTTCTTCGACAAATCTGAAGGGGAAAGTTCTGCAGGCTTGCTTCCTGAATATCGTCATGTTACGGCCCTTCTCGAAATTAGGGGGCACCATGAAACCCTCATATGTACCCCTGATCCTGTTGCATGGGATGCTGAAAGAAGAATAAACTCTTTAGGGAGATATTTGGCACTGAGGAAAGGTAAGGTATATAGATTTTCCTTACGATTTTGGAATCGTCAAACCGGGGCAGTACCCTTTTTCCCCTCTCCAAGCGCACACTGAGCTGTTCGACTCGAATCGATCAAAACCGCACGCCATCTCAGGTTTCAATTACCAGGGTTTAATGTGATTATTTCTTCTTCACTCACAGCTCTTATGGGAGCGCCTCCCAGCCTCGAGAGAAAAGTCTGTACCAGAGCCTGATTTGGTAATCGGGAGGAGTATTGACTTACAGATGAGGTTGGCTAGGCGGTGGGGATCAAAGTGGCCCTCCTTTACGAATATTCTAGCTAAGACAAATGGCTTGCGTTACACATGGTTTCAAAGCAGTAATGTAATGGTCGGGATTCGAACCCGGGACCTCTCGATCCACTAACCTACTATTAACGCTAAATTAGATCAGTAGTATGGTCAAGTGATTTCAGTCCTTACCTGGAGTTCCAGTCAGTGAAACCTTGTTCTTTGAGGCCGGTGCTGTTGTCCCAAGAGTTGAGTGAGTAGCGGTTCTTCGGGTCTCTGATCTCCACCTCGGCCCATGTAGGCCTTTGGGCGTATATCTGTAAAAGACATTGATATAAATGTTTAGATTCTACAAAGTTAAGGGGATCGTGGGGCTAAGTGGTTACTTAAGTCTGATCAATCTTAGAATGGGTCCAAAGGTAGGGATAGTCAATATATTCCAGGCAAAGAAAGCCTGCATTGCAGTTGCCGAGGATGAAGTAGCCGTGGGCGACCGGGACCACCTTATGCGAGTAAGTTATTCTCGTCAAGGAGGCGGTGGGGCGGCGGGACCAGGAGCGAAGAAGACTCGCGGCTCTAGTTGCCCGCCAACGGAGGCAACTCGAGCATCGGAGGTCGATGAATGACCTTGTTTCCATGAGCGCGTCTGGAGGTGATGGGTGGAGTCGCCTATTACCCCAGCAGAAACAGACCAAGGCGTCAGCATGCGTCGCGCCCTCCAACGCTGTAACGGGGACGAGTTGGGGACCCTGTGGTCGGCCCGAAGAGGGCCAGATCGAGAACGATGGCCCTGGGTCATCAGCCGGAGTGCGAGGGATATGCACTAGCTACTTCACCTTCGGCCTTGCACTGTGACCTACAGAGTGCGTGCGGCTTAGTCGGTACGAGGCCGACATACCTCCCCTCTAGCTCCAACAGTGTAAGCTGGTAGGTGAAGCTATATTGTGTCCCAAAGTTTATACTACTTAGATGATGGACAAACACACGGCCCACCTGATGGAAAGTGTTTACCGTGACGTACGCAACACCAGGGGCTCGTTTAAGTTACCTATTATTGCAAGCGACAGGAACTTATTTATAAAGATACGTACCCGATCAAGCAGTCCAATTTTGCTAAAGTCAATCCATCCAGGCAGCAGGCCGTTGGCTATCGTCACTACCGGGTCATAATAGCCCCATAGCATCTTCTGTGCGTTCATATTCTTGAACAAACTCGGACTTAGTGCTTTCATAGAGTAGTAAGCGCCCACGTTAGGAAGGTACCCTGCCTTATCTGCTGCCAGGGTACTGATAGCCTGTAAAGAAAGTCAAATTATAATAATTTATATATTTCAGGACATGTATCTACTAAACTCGAAAGACAAACAAAGCTATGACGCGCACGGATTTTTTAGTAATAATCTATACTTGATAGCCGGCTGTTGGTACACCTTCAAGGTCCAAGCCTGCCTCGCCGGATAGTCGGTGAATCTAATAATCAGGCGAGTCCCTAGCGCAGGTATTGTTCTCGAGGTTGGGTTCTTTATTGTACACACAAAAGACATGTTATACGAATAATAAAATTATGTACATATAAAGGCGAGCTTAACTCTTTAAGAGTTCTCTATCTCACTCCCGAAATAGTTGACACTAGCCTTTACCTGCGGAGGATGTCGGTTATTGTTATAAATTGTAGCCTAAGTGTTATTCTGACACATAAGTTATATTATTGTAAAGTGTCCTTAAAATCTATTAGTAGTTTTTACGTGAAAGAGTAACAAATATCCATCTATCCATCCATACTTACAAACTTTACCTCTTATAATATTAGTATATTATATAATATATAATTATATTATAAAATATTATAAATTATAATATATATTATAATTAAATTATATTTATATTATTAAATAAATTATATATATTAGTATAATATTAGTATATAAATTAGAAAGAATAAGCATAGACTTTGAATCTTAGGCTCTAAAGTGCATCGGTACTTTTGATGCAACAGGGAGTTTGCTAAGATCTTGATGAATGTCTTTTTAACTAAAATTAATGATTGTACAAGGCAGACCGGACCAGACCGAAAACAATATAATAATGAGTAGCTGTTGCATTCTACTAATATTAAAAATGGAGAGTTTTTGTACTGTCAGTGGGAAGACCAAAGGCTGTTCCTGCTTTATCTTCTACGCTGATGGTACAGAAACTCTGTGTTTACAGGGACGACAGCACGTGTGTGGCCCCCATAGGCCACGGTAACCCCACTCCATCTGTTGGGCCGTGTGCTTGTCTCTCACTTCAGTGGAATATAAAAAAAGGTGAAAGTATGTGCAAATGTTTTAATTAACTTTTAAACTCTCGCGTTCCATGATATATAATTTAGAAAACGGGAATTAACGCGATCATGGTATAGGTACTTACATACCTTTGCAGGCTCTGAGCCTGTGACCACGGCCGGTGTAACCTGGTCGAAACGTCAGGCAATCAAAGGTATGTAAGTACCTATACCATGATCGCGTTAATTCCCGTTTTCTAAATTATAAATGTTTTAATGTTTGCTAGCATTCTCAAACGGCTGAACGAATTTGGCCGATTTTGTACAGCGATAGTTTACAGTGGCTTTTAGTTGAAATTTGCAACAGACTGAAAGCGGAGGATTGGGAGAAATGGGCAACATTGGGAGAGGCCTATGTCCAGCAGTGGGCTGTGATAGGTTAATTCATTGATTTGATATAGTCTGAATTAAAACGTTACATTTTTTATCCCTAGATTAAATGTTCGTACGTAGTTAGAACGGAAACAAAATTCGACTGGAGTAAAACCACGAGCTACAGTCAGTTCAGCCCCTTTAGACAAGTGGCAATTCGCTGAATATTGCGGCGTATCGTGGAATAAAATGACAAATGTATGGGATTTGACGTATCTGACAGTCGTCAACGAATGTCAAATATGTCAATCTGCATTATATTCTAAAGTATTAACCAACGATTTGCCACTTGTCTATATGCAACATTTTAGAGTACGGTTGTGAAATTAGACTGCAGCGTAAATATATGAAGTATGAACGAATAACCTTTGACTGGTTTGAAAGTGGACTGAAGGAACATGTCGTAATATAACTGATAAACACTGTTTGTTAGCAAATTATGTGTTTGAATAATAATTATCTCCAAAGATAAACGTCAATTGTAAATTAGGGTTACATCAAGTTTAGACCGCTTCCCGTTTCGCAACCATCATAAAATACCTACTCAATCATCGTAACTTTTTTAGGTTAACACATTTTTGAAAGGCTCGTGCTGAATGTCAAAGTTAAACATTACTTGCCATGTCTGTCTCGAGATGGGTAACTATTATAAGTCTTTAGTCTTTATACTGCGTCCGGGCTGTTTGGCCGTGGTCCATATGAAACTTGCGTTCCAGACGTTTCGTCGATCACTGCGGTCGACATCTTCAGTGGCGCAGGTCCGGATGGCGAAGATGTCGACCGCAGTGATCGACGAAAAACAGCCCGGAAGCAGTATATTCTACATGGGTAACTATTATTAAAATATTGATACTCGCTATCCCGATCGAGAATCACGTATCCTGGTTACGACACGAATTGTTACGGGGGCCTCGGTCTATCCACAGAACTTTAGGTTAGGTAATAGTCGCTTCCCAGAAAAATATCGATGTTTCGGCTGCTTCGACCAAAAAGCCGACCAGTGCCCCGAGTACGAATAATATTCGAATTCGAAACACAAACGTATCTAGAGAATGGAGCAATGCGATTGGTCGCCTGCCTACTGTGAACCAATCGCAATGCTCCATTCTTTCAATACGTTTACGTTACGAATTGGAACGTTGGAAATAATGTAGAGGGTATTTCAGTATTTTATTAGGATTGTGAATCGGGAAGCTGTCCTAATGGGATGTTGATAGCGTATAAAAGAATCAGTGCCGCGGTTAACTGCTAGTTAATATCATAATCGCGAAAGTTTGTTTATTTATTCGAAATGTGCGATATCTAACTATGTCACTTTTACGAAAATAAATTGGTGATAAGTAATAAATGCGGAGTGAAGTTATAAATAAAAATAGTACAATATACATGAATATTATTATAAAGTAACACTAATAACATGAGAGTTATCATATTTATACAAATGTTAGATAAATGAAATAGATCAGTAGTTCGGTACGGAAGGCGAAATAAGTATGTCTTGTACTATTATACGCGGCATTTTTGATATCTTATTTCCCTACTTATATGATTGTGAAAGTATGTTAAGATTTCTTGATGTTTATTACACAATTAAGGGTAAACCGATGAATAGATTTGAATCAAATTTGGTACACAGATAGACAATTAATTTCTTGAGTTAATTGATACGATACTTTGGATTATAAGAACATGTTCTAATGAGGAATGGGCATTTCCTTTGCCAGCGTATAGTATAATATAATATATAGTATAATAGAATGAGGAATGTGCGGGATTGACACGTATTTTGATGTTAAAGACGTTTATAATAGTTGTCAACGTATGGCAGTGCCTAACATTAATCAATCTTATCTATTCTATAAACGTTTTGCCACTTGTCTAGAAGGCCGGAGAACTACACCATGAGACTTTGTCTAGTCTTTGGAGCTCTCCTACTACACCTTTTCTATTTTGGCTTACAACCTCTATTCCGAAAGCAAACCCTATACCAGAGCATCGTTTATCAACACTGAAATATATAACCTACGATAGAACGGTCATGTGATCGGTAAACGCGTGGGAAATTCTTAGTCAATTCCTGCCCTATGAGACAGGAACTTTCGAACGCTAACTCGGTACAGTGAAGACTAGCTTGTAATAACATCGTGAATATGCCATATTTTGCTATTTCTAACTGTAGAATAAAAATGGAGACCTAAATTAAAAAAATAAAGGTATTTCTTATCTCTTGTGAGTATTTATTTACAGTGAAAAAGTCACCACGCGCGACATGCAGGTGGATACTGCGAATGGCCGTTATATCCTAATAATTATATCTCTGTGTTTATCACTTGGTAGGTTATATGACTTGCAAATAAGTTTAGCTTTAGCGCCTCAGGCCTTGATGGTGACCAGTTTCACTCTTGGGTAAGCAGAGACAGCGGTCCGCCATTTCTTTTCACCCTTATATACCTATTTCAAGGTCAATATATACTTAAAAAAATAGAAAATATTACTCACTATAAGAGGCACGTTAGGCATACTGACGGTGACATTTTCAGGGTGGCCAATGGAGCCTTCTTCCATGAACTCCAGGTGCAACTTGGGGTTCATTGTTAAAACCCCTCGCTCTCGGTCGATGCGAAGGTTTTCGTTCTCTCGTATTTCCCTGTGAACAATGAAATATGTTAATTAGTTAAACTTTTTTTTTTTTTTTATTTTTTTTTTTATTTGAATTATTATTATATTGAACTAGTAATATAAATTATACTAGAGGCCGCTAAATGTTTTTACTTTTCATTTGAGATGTAAATGTGTGAAATATTGATGTTGTTCATATAAGCAGTAAAACTTTGCCTAGGTGCAATTCTAAACTATAAATCTATCTCTGTATCAAATTTTATTCCGATCCGTTCAATCATTTTGCATAAAAGAGTAACAAACATCCATTCATATATGATTCGTAGGAAGATAGTATAATATTATATGTTCCGCCCTCAGTATTGAATTTCTCCAATTGAAACTGGCGATGAATGTTTTTAATAGAAAAAAAAAGACAGTCCGGGAGTGCCGGCCGAAGTGAGAACTTTTTCTTTCTTTCTTTCCTCGTTATATACAGAGAAAAAGATAAAACGAACATACCATACCATCATAATAATCGCCAATCATAGAACCTATCACTAATTTTCTGTTAATTTTCTGTCAGAAGAAATTAATAAATTACAAACAGAAAAAATAATCTCAAAAAGTAATAAATTACAAAAAGAAAAATTAGATACTACAAAATTAGATACTACAGATTAATACAAAAAGTGTCAAAAGCTCAGGTTCGAACACGGTACTATCTGAAACCATACGGAATTACAGTCGAAGCGCTTACCGCTTAGCTACGAAGCTTCTTAGCGTACCTAGCAAAATAAATGCTCTGTAGCTAGGAATGTTGTATGAGGTCATTTCGTCCTACAAAGTCGTCGGTTACGGGTCAAAGGTCAAGTGATCCTGACGCATGAGTTTAACAATTTTTACCCATCCAACGCCGCTAAAGAAGTTTTCACTTCAAAAAATCGATTGAATAGACTTTTTCTTATGAGTTGAAGGTCGGAATAATGTGTATGGATAGGTCCGTCAACATTGATTGCAGATTGTAAGTGATTAGCCAAAATGAACAGTCATTGACCCGGATCTGTGAATAAGAGCCGCCGCTGATTAACGACACGGTCGGTGTCAAGATCTTCTAGGTCTAAGCAAACCTTATTTGCTACGGTTTACCTGCCCATACACAAGGTTAGAGGGCCAGACGATAGTCACTTCCTAAATAGCTCACATAAGTCAAATTAGGCAAAACGGAACCTGGATTTTTAATTAAGATGATGATATTTCACCAGTTGAGAAGTCATGGGTTCGATTCCCCGTCGTTACACTACCGAAGACGTGAGCCTACTTCTATCACAAGCAATTTATCTTACCAGGAATTTTGGTTGCTAGTATCACAGATAATATATTTTAAATTAATGAAATCATTCAATTAGCCCACTGCAGTCCACTGCTGGACATAGGCCTCTCCCAATGTGCGCCCTCTCGTATGATCCTCCGCCTTTCGCATTCAGTCCGTCCCAGCCACCTTTTTCAGGTCATCGGTGCCTTCGTTTGCCTTCTCTATCTTAAAAAAGCCATCTTTTTGTGTCATCTACGTGATGGTCAATGGTTAACTGTGGCCTATGGCCGTCTGATACACTAGGGGCGTCACACTCGCGCTGCCGACCCTGTCGAAAGCTTCTAATGCTTTTGGAAAAAACCACAGCAGTGCCCAAACACGTGCTCAAAGCTATGAGATCATGGTTCGTACAAAATACTTTAATGTGTTCAATGGTCACGATTTCAATCATTTTAATTTCATCATTATTTCGGGGATTATGGAACTCGTACATAATTATAATAATCATTAGCTTTTGCCCGCGGCTCCGCCCGCTTGGAAGTCGGTTATCGCGACCTAACATAGCCTATGTCCTTTCTCAAGGTCTAGTTTACTCCTATACCAATTTTCAAATAAAATGACAAATGTATTGGATTTGACGTACCCGACAGTCGTTAACGCATGTCATACCCGTCAAATCCCATAGATTCGTCATTCTATTTTACCAAAAGCCGGCTAACGAATTAGTGTTAGGAGTGAGTCCACGTCAGAATGGAATCTGGAGCATCTGAATCTTAACCCACGGGTAGCCTAGGTCGTTTTTTACCATAACCGTTTAAGATCTGGGTCTTTTCGACCCCATCACGACTGTTCATGACATATAAGACTCTTCTACCGTCGGGCTCCTTACCAACTAAGCTATCAGCTTAAATCGTAAAAGGACAAGTTCGCACTGTTTCCATAATAATGTTTGACATTATTTTATGTGATCGTTATGTGTTACTGAACTGAGATTACACTAAAACAATACCAATATTATGGAATTCAATTTGAATTTATTCATAATTCGTTCTGTTATAGTTTAAGCACAGATAATCACTACATATAGTATAAAACAAAGTCACTTTCTCTGTCCCTATATCCCTTTGTATGCTTACATCTTTAAAATTACGCACGGATTTTAATGCGATTTTTTGAAGTGAAAACTTCTTTAGCGGCGTTGGTTGGGTGTAAAATGTTAAGGAAGCGTCAGGATTAGTTGACCTTTGAACCGTAACCGACGACTGACGTCATACAAGATTAGGTACAGACGATCTATTTTGCAAGTTACGATAGATAGCGTCGTAGCTTAAACGGTAAGCACTTCGACTGTAAGTCCTTATAGTTTCAGATAGTATCGGGTTCAAACCCCCTGGCCTTCAGGGATTTTTTGTCATTGGTTTTTCTTTTTGTAATTTATTACTTATTGTGATTATATTTTCTTTTTGTAATTAATTTCTTCTGACAGAAAATTAGCAGAAAATTAGTGATATGTTCTATGATTGGCGTTATATTATAGGTATGGTATGGTATGTTCTTTTTATCTTTTTCTATGTATATAACGAAGAAAGAAATAAAGAAAATGTTTTCACTTCTGCCGGCACTCCCAGAGTGCAACCCGTCTTTTTTTTAAATAGATATGGTGATTCAAGAGGATGGTTTATATGTATAATATATGTTTAATATAGTAGAGAATGCAGCGGGAACGGGATCTGACGCCACGCGAGTGGAAAAATATTGTCGGTACGAAGTTCACCGGGTCAGCTAGAATAATATAATTCTTATTTTTAAGCTTACGAGAATTTACCTTCAGATATATTAACAGGAGGGTAGGTAGGTATAGATGGGTCTGAACCCCAATAATACCTCTTTTTAGGGCGTGGTTAGCTGTTTTGGTCGTCAATAACCACCTTTAAGGTAAAGTAAATATCCCAAAAGTACAAGCTAAAAGCCAGTTATTCAAATAATATGTTTTTCTGTTTGTTTGCACGCACATTAGGCTTTTTGATGTACTTTGTATTTTGTTTTCTTTACTTGACGTACCTACTTAGTTTTTATGCAAACAATATTAATATCAGTCAGGAAGTGTTGTGTGTTTAGTTTGTGTGTACCTGTTACAGGAAACGTGAGTACTTACACAATAAGTTATTTCTCGAAGATATAAGAATCTCCGCGATGTAAACCTTTCGACTACCCAGGAGTTACCGTGGCCTATGGACGTGTGCAACACCAGGGGAGTGACCCTGTAAACACAGAGAGTTTCTGTGCCGTCAGTGTAGAAGACAAAGCAGGAATAGCCTTTGGTCTTTCCACTGACAGCACAAAAACTCTCCAGTGAGCTCTGGCTACCTTACTCACCGCCGGGAACACAACACGAGTGTATTATGGCCGCAGTACCTGTATGGAGAAGGTAGGTACTTCCCCAGTCGGACTGCTCAGTTGGACGGGAATACCGTCGTGTCCTACGACTACTTATCGTGTCCTACCTCTCCTTAAAATTTTCTCCTTTATTCTAGGGAACCATTAAAATGGACTAAACATCAAAATTTACAATACAGTCACGTCCCTTTCCCAGTAGGGTAGGCAGAGATCATAATGTTACCACCTACGATCGTAGCATGTACCTACAAAACTATCTTTCGCTTCTTGTACTTTAAAATTGGACTTATGTTTAGTAAATGGTATACCGTTTCTTAAGAAGACTCAGTGCACTAATTTTTGGCTTAATATACCTTGCTTACTAAATTTTAATGTTTTGTTTGATTATCATAATAAAGTAAACAGCAAATACTTGTTCATTTAAATAGCTATACAATCATGCTTACAAAAATGTTCACTGAGAGGGAATCGAGCGCTGCAGTCGCATTCTAGACAGCCACGGCACAGAGACGAATAGTCAGCATATTAATTGCTTAAAAATTTCATCAAAAAGAGGACCAGATTGTTCCAAAGGTGTACTTACTTATATTTAAATGGTCCCACTTCTTTGACTCTCATTACCTTCTCTTCGCCGCTCAGGTACGCTTCCACATTCGTGTAGTTGAACAGCCAGACATCCGTGACCAGCTCATACGTCGGCTTCTCCCACATTTTGTATATGTATGACCCTTCTCGCATTTCTAGGAACTGTGGACAAGAGAAATAATTCTTTATAATTACTTTCTTATAACTGGTCTGGTCTTGCCTCGGAGAGCACGTTATGCCGATGTCTCAGTTGCCATACGAATATCTATGGTGTTCGTTACGGGTAGTTGGAGCCCTAAAAAGTTAAACTATTGGTCTAACTGCAATACTTTGATATTGCCAATGGATTATGGTGGTCATTACATGCAGGTAGACTAGGAAAAGAGGACTCTAGACGCTGAGGTTAAAGCTTCGGATACAACTGGGATTAACGGTAGCATGAGTTTCTTTTAACTCAATTTAGATTTGAAGAATGCTTAGACGGGACTTGAACCCGCGTAAAGTCCTTTAAAGAGGGAATGCTATGGTCACTGAGCTGCTAAGCGCGTTTTAAGAATTCGAAATTCTCCTGTAGAACCATGTTAGAGCGATCGGGAGTAGGTAGTTAGCATAATAAATTATTGATTGGAGTTTTCCGAAAATGAGTAAGTTATAAAGAGGCCTTTTTCTTTCAACAATACTATTTATCAGTGCTAAAATGTGGCTAAAACCATTGACTAGACAATGACCATTCAGATGTAGTGACAAAAATACATCTGAACCGTGCATTTGTTGATCTTTGAATTAACAACCTAACAATATTGATGTCATAGCCGAAAAACAACATCATTTTTGGTAGTATACCCAATTTGCATGTACCCATACGCCGTCACATACGTCACAATTTATTAAAAAAGAAAACAAGCTTCCTTCAAGATCCGAGTAAGAATCCTGAGTCGTTTTTAAAAGTGTCCACAGCTTGTATTTTGAAGACCGAGGTCAGTTTCGATTGACAATTAAGAGCGTTTAAACACTATCGAATACCCGATACCCGATATACGATATCCGATATCTAAGGAAGTCAAATGAATGACAATATATATATGTATCTAACTTTCATATACCCAATTTGCATGTACCCATACGCCGTCACATACGTCACAATTTATTAAAAAAGAAAACAAGTGTCCTTCAAGATCCGAGTAAGAATCCTGAGTAGTTTTTAAAAGTGTCCACAGCTTGTATTTTGAAGACCGAGGTCAGTTTCGATTGACAATTAAGAGCGTTTAAACACTATCGAATACCCGATACCCGATATACGATATCCGATATCGGAGGAAGTCAAATGAATGACAATATATATATGTATCTAACTTTCACATTGTCCGGCCCGATATCGGTTATCGGAGCCGACACCACTGTGTTGGCCCGATATCGGATCACGAAGAGACTAAAACATATACTGAAAGCAATTTTCGACCTTAATGTCATTTCCTTAGTTATGTGTCTACGACTATAAGAAAAAAAAACGATACTGTGTCATGTCAATAAGGTTGAAAATAGCTTGCACTTTTTTATTATTATTTTCATCCCTAGCATCCCTAACTAGGCTGTGTTTTCGAGCAAATGACCTTATCGAGCCGCTTTTATCGGATACATGTGAAAACAGCAGATGCTGTCGGCTATCAAAGGTCATCCGATATCGGATATCGGATGATTGTGAAAACCCTCTAAGGGAGCGACTGCCGTCTGATCTCTTAACTCCAAGATGAAAGCCAGCACCAGTGCCTTGGTCGTCAATAGTGAGAGCCTCGGTTGCAACTGGGTATGTTGCTGGATGACAATGATGATGTAACGTACATAGAAACACTTAGCCTGATAAAATGTCTGCACAGAGCAGGCATCGAACCCGTGACCTCTGACATATCAGTCAAATTTTTTACCTAGACCTATTCGCTTAAGACTTGAGACTTAAAAAAGACACGGAGTTCGTTAGCAAAGGTGTCTTAACAAAAACATCATTGTATTTTGCCTAAATACATGATCAGTAAAAAAAAAACAAATGGTTCCTTCAAAAGAAGTTCGTTTTGTACGGGTTTGTATTAATATTATCATCATGGAGTTCCTTATTTAAACACGGAAGATGGTATTTTCGGATATATGCGCAAAAAACTGTTGAAAACAACCGTTTGTACTTATGGCAGGATATGTGAACAGTCGACTGGCAATAGGTCAGTCAGGCTTAATGACGGTAGAGGAAGTTCATTCTTTTAATGTGTAGGAAAAGAAAAAATAATTACAAAAATTTAAAAATCTGCATGCAAAGGAATTCAGTCTCTATTGTCTACTAGTAAAAAGCTGAGCTTATTGAGGGTTACACTCCTTACAATGCTGTAATTAAGAAAGAAAAGAAGTACTAATTATTCAAGAAAAGAAATAAGAAAAGAAAATAAGTCCGCAATTGCATTTATTATGTCTATCTCCTCAAGATAACTCACAGTTACCATTTTTATCTTGCAGTTATTTTGCTGCACCATAAAGAATAATATTTTACTTTATCATGTAATATTTTACTGTACCATAATATAGTAATAAATAATACCATAGTAATTAGTATACATAAATATAGTATAGATTTCAACAAGAAAGGAAATCAACAAGACATAGGTACCATAAAAAGGAAATATAAAAGTGTCCCTCACGCAAGCTCATTTACGCACACCCTTTTGAGTTTGAACAATCGACAATCGCAGGCTTGTGCGGGCCAACCTGCTTCTCTAGGTAAGCACCCTAAGCACCCTATGATTTGAGATTGACATGGTCATTCACAGCTGTCAGCTAGCGTAACACTAACAGGAGGTGTAACACTATTAAAATGTTTCTAATGTTCATCATAAAAATCACTAAATACAATTAATAACTTACAATGGTTGCTATGAATAATGACTTCTTGAGTTATTTCATTTATTTTATTTCTTTAATTAACATTAATGATGTACTACAATACAATTAACATGTGTTACACAGGTAAGACATAAAACAATTACAATTATTTTAAGATCGTGGAAACTCCAAACTGGTATTTATGTTTTGTTTTGTGGACATGTTATATTAATGTACCTACAATTATTGTTATTAATTCCATAAACCAGTGTTAAAATAGTCATAAAACTACTATAACGTACATATTTTTATAATTATAAAATCATGAAATCTTTGACAAGCAGGAAAATTTTTAATTTTGCTTTGTTATAAAGATTTCTGTATTTCTAGTACCTAACTATTCGGTTAATAGTACCTAATAACCAACAATTCCGTGAACTAAATCATGGCTCCACCATCCCTCCAATATTGTTAAATGGTGCTAAATTGTCTTTGATATGTAATAAAAAGTATGCATTTGTCAGTGACAACCGTAGTGTGATTTTTTTTTCTATCTGTGCATTGCGTATTGGCAAGGTTGTGGCCTATACGAGGCATTATTTCTTTTTTATTTATAAGTTTTTTATGCCATCTTCAGTATTTAATTTCTAAGTATTCAACGTGACCGAAATCAGTGCCGAAGCATTGACCGCTTGCCTGCTATGAACCAATCACGAAGCTCCGTTCTTTCGATATATTTACGTTACGAATTCGAGTATTTTTCGTGGTCGGGGCACAACAGATCTCTTACAAAATTTCTTTAAGTAATATTCACCAAAACTGAAAACTTACACTACAAAAATCTTAAGATTGTTAAACGAAGTCACGAATTACCTGAAAAAAGTTTGTCAAATGCGAGATAAATATTTTTAATCTATTGTTGTCAATGCCCCAGCACAGGGTTGTGGTTAAGTCAATAAATGTTTTTTTTGGCGGTAAAAATGAGCCACAGACGATAGATTCTATAATCGATACTATGAATGACTCGATTAAATACTGCATATTAAAGAGAGTTAGGTACTCGATACAAACTAACTCGATTGTAACGCAATATAATAATATTAGTCAATTATAATAGTGCCGGCAGAAGTGAAAATTTTTGCTTTCTTTCTTTCTTCGTTATATACAAAGACAAAGATAAAAAGAACATACCATACCATACCATACCATACCATACCTATAATATAGCGCCAATCATAGAACCTATCACTAATTTTCTGACAGAAGAAATTAATGAATTACAAAAAGAAAAAAATAATCACAAAAAGTGTTAGAAGCCCAGGTTCGAACCCTGTACTATCTGAAACCATAAGGACTTACAGTCGAAGCGCTTACCGCTAAACAACGAAGCGTCTTAGCGTACATAACAAAATAAACAATCTGTAGCTAATGTTGTATGAGGTTAGTCGTCGGCTACGGTTCAAAGGTTAAGTGATTCTGACGCGAGTTTAACACTTTTTACCCATCCAACGCCGGTAAAGAAGTTTTCAATTCAAAAAATGTTTGATACTTTAATACCGCACGAATTTATTAAACACTGAACAACAGATAAAAAATATTTCTGCCTACATAGTAAATATTATACGATTACGTTGATTAATATGTACCCATTAATATGTTTCTTAGAAAATCAATCACATTTTTAAATATATACTTCTTGTCTATAAATTATTGTCATAAACTATATTACTTCAACGGACGGTAAATTAGGAATTCGTTACACGTTTTTTTAATATAGTTTTTCTATATCCCTATTATATATTCTAATAAAGAATTGTACATTGGTTGTGTCTATCTGTACATTGGTGATATTTAATAATAATTGGCTTTCTATACGCTAGGTATTTATTACACATTTGGTACTTGGTTTTGGTACGAAGAAAAACGGGATACTGAAGATAATTTTTGAAGTGAAAACTTCTTTAGCGGCGTTGGATGGGTAAAAAGTGTTAAACTCGCGTCAGGATCGCTTGACCTTTGAACCGTAACCGACGACTGACGTCATACAACATTAGCTATAGACTGTCTGTTTTGCAAGATACGATAAATTTGCCTGATGATTGGCACACGGTACAGGTTACACCTGTCGTAATCACAGGCTGACTGTACCATGATCGCGTTAATTCCTGTTAACATTATTTGATTTAATTAAAAGTTGCAATAACCGACATCTACGCGGGCGGACCTGCAGTCACGCTAGTTACTCATATAATTTTAAATCAACAGGCCGTAATGTCGATTATTTTATTACCACGAACTAATTGAGATGTCGTTTTAACCATGGTTATGACGTCAATCCTTTTTGTCGATCGTTTTTATATAGTTCATCAATAGTCATAGATACCGGCATATATTTTGAGCCCAGTGATCTCACAAGATGTATTCTTTATGCGCAGTAGGTCCACCAATCATATAATGTTTTTTTTATATCACTTACATGAAAGACTGTCCACCTGATGGAAAATGGTTACCGTGGCCTATTGACGAGTGCAAAATCAGGGGAGTCACACTCGTGCTGCCGACCCTGTTAGAACAGAGAGTTTTTGTGCCGACAGTGTAGAAGACAGAGCAGGACAGAGGCTTCCCACTGACAGCACAAAAACTCTCCAGTGAGCATGGGATGCTATGACGTCGGAGGAGTTTAAATCAACCACTCATAGATTATATCAAATCAATCTGCGCCTGCCAGGGTCTTTAATTTTTGACTGTCCATTTTGCAATATAAGATAAATAGCTTCGCAGCATAGCGGTAAACGCTTCGACTGTAAGTCCTTATGGTTTCAGATAGTACCGGGTGCAAACCTGGCCTTCTGGCACTTTTTGTGATTATTTTTTCTTTTTGTAATTCATTACTTTTTGTGATTATTTTATCTTTTTGTAATTTATTAATTTCTTCTGATAGAAAATTAGCAGAAAATTAGTGATCCCTATCACTAATTTTCTCTTATGATTGGCGCTGTATTATAGGTATGGTATGTATGGTATGTTTTTTTATCTTTCTCTATGTAATATAACGAAGAAAGAAAGAAAGAAAAAGTTTTCACTTCTGTCGGCACTCCCAGAGTGCAACTCGTCTTTTTTTTTATTACACCACTGAGGTGGTAAACAAGCACGAGGGCCACCTGATGGAAGGTGGTTACCGTGGCCTATGGAAAATTTTCTCTCGCGACTTGGGGTTAAGAGATATGCCGGTAACTATAACTATTAGTTGTTTTTTGTGGGTAGTTTGGGAATTATAGTGCTCATTAGACGTAAATGTACACAATGTACAATCATTTCTCTGAGACGGAAGTTATACAGAAAAGACGTGGTGGGGACGTATGCCGGTGGCGGATAATTTTAGTAACACCATATAAACCTTATGTAGTGTACAATAACGTCAATGACGTGACGTGCGCCACTCGATGCGACAGCGCGTCACGTTAGTGGCGGAAAGTCGTCGCCTGGAGGCACGGGCGCAATTCTTCTCCAAGACAAAAACGACGTTATTGCACACTCCATAAGGTTTATACTGTGTTACTATAATTGCCCACCACGTCACGCCACGTCTCTTTTGTATAAACCACGCCTAATGAGCTTATTATAATCTTATTTCTACCAGGCTACGTGGGTTACAAATGACTGGCAATGGCGCCCCCGCCGGGTCTAGGTAGAATGGGTAGACCCAAGAAGACCTGGATTAACGTCGTGGCGGGTGAAATGCAAATGGTCTCATTACCATGGACGCCCAAGATCGTGCGAGGAGGAAGACCCGGAGGGCGGACCCTGAGCTTCGAGGGCATCTTGGACTTGTATACTATATACTGTTTTTTACATACATTAAATTCCTGCTGAGGTTTTCCCAAGCGACTACAATATGGGGTTCTTCAAGGTTTCTTTAGGGTCGGCAGTGCGAGTGTGACGTCTTTAGTGTTGCACACGTCCATAGTCTACGGTAACCACTTTCCATCGGGTGGGCGGTGTGCTAGTCTGCCACATAAGTGATATAAAAAAATTCTATGATATTTTATACAACCTATCTAGTAAGCATAGCGCTTGGGTAATGAATTCTAGAATGCAAAGCATTTCTACTTACATACATTTTATTTTCGTTCATACACATATAAATACACTGAATGGGAATAGAACCCGCACCCTTAAACATTCGAGCGGTCTTCCAATGCGCGATAGAACATGTTATATAGATCGAATTAAAGAGAAAAAATTGAATCGGTCTAGGCGGGGTTTGAACCCGTGATCTTTGCCTTACAAGGGCAATGCTTTAACCACTAAGCTACCAGACCTCGCCCTAACCAATTCAAATTTCTCCTTCTATATCTGTATTCTCTTTAATTCAATTTGAATATTCAGCATGAAAAATGCTTAAAAATTTAATTAAAAAAAAGTTATATAGATATTTTGTACGGATGGTTATGAAACTAAAGTCATTGAAATATTCCATTAAGCAAAAAATGTATGAACGGACATGATAAATTGTCTGATTACTTATACATACACCTATCAATGAATGTGTGAATCAATCGTATTGTATGTTTACTGTATGTAACAGTAAACACGGAGGACATAAAGAAATAATAACCCTTTTTGGCGGTCGGGTAAAAATATATTTATTAAGTTACTTACATAGTTATTTTGTATAGGAAACTAGCTGTTGCTTGCGGCTCCACTCGTGTGGATGTCGGTTATCGCGACCCAACATAGCCCATGTCCTTTCTCAAGGTCTAATCTATCCATATACCAAATTTCATCAAAATCGGTTCAGTGGTTTAGGTGTGAAAGCGTAACAGACAGAGTTACTTTCGCATTGGAAATATGAATTATTCGTATAACGATATATTGTATGTGTTCAGTCGAGTAAATCAAGGGAATCAAACACACGTCCTTTAGGCATCAATCGAATGCTCTACTGTCGCATCTGCTACGCTACACAGGTAACCAATAGAATTCTTATGATATGTCTAGAAGAAAAACATGCTCACTACAACATTTTGCACGTTCAAATATGAACGTTATAGTTATGAAATTGAAGACTAATATGCACTTAGCATAGTTGTTTTCTTTTTTGTTTACGTGCGGGAAATCCACACGGATACCCCCCCCCCCCTCCCCTTCGGAGCCAAAGGGGGAGGTTATGTCGGACTCGAACCGATTGAACCGTACGCCGTCTGTGTGTGAGGGTGAGGTTGTCTCGTGACATATCCCTCGCATCCCGGCTGACCCAGGGCCATTCCTCTCGGTCTGGCCCTCCTCGGAAGGGGGGACCACGCGGTCCCCGATAGCAGAGTTGTCTTCTAGCCTATCGGTATGCAAACTTCAACTTCTTCAATATGGCCTCTACAGCAAATCGCCACAATTTTGCCAATGTCAACTAAAATGTTATATAAAATGTGGGATTTTAGTTGTCTCTGAATAAAAAGAGTATTGTTAACGCTAAACAATTTATTTTGTGCAATTAAACTCAGAAAAAACAATTAAATTCACTGTCGCAGCTTTCTTTCTACACGCGCACCGTTCTTCGTTCCAAAAGTCTCTCTGGCTCACACCCTATCATGCTATCCTTGTCTTTGCTCGTACGTTCCGTTCACACGCATACTACCATCCTACATAAAATGATTAATGGCGAAACGCCAATGACAAGTGTACCAGAGCCACGTTAGCCACGCCAGTAAATTTGTTTCCATGTGTCCGCCCCACGAGATTCAGGTGGACGATCAGGACGTGTGCTTGGATTTTAGGGGGCAATGTACTAACAAAAAATTCACTATTCATCTGTCACTCATCTTCACTTTTTACGAACACTTCAATAACATTTGACCCGATAAATTAATATAATAATTAATTTCATCTCAATATAATCGGCATTATAGATATATTCATAGAAAAAATCAAGTATTGATACATTGACACTTGTAGGTACAATCAATGACGTATTATTATATAGACATGGCATGCAGGAACATCGCGACTGTAAAAACAGCTGACACAAACACTGAGTAAAGTGAGTAAGTATAGGGTGACGTATTTTCACTGTGTGAACTAGCGCTCTTACAAAATAAAGATAAAAAAACAAGGTATATCAAAAATTGCTACATACTCGCATAAAGAAAGGGAAGGAAAATATTATATGATACAATACGGGTTAATTGTTTTTAGAGAGAGATGAATATACATCCTTATAGTTAGGTTATGATTTTTTTGGATAGGGCACTGTCGTGCATAACTAGTTTGTTTCGTAAAATCAGGATAATTAGCCACATTTTTTGTTTCCATTTTAGAGTGCGTACGACGGATCTATAGTTTATAATATATCATTGGGCACTTATAGTAGATAGAAGGTCATCTTGTCATTGTACGGGTACGTTGAATTAGGCAAAAAGTAAGCACAACTGTGGCGTCCTTGGTCCGGAACCTTCACGCCAATCCCTCGAGTTGGATGGTGCTATCTAAACCGGGGTGCAAGGAAAATGCCTTTTTGGGTTACCTTACACCCCGGTAACAGAGCTGTTCAGATCAGACATAACCACTCCCGGTGGCGCGACGAAGTGATTATTGTATGTATGGGGATTGCTGTATGATATAATTGTCGGACTTTTTAAGGCAAATAGGCAAAGATTACCAAAATAAGTAGTTGGGACGAATATACCTAGTTTGGGAATAGGGCTCTACCATGTGTGAAGAGTATACAATTAAGTGTTTTATTGGTGTCACTATGTGTAACCATTAGCTGTCATTAAGACGTATGTCACTGTAAACAATTGCTCATCAAAACAGACAGTTATTTTTTAATGACTTAATGTGTCATACCTAACTCGTAAACATGAGCCTCAGTGCGAGCTTGTAAGGTCAAAGGTCTGTGATGATTATACTATGATGTTAATCAGAACCATCATCATCTTAGAAAATCCTGGTCATCTCGGAGTACAGAGCTCGCTTTCTGGCTTACACTTCTCCAGTTTGCACGGTCTTGTGTATCCATGGTAGTGAGACGGTTAAGCGTAGATACGCCTAATCAAAAGGTTGAGTAATAGTGGGCGGCCTGAGGTACCTCACCAATATCTCTTTGGTAATAATATTTCAATCTAACTTTACTTTCAAAGTGTAAATCGGACTCGGACCGAGTCGATATTTGTGTGGTCTTGTAAGACGAGGGTAAAATCTAATAAATTAAACAAATAAATATATCAGTCTTTGGGCTTTCACGGCCGGCGTTGCATGTAGAATATACTGGACTGTGGTCCATATGAAATTTGCGTTGTAGACGATTCGTCGATCACTGCGGTTGACATCTTCAGGGGCGCAGGTCCGGGCGGCGGCGCGTGCGCAGACCTCTCTTCATCGGCGACCTCTCTGCGACTATGTTGAATCCCGAGTCACCTTTGGGAACATGAACGAAATGACCTGCGCCACTGAAGATGTCGACCGCAGTGATCGACGAAACGTCTGGAACGCAAGTTTCATATGGACCACGGCCAAACAGCCCAGAAGCAGTGTATTCTACATAAATAGCCAGAGCTCACTGGAGAGCTTTTGTGCGGTCAGTGGGAAGACCAAAGGCTTTTCCTGCTTTATCTTCTACACCTACGGCACAGAAACTCTCTGTTCTAACAGGGTCGGCAGCGCGAGTGTGACTCCCCTGCTATTGCACACGTCCATAGATCACAGTAAGAACTGTCCATCAGGTGGGCCGTGTGCTTGTGTGCCATCTTAGTAGTATTAAAAAAATATCCACTACAGGAAGGTTTGACCATAATATATAACACCTGTATCCTGAAGAACGCTGGCGGTCCGATTCTTACTATGAAAGTCACAAAATAAGGTTAAACTGACTCTGCTAGAGATAATAGTCCCCAGTTTCAGTGAAAAACTTAGTTGCAACCAAGAACAACGCTGAGCTGATGATAATGATGAATATATATCCGTAAATGTATAATTTTTATGCAATTAATGATGACTATGCCAAAAATTACAATGACTTGCCATCACAACTGGCTTGAACTGCTTGGGATCAATTATAAGTTCATTATACATATTATTTCTTTTTAAATATGAATTGTTAGACAATTAGGTGTCAGATATAATACTACCTCATTGGAGTCAGAATGTTTTTTCTCATAAATTAATCAATGTTCGACTTTGCATAGTTATAAAAACTAGAGAATTTATTATTTGAGCTTGATGAAGATGTTTTACTATGTTTTTAAGATTAATTAGTTTGGTTTTCCAATACTCTTTGAGTATATGTAAATCACATCTGAGTGTATGTATATTAATATGATAGTTATATAATGTAGACAGTTTCACATAGATTGACAGGATTTTTAGAGTGGAGATTCTAGTACCCGGACATACATAGTTTCACGATTATCCGGAGTGTCAACCGCGAGCAATTTTTCATGAAAATTATTAAAGGGTTTTCTTCGTCCTTTGAACCTTTTCCCAACCCAGTTCTTTTCAGCTTTCCATTCGAAGTGAAACTTCGATTGGTGATATCGAAGTTATATTGACTAATCGGACTTTTTAGGGCTCTAACAATCCGTAACGACTGTCATGCTCGTATGGCGACCGGGACCAAGCGACGGCATGAGGAATTTATGAATGGTTATTGAAGTCATTTATTTACAAATTATATTGTAATACTTGACCTAAAATAAAATAAAAAATCCTTGGTGGAATGTAAGTAAAATAACAGAGAAAAAAAATAGAGGCTATCTGACGATATAATAAATATCTGATCATATCTCCTCTCTGTTTATTTTATATTATTTTTATATATATTATATATTTATTCGAAATATATAAATAATAATAGAAATTATAATTAAAGGGGAAGTTCAAATAGCGCCCGGTTCAATTTAGTACTCAAGTTAAATTAATACATAAAATCGATTAAAGTAGGAAAACTTCGTCTAGGCGGGGTTTGATCCCTCTATCTTCGCCTTAAAGGGGCAATGATTTAACCGCTAAGCTATCAGACCTCGCCCGAACCAATCCACATTTCTCCCTTATATCTGAGTTTGAGGCGACAGTAGAGCATCTATCGATATTCGCGGGTTCAAAGCCCGCCTAGACCGATTATTTTTTTTCTATTTTAATCGAGTTGAATATTAAGCATGAAAAAGGCTTTAAAATTTAATACAAATTATAAAACATGTTTAATCAGTCCATTTACATTCTACCTTAGGCGGGCTCTTAAGAAACTTTTGAATGGAATTAAGTTTTTTTTTAATCCCGTCATTAAGTTTTATATTGTATAAGTTAAACATGACTTGCTCTCTGTGAAGAACAAAAACTAGAATTTATTTGATAAAAAATAACTTATCATAATTTAAGTTTCGAAAAAATCACTTCCCTTATATTCACACCTCTTATTTAGCATTTAATTAAATTAACGCCAATAAGTGTTAAAATAATAAAAAAGTACACTTCTTTTGTATAACTACGGTGGCAAACGAGTCGTTTTATAATGCAATTTTGTGTACGTGATTGCGTGGTCAAAACCGGCTTTGAATACGAAATTAAATGGGTGTCAGTTTAATTAAAATAAAGATTTATTGCAAATTTAGGCGGTTGGGATTAGTCATCTTTTCTTATACTAGAGTGACCGGACTAGAGTACTAAGTTTTATTATGTTGAACATTTTTTTTTCGAGAAGTGAAAAAGTAACGTCTTTTTGTCGAAAGATATTAAAAATTTCCGCTCACAACCTTAACAAAAAAACAAATGAACCAAGAAATATAAGGACATAGCGTAAATTTCATCAAGTGTATTAAAAATACAGAATTTTCCATGCTCTCGTCGAAAGTTTACTCGAAATTACACTTTGAAATAAAACCACTTTTAACTGATTCAATCGCGATTTGTATAGTATTATTTATATCGGTGGAAACGGATCTAAATACGGATGCGGATACGGATACGGATCTTTACTTTCTTACGCAATCGCTGTCGGTGCGCGTGACTTTGAGTGAGACATGTTTCGACTTTGTTTAGTGTTATTGTGCTATTTAATCTTATTGTACTGTTAAGTGATATCGTATTATTAAGTGTTACTATATTATTAACACTGATCTTGTCATCCCGATTTCTTTTCTGCGATAATAATTAAGAGGAGGAACACTAAATAAATGACCATAATATACTTTCAATAATTTTATTAATTATCCGAAATTTCACTCTAATACAACTAGCGTTGTACCTAAAATGTATTAATTATTTTTTAAACATACAACAATAATAACTTTTAAGGCAATTTAAATATTATTTTCTCCAAATGTTGGGAAAATAGTTGAACCTTATATATACAAATTTTAAAACTACCCACAAATAAAAAAGGGTAGTATTTAGAAATATAATAGTTTATAATCATTGTTATTTAAACCTTTGATAATGCCGTGAGGTAAAACCGGTCAGGTTAAAAATAAAAATAAAATGTGGAAAAGTACAAGTGCTATTATTATTAAATATTATATTTATTGTCTCTTGCAATTTGTAATTTCCACTAAAAATAGATATCATGGTTGAAACAAGGCTATTGCCATGTGACATTGGAGACATAAATAGTTACAATCTACTTTTAACACCACTTTTTAAATTCGACCTTTTAAATTAGTTTGAATAATTGGCGAGATAAGATAACCCAAATTAAATCACCTAATAAACATCCTAATCATCATTTGCATTGATTAATTATTGCTTAACAAGACTAAAGGCATAGTTGAAGTGCTATGCTAAAAGGGACTAATGTAAATACTATGCTAAAAGTGACATTAGTATAACTTCACCTCGCTTTATAGCTAAGCCCAAAGCTGAAGGCAAAGTCCCAGGCAAGAGGGTCACCATTATAAACAGTAACATGATGCTTTTTCACGACCTGCCTAAAGACGACCTGCAGGGCTAACATGCGCGCGTCGTCAAATATCTCGAATCGAGATGAGATATCATCTCGAGTCTTCTCAAGCGAAGTAACGCCGACATATTTTGTCGCGTCAAACTTTTTCAATTGTTGTCTATGGCATACTCATTTTTTAAACATTTATCCGATAAAATCGGCCTGATACGGCCATTTGCTCGAAAGCACAGACTAGTTAGGGATGCTAGGTATGAAAAAAAGAGAAAAAATAGTGCAAACAATTTTCGACCTTATTGACATGACATGCTATCGATTTTTTTTTCTTATATTCGTGATCAGCGTCATCAATTAACGCGAAAAGACACGTAACAAAGGAAATGTCATTAAGGTCGAAAATTGCTTACAGTCGCACAAAGGTACTAAATTTTGATCCAAAATGAACCGAGCACAAGAAAAGTTTACACGAGATAACTTCTCGTCGACCAAATGAAAGACGAGAGACAAAACATTTTAAATGTCAAAATTCGAGTAAATAAGGGCACGTATGTTACAATTTGCAGACACTAAGTAGAGATGATTTCTCGAAGTCGAGTTATGGCGACATCTGACAGATCGCCATGAAATTTGCCATGTTACCAACAGTCGATATCGACATAAAACGGCAAAATGCCTCGAGATAGCTATCTCGTGGCGCGCATGTTAGCCCTTCATGCTACCAACAGTCGACATATCGACATAAAACGGCAAAATGCCTCGAGATAGCTATCTCGTGGCGCGCATGTTAGCCCTGCAGGACCCTGTTTCTGCTATTATTTTTGTTATGGCAAAGACACTACGGTAACACTGTAACCAATATCATTTAACTTTAGACTTTACCACTATACCATTAAAGTCTAAAATTGAATGACAATCTTGTAGAGTGAATGAAAAAAATGTTATAAACTCTTTCAGTTTTCATTTTAGACTTTAAGACTCAGCGATAAAGTCGTAAATTTAATGGCATTTAATGCAGTCTCAGCGGTATCACCAAATATATTCTCGAGTTTTAAGTCTAATTTAATATACAAAATTCTCGTGTCACAAAAATTTTCGACCGATTTTTATGAAATTTTTTATGCATATTCTGAGAATCGGTTATTTTAATATCTATCTTACAAACCCCTAAGTGATAAGGAGGGTTTCCACCCTAAGAAAAAATTATAACAGAACAACATTTGCCTGGTCATCTAAAAATCTTATTTCCCATGGAATTTTAATTACACAACCTCCTGTAGGCAATATAATCGCCTCAATAAAACGATTCACATAAACTTTAAACAATAAACAATATTTACAGCCTACAATTATGCGTTGTCACGTGTCAAAGCATGAGGGCTATGTATTGGCCCTAGCATCTCATACAATAAACAATTTTTACAGCCTCCAATTATGCGTTGTCACGTGGCAAAGCATGAGGACTATGTATTGGCCCTAGCACCTCATCTAACCTTTTGATCAGACCCTTACTATATGAAACTTTTGACTTCGGTCTTAACAATAATTTCGATTTACATTGCGGGTTAGCACTACGCACGTTGCACTAATAATCAAAGGTAATAAGCAATGAACAGGAATATCGAGTGTGACTCAACTGTTGATGTAAGATAATGTCTTTAAAATAAGTAATTAGGTACTGTAATCGTTCTGTTTTGTTTCTATGTTGCTGTTTAAGTTGGGTATATAATTTTCTTGAATAGCGACTTCTATCTAACCTCTACAACCTATTGTCAATATCAAAGTTCTGTAGTGAGGTCAGGGTATTTGACTTTTTAACTAACAAACACGAAGATGCAGACGCAGAACGACCTCCACCCCCCATGAGTGCGGGCCTGAGGATGACGGGTGGAGCCGCCCGTCACCCTATCAGAAGCAGGCCACGGCGGCGGCGCGCATCGTAGGATGATGCGCGCCACCCCATACCGGGGACGAGTCGGGGACCGCGTGGTCCCCCTCCCGAGGAGGGCCAGACCGAGAGGGATGGCCCTGGGTCAGCCGGGGTGCGAGGGATATGTCGCATGACAACCTCACCTTCGGCCTGGCACTATATACGACCCAGAGACGGCGTGCGGTTTAGTCGGTTCGAGTCCGGCATAACCTCCCCCTCCGGCTCCGGAGGGGTGGGTATCCGTGGGGATTTCCCGCACGTAAAAAAAACAAAAAAAAAACAAACACGAAGATGATTATGGCTACGTTAAAGTACGAATAATCTGTAATAATATTTATGTACAATGAATAATTATCTATATATCTATCTATCTAGAGATAAGATTAGAGGGATATGTGAGATTAGTGGGATTAATTATAAAGAAAACGGGGTTTTTTTTTTTGTTAAAAAAGAATATTAGCAACCGAAATTATCGAAATTACTAATATTCCCTCTAACCCCTCCAACTAAGCTAAATTGCTTGTGCTAGGAGTGGGTTCACGTCGGTAGTGTAATGGCCAGGATTCGAACCCGGGACTTCTCGATTGTAAGGCCGGCTCCTTCGAAGCGATCATGGTATAGGTACTTACATACCTTTGATTGCCTGACGTTTCGACCAGGTTACACCGGCCGTGGTCACAGGCTAACTGTTGACAAAGTCAGCTTGTGACCACGTTAATTTCTGTTCTCTTTATAATAAATCATGGTACGCGAGAGTTTAAAAGTTAGTTTAGTGGGATTAATTCAAAAGATTAATATTTTCATAAAATTTAATGACCTCTCTATTTGCTATTAGTAAGAAATTAGTTGAATATCTAAAACAAATAATTAAATTGAAATAGTCACTAGGTGTACATTTATGTCAATATTTATATTAATTTTAAAATATCATAAAGAAATTTTTCATCCGAAAAAAAAAGATTAATTCGAAGAATTTTATTTTAGTTTAGGATCCAGTTACAAAAACACAACGTTCATCTGTTTATCAATGAAATGGTAATTTTAATGCTTTTGTTGAGCTACCTATCAAAATATATTGCACGAAATTAAATTAAAATAAAATTATTTTATCGATTAGAAGAAGCAAAAACCAGCAATAAAGAAAATACTGAGCTCATTTTGTGTAAATAGTATTTAACATACCATAGGCACTTGCAGATAGTTTTAAACTTTTAAACATGATATAACTACCATCTTAATGTGAAGTTGAACTAAAAATAACGAAAAATGTTTTAGGTATTGTTTGTTAGTCCTCAAAAGTAAATTATGTTTTTAATTACAAGTCTACCCAACCGTTTGCTTGTGTAGTGTATAATTTTTTGAAGAATTTGTATAATTTTTGGGTTTTACAGGTAGGTAGGTACCTATAAAAACTTTATAGTTTAGGCAAGACTCAATTTACAGACAGCCTTGATTTACAGATAGCCAGTCCTTTTCATTTTATACAGCTTACGTGGCAGACAAGCACACGGTCTACCTGATGGAAAATAAGAACCTTCGACCTCTGCTTAAAAGGAGGCTCCAATCACAAGCCAATGTTATTGTTATATCTTGTTACCGAATAAAGAATTTGAATTTGAATTCGAATTGAATGCCCTTCTTTAATCATCTTACCTACATATCCTACGTAATGAATAGCATGGTACTGTAGGGTAACCGACACATTTATTTTTTTAGTAAATGAGTTAGTATTCAAAAGTAAGATCATAGTAGTTTATGATACTGTTGCATAATAAGGGTTCTTATAACACGAGTGTGTTTTAAAAAAACGAGCCGTAGGCGAGTTTTTTTATATTATCACACGAGTGTTATAAGACCAAGTTATGTACAGTGTCATACATTACTTTATCTACTCTCATACTATAATACATAAACTAATTTATTTTACAAACAAAACCAAACTTTGTTTAATATAAATGTAAAAAAAAAGTTGACGCCAAGACAAGGCCGCAAACATCGATTGCGCATGCGCGTTTTTTTTTTTTCTTGCGAATTGGCCGTTTTTTTTTAAAGTAGTGGTTCAGTCCAGATGCGGATTGTATAGGTGTATCGTTATGATTAAAAAGTTATATTATGATATAGGTGTCCATACAAGACCTGTATCGTAATAAAACTTTTTTTTGGCCTGTGCGTAATGTTTGTCATAAGAGTTTTGATTTCAATTTTATAATCTTTGTATTATAGTATCAGAGTAGATAAAGGTATTATTTATATTTTGTATTTGCTTTATATATTATTAATGACTAATTCGTGTTCAAAATTTAAATTTAAAATTAATGTATTTTTCTTATAATTAAGTCACATTTTTAATTATTATGTTTTTTAATTGACCGTTAATAATTTCTGGCTTTGCGTAACGATTACCTAAAGTGTAATTAACGATGTATAATTTTGTAGTTTTAAGATAAACTTTGCTTTTTGTTAGATCGGCAAAACACATGACGCGTAGATACTGTTATATTTGTTTTGTACATAATACCTCTTTGGCGAACCTCATGCTACGCATAAGCAGTAAATAGACAGTTCATAAATATCGCAATATATTCGCAATTAGGGCTTTTTTATTTAGGCAGGTGAAAATGTACTTTCCGCATTTTGCGGGCTCGGGAAATAGCGTGAGTATGTGGGATTCTCACCACACTACCTAAAACAATATAAAAATACGGAAATTGTCTACGTAGGTCACAACATATATATTTATAATATCTATCTATATTAAAAATAGTGATAATCATTATTAATAAATAAAAAAATCACACCTTTTAAAAATCACTACCCTTAACAAAAATCTTAAGGAACAACTGGCGCCAATTTAAAATTTACTTACGGCAATGTTGTGAATTTTTGAACATGTATATTATATAAATATGCCATTAGATGTCTTTTAAGTAAATAGTAGTAGTAAACCAAATAAGTAGTTACTTTTCTAACAAAAAAGGTTTTTTCGAAAGTGTCCACTATTGGATCAGTGTCCACCATTGGTGCTTTTACCTTACAATGAAAAATATTTATCAAACAAAAAAGTTATTAAAAATTATACCTAATTATTTGATTGCCAGTATTAAAATACTAACATCGCATCACAATAAAATCATTACTACGTCAAAATTAATTGGTAGTTTTTATGTTGCTAATAAATAATAATTAAGTATCATTTTTACACATAAAACCACAGGTGGTTAGCAATAAAGATTTGGATCCTATCATCCCACAGACGTAACACCCGGACTTGTTATAAAAAGAAAACATTCGCACGCATAACGACGCACACTAGGGAGTAAGTCATATATAACAGATTTGAACCTAAGTTATTTCGGAACCAAAACGTCAGGTTCAGTGCAAATTATTAAAAAAAAAACATTTCATTGAAATTATTTTATTATGGTTTTATTTTATTTTTGTTGTTAATACCAGTAAAAATTGCATGGACCTGACGAAGAAGAAAATTTTTGTTTAATTTTTTTTTTAAATCTTCTATTAAAGTGTACCTACACTATTACAAAATTAGCATAACTTCCCAGTTTCTGATAAATATTAGACCGCTCAAAATCAAGCAAATAATTAGAATCAGTGTAAATAATAAAATAACACTTTATAAACCGCTGGATAATCTTACAAAAAAAAAAAATAATTTAAATAACCCAATGACCAAAACACAGGTTACTGCAGTATTACTGATAAGCCTCTTTTCACAGAACGGTCGTTTCTGTAAAATCACGTGTTATGGTAAGCGGCCCTGACTTTATTATTGGCGGCAAATGGTAAACTCTAAAATTTATATATTGATGCCTATGGCCAATTTTTTACGATACTTATCAATTCTTATGCATTTATTTACATACACGTGACTAGCTATTCCCACTCGCTAGTAATCATAATGTACGTAATTAATTTTCGACTGATTTATTATTTGTTTTTGTCAGGCTCTACTAATACTAACTCACGCCGACTAACTTCTTTAGTCGTTATATGACATGTACATTTTTTAAAATATGGCGGCTTCCGACATAATAATAACATTAATCATATACCAATTTTATTTTATAGATTAAGGATCAGACATAAACGAATCCTGTAAAAAATAGACCAATCTCCGTTTATTTTTTTGTGTGATGCTTTCAATGATGATGAAAATTGATGATTTGCAATTATTAACGATGACTATCGTCGATATAATACTTAATATAAGTACAATCACATCTCCTGTTGAGTAAGGCAGAGGTTACTTCTTTCTACTGAGTATAATCATTTCGCTGCTTTTATTTTCGTAATACTTTCCTATGTTTAAAATAAAATTATTTAACTGAGCATATTAAAATAAGAATGGTAAAGGAGCGTCCTGTTTTTATTTATTTTTAAACATTCACCTAAATTATCTGACAATTAAAAGTATGACGTCATACATCCTTATTTCAGACAAGTTTCCTTAAAACGAACTGTTTTGACGTTTAGTAGATAGTGACTAATGTGACTGTACAGTTTAATATCCAATTATTTTCATACATGCTCGCTTTAGCGGATACTCTTTATCTTTTCTATCGTATCGATAATATAACAGTACATTTAGTTATGTTAACTATCGTGTTAACTAATATTAGTTCCTATTAGAATTAACAGGATTGAAACAGCACCTGGAAAATATCTAGTAAACTCTACTAATATCTAAATACTTACTAATAATAGTATGTCTTCTTTTTTACATAGTCTGATACTTCCCAATACTGGAGCTTACGGTAAGGTTAGTATGGAGGGCATTTTTTAAAATAATATTAGCAGCCAAAACGATTGGTATTTTCCCGGTAAGTGAAAGCTGCGCTAAAGTGGGTACTCGAGTTCGAACCCGGGACCTCTCGATCGTATAGCCGACTCCTTACTTCCTTTATCGAGAAAATGTGTAAGTACTTTGCACTTCTTTCTTTGTTTGCGAAAGTTACCATGCATGTTCGAATGAAAGTAAATCTCCTGTATAATACTAATTCTTGGGTCAATTACTTCATAAAAAAGTGTTATATTTGGTCATTTCACCCATTATCTTATGACCTTCTTAGATATCACTGATCCGTTTATCAAAGTGGACACCGTGGTGGCATGGCACACATAATATGTGTTACTTAATACAGATAAGTAAACAAATAACTATAACAACATTTTTCAATGTAGTTATTAGTGAATAAGACAATTTTTCTGGAACATGCCAGTGATGTTAATAAGTTTTATCAAGACACCAAAGTAATTGTTTATTACATACCTATACTCATTCTTGAATACAATATATGATGTTTTATCGGAAATAGATAAGTTAGAAAATCAATAACTAATTGGATACATTCCTATAATTTCAATAAATTTAACTGAACTTATTAATTTAAAAATGTTAAAAGAGCGTTATGAGTTGCGTCTGTACCTAGTCTGTACCTATTTGATCTTCTCTATATATTATAATCAACCTTTATATGGTATTATTTTGAAGAGAAAACTTCTTTAGTGGCGTTGGATGGGTAAATTTTTTTAAACTCGCGCGTCAGGATCACTTGACCTTTGCACCGTAACCAACGACTGACGTCATACAACATTAGCTACAGAGTGTGTATTTTGCTAAGTACGCTAAGGAACTGCGTAGCTTACCGGTAAGAGATTCGACTGTAAGTCCTTATGGTTTCAGATAGTACCGGTTTCGACCCTGGGCTTCCGACTCTTTTTGTGTTTTTTTTTTGTAATTTATAACTTTTTGTGATTATGTTTTTCTGTTTGTAATTTATCAATTTCTTCTGATAGAAATTTTGCAGAAAATACGTGATAGGTTCTATGATTGGCGCTATATTATAGGAGGGGGTGTGCGTTGTTTTATAGACAATTGTCTAATATAATTTCGTATTACAGAAAATGTTTCGCATAATTTCGTTTCGTAAAATAATCAATATACAGGATACTTACTTTAAAGAATTTTAAATCATTGAATTTTGTTTCATATAAAGTTAAACATTAGAATAATCATTTCATAGAATATCAAATCAAATATTCTTAATCATTATATTGTTTATTTAATAGAAAACTTATAACAAAGAAGAACATATTATCAAAGTGACAGTTTCTAAACGTTTCAATTCATAAAATGCATACCCTCATTTAAATGGGACAATTTTTTTATAAACTAAACAATTGATGCGTCTACAAGGTCGACGGTACGCGGGGCTCCTACTTCTGGGTGGTTTATAAAAAAACTAGCTGTCGCCCGCGGCTTCGCCCGCGTGGATGTCGGTTATCGCGAATCGGACTATAATTTGAGATTTAAACTATCCTATCTCTCAAGTTGGATCGAACTGCACATGATGTGCGAATTTTATTATAATCGGTTAAGTGGTTTAGGAGTCCATTGAGGACAAACATTGTGACACGAGATTTATATATATTAAGATATAGCTGATGCCCGCGGCTTCGCCCGCGTGGAATTCTGTTTCCATGACGGCTTAACCCCTTCTTTATTTTTTATCTGCGTAAGAACCATCCTCGTACTGCAAGGAATATTCTAAAAAAAGAATTAGCGAAATCGGTCCAGGCGTTCACGCGTAATGCCATGACCAAGGGAAATAGGGATGCCTTTTTATATGTATATATAGCTGATGCCCGCGGCTTCGCCCGCGTGGAATTCTGTTTCCATGACGGCTTAACCCCTTTTTTATTTTTTATCTGCGTAAGAACCATCCTCGTACTGCAAGGAATATTCTAAAAAAAGAATTAGCGAAATCGGTCCAGGCGTTCACGCGTAATGCCATGACCAAGGGAAATAGGGATGCCTTTTTATATATGTATATATACGCATACCTATAGTTGAATGATTCAATTTTATGGAATTCTTCATGCGCGAGTTTTTTGTTTTTCGTTGAATTTCCATATTTGTGCACACGTCCTAATCATAACATACACGGTACACCTAATAACTGGTGTGTCGAATAGGTACTAATTAACGATTGAGGTAGGTAAATTACATTGTAGGTGTAGGTATATGTCACCGCCAATTCTTCGCACGGGCATTAAACATTACATTTAGATTTGTTAATTTTAACACATTCATAATAATAATAATAATATGACACATATTCATCCCTTTTTGCGTCGAGCTCCTAAAAAAGAGTAAATAAAAAAAAAATAAGAATAATTAAATTCAGATATTATTTAATGATTTTTTTGTATTTATGTGTTTTTTTTTGTATATTTTTGGGGCTTTTTTTCTTTTTTTTGATTTTTTTTTTAATTTTTTGTTTTTTTTTTTTCAATTATTGAGGTCATAACCCTAAAAGAAAATACATTTATTTTGTTAGAGCTTCTCTGTAAACAATATTTGATGTTGTTTTATTTTGTGGCAGCAAAATAAATTGATTTTCAGGGGCTCCGACTCGCGATAGACCAACATACAGTTGACCATGAGTAAAACATTTCTTTCGCAGATCGATCCCTACTAATTCGAAGGTTTGGCCTTGGGACTTGTTAATTGTTAATGCGAAAGATGTTTTTACCGGAAATTGAAGCCGTTTAAATGGGATTGGCAGATCAGTTGGGATCATCGGTATCCTCGGTATATGAGCTAGTTGACCACCTGCTGGGCCAGTGATAATAGTTGCTACTATTAAATTGTCCTTTAACTCCTTAATAAGCAGCCTCGTCCCATTACACATGCTCGGAGGGTTTAAATTTCTTAAAAGCATGATTGGGATTCCGATTTTTAACGTCAATTCATGGGGTGGCAGTCCAGAAGGGTTCAACGAATTTAAAAATTCCTGTGGATAATGGACTGCATCTTCAATATTCGTTACAGTGTCGATCGATTTGTATGTTTTTGTTTGGCCGGGGACTTTTTGAACAATCAGATTGTTTATTTCATTGACAGTATCATTCTTAGGTGATACTATAGCCCGAGAACACAGCCAATGGAAGTCTCTTTCGTGCAAATTCTCGATATCAGGGTATACAGAATCTATTAAATTTTCCAAATTATGGAGTATTTGGCCTAGAGACTCATCCAGAAGAATGTCACAATGACCGCTTAAATTTGGAGTTGGAAAAATTCCTTCCCCAAGTTTTAGCAGTTGCTGTGGGAAATCGCTATCAGTGATTCCATGAAGATGAGCTCTCATATTTGTCCTTAATTTTAATGTTTCAATCGTAGTCCATAAGGGAGACGATTTCAAGCATGCCTTGATGATATCTGCTCGCGTGCCTCTGTTAATAACGGGGAGAGTCTGTCGAAAATCTCCAGCAAATACAAAAGTAATCCCGCCCATGACTGCAGAGGAGTTCCTTAGATCCTGTAAGGTTCTGTTCACGGCCTCTATATGTGCTCTATGGCTCATCGTGCATTCGTCCCACATAATCAATGAGGCGTCTTGTAGTAATTTACCAATAGGTCCATTTTTGCGGATGGAACATGTAGATTGTTGTTCAAGATTGACGGATAGTGGAAGTTTAAAAGTAGAATGAGCAGTTTTGCCATCCTTCAAGAGAGTTGCAGCAATTCCTGAGGAAGCAACTGCTATTGCTATCTTCCCTGATTGTCTTATCTTAGCAAGTATCAAATTTGCAAGAAACGTCTTTCCCGTTCCACCAGGTGCATCCAAAAAGAAAACTTTTCTTTTGTCATGAATGACGCTATCGACTATAGTTTCAAAAGCATGTCTTTGATCTGGGACTAACTTTGGCAGGTTTTCATTGACAAAAGCGGTCAAATTATTTGTATCATAGCGATGAGTCATAGTCTCTGCTGCATTGCTTTCTGTACGAACTGATGATGGTAATCCGAAATCACTTAGGCTTTTGTCATTTAATTGCAACAGTTTATTTTCTATTTGTATCAAACCTTCGTTATAAATGTCCTCATTGTATGGTAAGGTGATGTCTTGATTTTGCTGTCTGATTCTGTGTCTAATATCTTCACATAAATCGTCTTTGAAAATGTTCCATAATTTTAATGGTTCCGATGGCTGACAAAATAAAAGTATGACCACAAACAATTCTCTCAATTGTAATGGACATTGAGAAAGCGAAGCTTCTCTGAGAGTATTTTCCCAATGGTCATCGTTTTCTAGCAAACCTCTAGCACGGCAAGCAGCTTGATACGTTTCTTTCAGAACTCCGTCAACGGTTTTCAAGTACTGGAATGAAGTTGGACCGCGTACGTGGTGCAGCAACATCCTAAGATAGAAACACTCGGATTGAGAAGGATGGACACCGTAGACTCTACCTAAAGCGGAATCTTTTTTTATGCCTGGATAGCCAACTACATTCTCACCACGCTTCCTTCTGGTGAACTTATTATTGGCCCATGTGTAGTATTGCGGGACTTCGTGGTAAAGAAGTGTTTTTGCGAATTCATCTTCATTACAGAGCTCAAAAAAAGCCAGCAATGTTGTTTTACGTGGATTTTGGGCCACTTGTACAGCCGTTTCTGTGGTAAAATACACCCTTTGGCCATTTTCTAAGTGGACAGCTAACTGCAAAACTGTAGGATGCCGCTCATGGATCGGGAATTCGAATATTCGCCAAGCAGCTTCGGAAGTACTTATGTAACGGCCATTTACGTAGTTTTCCACTTCATCATTTGGGTTTCTGACGCCAAATGTAGCTTGGTCCGATCCTTTATTTATGTATTTACAAATGTATTTGATGGCTTGAACTGAGTGACAGTACTCTACATTTATGTGAGCATTAAACGTCCTGCACAAAAGTGGAGAATATGGGACAATCCAACTATTATCTATAGTGAAATTTCTGCCTCTGATATTTAGCGAAGCGCTCAGTCCTCCATTTGCGGCATCACGACGACGATAAACTGGATATCCGTCCTCTCCAGTCTGAGTTTCGTTGACTAAACGTCGTGGGTATTTTTTTGTGCAAATACCGTTTTTCATACATGGTGCTGATAAGTTATGTTCTCCGCATGGTCCGTGCACCATATTTTTTGTTACGATATCGTACAATATCGGATCGTTTTGTTGGTTGGGCAGTTCCGCAACTATGACGCTATCAATTTCGTCTGGTTGGATTTTTGTTTCTAGCCAAAACAGCAAATGACAGTGTGGTAAACCTCGCTTCTGCCATTCTACACTTGCCATGTAACATTTCACTTTGCCGAATATTTCATTTTTAACGAATAAATTTAAGAATTTCTTCATTTTCAAATGAAACACCCTTGAAATGATGTCATGACGATCGAAAGATCGCTGATCAGGTAGTAGTTCCGCTTTAATTTCAGGCCATTCGGGGTTGCACGTAAATGTGACAAATAAGTCTGGTCTCCCGTAATTTCGGACATAAGTCATCGCGTCTTGGGTTTTTTCATGCAGGTAACGCGGAGAACCTGTAAATGAAGATGGCAAGATTACGCGTTGACCGATATTTGATGGGTCAACATTTCCGTCTTGATTTAAAGCATCTCTGAGATGAATGTATTCTTCAGCCCTTAGTCTCTGTTGGTTACGACATATGTAATTCAATCGTTCCGATATCATTTTTGCCATCATATCGACAATATATTGACTAAATAAGTCCCTGTAATAATGTAATGCATTAAAACAGTTAGCTCTAACCATCAACCTAAATGCATAAAATTGCATGCACGTCACAGTTTTGTTACGCGCTGTACCTTCCTGCGGAATGGTTAAATAATAACCGTCTTCTCCTTTCACGAACATTAAGGGATACTGTAGTGGATCATACGATCGGTGTAACTCAGAGACCCTTTTAAGTTGGCCGTCTCTTCCGTGGAGCACTATATCTCTGGGGCCTTTTTCTTCGTCAACCAAGAGAACGGCTACCTCGTTTACAGCTGGAGCATTGTATCTACCCGGGTGTGCTGTCTGTGGTGGGCGGTCGGAATGAATAATTAATTTTAAATTATCCGAAGAATTGCGTTCTATGTTTTGTTTAAAGCTTCGTATATATACATTGTGGCTATTCAGTGCGGTCTGTAGTTCGTTAATTAAATCTATTTTCAGCGTTGGAGCTATGTTTGACCTCAATGATAGCTGATCTGCGTCTGAAATGAAATATACCTGCAAGTATTGTGGATTTTGGCCTGGTGGTGGTAAAAGGCTACCAATAAGATGATATACCTGTCCCTCTATTTTAAAAGTTGGCATAAAATTACCCTCTCTTATTTCTTTGGCGCCAAACGAAGTCATTTGAAATAGGCTATTGTACTTACGGATGTTGGTTATGAAATGTCTAGATAGCGAATGATTATTTGTCAAAAGATTTTTTATTGGCTGTGGTGGTTCCTGAATACTGGGGAGACTAACTTTTCCAGAAGCACAGCACATGCCATTAGTTTCATCGACCCATTTTTTGGCTGAACACTTAGGGCAGATCTTATTCATGTCGCCGATTTGGACGGAAGACTGTTGAGCATAATCAATCTGTGGATCGTATCTAAAAGCCGATCTTTTACTGTGAGCTAAAACTTGATTGCGACTTCTCGCTCTTGACGTCTGTTGTCGTTCTCTCTGATCTTGAAGGCGTTGGAAACGCTCAGAGCTTGATTCCCTAGTGCGAGATTGAATATTTCTGATATTTTGCTCTTCAAGCCGCTGCAAACGCTGAGTACTTGACTCTCGCGCATGCACATGAGAGGTTCTTAGATTTTGTTCAGTAAGGCGCTGCGAACGCTCAAGACTGGACTCTCGCGCGCGTACCTGAGAGGTTCTCAAATTTTGTTGAGCTAGACGCTGTAAACGCTCAAGACTCGACTCTCGCGCGCGTGCTTGAGAGGTTCTCAAATTTTGATCAGCTAGTCGCTCTGAACGCTCAAGACTGGACTCTCGCGCGCGGACTCGAGAAGTCCTCACATTTTGTTCAGCGAGCCGTTGAGAACGCTGCAAACTGGATTCTCGCGCGCGTATTTGAGCGGTTCTCATATTTTGTTCAGCGAGCCGTTGCGAACGCTCGGTACTCGACTCTCTAGCACGCGATTGTGCCACATATTGTCTATGAATTGAAAGACGATTTTCAGTTTCTGATGAAGATTCTTCATTTCGACGTATTTTTGATGCCCTGGCCTGGGAACTATTTCTAGAAAGTTGAGATCTTGATCTTTTAGGCATTTCAAAATGACAAAAGAAAAAATGCCTTTGAACTAAATTAGCATAACTGTAAGCTATATATGCTACTATATTACAACGTACACAACTACCTACTATTTATTAAAATTAAATTGAAAATCATGAAAAATATTCAAGTAATTTATTAGGTTAATAACTAAGTGAACAATATTTTAAGCGTAAATTCCGCACACGTCCATCACGTAGGGAGCCGACCGCGCGAGTGAGCCGCGCGGCAAGTTTATTCGTGATCTTAACCCCCCTCCCGTACCCCTGCCCGAGTGACGCCTACAACGCATAGCTAGCCGAATACAGTTTATTTTTTAATTTTTTTTTAACTCGTGATATCTTTTGAATGGATTGTCAGAATCGAATAATTCAAAAAGTAATATAAAGATATTGAAGCAGTCTTAAATAATACATCATTTATTTTGATAAGGGTTAATACCAAGGTACAAATAAAGAGCTTTTTGTAGCGGTGGTATTTTAATTTCTTTTTTTCAATAAAAAAACGCTTATTGTGACATGACTGTAATAGTTAGAGATATGCTGCCGCTGATTTTTTGTAGATAATGGTGTGTTCTAAAAAAATGTAGTATATCATTTTGTTCTATCATCAATAGTTTTCGCAGCGCACGCGATGTAAGGTAGTTTTTTGATATTTTTTTCACACCTTGGATTACGTTATCGTAATTTTAGTAAGGATGCCTATTTTTTTTGAAAATGAAATATAGCCTATGTCACTCAGGAATGATGTAGCTTTCCAACAGTGAAAGAATTTTTCAAATCTGCCAAGTAGTTTCGGAGCCTATTCAATTCATACAAACAAACAAACAAACAAAAAATCAAACCTTTCCTCTTTATAATATTAGTATAGATAACCACGAAGGCCTAATGCGGGAGCTTCGCTACGCTCCGCTCCCGCATTAGCCTTCTAACCTAACCTATCCAAGTCGGGGTAATCTGAGTCGAGATGTTAACTATATTGTAAATGTTACATTTAAAAATAAATGTGATTTGGAACATTATAAAGGTGGTTTAATATTCTTTAAAAAATAATTCTACAGTTTGATAAGTTTGTTAAACAAATAAAATGTGATTAAAAATTCGTTCAATTGTGTTTCTGTGAAATATGCTTCATTGTAGTAAATTGTTTTTGAAACAATAATATTCGAAATAAAAATATAAGAACCAAATATTATATGAAACATTTTCTGTGAAACGAAATTCTATGAAATTTCTTTCTACGAAATAAGGGGCGCCCTATAGGAGATATGGTATGGTATGTTCTTTTTATCATTTTCTCTGTATATATCGAAGAAAGAAAGAAAGAAAAAGTTTTCACTTCTGCCGGCACTCCCAGAGCGCAACCCGTCTTTTTTGGCAATTATAAATTACGACGTCACCATTGTTTAATTCATAGAAGTTTTCTTGTAACTTACCGTTTTGACGTTCAATAAAAAGTAACTCATTTGACTAGTCATTTAAGTAAACAATTTTTACCAATTCGTATAGAATGAACATTGTGTCACGGTTCGTGGAACAGTAGGAATGAATTTTAATTTTCGAATTATGAAACGGGTCATAGCACGGAGGACAGAATATGAATAATTTCCTTCCCCGTGGGGACGTAGGAATTGAATCTGTATGAGCAGCACTCCTTTTTGAGTGTATATCGTCTGCATGTATGACAGTAATGAAAAGGGATTTAACAACATTAATTGCTCACAGAATTAGACGGTGGCAGCCCACTCACTTGCCCAGGTCATCATCACTGTGAGCAAGGCGGTGAGCGAGAGAATCATCTCCCATGCCGGGCACTCGGTGAGTGGGGGCAGTCCCGAGTCCTTGCTCGCGTCGCAGTGACGGTGCTCGGACGTTGGCTCTTTCCGAACCCGATGCGCAGGTGATTACCCGTACCTGGTGATCACCTGCGTCAGCTGGTACGAGAAGCTGCTGTGTGGCCTCTCTAGCCACTTTCCCATGGTGGATTGATGTCCCTATGCGGCTGGTACCTCACGGCCCGGATTTCTCCAGACTCGGGTTCATGTTCCTGCTTTAAAGCAACAAAAGGGTTCTTGCCTCCAGGATACAAGGTAGCGAGTCGTTGAGGCAACTCACCATGTCAAAGGATATCGCACCCCATGATGGCCCTGATGGTCATCGTGCAGCCGCTGCACGTTCCTTGCCTTCAGGGACTCCACCCACATGGAGCATCCATAAAGGGTCAACGGCCAAAGGGATGATTCCCGTGTGGAGTCTCCTACAGGAGTCTAGCATGTTCATGTTGCTGCCCTGCATGCCCTTCAATATAGTCGTGAAGCCCACTGACAATGCAAGAAAAAGGAAATATAGAATGACATCACTTGAAATTAACTGAAAGTATTTTATTATTATTATTCAAAGAAATAAAATCTGGTATTGCTGTCAGAGTCGGACATAGCGGAGCATATGAATTGACACTAATGAGCAATGAGCATTCGTTCGGCTGATCTAAACATCATCATAACAAACGAAAACATATACAAGAATTCTAGTTCTTGGTCATTCTTGGTCGTTAATGTTTTGGTGTAAACGCTGAAACAGAGGTTTCGTTTACACTAAAAGATTCAACGAAAGCATTTTGTAGCTCTAACTCTGTTTGGTCTAAATCCACCTTAGCTCAACGTCGTGCTCGCAATTTTGACTAAGATGCGAGGCCCTTAGCACCGCGAGGCCGTAGGCGGTCGCCCAGTCACCCGTAGTCTCCGCCGCCTCAGGTTCTAGGCAACCAGTTTAGGCAATAGATAACATAGCCAGAAGGTATTAGGATACAGATATGCAATAGTTGTCTCAACTATATTGCAAAATACTTAACATTTAGTTGATATATAAGTCGTATAGAATTGACATACTTTTATTAGTTTACACTGTTTTTATAATACAGTTTTACACAACACGCACGTGACTGCATTTAAGACATATATGCAAATGCGAATATCTTGTTTTTATTGACACACGTTCTCGTAAGTTTTGCGTCCTTGTTAAGACTACTTCACCGTATGATAGGACGCGTTAGAGTCCTTTCACACTTGCGATTAACAAGCGACGGCGCGGCGTTCGACTTTTAAGACATAAAATATTTATTCTATACAGATGCTTTGAAAAGAACATACAAAACGTTAAAATTTTAAATAATATCACAGACTTGTTTAGCAAATGAACTGGTTTGAGACGTGACTACGACGAGCAAAGAATTCGGAAAAAAACTCAGCGAACTTTTTTCAGTGAGCTTGAGCGCAAATGCAACGCCTCGACAACCCGAGACTTGCGTAATTTTTTTTCTGTTAAAGAATATTAGCTATAGAAATTAAATTTCCAACTAAGCTAACTTGCTTGTGCTAGGAGTGTTTCACGTCTTTAGTGTGATATCCAGGATTCTAATCCGGGACTCGCGATCGTAAGGCCGACTCCTTAAGCAACCGACGCTTGCTACGTTGTGGCAGCGTTTCCCTTGCATCCAAAATGTGCTCTTAAAGAGACGCAGCGTCAAATAGAAGCGTGAATCCTTCTGTCTCAGACGCACTCTGAAGGGGGGGCGGGTGGCATTTACTCAAAATCGAGCGTCAAATTGTGAATAATATTTATAAAAAGGCATTTTTGAAGGAAATTTCACGCCTAAAAAACGTAGCTCCCTCCCCCCAAACTTTAGGCTGCGACCGCGCCTGCTCTGTCTAGTAGATTCATCGAACGCTACGCTGCTGGCACCAGTGTGAAAGGACTCTGATCAACCAAATCAATAATTAGCCAACCAATCATCTCGTTATCTTGGTAATCATATATTATCAACGCCTCAACTATAAATTTTAATAATATTAAGCAAGTACCTAATCTATTGCACTGATCTGAATGTCAAAATCATTTCCGATTATGCTTTTATTGTAATATTTATATCAGTTGTTGACTGAGTAAAAGTATTCAAAAAATTGTCAAATGCCAGGAACTCGTGTACAATCGACCAAATCGATAGTATCCCACCTTTACATACAACTTTACATGTAAAGATTATACTATCGATTTTGTCGACTTTACAACGTCTGGAATAATGGTCAATACCTTGTTGACTATCACCCTAACTTTTTACCATACAGCGAGGGGAAATCAATTGACGGACTAAATTGTGAAAAGAGCTCTTTTAACATTAGATTTTTTAATACTTACGACCTCTCAATATGATTTCACCTCACCTTATGGTAAGCTGAGCTGTAACACTCGGACCAATGTAAATAGACAAATTCATACACACAAATATTAACACAGACCGAGAAACGAACTCGCGACCACCAATGTAGCAGTCGAACGAGCTTATTAATTTACTCAGTTTTCAATAAACAGGAAGAGAACTCGCTAATGAACAAGAAATCAATTTATTAAAAAAAAGTAACATCTGAGCTTGCGTCAGAGCAAAACTAAGCCTGATTAGGCGATCCCTGAGACCGGTATTTTGCGTGCGTCACTACTGTTTCGCAAAAATAAAATATTCAAAATATTTGACTTCCAAATCAAAGAACTAATACAAGGGTCAAGGTTTTGTTACTATATCCGGTGGAAAACATATAAATTGCTTAAATAAATTATAAAAGGAGATCTGTTTATTAGATATTACGATGATTGATTCCGACTTCCGTTTTATTAATCCTCTTAGTTCAAACCTCACTGAGGTCAGAATTGAAGACTTCACAGTGACCTCTAGTTATCTTTCTCAAATTATGTTTTTTTTTGTACAACTGAGGAGGCCGACAAGCACACGTACCACTTGATGGAAAGTGGTTACCGCGGCCTATGGACGTATGCAACACCATGGGAGTCACACTCGTGCTGCCGACCCTGTAAACACAAAAAGTTTCTGTGCCATCAGTGTAGAAGACAAAGCAGGAATAGCCTTCGGTCTTCCCACTGACAGCACAAAAACTCTCCAGTGAGCTCTGGCTACCGTACTCACCGCCGGGAACACAACACGAGGCTATTATTGCCGCGGTATTTCGTAGGGTGGAGGTACTTCCCCAGTCAGACTGCTCAATTGGACGGGAATACCGTCATGTCCTACCTCTTTACATAAAGGAAGAGAGTAGCAATGTGGATCCTAGGATTAAGAGTACAAGTTTTGTTGTAATGTACCGGAATTGAGGCTTGAATGATAATTATTATTTATATATTCCATATAACCAGTCTAATAGTGTCATCATTCTCCGAGCATTCTCAACTCACTACAGGTCGGTTTCCCAGTCTAACTGAGGTGCGGTTAAATTCTGATATTTTCTATGAAGCGACTGCCATCTGATCTCCACAATCAATTGCACACAGACAAACCAGAGCTTCAGCCCTCTACCCATACCTCTACAACCAGTCTTATTATAAATAGAAGTTATAATAAAACATCTTTTGAAATTCACTCACGTTGTCGTCTTAATTAATTTACTCAATATAGTTTCGAATTTTTTACTCAACCGATTACACTACACATGTTACTATATAAAAATTTATTGATCCTTGAGGTGGTGAATGAAGAAATCTAATATCACCATGTAGACAAGTAACCTATTTTCACAATAAAGTTTGATTTGATTTTTATTTAAATACTGAGTGAGTTAGGCATTCATACATATAATATTACCAGAGTTGATTCCTAAACATACATTGTAAGTATACCTGCCACTGTCATACATTTAAAATGTCAAATCTTTTACTTCAAAAATATAGGACACAAGGCTCTCATATGTCATTAACAAGAGAGGTTAGGGGATCAAACGTAATTGGTTATAAGCATTAGTGTAAAATTGTGACAAAAGTGAAATTTATTAAGGAAACGTTTTTTCCAGTAGTCACATTTTTAGGGAATCATAAATCGCTTTTACGAATTTTGATGGTTCTTATTTAAATATTTCTATGGTCGATTCTGTCTTGAAATAAAAATAATAAATCTCGTTTTTATTTAATCTAACACATTCAAGAATTTATGCAAAATTGTGCATTTAAAAATGATATCAAAAGTCATGACATGCGTGAATACTTTGATGTCTAAATTTGGAATTTGTCAGGGTAACCATTATAAAGGTTTGAACTAGTCTCGTAAATTGGTAAATTAGTTCAGTGTTTATGTTTTAGTTGTTTCATAAACGGAATTCTTCTTACACATATAGAGAACACTTGTACTTTTTCCACAGCATTTATAATTGAACCTGAGCGGTTTCGCCTTACGGCATTTTTAAAGGTTTACATTGATTTTCATGAACATTTCTAGTCTTAAACACTACGTTGTTTAAAATTCTTTTTGTGTGGGTAGTCTTAAAATTTAGTATACCAGTTAAAAACTAAAAAAAAATCCCCCTAAATTTGGGGAAATAATAATAAGTTCGGTCTAAAGTTTTTTAGTTTTGGATAAATTAATATATTATGTATATGAATTTGAATCACAATGTCAAGAAATAATTATAAGTAAATGTCAAATTAACGATGTTATATGGAAATCTTATCTAATCATACATATCTCAATTATATGTGTAACAACAAATTCCACCAAGTGCCATCAATCAACAGTATAAAAAAAGAATTCTTCTTAGTTTGCACAATAATAGATTTAGTTCACCAACGAGTTGTCAACTTATTCACCGAGGTATTAACTTTTCCACTAGCGGTTATCAATTAATTCACCATATGAATAGTCGAGAATAACAATATTGTTTTAGAACAATCACAAGTGATGTTACGAATGTCATAGTCCTCACATCTGCAAATGCGAATGCGAATTTTCTAATAGCCATAATTAAACATCTCAACATGACCCGATTTAAATAGGAATTTCATGTCTTTGGCCATAACTTGACATCAATTTGTCACAATTTAATTAACAAGACCTTAACTGACATGATGTTTTGTCAAAATAAGCATGTTGAAATGCTAGTTGTCAAACTGCACCAGTCAGTTTAAAAAATAATAATAACGTGGCGTAGGAAGCATTACACTAATAATGAAAGAACATACAATGTGATGTGAACATATTCACGCCAACCATGGATATATCCTTAAGAAAGTAGGATGGGCGGAAAATATCACGTTATTAATGGAATGCCCCCCAAATAGCGTTTGTTTTAAATCGTTCTATAACCTTTGCAACTTAATGAGTGCAAATGTTTACACTTATAAGTGTTACCAGAGGATAAATAAATACATATTATATTTACACGGAAGTCTCCCTCTGCAACAATATTTAAATAAAAAATAATTCTAGCAACTCAGGGCCGTCTTTAATATATCGTCAATCCCTTATTTTATTCACTACTCAGGCTTCATCTCACCAGTGAGGTGAAACCCGAGTGAGGGTTTTTACGCCTGCTCCGGAGCTAGTAACGTGATGGTTATGTCGAATCGACAAAAAAAGGCAAGGTTTCAGGATTCAGAATTTGACGTGAGGTCTGATATGTCTTTGCTATAAAAAACTATTCATCATTGTCATTATCACAGCAATTATCAAATTATCAAGTCCCTTCAAAAGTTTGCACTTTGGATTCCGGGGTCCGCTTATAATTAAATAGGCTCGCCCCCCACTATGGTGGACTGAAAATGATAGTTTAGTGCCTACTCCTTGGGAGATTTACAGTCGTGAGTTTATGTATGTATATGTCGCAGCCAAAAAGCTTAGTCAGCCGTTCAATTAACTGCCTAGGCTCTTTACAGAACGGCGCGGCGCCATTCAATTAATGGCCTGAATGGTGTTTAGCTATTTCATCAAACGGCTAGGCAAACAGCTTAGATCAATGACGTTTAATTATTTACCTTGCCATTTAATCAAACAGCTATAAAAATGACTTATTTCTGCATGGTTATATAGTAGATTGTTCAACAAGGGACTAAAACAAGCCATAATGACACGAGATGGTTTGGCTAATAGTTCGAGTGTCATTATGGTTGTTTAGTCCCACGTTAAACACTCTACTTTTCACTTTGAATGCGAGGAAAAAAAAGCGACGTTTTATACAAAATTATAATATTTAAAAAAAAAGAAATAGGCAAATATCTTTTTCAACCTAAATATATTAATTTATCATATCGATAACGGGGTAAAGCCTCCGTGGCGTGGCGGTAGTGAACGCGGTCACTACGCAGGAGGCGCGGGTTCAATCCCCGCTCAGTGCAAATATTTGTATGCATGGATATGGGTAGGTATTTGCATTGGTCTGGGTGTTTCTATGTATAATATGTATGCATTTACAAAAAAAAATCTAAGTATGTTTATCTGTATTCTAGATTCCATAATACAAGGTAGTAAAGCTATGCTTACCATGGATCTAGATAGCGTTGTGTGAAATGTTGTGGAATATTTATTTATTTATAATAACAAAGTTTCTAAGTTGCACAATTAATTGGTGTAAGTAATTGGTGATTACAACGCAAGCTTATTACGAATAATCTATTCAAATTGCAAAGAAATTTGTCCCGCGGTTTTTTTTTGTTGTTAAGTGACGTACGGTTTGTATGCTTGCATATACATATATTTAGCCAACAGATTCAAACTTGAGAAATAATTTAAAACTAATTGGAAATGGATAATAAAATGAACTTATCCTTAATACTTACATAATAATTAATTAAATTAATATCATTAATTTTTGATTTTTTCAAATGTCATTTTGAGGTTATTTCTATACACAATCACTAAAAAGGTGATAATCCTCCCATTCACAAACACCGTGATTGGCTGTTTAGGAGTTATCAAAGTAAATTAAAAAAAAATTACTTTAGTCCCTAGAGATTAAAAAGGAACTTTAGTCCCGATATGCAGGGACTAAAGTAACATTTTAAGAGCATGAGAAGTGAAAAAAAAATAACTATACAATGTAAGTGTAGTCGACTACAGGGGGGCGAGTAGATATGCGACTAGAGGGGCCAGTGGTGAGTAGAGAATCAAGTAGAGTCCAGTAGAGAGGCGAGTGGAGAGATGAATGTAGAGGTAACTAAAGATCGAATAGAGAGTTGAGTAGATATTAGGCGAGTAGATAGGCGAGTGGGGACGGGAATAGAGAAGCGAGTATAGGGTCAAACATAGGGGCAAGTAGAAAGTCAAGTAGGGAGTCGAATATAGAAGCGAGTAGAAAGTCAAGAACAGAGGCGAGTAAATATTAGAGGACAAAGTTGAGTAGAGAGGCGACTTTAATGCTCATCAGCGTCGGCTCAACACTAAGCGATAACCGATATCCACGCGGGCGGAGCCGCGGGCAATGGTTAGTGTAATAATATTTAAAAATAATAATGAAAAGATTAATGCAGGTACCTACATTGAGATTATTTTTGTCAAATTTTGATGTCACTATGTGAAAATTAAAATCATGTTTTCGTGCCCACGCTGGTTTAATAGCTGGCTGACTTATTGACATTAGGCACTTCGTAATATATTTTTCAAATAATCATACACACCCACACACAGGGCATCTTCATAAGAATTGACAATACAAATGATTTTAAATATCGTTTTTTTTTCGGATGGCAACTGTGAAGGTCAGACACAAAAATATTTAATCGGTAGTATAATATATTCGAAATTCAAAATTCTATATTTTCATTGAGCACGTGATGGTGATACAGCTAAAATGTACACCCGCTGCACATGTCTACAGTTCCACAGCTGTTGGCTGCGACAACACGACGTTCCGACGCAGACACGAACATAAGCGTGCACGTACGTGTCGGCTAGGTGGACGTGAACTCCCTGACGCCGAAAAGGCTGAACAGTTATCGTCCTTAGCTACAGTCCCTACTTTGTTTGATTACCTCGATACCTAGGTATACGCCCCATTTTGACCTTAATTAAATGTGGGCAAAAAATAACTCGAACACAAAAAAAAATTATTGCACAATATGATTAAGAGGTTATATCTTTATATCAATTTACTATAATTATATAACATGATAGGTACATTTTTTTGTCTTACAGGATAAAGTCGACAGTGTTAAAAATTTTAAAAAAAGCATAAGAAAAAGGTGTAATTGGGTGTTTATTATATCATTAGTGCCAAAAAGTGGCCACACCTTACTTTTTGAAACACGTTATCATGAATCGTGATCGTCATCATCTACATCATCAACTCATTATCATCATCATCACCAAATGAAGATACATATAAATGAAGACATGCCTTAAACGTCTTGTAACCAAGCCAAAAATATTCATAAAAAAGAGAATAAAATTGTGGACGTGGTAGGTACGGAGTTGAGTTTACTGTCCGAGTCAGTGTTTTCTGTAAGCTATAATCTGTACATCTTCAATTCTTTACTGAATAGGTTCATTCTTAGGACTGTATAGGTCGTTTCATACCGCATGCAGCTCAGAACGTGGTATGAATTGACCCAGAGCGCCTTTTGAATGGGTCGTTTCGCACTATGTGACTGAAGTGGTGTAAATGGCCCAATGTATTTTTGGCATTAGAATACATCAGTGCGTGTGCAAATATGAGCCTGTCAATTATAAAAAAAATGTGTACTTACATAATTTGTGATAATTTCTACAGGGTTTATCGCTGCCATGATGGTGCCTATTAACACCAGAAGTAGTCCATATGCCAGCTTGATAACGGAATCTAAAAAAGTAATATGACAGTCATGAGAGGTTGCAAGTTTTCAGTAATTGATACACAATCAAGATCATTAAGTTTATCATACAAATCTATCATATATTTTGCTGAACATAGGTACAGTCAACGACAAGAATGTGTCCTTATTCAATCTACAAGTTAAAAGAATAATTAATAATTCCGTTTTCATCCCAGGAGTATTTGCAAAATTGCCAGTAAAATAAATATTTGTAAATCATTTATTTATATTGCAATGCATGTGGTCAATAACTGCTGTATCTATGTAGCTTTAGAATCCCAAAGGATAAAGTTAATATATTCATTATAATATTTATTATTTTAAGAAAACTTTAATAGCTATAGTGATCCAAAAATTAGAAGTTATTAAGTGTATTGTCCTCACACTTATGTATAATAATATAGGTATACCATAACATTACGTGATTCATATCTCTTTAAGGATTTTTAAAATAACTGATGATACTACACTTTGCGCAGACAATTCTTAATCGTAATTAAATTTTAAAATCCTCAAAACGTGATATTTTTAATTGGATTCATATTAGCTTATGATTTTACGTAATTACAGATGTTATCCAATGTATCATACATAAGACTTAACGCACGATGTTTTGTTATAGATACATTAGGCAAATTTCATGCACAATTTTCAACCGTAATCATTCTTTGACATGGGACACACAGAAACTAGGACAAAGGCAGGATACGGACGCGCCATCGTTTCAAAAACATTTCATACAAAATGTATGCAAGTGTCGCAATGCAAAAAAATAATAGAAAAGACTGGACGCGGACGGGATAATGTTTTGTTTGGACGGCCGCGTCCTATTCAAAAACAAACAGAACCGGACGAGGAGTTTACAGTCAGCATCATTAAAATGGTGATAGCAAAAGTACTCAAAATAATCTGAATAACAAAATTCCAATTTAATATCTGTTCAAATATTTTGGTACCTATTTAGATTATTTTGAGTACTTTTGCTATCAACATTTTAAAGATGCTCATTGTACAAGACGTGAGAGAAACTTGTTCATGGGGAGGTTTTGGATGCGTGACACAGGCTTGTCGATTCGTAGTTACTATTTGGCCGTAATTAAGCGTAAGGCATAGTTTTGGAAAATATTTTTTTTTTATAGAATTTTATCAACTGCAATTATCGAAATTACTAACATTCCCTCTAACCCCTCCAACTAAGCTAAATTGCTTGTGCTAGGAGTGGGTTCACGTCGGTAGTGTAAGGGCCAGGATTCGAACCAGGGATCTCTCGAAGATTTTTTTTTTAAATTGCAATAGGTCTGCGATAGACTAATTAATTGCTTGATGTCTTATCACATCTAAAGTGAAGTACAAACACTTGTTACTTACGTCTTTTTCTTACTGTGAAGTTTTGTATCTTCATCACAGATATTCGCCCTTTATGGGGGACCTGCTGCAAGGTGCCCACGACCATTTTTCAGTTTTCTGAAACAAAAAATAATAATTATTTACTCTGTACATTAATATCCCAAGTTCAGGGTGTTAGGGGTTCCAAGACTTTCGAGCCTAGCCGACTTCACTAGCAAGTCGGTACGCCTGTTCATTGTCGAAGCTCTAGCGTAGATATTCATCTTGGCGATGGAAGATCAAGTGGCAATCCTTTTTCTTACAGATGAGATGAACCAATCCACGAAGTTTTATGAAATGGCTTAGCTAAAGTCAAAATCTAAAGTGTTGAAAGCGTAATAGACGGATACACATATTGCCAGACATAATAGGGAATATGCATATTTTGTTTTTCTATTTTCAAATGATTATTTACATTATTATATAAATATTAAAAAAGAAACAGCGCCAAACAAAAATTTGGTTAAAAAAAAATAGTGGGCTGATATCAGCTTTTCAAACGACCGCCATGTTGGCGAGCTTTTCGTGACGTCATTTTTCATAACAACAAACAACTAGCGTGACGCGACGAGCTGATATGAAAAAGCTGCAAAAGTGTTTCGGATTGTGGACTATTAATATTTTGTGTTTTACTTCAATTAAATAATGCAATAGCACAATAATTTACAATTAGACACTAGACGACACGTGCTGATAGTTTTTATTATGGGATATGACGTCAGAGTTCGCTCCTTGGAACTTTCTACCGTGATATTAGCTAGATATGGCGTGACGTTTTAACTCATTTGTATTTCCCTCTTAACCTATGCACTTTTGAATAATTATTTTCTTAATAAAATCGAAATTATATTTAAAAATATTAATATATACGTGAATCTAAAAGAAAACACTACATTTAAAAAAAATTGCGCGGTATTTTGAATCGTATGCATGTAAATAAAATAAATAAATAAAATAAATAAATGTTTATGGCAAAGCTTCAGAACAGTATTTTTTTTCTATACATTGCACCCACAAAATATTCTCTATTAGTTTTGCATATAATTATATTGATATGGATTTGGACCTAGAAGGTTATGGACTTATGTAGTAGTAATAACATTATAATAACCACCGTGAATAAAATAATATATGATACACATAATAATATCCGAGATAATAAATTCTCACTTTAGACATGCGGTGTTAAAATTAATATAAATGTTTAAGGCAATAAATTACTTTGGCAAACTGTTTCAACAGTAGGTATAATTTGACAAAACAAAAGGTTAAGGCTGTTATAAAATTATAACCTTAAAAATTATGTAAGTTTTAAATACTTGGTTAAACGTTATGTATTTCTAAAAAAAATTGAGTTAATCTTAATCATGTGGATCCTAATCATTTAAAGATGTTCCGTAATCATCCCTCTAAAATTCAACCTTTATTCCTCATTGATTCTACGGCTTATTTATTTATTTTTGGCTCTCTTAATGCATACGGGTATATGATATTTACCTTAAATATACATTGTATTTACGGTAGGCCTCTCCTATAGACTTCCAGAACTACCAATCTACAGCACTCCACATACAGCGCTTCCCGGCGACCTTGATGAGGTCGTCCTTCCACCTGGCCGTTGGGCGTTCTAGACTACGTTTGCCCGTACGCGGTCACCATTCCAGAAGTCTATAGGAGAGGCCATGTTCAGCAGTGGACTATGTGTGGCTGATATGATGATATTTGAGGTAATTTTGTCCAGTTCTTCTTGTACCGTGTCAATTATAGGTATATCGATTCTCAAATTTTGTTTGCCCAGTGAGTGCTGCGCGCGAAATAAAATTCAGACTAACATATTCAGATTATTTTTAACTGGCTAGCAAACTTTATATAATTTGAAATGGCTAAAATATATTTAACAAGAGTGTTCAACCGTAAATGAGGTACAAGTTTATTTTTAGTTAATACTCGATTTTTTTGCATTCATGCAGACACGTGAGTCTAAATTGGTTAGAGCCTGTGATAATGGTCTCTGATTATAGTTAAGTATAATTACAGCTTTTTTATTCTATGGCAATCAAAAGCGAGCGGCGAGCCTTCGAACGGTGTTGCTATTCTTGTAAAATTATTTTATTGGTACATGGTTTAGGTAAATTGCTGATTATTCATGTTTATCAGATTAATTCCAAATAATCAATTCTTTGTTTTTTTTATACGACTTAGATGGGAGACAAGCACAAGGCCCACCTGAAGGAAAGTGGTTACCGTGGCCTATGGAAGTGTGTAACACCAGAGACTGCCCCTCCGTTTTAATGCCCCTCTTGAAGAACCCCATATTGTAGTCGCTTGGGTAAACCACGGCAGTTAGTTCATTCCACAACCTGAGCGTGCGTGGGATGAAGTTCCTATCATACCTGACTTGTGAGGATGGGTACCCTGCCTGTGTCGAGAGGTGCGATGATAGAATGTAGCCGTAGGCATCATATATGTTCTCAGTAAGATACAGACACGGTTGTAATCAAAGTTAGTTTTTGGTGAAAATGGAATTAGTTTTTTTTTTGGATGAATAAGGAATTAAAGGGCAGGTGAAAATACGCGAATAGTTTGAGAATCTATTTTCAATAAAAATAAAAATAAATACTGACTTTTGTTCAGTTTTTGTTAGGACTAATTTGAAATCACGTGTCTTTGAACGAGCATAGCAACACTAACAACGGATTACATGATCTGGCTGTTTTTGTGGTAATTGATCACGATAAGTCGTGGAATATGTTAATATGATCCACTTAGAATAAACAGAAAATGCTAATTATTGATAACATAACATAACATAATCTCACGCCTTTATCCCCGAAGGGGAAGGCAGAGGTGCTAGCACCCACATTTCGCCGGTTTATGTTTTGGTCCCAATGTAATAGGTGGCGAGCCTATTGCCATTAACTGGGCACTTATAAACCTGCGATAAATACACACATAACTTCGAAAAGCATCGAAAATTCATTGGTGTGTGCCATGGAAAACCTGGGATCGAACCCGAGACCTCGTCTCAGCAGTCCATTACCCATACCACTAGGCTACCACGGCCAATTATTGATCATTATTCTCCGTATTTCTTTTAAATAATATGTTAGAAATATCAGGCTTTATGATCACATTGACCACTTAAAAATGAACTATTTAAAATGTATATAGTAACTTTCAACTCAATTAAAACTGTTTTCAATTATTTACAGCATTTCTTATTTTTCTGTCAAGAAAAGTTGTAAAAATGCACTCTTAGGGCGGCTCACCACGGTGTATGACTCTGCGGGTTGACGCTGTTCAATCCGTATCGACGCACCGTGGAGAAAATATCGTGTATGTTGGGAGCGCTGACCAGTCCGTAGCGTGACATTGAACATTGAACCCACGTGCTTTGAAACAATTGAAACGGACCGACAAGCACCGTGGAATACAATTGATTCGCGGTGCTTAAATACCTGTGGTCATATATCATATGAAATAAAATCGGAAGAACGATGCACTGTGTGTACCCGCCTTTACGATAATGGACTTGAAAGCTTCCAGCATATTTATTATTTTTATTATTATTAGGTATAAGAGAACACCAAGAGAGTGACAAAAGCTTTTAAAGTCTTGACACACACGCGTGCGCACACACACAGACATACACACGCACACACACTGCTACTGGGTACTGCGCGTGCTCAAACTATGTACTCATGTTGTTCATTAAAGATAAAAAAAATTAAGGTGTATAAAAAAAAAACAAAGTTCATGATAAGTACATTAATATACCACGATTAATTGACTGTAATATATCACTTTAACTTAGAAAATGATACCATACCCTATATAAATAAACAAAATATTAAAATAATGATAAATTACTCTTGAAATAGGCACATCTTTCGATGTACGGGTACTTGTGATAATCATTATTAATGGTATTCTATTCTATATCCTTATTCACTTCCAAATATATAGAGGTCAAACTAGAAATAAATCAAAGGGTCTATAAATAATATATTATATGCTAACACCTTCCTCAAGTTATGAAGATTATTCTATTGTAAGAAATATTTAAATCTATTCATTAGTTTTTATGAAAATCGCGGATTCACTTAGGGGATCTACATATTAGGAGTTGGTTCTGGTTGATACATATTATATAAAATTATAACTTCGTTAATTATTATTATTTTATAATGCAGATCAAACTCATTCATGTATAGTTAGTGGCAAATTTCGTGAACAAATAGTACAAAGTTCGCGCATGTAATACACATGCCCAACCATAAAACCAAACAAAGGACTGCTTAACCTAACACTAACCTTTTGAGCTCGTGATTGGTTTAGTATAATCTATGATTGAATCGTATGCAGATGCGGAAAAAGAATACAAGTAGGTATCACCACCCCATTTCACACGAAGGTTGTCGTAAGAGCCGACTAACGGAGAGTAGGAATCCTCGAAATAACACTGTACCAATCCGTGTGGCCGGCGTGGTATGAGTAGATTAAGGCTTCCTAAAATTGGGAAAGGCCTATATCCTGCCGTTGACTGCTAAAGGCTAATTGATTGATCCATTCCTATACAGGACAACACGTGCAGGGCTTAGAAGTCACCGACACACAATTCTATCAAGAACCAAGCGGTTTGGCGACGCTTTTCTTCACCGCACCATTCTTGAAATTCTAAGCCACGACACGTGTTTGCTTCTTCCTAAAGTCTCGGATGAGGCCGTCAAGCTCGGTGCCATCATTTTAACATATAACAGTTTTTTTCATTTTTCCTGAAATTATCTTAATCTTCAAGAAGCGAGGTGAAGACATATTGACATGTTCTATATGTATAAAAATTAAATTAATTAAACGTTTCAATAACACAATAGGCAATAAAAAACTGACGTGAAAAATAATGTGGTTGGTCTTTTGACCTGCTCACATGTTTTGCCATAAATGCACGCGATTAATTATACACAAGTGTGGGAAAATTTTCGTATCGTCATAATTATATACAAGCTAGGTAATCATCTTGAAAACAGTAATTTTCGGGTTTTTTAAGATTGTCTAGGCGTAGTTAAGTAGATAATCCCGGGTTTGCTGGAAGAGAATTCAACCTGACTTAAGCTCGCCTTAGTTCATTATATATAAATACCATACTTGTTTGTATAAATACCATAATGCCACTAATTTTCACAAATTACAAGAAAAAACTAAGATTGATCATTATTAATTGGAATATTTTAATTGCTGTGCGATTACTCGTAAGCTCGTCATCATTTTAGGGTTGAGTCTGGGTCGCAACTATAGCCTCGGAGCCCGGGGGTCTGTTTAGCCGCTTTGCATGGTCTTGGACATCATTTGAACAGGAATGACCAGACGGTCAATTCTCATAAATAAAATGTAAGCAGTCTCGATCTCATCTTAATCTCAAAATGTCAAAAATGATATTTTTGTAGCTTTTTAGTACGAGAATTGGCTTTCAGATATTGCAAACCGTCGCGTCGTCTGTCCTAGCTTTCCAAAACTGGGACATTCTACATTCAACCTTAGCGATATCAATCAATCAATCAATTAGCCCACTGCAGTCCACTGCTGGACATAGGCCTCCCCCAATGTGCGCCATTTCGTACGATCCTCCGCCTTCCGCATCCAGTCCGTCCAAGCCACCTTTTTCAGATCATCCACCTGGCTAGGGGGCGTCCTATCCATCGTTTGCCTTCTCGCTGTCTCCACTCTAGGACTCGTCTGCTCCAACGGCCATCGGTCCTTCGACAGACGTGGCCAGCCCATTGCCACTTCAGCTTGCTTATTCTACGAGCTATGTCGGTAACTTTGGTTCTTTGTCGAATCACCTCGTTTTGAATTCTCATGGCCAATAACTCATATAAAAATACCGAACGAAACATTAACTTTAAAAATTCGTTCGCTTCTTTGTCTGAATGCCAAACACGGTTAAATTGCAAAACTTGTACTTTTAGGCCTGGGAACTGCTCTTCCTCTCCTCCTTCAGACTACAGTCTTAATCTCTGAAGAAAACCTGCTGAAAAGCTCAGTGAAGAACACCTCTTCCATTTCTTCAATTACCAGGTATGTTATTTAATATTGTGTTATTAGTTGCAAATAAGATGCAAATAAGGCGCCAATATGCGCGAGCTCGACGAGTCGCGTTGCCCGGTTCGCGGGGAAATACCTTTCGGATCCACATATCGCCTCCTTTGCGAGATGACGTCTTCGGAAAGAGATGCGTCCCTGTTTAAGCATATCTTTACCAAAAAACGATAATAAGCATCTAATAAAAGTTGAATATTAAATGAGTACGTAGTAGTTAACATGTTTTATAGTAATATTGGCATAATTTTTACGGCAGATTATTCAAATAACAGGTTCGTGAATACCTGTAGCATGTTGAATTGTAAGTACAGTTAGCTTTTTTTTTTAGTTACAAAGTTGCTGGACAACTAAAAAAATAGATTAAAATAATGGCTTTTTTTATACCTCTTAGGTGGTAGGTAGACAAGCACACGGACCACCTGATAGACAACGATTTCCGTGGATGGAAATGGAGGTGGTATGGACGTTTGCAATACCAGGGGCGTCACGTCACACTCGCGCTGCCGACCCTGAAGAAACCTTCTAATACCCTAATTCTAATCTAATGCTTTATTTGTGTTATTGAATTAAAATTAATTTTTAACGGATTTGCTTAATCAAACTTAGTACATAGCAAAACATAGCAAGTCTTAACGACACAGTGAGCTCATTCTGCGTAAATAGTAACACCAACAATTCGTCATGATTCGGGTACTTTGAGATAACTTACACTTTAAACTATGCGAAAACTACCATCTTTAGGGTACTTTGAGATAACTTACACTTTAAACTACGTAAAAACTATCATCTATAGATAAGAACTTTGATTATAGAAATCTAAGGATAAGAATTATATAATGTTATCTGTGTCTATAGTCAACCCGCGACCATAGCTGCTGAAAGTAGCCGAAACGTCGGGCAAAATATAAATAATATCAAAAATACCGCGTTGACCAACAACTTAATATTATATACTGTGACATTACTATTATATATTGACATTTTCATTACATTTTTTAAATTATTTGACATCGTAATTGATATATTGACATTATTATTCTATTTAAATCATTTAAACATTGTTAATGATATATATGGTGGCATTTGTATTGTGTTTAAAAAAAACTATGTACAGGACTCGTCAATACGACTTCACCTCGTGTTATGGTAAGCTGAAGGCAAACTCCCAGGAAAGAGGGTCACCATTACATACACGCAACATGTTAACAACGGTGGCACTCAGCTTGATGGCCTCATCAAAAGAGGATTGTCGTGGCAGCACCGCGTGACACCCACCCGCCCCACTAGTGCTGCGACCACAATGCCCCCTGCCTGGCTATGACCCCTAAACGCAATCCAACCGAGATTGGATTACTATGTAGGGTTTTTCGCAATCGTGCACGGTGGTACTCACCCGGCCGAAATTTGTGACAAATTTGTGCCATCAAATTTCTACTTCTTTGAATGAGTAAAATTATAAGTTACTTATGCGCATTTTTTATTGGCTAAGCGTCTTCCTACGCAAATACTTGTACGCCACTATATGAGGCAAAACATGAATGGATTAAATGTACTATCATTTACTTATTGCATGCTTTTGTATGTACACATATGTTTTGACAAATAAAATGATACTATTCCATTCTATTCTTAAAAAGTGGTTTTATTTTAATGAGTGAGTTTCGTGCAGTTTCGTATATACTTCAGACAATACCATGTAATTGTATTATTTTAATTGTAGTATTCATTATTTAAATTCAAATAAACCTGACCTACCTAATGGAAAGCCGTCACCGCGGCCTATGGACGTGTACAACAGCAAGCCACACTCGTGCCACCGACCCTAATGTGGTCTAATTTTTATAATCGTTATATTAATATTTGATTAATTGTATTTTAATGATCGTGGTCTAATTATTGAAATATCTTATAGGTATGTGAGTTGTAATTAATAAATCAAATGATTAAATGACCGCAATTCGCTACGAAATAGTCTTTTAAAAATATGTATATGATGTCATGAAAATATTAATAAATCAAATTACCAAAGGACAGTAAAAAGTTTTGAATAGAGTTATAACAAGCAATTATTAATGAACATCGACGCATTTACGTTATTACCGGAGCATATGGAAATATTATAATCATGACAAGCAATTTATTTTTTTATAAAGATACTTATAACATAAACTCACGCCTATATCCCCGAAGGGGTAGGCAGAGGTGCTAGCACCCATATTTCGCCAGTTTATGTTTAGGTCCCAATGTAATAGGTGGCGAGCATATTACTATTAACCGGGCACTTATAAACCTGCGATAAATATACACATAAATTCGAAAAGCATCGAAAGGACATTGGTGTGTGCCATGGCAAAACCTGGGATCGAACCCGAGACCTCGTCTCAGCAGTCCATTACCCATACCACCAGGCTACTTAATTATTTTAATCATAATAGGCAAAAGAGCGATGCCCTATGGTACAAACACTCAGATTATTATTTACGTACCAGCTGTTACCCGTGACTCCGTCCGGTTGTAGGTTATTGCGACTAAATTAAGGCTAAATAAGGACATTTTAGATATATTAAGGACCGATGACCGTTATAGCAGACGATTTCTAGTGTGGAGACCGCGAGAAGGCAAACGAAGGATAGAACCTGAAAAAGGTAGCTGGGACGAACTGAATGCGAAAGGCGGAGGATCGTACGACATGGCGCACACTGGTACCCTAACCTGTCTTTCACATACATATACATACTCACGCCTATAAATCCCTGAAGGGGTAGGCAGAGATGTATTGACACCCACGTTTCGCCAACTATGATTTTCGGTCCCGTGTAATAGGGGCGAGCCCATTGCAGTCTAGCGGCCACTTTGCTTTGGGCCGTGTGTTTACTGTCCAATGTCGAACAACCCTATCCCTTAGTCGTCTGTTACGACACCCACAGGATAAACTGGGTTGTTCCTATTATATTCCACTGGGAACCAACACGGCAACACTCTCCTTATCTTGTTACCCAACTGCCAAGAAGGGTTATGTTTTTCGCACGTATCTTGTATTTATGTTTGTAATATTCTTTATTACCTTATATCTTCTGAACCACGGTACGGATTTCAATGATTCATGTCTTCAATGAAAGGTACCTATTTATTGCCCAAGTGTTCTTGGGTACATAAAATATGAACAAAAGCTATAATACGTTAGGTCTTAACGTCAAAATGTACTTGGTAAAAAAAAATTATTCAAATTTATCAAGTGGGGTATCAAAATGAAGGCAATTTAGAAGACGATCACAACAATATATATGTTATAACTTAAAAAGTATATAAAATAAAATAAATTAGTTAAAACAAAATACCCGACGGATGCTAAAAAGATCGAAACAAGCTTTATTGCAGGCAGTACCTACCCATTTGCAAATCTCAAACCCGATGAAAATAAGTGGGTACCGCCTGCTATAAAGCTTGTTTCGATCTTTTTACGCATCAGTGGGTTTTTTGTTTTTAATAAATTTCATTAAAATCAGTTTAGGTTAGGCAAACAAGTTGATAAGAGTTACTTTCACATCACTACATAGTATAAAACAAAGTCGCTTTCTCTGTCCCTATATCCCTTTGTATGCTTAAATCTTTAAAACTACGCAACGAATTTTGATGCCGTTTTTTTTTAATAGATAGAGATATTCAAGAGGAAGATTTATATGTATAATACATGTTTAATATATAGTAGAGGGTGCAGCGGGAACGGGATCTAACGCCACGCGGGCGGAAAAATATTGGCGGTACGAAGTTCGCGGGGCAGCTAGTTTATAATAAACTGGGGTTTGATCGCGGCTTGGCCCGCGGTGATGTCGGTCATCGCGACCAAACATAGCCTATGTCCTTTCTCAAGGTCTAATCTACCCCTATACCAAATTTCATCAAAATCGGTTCAATGGTTTAGGCGTGAAAGACGAACAAACAGACATACACACAAACAATATCATATTTATAATATTAGTATGGATTTACCAAGATCATGACATTGAAATAGTACATAAGTGTGTTTAAAAATAACACTATGGTCGCCACTTCCGCAGAGCACACAAATTAAGTCACACCTTTAGACAATAGGAAATATTTGACGTGTCAAACAAATAATAGCTATGGCCATAGAGTAAATATTATGTTATAGAGATGTAATCTATCCGCTCTGTGAGAGATCAAAAGTCATAAATCAATGATTTTTGTTGTACAACGACTATTTTTGTACTTTGCTATACAATGCTGACTGTACACTATACAGCACTTTATAATACGTCGAGGAGGGAGAGGGATGGCCCATGGTCAGCCGAGGCGTGGCCAAGCATAACGACCCAGTCGCATCCGAAGCTATCAACTTGGAGTATGGGGTCTGCTTTTACCAGTCCAACTGCGGATTTAGCTAAACTTCGATATTTTTTGTGAAGCGATTGGCATCTGACCTCCACAACCGAAAGGCGATATCGAAGCATTGCAGTTAGACCAGTTGTTGGACTTTTGAGGGCTCCAACTACCCGTAGTAACGACTGCCATAGATGTTTGTATGACAACCGGGACCGACGGCTTAACGTGCTCTCCGAGGCACGACCAGACCAATGCAAATACCCATATACATGCAACGCCACGGAGGCTGTCATTAATCAAAACTGCCTGGCCTTCGATTCAGCTAGATCTAAACCACAAACACTGCAAAAAAAATAATCTTAGACGTTTAAGATAATGTTATTAGTCTAAAATTAAATGGCTTTTTATAGAGTGAATGAAAAAGTGTATAATAATAATGTTTATTTTATGGCTTTTTATAGAGTGAATGAAAAAGTGTATAATAATTCTTTTTATTTTAGTTTGGACTTTATCTCTATAGCATTAAAGTCTAAATTTTAATGCCGGGTCTGTGGCATAACAGAGGTTTTGCTGCAGCAGAAACAAGTACCAGGCATGTTTCATTGTCCCTGCCGAGAAGGGCCAGACCGATAGAGGGATGGCCCTGGGTCAGCCGGGGTTAGAGGGATAACTCTTGAAAACCTCACCTTCGGCCTAGCACAATGACCCGCAGACGGTGTGCGGTTTAGTCGGTTCGAGTCCGACAGGACCTTCCATCTCCGGAGATATATCAGCGGGTATTATCGCACGTAAAAAAATAATTATGGTACATATGTTTCCACGCGCAATTCAAATTATGCAAATTGTGTCTAACCATTTGTTTCAAATCAAGTAGGTATTTGACACTGACTGGAACATATTGGCGCTAATGGTATATTTTTAGAATTAAATTATCTATGTCGTAAATAAATCTTTCTAGTTTTTATGTGCAATCAATTTATTCTAAATGTATATATTTGCATTTTAATATGTTAGGTTCTAATACAATGTAGCGGCATAATTTGTATTTTTCATATACTGGATGTCTTAATTTACATACAATTTATTTTTGAATTGAATCACTTTAATTATTCGTATATCCAACTTCTCAACAATGTCAAATTATATCTAACTGCAATGCTTCGATATCGTCTTTGGGTTGAGGAGGTCAAATGGCAGTCGTTTCACAGAAAATATTGAAGCTTATTACAGAAAATAGGCAAAAGCAGACCCTAGACTATAGGTTGAAAAATTCTTCGGTTGTTTAATAAAATTCCTCAAGATTTGGTTGACATGCCACTAAAGTAAAAAAGTCTTTAATGAAAAAAGGATATTACAAAGTAAACGAATACCTCTATAATAAAAATGCATGGTCATCCTAATCTTTTTGCTTGCTCGCACAATATAAATCTATTAAAAAAAAGTAATTGTTTTAAAAAAGAAACTATTATATTGTTCACTGAGTTTCTTGCTGGTCTCTTCTCAGTAGAACCAACTTACCGAACCAGCGAAAGAATAATTTTCAAATGATTTATTTACTTAGTTTAATATTATATTAGTCATTTCTTGACATGGCTGTAAAATTTTGACGTTCATATGTGCTATTTATGTGCCTAAACTGAATAAACGAAATTGATTCTTTGATTGATTGAAAAGCTTCGGAATATTGTAATATTCCAAAGAGCAGAGCCAATGCCTCTGTAACTACAAATATGAGTAGGGTAGCCAGAGCTCACTGGAGAGGGTTTTGTGCTGTCAGTGAGAAGACCAAAGGCTATTGCTGCTTTGTCTTCAACGCTGACGGCATAGAAACTCTCTGTGTTTATGGGGCGGCAGCACACGAACATAGGCCACGATAACCACTTACCATCAGGTGGGTCGTATGCTTGTCTGCCACCTCAGTTGTATAAAAAAACTTAATATTTTTAATACCTAATAATTGGCGTATTGTCCACTATAGGTACTATAATGCTTCATTATTGAAAATGTTATTTCCTATTTGAAGCCGTGATTGGCTTCTTCACAAATGCAATTATGCAAGCCGATACACAAAATATGTTTCGCACTCAAGTGTTATATTTAGCACTTTAAAAATATACGAAATAGAGGTGCGACATAATAGCCAGGCAACTAAATGAGTAAATATAATGTTTTTTTAAGTGGAAAAATTAAACGTTTAGCAAAATAAATATTTTTGATTGCATAAATAACAGTTTTGTGATATGTAGATGATATTGAAAACGTTATAACAGGGTCTCTTTTATTCCTTTTACATCAGCTGATTTTACTTATCCTTCGAAAGTTCACAGTTTTGATAGAGAAAAATTGTCTGAAAACAGCATAGATCTTCTTCTTCTGCCGTGCCTACTCCCATTACATTTGCAGTCAAGCCCCCTCGTTCTAAGGCGTCAAGACTGTCTATCTTGGGTTGTCTAGTCGTCGATTTGAGCCCGTTCCAAGTCCTTGGAAACCGTTGTCCACCACGTGGCCTACGGGCGTCCTTTGCCCTTCTTATTTTCAGGAATAGCTAAGGAAGAAGCATAGGGCTTTACATTATTCTCATAATCGAATAAACAGAAAAAACCACTACCAAGACCACTAAACTACCAGACCTCGCCCTAACCAATTCAAATTTCACCTTCTATATCTGTCTTTGAGGCGACAGTAAAGCTGATTTTCCACCAGAGGGGCGAGACGAGACGAGGCGAGGAGAGAATTGAAATTTGTATGGCAAATTTTCAATCCTCTCCCAGCGTATCTTTGGTGGAAACAGTGTGGATTGACGAGAATATGCGAGGCGTGAATTGAAATATTTGTTTGTGCAAAAATGAACCGTATTGGTTCCGATATAGAGTATAAATCACCTTCAAGGTGATTTTCCACCAGAGTGGCTAGGCGAGGCGAGGCGAGGAGAGAAATGAAATTTGTATAACAAATTTTCAATCCTCTCCCAGTGCATCTTTGGTGGAAACAGTGTGGATTGACGAGAATATTGACGCCTAATTTTTGTTCGGAGTTTTCGGCATTGACGCTAGAATAAAGTTATATCGAGCATTGTGTGTGAGCTGTCTAAAATACATTTATATATGAAGCATACGGGCGGCGGGGCGAGGCGGTCACGCGCGAGCTCGCGATGGCAATTTTTAGTGGAAAAGGGTCAGTGCGATTTCAATTCTCTTCTCGCCCCTCTGGTGGAAAAGCACCTTCAAGGTGCTTTTCCACCAGAGGGGCGAGACGATGCACAAACAAATATTTCAATTCACGCCTCGCATATTCCCGTCAATCCACACTGTTTCTACCAAAGATACGCTGGGAGAGGATTGAAAATTTGCCATACAAATTTCAATTCTCTCCTCGCCTCGTCTCGTCTCGCCCCTCTGGTGGAAAATCACCTTAAGGCCCTTGTAAGGCAAAGATCGCGGGTTCGAACCCCGCCTAGACCGATTCAATTTTTTCTCTTTATTCGATATAAATAATTAGCATGAAAAATGCTTAAAGATTTAATTCAAATTATTCTCAAAAATTCCCATTTCAAAAAAAAAACTAGTCGCAGTTGATTGGGAAAACCACACCAGTTTGGGTAGCTTGGGAAAACCACATTAGGTAGATTATTCCATAGCTTGAGCGCTAGTGCAAAGCTGAATAGAAAATCCATACTAATATTATTATAAATGGAAAATTGTGTGTGTGTCTGTTTGTCTGTCTTTCACAGCTAAACCACTGAACCAATTTTGATGAAATTTGGTAGAGGAGTAGATTCGACCTTGAGAAAGGACATAGGCTATGTTTGGTCCCGATAACCGATATCCACGCGGTCGTAGCCGCGGGCAAAGGCTAGTCAGATATAAATGTAATGCTGGTCCTAAATAAATATGAGAAAGGAGTTGAACAATTCTGAAGATATTAGTGACAATATTGTGATGCCACTTATAGTTATTCGCTGAGTCTTTTTCCCAACTAAGTGGGGGGTCGGCTTCTGGCACTCGATCCAGAAGCTCTATTTATGTGAGGACTAATTTAATAGAAGATCTATTAGATTCAAAATCACATTTTATATAAATTTATACAAATACAAATTTATTACCTACTATTTGTATTAGTCGAATAACCCACCCCTGATCGCTCCCGGTGCAAAGGTGCCTATCTATTAGATTATAATAATTCTTTATTGATTCAAAAGAACACGGTTAAGTTTACAAACATTTTCGTAAGACTAAGGCATACATTTATTAATGTTCCCAGTTAAAATGTTGTACTAATTCCCAAACTAAGCTAAGCTAGTATAAGCTTAGGTTAGTTTGGGAAGCTTTTCTATTAAGCTAATCTATTAGATTGGTTAATCTGTCTTTACAATCTGTCCACAGACTAATCGAGATTCAGGACTAAATGTTGTTCTACAATAAGAGCCTAACTGTAATTTTACGGTTGATTTATAAGGTTTCAAACCATCATCATGATTATCTTGCCCTTATCGCAAGTTTATTTGTGGTCGGCGCAACATGTGTGTTTCTTACATTCATCTCTAGTTGCAGTCATCTCAACATTCTCTCCTTTCTTAACCATATCATCTTTCACACAGTTCATCCACCTCCATTCAGGTCTTCCTCTCTCCTTGTAGCCATCCACTTCCATAGATCATCCGTTCCTTACGACATTATTTTCATCTCTACGCATTACATGTCCAAACCAGGACATTTAATATTTGAAACCAAATCAGAGGATTAAAATACAATTTAATTTCATAGATTCTGACAAAGATTTGTTTAATGAACAGTACTCGCGGGTCATTCTCAGAATAACTAATGAGATAGGTCAACTAATATATATGTATATTGTGAGTCATACAATATACTTACTTATACAGGCACACCTATAACAAAAATAATTAAGAAACAAAAAGATATTGAAACTAATTTGTTTGGAACTATTAAACTCAAGGGAAGGTCTCAAGGAGTTCCCCAATATTTAAAAATAAATATACGGACATTTTTGTTTGAAATTAAACAAACCGTGTTTGAGAACTTTGACATCACTCTCGTTGGTCATTGTGCCGGCGACATTACGTACCGTTTTGTGTATAAAATCGGTCAAGTGTGAGGAGGACAAGAACTCGAAGAGATCCGTATCATTGTATAAAATATAGCACTATGAACTCGTGGATAATTGTTTTTACTAAGAACCAAAACCGATTTAAATAAACACACCTAATTAAATTTACATATTTTCTGAACAGCCACTTGAGACAAGTGGCAATTCGCGGCCGGCGTTTGTTGGAATAAAATGACGAATATATGGGATTTGACGTATATGACAGTCGTTAACGCATGTCAAATACGTCAAATCCCATACTTGGGTCATTCTAGTCCATCAAACGCCGGCTAGCGAACTGCCACTTGTCTAGAGGGGCTATAAATTGTTTGATATACACCGCTCGCCATAGGCAGGGAATTCATCCTCACACATTGCGACCGAAAATGGTGCGAACCGTACGAAAGGAACTTCATCCCACGCACGCCCAGACAGTGGAATAAATTCCTGCTGTGGTTTACTTAAGCGACTACAATATGGGGTTCTTCAAGAAGGGCATTAGAAGGTTTCTTCAGGGTCGGCAGCACGATTGTGATGCCTCTGGTGTTGCACACGTCCATAGGCCATGGTAACCAGTTTTCATCAGGTAGGCCGTGTGCTTGTCTGCTACCTAAGTAGTATAAAAAAACCGATATTCGGGATCCTGTCAATATACACTGCCATTATGGGGTGGGAGTATTTTGGGACCCGGACCGCGGAGCGAAGTGAGGAGTGTTTTCGGACCACGAATAAAATAAACAAAGTTATGTTTTACAAAAGTACAGCTAAGCAAAAAAAAAATTGAAGTTTTTAGCGACTCCATTTGTTTTAACACAATTCGTTCGTGTCCTTTTGCGAGAATGCTCGCCAGAATACTCGAAATAATGCTCAATGCTCGCTAAAACGGTCTCTTTTATTTGCCTGCTGGCTCAAGTTTAATATAATATCTCACTACAATATTACTTATCGCACAGAGCGAGTGAGCAATAATTTAATTCACGTCCTTATTATATAGATCGGAACCTTTCTTCTTTCATTACTGTATTACGTAAACGACGCGCTCGAAACTCAAGGATATCTTGTGATACCTGTAATTTATAAGTACATTACTGTTGTCCAGAGATATGTCTATAAAAGGACATCCATACTGCCGAAGATCGTTAATTAAGTATCGGAATTTCTTTATACATATGTCTCTGATAAGAGAATTACAGTAAAAAATAAATCGGTATGCCTACCTACAAATTACGCATGTAAATAATGACGCATATATGAATGAGTGAATGAAAGAATGTGGTTACCAATATGTTCATTTCGATTTAGATCATAGAAAGTGTATGTTCAGATGGGAGTCATCGAGACAGCCTCCGTGGCGTAGCGGTAGTGAACGCGGCCGCTACGCAAGAGGCGCGGGTTTGATCCCCGCTCAGTGCAAATATTTGTATGCAAATATGGGTATTTGCATTGGTCTGGTCGTGCGTCGGGGAGCACGTTAAGCCGTATCGCCTTTAGGTTGTGGCGGTTAGATGGCAGTCGCTTCACGGAAAATATTGAAGTTTAGCCAAATCCACAGTTGGTCTAGTAAAAGCGGACCCTAGACTCCAAGCTGAAAAGCGTCGGATGCGACTGGGATTTACGCTAGGATAAAGAGAAAGAAGTATTCTCTGACGGGAGTTGAACGCGCGACCAATTCCTTACATTACATTAAGGTATTTATTGTTCAAGATCCACGCTCCAGCCACGGTCAGCTGCAAGCCGGTTACACCTACGGATTAAGGGAAGACGTTCTGGTGCAGGTTATCCAGGACGAATGGGTCAGGCAGCATCAAGATAAGTCGAATTACGAGCAAGAGTAAATGGACCCCGGGTATTAAGGTGTAAGCTTTGGGTGCAACTCGTCTTAAAAAATGCCACAGTGGAGTTTGTTGCGTCGTTTCTTCTCCACCAGCGCCTTGGAAGCGGTGGTAAACTTAGGTTAAGCAGAATTCATTATTGACGTCAATTTATTTTATTTTTATTTATTTTATTTATTTATTTCTCTCTCATTACCATTACAGTTCATAGAATTTATACAACATTGATTCACCTTGAGAGAGCTGGAGTCCGTAGTAGGTGTGACACCTGTATGACAGATCTCCAGGCCCCCCTGATACTATGTCACAATAATCTAGTACATCAAGCAGTTGAGAGTTACAACAAACATGTTATATAAAAATATATAACATCAATAAGAAACAAAAAAGACGGGTTGCACTCTGGGAGTGCCGGCAGAAGTGAAAACATTTGCTTTCTTTCTTTCTTCGTTATATACATTGAAAAAGATAAAAAGAACATACCATACCATACCTATAATATAGCGCCAATCATAGAACCTATCACTAATTTTCTGCTAATTTTCTGTCAGAAGAAATTAATAAATTACAATAAGAAAAAATAATCACAAAAAGTAATCAATTACAAAAAGAAAAAATAATTACAAAGAGCAATAAATTACAAACAGAAAAAATAATCACAAAAAGTAATAAATTACAAAAAGAAAAAATAATCACAAAAAGTGTCAGAAGGCCAGGTTTGAACCCGATACTATCTGAAACCTTAATGTCGATGATATTTACACCATCCATCTGCGGTGTGATGTCTTCCATCCCACCCTTTTCAGTGTAGAACAGAGTCTTCTAAAATAAATGGCTTCAGTCAGCCTACCGGCCTACCTTACAGCCCGGTGGTGACTGCGAGAAGGCAAACGGAATGTAAGACGCCTTAGTTAGATTGACGACCAGAAAAAGGTGACTGGGACAATTTGGAGAAGGTGGAGGATCGGCAGAAATAGCCTACATTGGGAGAGGCCTGTGTTCAGCATTGGACTGCAATAGGTTGTTTAAGTTTGAGTGCGACGTAACCACTCCTGGTGGCCAGTGAGGGTCTTAACCGTGGGGATTTCTACACGAAAAAGTTCTTTACGATATAATACGCCTGTATGTCTGTGAGCATGTGTTTTTGCTTGTAATTTGCAGCATGAGTCGATCTTCTGTACTTATTTATTTTGCGACCAAACTGTTGACATTATTTATGCGAAGTTCCCAGTGACGCTATCGCGCATTTTTTAACATAAATGCTAATAGCAGACATGTTGTCTTAACAAATCACGCTGGTAAAACAATGTTTGACTAATTTCATGCCATCATTGGGCGTTTATGTGTTAAATGAGGTGCCTATTTTTGTACATAGGTACATTATAAAACCATTATCATCATCGTTAAGAAACTAGTGGTCATTTGATGGAATATTTGCAACAGTAGAATAAAAGTTTAATTTTTTTTTATATAGGACACTTCAATGGGACTTCACCTCACCTGATGGTAAACTGAAGGCAAAGTCTCGGGAAAGAGATCCATCATTATATACACGTGCCATGTTAACAATGGTGGCACTCAAATTGACGCCTTCATCAGATGCTTTTTCACGCCCCTCTTAAAGGACCCGTTACTGTAGGAAGAAGGAAACACGTGAGCTGACAAGGAATTCCAGGTCTTATTGGTGCGACAAAGGAAAGAGTCACCAAACCGCTTGGTTCTTTGCGACCGTTTAAGTAATCTGTCATGCCTGAAGCTGTGGCACAAAGCGCGTTTCATCCTATCTGGGCCAAGATGGGGATACCCCAGTCCCACACCCGAAGGGTCTATCTCGATAGCCTTGGGTCAGCTACCTGCGAGGGATATGTTAATGGCAATGTCACCTTTAGCAACAAATTACCTAAGATGGCGTGCGGGGTGCGAGCACCTCGCATATTATGTAGCTACATATGTGTGCAGAATATAAAAATCCTCATAGCAATAACTTTAAGTCCAAAGTTTTTGAAGTGAAAACTTCTTTAGCGGCGTTGGATGGGTGTAAAATGTTAAGGAAGCGTCAGGATTAGTTGACCTTTGAACCGTAACCGACGACTGACGTCATACACGATTAGGTACAGACTATGTATTTTGCAAATTACATTAGATACCGTCGTAGCTTAAACGGTAAGCACTTCGACTGGAAGTCCTTATAGTTTCAGATAGTATCGGGTTCAAATCACCTGGCTTTCAGGATTTTTTTGTGATTGTATTTTCTTATATATTACTTTTGGTGTATATTTATTATTTTTGGTGATTACTTTTTCTTTTTGTAATTTATTACTTTTTATGATTATTTTTTCTTTCTGTAATTTATTATTTTATGTGATTATTTTTTCTTTTCATAATTTATTAATTTCTTCTGACAGAAAATTAGCAGAAAATAAGTGATAGGTTCTATGATTAGCGCTATATTATATGTATGGTATGGTATGTTCTTTTTTATCTTTTTCTATGTATATAACGAAGAAAGAAAAAAAAAAAAGAACAAAAGAAAATGTTTTCACTTCTGCCGGCACTCCCAGAGTGCAACCCGTCTTTTTTTTTTTAATATGTAGCCTTTTCCGGGAGCGACTGCCGTTTGACATCCTAACCCCGGATAGGAAGCCAGCGCCGTTTGTTGGTTAGTCGGTGAGGTTAGTTTTGATCTCATAATCAAAGATGGACTCCATACCTTTTGGATTATTGAACTAAATATATTTTTTTGAAATTTCACCTGTTCTTACGCAGATACAACATTTCTACGACTCAGCCATAACATTCTTGAGATAATCACTATTATTATAATTCGCACTATGTATTCTTTATACAAAACGTTCATTTTTTGCAACAAAAATGTGTATTTTAGCCACAGAAGCACTGTTTCGTCCCAAACGTCCGTACCCTTAAGGAATACTAAATGACTGAGGCCGAGCAGTAGCGTAGTTGTAAATTAATCCCAGTTTTGACTTCAACGATTCTTTTAGGTATTCAACCTAAGAATTAAGCAGATAGATATGTTTTATATGTGAATCTCCAAGCATTTACTGCTTTTTGTCGGCGAATTTGCTTGACTTACGTATCCTGATCTTGTGGCCCACACAACCTATTTCTAAGATAAAAAGTGGTCTAAGTGCTTTTCCATAGTGTATTCTATCTTTGTGTCAAAATTCATCTTAACTGGTTCAGCTGTTTTTGTGTGAAATAGCTACAGCCAACCATCAACACATTGAATCTTTCGCCTAATAACACTAGTATGTTTGGCAACACTTCTAGTAGTTCTAATGTTTTCAATACCTACCTATATTATGAACAGCGGTTTTTCCTTCAATTTTCAATCATAATTACTGCGGTGGAATTTGTACTAATCGCCGAATGCTAAGTATTTATTATTCACAATGCGGATCTGGCCATATAACAAGCCCATCGACGTCACGGCCAGATTATTCCGGTTTAGGCCATTTTTTTACTAGCACTTATTTATTTAAATTATAGTAAATAATTTCAACGTTTTTTTTCTCTGACATATGTAGATCATAAAACGTATTAACAACGGTTTTGTGATAACATCTAAAAAATATTTTAATTTATCAATTTACAAAGATATGTTATACATTTTTTTTTGTCGTACAAGTAATGGTTTTTCCGCCCATGACATGACATGGTAGCGATGTTAAACATAAAAATGCGGTTATGATAGCAATTCTTTTTCACCGATAAAATTTTAGTGAATTTCATGATTTCTGGTATATCAAGAATGTTTTCCTTCCAATATTTGAAACGCTGTCTTTGAAATATGATGCTTACCAAAAAAAATCTATTGTAGTACACTATTAAAATTATATTTTTTTTGTTTTGATTATTATTATTCATTTTGAATATTTGTTGATAGTTGTGTTACTATTTGTTGTTTGAATTATGTTATAATTTCAATTCATTATTTCAATTAATTTATTATTTTGATTGTAATTGATGTTTTGATTTAGTTTTTATTTTATTTTGATCTTAACCATTTACATACTTATATATATTTGTTTTGAAATTAACTTAACTTGTGATAATATTTATAAATTGTGAAGAAATTCCTGCAGTGACATACTATGTTGCTATTTAATTTCCTAGATTTTCTTCTGTGTAGATATTAATACAAGAGTATTCATACGCTTAATTCTCTTGCTAGTATCTACCTACATACTAGCAGAATAACCGTGTATATAATATTTACAATATTAGTATGGAAGTATGAAAGTAGAAGAAGCAAAACAAGTATACCAGGATCGTAGCAAGTGGACACATATTGTAATCTCTGCTTACCCTCATACATACAAACCCCACTGACTAACGAATACATTTAGATATTATCCTTACCATATCCAACAAAAGGGAAATGACCCTGTACACGATAAGTAAATGACATTTTAGTGAACATTACAAGTCTTGCACATGAGGATCATAAAAATAGTATAATATTTGTAAATGTTAACCTTACAATATGTAATATTTACTGATAAATTTGCATTGGATATTTTATTGCATGTAACATTTTTGGTTAGAATAATATTATTCTGGCAGGTTAAGTCCCTGTTTTTATACGCTTTTAGCTCTGTCAGTATTGGAGATTGTGCGGAACAAACAGACAGAGAGACAGACAATAAAATTATTGGTTTTAATATTCTACTAATATTATAAACGAATTATGTGTGAATGTTTGTTACTCTTTCACGTAAAAACTACCGAATGGATTTTAATGAAACTTAAAAATAATATGGCTTATACATCAGAATAACACATAGGCTACAATTTATAACGATAACCGATATTATAGCAATAACCGACATCCACGCGGGCGGAGCCGCAGGCAAAAGCTAGTAATACCAAATATTGTTTTGTGTGGTTTTCCAGAAAAGCACCTATGCTGAGCATATTATGTTATTTTTCTTTAAAGTGAAATATTACTATTATTTATTCTGTAATATTACAACTGAATATTTTATAATTCTAGAATAGAACTGTCTTAAAATATTTCTAAAAATCTCTAGAATGGTTTATTTGGAACAAGACTGCAAAAAAACCTTTCAAAATTCTATTAATGCTTGCCACTGTCTTTAGTATTATGTTATCTGTGCCACTGTAGACTCCACTTATGATTCTGACGGCTATTTTTTTCAATAAAAATCTATTTAAGATTTAGTATCGAGCTGTCAAAGTTAAATGAAATGTCAAAAGTGTTTTTCTTCGATACACAGTTTTCGAGACAGAACATTGACATCGTGATATGTCAATGTTCATGAATACTAGATCATGGCGTAAATTATAAAAAAAAGTCATTCGACTTTTTTTCATATATGGTTGTTAGCTTATGAGATACTTAATGTTTTATTAGAATAAACATAATGTAATAAATTTCATTGATGTAAAATTTTAATGAGTTTGAAGTAAGTCAGTGAACTATAATCTAATTCATGACACGAGTTCTCGAAAACTATAACTTCCAGTGTACCTACATTGTAAACATTTATTTTATAATTATTTTGAACTAAATTATAAACACAGTTATAACTTAACTAGCTTTTAGCCCGCGGCTCAGCCTGCATGGATGTTGTTTATCGCTGTAACATCGGTTATCGTTATAAATTGTAACATATATGTTATTCTAATGTATAAGCTATATTATTGTAAAGTTTGAAATCAATAATGTTTGATAATTAATAACGTTTGAAATCTATTTAGTAGTTTTTACGTGAAAGAGTAACAATCATTCATCTATACTTATAAACTTTGGCGTTCATAAAATATTAGTAGGATATGAATATAATTGTCGATGACGTTATCAAAATATGAAATCTTTGAGATCGTTCATAATAAAAGATAGAAAACGGGTGAAACAAGTCCAGCTATAACTTACGTCGATTATGTTGCGAAACTTGCAAATTTTTGTCAAAAATAATCATAATTCATATAACAGCATTCCTTTACAGATTCTACCTACTGACGTACGTCGAATGTCAGACGTTGCTTTGTTTTTTTTTTTTGTTGTTGTTGGTCTCCACAGATCTAATTTATAATGACTATGCCCGCGCCTCTGTCCGCACCGACGCGGACTTCGGACATAGCGATTTTTAGTCATATCTCAGATTCTACTCAATCAAATGCCATCAAACACTAGCCTGAAAACCGTTTAAACAAATTGCCTAGGTGAACGTAGTGGAATACTAACTAATTATCAGGTATATATTTGTTAAAAATTAATTAAATTGCACAAAGTTTGCAAACAAATTTGTGCAAATTAAGTCAAATTATCTTATTTAGTTAGACCGTAAATCATTTGGCATTCCGGCACTTAAGTACTATTGGTACTATGAAAGTGAGTGGTATCTACTTAATAGTGTTATGTACATCAATAGATTAAATAGTGTTATTTGTAAGTAACTATATACATATATAAAAACGTGTAACCGTTACGCGTCTTATGTCCTTGACATTCATTAAACTGTCGGTAAAGTACTTATTTAACATACGTCCATATCATTATATAATTCGGTTTTTTTGCATTTGTATCAACTTTAAGTATATTTTTTACAAAAGTTCAACAGTGCGTAGTCCATACTTCTCCGTCTACCTAAAAAAGCGTATAAAAGTTTTGCTTCTCGACTAATAATATTATAATTAAAATTGCCTGATTATAGTGAATAAATTAATGTCAATGTCTGATTGACAGATATCAATTGACATCACTGCTTACCCGTAAACAGTAAGATGCTGGTAAAAAAACATTTTGAATAAAGAACAAGGCTGTTATTCAAAATAAATTCCTTAGTCATTTTTTATATATCTCGAATAAATTTGTATTTTTTTTTGAACAAGTTATTTTTGAGATTTTTTTTAAATAGCGGGCGATTTGGAGGTTTGTCGTATGCCGTAAGCTTGATGATAACGGATGTACTTGCTAATAATTCGTGATCATGCCACTTGCAACGGCGCCGAAATATCGGATACTGGACATAAACTAAAAACATGGTAAATACCGGTGAGTGTTTTACTATTAAAACAAAGATATGCTACAAGATCCGCGGTATGTATGCAAAATACCATCATAATCATAGCGTGCTTGACTTTCAACGCCGGGAGTTTCATCCTTAAACTAAAAGAATAACATAGACGTAACGCATAGAACTCACGTGTGAAGCCAAAAGTAATACTAAAGTAGTACCCACTATTTCGCTCGCACTTTTTGTGTGCACGCATGAGTACCTACGAGCAAACTGACAAACCAATTTTAACTTAGTGATATTGTCCTAATTCTAAATACAAGACTAAACAGATAAGAAGGCATTAACAAAATACGTTCGGTTCAGTTCAGTGGGGCGAGGAAGCTGAGGTTATTTATCTTTTAATATGATGATCTTAGGTAAACGTACGCTCTAATTATTCGCAAATAAACAACTTTTTAATCATAGATAATTCTAGAACAGTTGGGTAGAAAAAATGTGCCACAGTTTGTGAAGGCGGGAAGGGTAGAGGGCGAAGCGATAAATTAGATAAATAGATAAGTACGTCTATTATAAAAACAAACAATGTAACTCAGCTGGAGGGGCTAACGAAAATAAATACTAGTAATTATGCCTACTAGTAGGTATGTATATCGTATATTAATTATCGTAGGTAAAAAAATGGTGGCAGTAATTTGATGGCAAAAATTTGTCACAAATTTCAGCCGGGTGGGTACCACCGTGCACGATTGCGAAATACCCTCGATAGTAATCCAATCTTGGTCGGATTGCGTTCAGGGGTCAGCAAGTACATAACTGGGCAGGGGGGATTGTGGTCGTAGCACTAGTGGGACCGGTGGGTGTCACGCGGTGCGCAGACGACAATCCTCTTTTGATGAGGCCGGCAAGCTGAGTGCCACCATTGTTAACATGATATGTGTATGCAATGATGACCCTCTTTCCTGAGTCTTCGACTTCAGCTTACCATAAGGCGAGGTGAAGTTAAATTGACGTATTCTATATATAAAATAAATACTGGATGTCTAAAAAAGCTTTATGGTGTTGTTTCGGTGAGCGACATCGGACTAATAATGTCTGCGAGGGTTGGAACGGTGAATTTAATAAACTTTTTAAAAGAAGACCAACAATAATGCATATTTTGAAAATGATCAAGGAGGATGCAGAATTTCACGCTGTAAATTCTTTAACATTAGAACCTGCAAAAAAGCGTTCGAGGAATGTTGTAGAACGAAATACTTATATTACTCACGTTCAAATGCAGCTAGTCAATGGAGAAATCGACGTACCTCTCTTTTTGGAAAAAATACGTTAAGGGAAAAAACAAGAGCGTGTTCCAACCATTTTCGTGCTTGTTTACCTTTTAGGTATTGTTATTTTATACTAAAGATATGCTTTTTCTGTTGTTTTTAGGGTACAGTACTTTAAATACATTTATGTATCATTTGTACTACCAGTTGAACTTATTAATTAATTAGAATTAAACACCGAGTGAATATACATGTATTTTTTGTAGTAGTACTAAAGATACAAAGGTGTGTCATTTGTACAACCAGTTGTACTTCTTGGTAGTACTACTGGCACGGAGGCTAATGTCACTAATACTACTAGTAGTACTAAATATACAAAGGTGTGTCATTTGTACTACCAGTTGTACTTCTTAAGATCACCAGTACTACTGGTAGTACAAACGATACAAAGGTGTGTCATTTGTACAACCAGTTGTACTTCTTGGTAGTACTACTGGCACGGGGGGAAAAAATCGATTTGAATGGTTAGCAAACTAATTATAATATAGCATCTCTAATAGCTTTTCCAAATATATACAAGAAGTCATTGGACTTTGATCCAATAAATCCCGAACAGGGAAAAAAATTATAAAAAAGTGCTGATAAACTCTCGAACCGTATACCTATTTTTACTTTTGTTATTAAATAAGATAAACAAATTGTTGACATTGAAATTACGAAATTATCTCACTTCCTGAGGTCACTAGAATTACCTTTGATTAAGCACTTGTGTGGTGAATTTGAAATGAATCGACTCACGGAATATTGTAAACAGGAAGCGCCCTTAGGCATCGCTATTATGGAAAGTCATTAATCATCATCTTTGTGCTGTCCGCAGTTGTGTCTGAGGGTTCCACCTTGGAGCGGACTCTACCGTTTAAATCCTGGGATGCAAGGAAAATGCCTTAGGGCCACAACCCCAACAAGGGACACACACCTTATATCCCAAGTAAGAAACGTTAATGTGTAGTAATTCTATTTTTCTATATCGCCTGTCTGTCCTTATATGTTCTTTCATCTTGTGTCCTTCGAAACAAATTGAATTGGCATAGTAAGAAATATTTTGGTATTGATGTTATCGAAATATGTCCAGCTGTAGACCAACTCGCATCCCCCAGACACGAGATGGCGTGCGGTTTTACTCGGTTGGAGACCTTCGTCTTTGGGTTCAATGGGGACTAGGAGTGGGGGAGGGAACATCAGGATTTTCACAAAAACAGGGTCTGCTAAAATTTTTCGGCACAACACTGCACAACACTGACAGAAATACATACGTCGGAGAGGTCCAAATATTAAATTAAATTGATAGCAAGCAAGATTAGTTTAATCTCGAACATCTTGTTAAGCCCTGCCAGCTGAAGGACCGCAATGTTGAATTTTATGTTTAGCTTACACTCACTATTACTGGAGCAATTGATTGTCCGATATACCCCTCATAAGACAAGAGGATAAGATGTATTCCCATATAACATTTAATGATAATACTTGTTCCTCGAATTCCCAAATCAGTAAACAGTAATGTATAACATACAAATATTAGTATTATCATAGTCATTATTACCCCTATTTTGATTACCCACTTTCACTGGTGTCTTATCACAGTCTTATTATATTAAGTACCTACTTGAGTATTTATCTGTTTTTAAAAGTAGGCAGTTTAGAATATATCCTCATTTCTCTGCCGCACGATCAAGAGTTAGAATGCTCTGCCCGCGCACGTGTTTACAGTATACAATCCCGGGTTATTTATGTGTGGTGTTAAAAAACATCTATCAAAGCAAGTTAGCAATCACTATTTTAAAGCTATTGGCCTTGTGATGTAAAATTGAGGTCTGTATTTTTTGGACTGCACCTTAGCTTTTCACCATTAAGCAGGGTACAGTTCATTGATGGACCAAATGCAAATAGTTATGTAAAAAAGTCATCACTCTTAGAGGGTTTTCTTACATTAATCAATCAATTAGGCCACCGCTGGACAAAGGATATTCTCACATGTGATGAGCTTTTCAGTTTCATGACGAAATGGCAAACTTAGATATTTTCATGAAGTTTTCTGTCAGTTTCACATCCACAACCCACAGGCGATATTAAAGTCCTGTTGTTGTTGTCAGACTCTTAGGGTTCTAGCAAATAGTAAGGATGTTACAAAGTTTTGTATGGTAAGCGAGATGTCTTTTCTGAGATACGGGATCTTAACCCGTCAAGATTGGCCACCCATTCTAAAAATGACGTGACTAAAATTGCTGAACTTTGCAACGTGCTAGTGTACGCGAATACCTCTTATCCATTAAGAATAATTTGATAGAATTTAATTTTATTCGCAGTAAATACTAACAATAGCTATAATATAATGCAGCATGTGTACAATATCGAATCATTCACTGACATATATAATTAAAATAATTGGGAAGAAATAAAAAATAAAAACGATAGCGAATAGCAAGTTCACATGTTCGTTTTAACTATTAAGTTTTTAAATGTTGTTCATACGTAAAAATTGGAAATATTAATTACATAGTTCATGCTATCTGACGAATAACTTTAGTGTTATATTACATATTTGATACCATTACTAATAAAATATCAAGAAGTTTCACAAGGTTTCAAAAGGTTTCAAAATTTTTGCAAAGTAAATTTCGAACAAAATTGTACAAACATGTTGCTAAGTTATAAATTAAAAATAAATTTACATATTTAAAATCCTTCTTCTCTTAATCTACCTTATATACAAATATCACTTGATTACCAGTGGTAATACTACAAAGAATAAATAAAAATAATATGAATGCTGGAAATTCTGAATGATTTGGTTTTTTATTAATTTTATTTATCTAAATTGGTATAGGTATTTGGTTATAATGACTTTTAGGTTCCGACCGCCATTAGATGATCATTATCATTAGTTGATGTGTTATTATATTTTTATATAGGTACCTATGTATTTTTGACTTTGGTTTTTTAATTGAAATTCATTTGTTCTGTCGATAATTTTTGTTAGTAATCTTTTAAGCAAATATGTACCTATCTTTTTTTGTTAGGACGGCCTAAGACTATAAAGATAATGGTTAAGTAAGAAATTAAAAAACGCATTATAAGTGATCAAGTTATTTGTCAAATTTTGCCAAATAAAAAATTTACAATCATGTACAATTTCCAAATTGTATTGAAAATGTGTCAAAAACACTGTAGACTATTAGAACAATAAAACAGTGATTAACACGATCATGTTAAGTTTAAAGTTTTTCAAAATGATAGTTATTTAAGTTGTAAATAGTGAGATACATGTGAACAATTTAACAATTGTTTACTTTTTAATTATTAAATATAGAAGAAAAACTAAGTTACAATTAAGTGTATTATTAAGATTACAGTTTGTAGTACTTGCTCGAGAATTCATATTACAAGCTAACTACGGTATGCTTACTTAGGATCAAGATCTAGATGGCAATAGGCTGTAGAAAGTAACATTGGTAGGTGTATTTAGTTAGGAGATACTTAATTATCAACTTATAATATTTGTTTGGTTATCTTATTATTGATTATTGAATAGTATTTCTAAGTTGTGAATAAGTAAAGGCCAATTGCAACATACCTACTACTCTATTTTGCTGAAGGATAGAAATTGCTACGAGATTGCTACATCCAGTTACATTTAGATATAAATGATTGGTGATTCGAATTTTATTATACTAACAGCAATTTAAAATTATGACGGGATTAGGCTTTGCTTAAAATTAAATGATTGATTTATTCATTAAAATTAATGTTAAAACTGATATCATTAAAAAAAATATTAAAATTATTATTCCAATAAATTATTTCCAAAAAATTATTTCCTGACTAAAATAATTTACTTAATCAATATTTAACATTACATGCGTCAAAAATAGCCCTAAAAATGAAAATAAAGTTTTAATAAAAATAAAATAATCCACATACCTTATCGATAATTATCACAATAAACACTTCCAAAATAAAAGTTCAATAATAATTATTATTCACACTAAATAAACACCGTGATCTCACTAAAGACCGATATGTTCTCGCGCGTATAATGGACTGAGCGATTCTTCGTCAAACGTAATACCTATATAGTGAACTTTCGGGTTTCATTGACGCACAGAAATACTAATTGTGATTACATATTTATAATTTATACATTTTCTATCACTTCCATGGTGAACCATGGAAGTGATAGAAAATGTATAAATTAGATATAGATAGACACCCATCAATATGGGTAAGATAAATACAAAATTAAATATGGTTTAACTTAAATAGATAAGTGAACAGGGAAACAAAACCCAGTTATTATTGACTTCAATAGCAATTAAGTAGGTGTTATCCTACTGGTAAACTCAATATACATGATGCTGTCCTGGAGTGTCAGGCCTTGTCAAAAAGCCGGTGCTTTTGATGATTGATGAATAAGGTTCATGACCTTTGACTTAATAGTTCAATGCTCTGCTGTTACACCACACAGGTCTCAGGTAAATATTTCACATTTGCACAGAGTCTGTGTGCGGTCATGGGGCACTTGACTGACCGTGAAAGCAACGGAATACCTACCACGCCCTATGTCCAAAACTTCTCTTTTATTCCAAGTCAAAGTCGAAGATTTTAATTCAATCTAGAACAACATAGAGTTCACCACCGCTTCTAAGGCGCTGGTGGAGAAGAAACGGTGTAACAAACTCCACTGCGGCATTTTTAAGATGTCAAGTTACAATATTTATATCCTTAAGACTAAATGTGGACGAATCTACATTTGTCTCGTGTCTGAATGTACAAACGTACTCATTTAAAAGAGGCTTTATAACAAAATTAGTAACCTAAGTTAAAATATGGCAGTAGTAACGTGGACGGAGCCGGTATTTCTGGGAATTTTCTTCTTAGATCACATTCGGTCTATGTTCACGGTAATAGAAGTAACACCGGACAAGTGTGGTTTGGACAACTTGACGAGTTTGAGTGTATTGTGAAATCAATGATACTGGTATTACGCTTGCTAAATATCCCATTACCTCTAATTAAAATTAAATTAAATACCTATAAACTACAGTATATGAAAAATAATGTGGTCAGGTAAATATACAGTTCGGCACGTTTCATCTGATCTCACGTCAGTGTAGCAGACAAATGGCAATCAAGAGCAATCAAGAGCAAGCAAGGCTTGGGAGGAACTCTGTGGAACTCCTACCTGGAATATACCGAGAGTCCCACATAATAGGTGACGTAATGTCATAGTTTCGTCATCGTTAGCTTGGGTGAGGTTGTATGTGAGGCAGTTTTTAAGCAATTAATAAAATATTTTATCAGACCAGTAAAAGCCCTGCAGCCTACTCTACTACTAGGATGTTAGGTTGATACGAATTCGCCAAACATACGAGAATCAAGGGACTACTGTTACAAATTATGATCCTGCGTTAATTTTTTTAACAGTTTTCATGCTAAATAGTCAAGTCGATTTAGATAGTAAAGTACGAGAGCCAAAAAGGGACCAGGATATACTTAAGTCCTTTCTGAAGCAAGACGAAAATGATAAATATCGAGTGCACGCGATGAATTTGGAAATCCAAAACGAATGGTTGACAATGGGAGAGTTCTGCATACCGATGGCTTTAAAGTGGCACACCTTGATCTATGAGTGGTCGCCGGCCCTGTTAAAATTCTATCTTAACGCCTTTCAGATGACCCTTCCAGACCAGAGTAATCTGGTAAGGTGGGGGAAAGCCACAGTAAAACAATGTTATACGTGTGGTGAGGCAATAGGGACGGCTAGGCACATATTAGTAGGATGTAGGGTGCTTCTTGATAGAGGCCAATACTCACGCCGCCACGATAAGGTGCTTTTCATCATACGCGAAGCAATGAGTCTGGCAGTAGCTAGAGCCCAAAAAGGATTGACAACTAACAGACGTCATATCAACTTTGTGTCTGAAGGTTCATCCATAAAATCCAGGAACAAACCTTATTCAATCTTAGATACTGCCCCAGATTGGACTCTCCTAATCGACACGTATGAAAAGCACTATAAAATTCCGGAAGATGTTGGGGTTTCGTCATCTACACCGGACATATTTCTCTACTCGAAAACGACTAAATATCGTGGGCATAATGGCAGAACTAAATAACTCAATATTTCAAGTTTCGAGATAATCGCGATTTACTGTTTTTTTGGCACTTTTTTTGACATCATTAACAAAGGGAGAACAATATTACTGTCGGCAATTTTATATGTTATAAGCATGTTTGCTGTCGATTCAATGCTTAATCAAACTAATTTCTTTCATGAACCAAAATAAAAATAAAAATCAAAAACCAAGTTATCCAATTTTGCCACACCAAGATGTTGCAAACATACCGTAGTTACCTAATTCTTTATGGTAGTTATTCAGTTTTCTCACACATAAGATGGATGTGAATACATGAAATTGGGTCAACAAGTTCACTTGTCGAGTTCTGAACCTAATGAAATATTTAAACATGAAAGTTAGGCATTCTTAGTGAAAGTTAATTCGGTTAATTTTATCACCTGATTATTGATCTCACATGAAATAAAAGACCTGGGATGGAAGAAGAAACATCGTTTATTTAAAAATAAATAAACGTAAAAGTACAAAAATCAAAATCAACATAATTAGGTATGGCAATCTAATAAAATCAAATAAATTACTTATTATAAATCTTCTTCTCGTAAAATCAACTAGAACAAAAATACTTTGCTTTACATTAAAACATAATTGTAATTTTAAACATAAAAAGCGACCATGGTTTATCAAACATACTTTTTGTAGGTAATAAACTATTATAAATTTTCTAAAATCAACTAAACGCAACACCAGGGGTGGACGTTTGCAACACTAGGGGCGTCACAATCGTGCTACCGACCTGTAGATACCTTCTAATACCCTTCTTGAAGAACCCCATATTGTAGTCGCTTGGGAAAACCACGGCAGGAAGTTCATTCCACAACCTGAGCGTGCGTGGGATGAAGTTCCTTTCAAAACGCACGGTGTGCAACATTTCCGGTCGCAGTGTGTGAGGATGAATTCCCTGCCTATGGCGAGTGGTGCGATGATAGAATGCAGCGGTGGGCATCATGTCAAACAATTCATCTGAGCACAAACCATTGTATAGGCGATAGAACCACACAGCGAGGCAAAGTCCCTTCTGAGGCTGAGAGGTTCCACATCGCCTGTGAGTATGGGATTGTCGACGAGCCTCAACGCCCGTCTCTGCAATGAGTCGAAGGGGCCAAGCTGGTATGCAGGCGCTCCGGAAAAAGGTGACAGCAGTACTCCATGTGGGGCCGAATTTGTGCCTTATAAAGCAGAAGTCGTTGCCCCGCAGTGAAGTACTGCTTCGCCCTGTTGCGCACTCCAAGTTTCTTTGAGGCCAGCTTGACCTTGTCCTCCAAATGGTTGCGGAACTGAACGTCGCTTGAGATGTCGACACCTAGGATCCCAATACTCGAAGAGATGGAAAGTGGTGTGCCCAGGAATTGCGGCGCTACAATAAATGGGGTTTTCTTAGCGGTGAATACACATACTTGTGTCTTAGTGGGGTTAAATTGGACTAGGTTAAGTCGACCCCAATCAGATACTCCCGAGAGAGTAGTCTCGATTTCAGACACAAGTTGTTCGCGTCTCTTCTCCACATCGAATTGAGGGATATTTGCACGACCCGTGTAAAACGTATCCCCGGTACTGTCGTCCGCATAGCAATGTATAGATCCATCAGACAGCATGTCATTGATATGCAGCAGAAACAGCGTCGGGGACAACACACGAGCCTTGTGGGTTGTAGGACACCAGTGTTTACGTCCATGCGGTCCGAGCAGCTGCCATCGACGACGGCTTGGATACTTCTGTTGGACAAAAAGCTGGCAATCCATTCGCAAAGTCCCTCGGGCAGTCCGTAGCGTGGCAACTTCGAAAGAAGACCTCAGTGCCAGACCTGATCAAAGGCCTTTGCTATATCGAGGCTGACCGCTAGTGCCTCGCCCCGACTCTCGATAGCTTGCGCCAATCGGTTTGTGAGATACACAAGAAGGTCACCAGTGGATCGACGGTGGCGAAAGCCATACTGTCGGTCGCTCAGTAGGTCGTTTCCCTCAAGGTATCCCAGGAGCTGTGCGTTAATCACACGCTCCATTACCTTCGAGAGAAGGGAGGTTATAGCAATAGGCCTGTAATTGGACGGGTCTGTCCTGTCGCCTTTCTTAGGCATAGGATGCACGAATGCAGTCTTCCACGAGGCTGTTACTTGTCTCGCGGAGTAAGAGAGCGCGAAAAGCCGTGTAAGTACTGGGCACAATTCGGGGGCACAGTGCCTGAGCACCATCGCCGGTATACCATGTGGCCCACTCGACTTCCGAACATCCAGGGACTTGAGTTCCCGCCGAACCACCCGTTGTGTGATTTTAATTTCAGATATGAAAGTACCACATTTGGGGACAATAGGTGGCTCGGCATTTCCGTCGTTCATCGTCGAGTTTGACGCAAAGAGATTACCTAAAAGATCGGCTTTCTCATTAGCGCCATGAGCTAGGCTACCGTCGGGTTTTTGCAGCGGCGGAAGGCAGGAATGGCAGAAGTTTCCCACGGCAGCTTTGGCGAGCGACCAAAATGCTCAACTACCGGATGGGTAACAAGTAATCCGCTCGCCAATTCCACCGATGAACTCAAACTTCGCCCTGGCAGTAGCTTTTTTACTGGACCTCGAGGCGGCATTCAATTTCCGCTTCACTTCAGCTATGTTAGGATCCTTATTGGCAAGTGCCGTGGTCCAAGCCTTATATGCAGATTGCTTGCGGTCTCTAGCTTCTCTGCAAGGCCTATTAAACCACGGCCGTTTGCTCGCTCCTGTTGCGATCCAACGGTTGGGAATATAGCATTCCATGCCTGATAGGATCGTTTCAGCGACTGCTGTTGCACAGGAGCTTGGATCCTTTGAAGTGAAGCAAAGCCGCCTCCACGGGTACGACGAGAAGAATTCTCGCCGTCCGTCCTAGTCTGCCGACTTGTAGTGCCAGACGTGCCGCCACTGAGGTGGCCGCGGTGGTTCTGGCCGCGCGAGAGTCACTTGCGCCCGGATGACGCTGTGGTCCGAAGTACCGAGAGGTGCTTCCACAGTTACGGAGTACTCATCCGGGCGCGTAGTCAGCAGAAGGTCCAATAAAGGCTCTCTGTGGGTCCCGACATCTGGTTTTCTGGTGATGGAATGCACCAGTTGCGAGAACCCATAGGTCAGGGCAAAGTTGTGAGCAGCCCTTCCCGCAAAATCAGTCCTGTGAGACCCCAGCCACTCCACGTGGTGGGCATTGAAGTCACTCAAGAATACTAAGTCCGCGGCAGGGTACTGCTCAATTACTCTGTCCACCGACCGCTGCAGGTGCTCAAACAGTTGAGCCGTGCCCAGGTCACCGCTATGAGACCTGTAGACGCACGCATAGATACGGGTGTGGCCACCGTAATCCATACGTACCCATAGTGTGGACTGGATGCACTAAAATGTGCTCAATCATGTCAGCACGCGTTCACCCTCTCCCGGACCCCAAACTCCACCTTACCGATAGCTCTCATTGATGTTTACATTATTTCGCCCCAATTTGTACAACTGAGTTGTACGATAACTTTGCTTACGTGCGAATACTATAAATAGAAATATTCAATAATTTCACCTACAGACATTTTTTGATTAGAATCTCTTATAAATGTATATTTTCTCGAAGGAGAAATACATAAAAATAATTATTTAAAAACGAAAGAATGCTCATAACTGCCCGAATTAAATAACTCAAATTGTTTAGTTTTCCTTCAACATGCCAGCTTTCATTAGAATATTTTCGTTCGTGGAAGAACTAAACAACTCAATTTAGCTAATTCATTTCATACTCAAGTGATCAGAAGTCACAGTTGTTCATTTATTTATAGAGTTAGTCATTTTTTCTAATAATATTTAGTGTTCAATTAAACATATCTATTTCTTCAATTGAAACACGAAAATGGATTTATTTTTGGATTGGATTGACATATAGGAATGTTTGTTAGACCAAAAGATGCGGCACATTTTAGGGTTCTCAAAAATGGTGAAAGGTCAATTTGGCCAAAATCGGAGTTATTTAATTCTGCCATTATGCCCACGATATGTGGTCCTTGTGGAACTTACTGTACCGTGGGAAACTAATATACCGAAAGATCACACACTTAAGAAAAATAAATACTATGATCTCACAAACGAATTAATCAAAAACGGTTACGTGGTTAATTTGTATGCAGTAGAAGTGGGAGCGAGAGGTATACCAGCTAAATCTCTCTATATCCTACTTAAAGATCTAGGCCTATCGAGAGCTACAATAAGCTCATTACTAGGACGAATGTCTTAAGCGGCACTAGTAGGCTCGTATCAAATTTGGTTAGGCAGGGAGGGGAACTTGGGTAGTGAAGGTGAGTGTTGATGTACATCAACAAAAGGGGCCCCTTCTAAACCTACACTTGGGTCGCGAGTCCCAGGCACTGTCCCGAGTTCCCAACTCAGCAACGCGATGGACCCGGCACCCGCACGGAGAATCCATGGATTGCTAAGAATATCGTCTCTCCGATATTAGTGTCGGCTCCGATATTGAAGGAAATAAAATAAAATAAAAAAGAACTCGATACTAAGTTGATAATAATTGCCAGGAATTTTTTATTCTTTTTTTCATCCGGTGGCTTAGTGGTCAAAGTATTGCCCTTGTAACGCAAAGATCGCGGGTTCAAACCCCGCCTATACCGATTAATTTTTTTCTATTTAAAAACACCCAAGGTCAATAGATATTCGCTTTGTGTATCCCTTTATTTTGTTACTATTGCAATAAATACTTGTAGTAGATAATTTATTACCTTGTATTCATCATATTAATTTTATAAATGCGAAAGTGTCAGTTCGTATTTCACGTATAAAACTATAAACAGTGCCCCGAGTACAAATATATCGAATTCGCAACGCAAATGTATCAAAAGAATGGAGCATTGCGATTGGTTCACAGTAGGCAGGCGCCCAATCACATGGACCCCAGACTCCAAATTGAAAAGCTTCGGATGCGACTGGATGAAGAAGAGTATGTGAAGAGACAACACGTCATCCGATCGCACATAATATACACTTGTGGACACATCTATTGGCCCACCTTGCATTTTAAGTCTCGTTCAGTCCTAGCTAAAAATTTATAAAAGGTCGAGCAAAAAGTTTTTATGCAGTTTTGAACCAGGCACATTCATAATTTTATTCAAGAGTTTTATTTTGAATTTCGAACACAGAATTTAAAGAAACAAAAGACAATTTGGAGCCTATTCGTTGATATTAAACAATCGAATACTAAGAAAACTTGAGTTTATTCGTTTACTTGGATTTAATTCTCGAAAGTGTGATTTTTTTCTTTGGTTTTGCAACAAACATTACATAAACAAACATATTCTTAGCATTAAGGTGAGGTTCTATCAATAATCTATGGATACTTCGCCTGAAGTCGCCGCCCAAGCTGTGGCACTTATCCAGGCCGGATACAGCCAAATAAATGTGAGTGCTCAACTTAATTTAAGTCGATCTGCGGTCCGAAATGTTTATCGGAGGTACCTAGAGACTGCCGACTTTGTTCGCCGCCAAGGAAAGCCACGATCTCGGGTCACAACTAAAAGGCAGGATCGATTCATCGTGACGACCAGCTTGAGAAATCGTGTCACCTTACCTCCATTGAGATACAAAACCAACTTCGCGATTTCCACGGAGTACCTGTGAGCGCTCGAACTTTCCGGAGAAGGTTAGAAGAACGCGATATGGTACCACACAAACCAGCTAATGGCCCCAAACTAACGCGAACCCACCGAACAGCGCGTCTTCTTTTCGCGCGCACTCATTCAAATTGGACTCAGCAGCATTGGAGCTGTATACTCTTTTCTGATGAGTCTAAAATTGCGTTACATGGCAATGATGGAAGGAAGATGGTCTACCGACGTAAGGGAGAGCGTTTTACACAATGCTGCTTTCAAGAGAGGGTTGCTTATGGCGGTGGCTCATGGACTATCTGGGGCGGTTTATCCGCGAGCGGCAAAACTCAACTTGAGGTTGTTACGGGACCACGGTTGCCAACATTAAATGCTAAAAGGTACATTCGTGAGTGCTTGGAACCTCACGTAATGCCATACGTGGACAATTTGGGCCCAAATTTCCTTTTTATGCATGATAATGCAAGAGCCCATACAGCCGGCATCGTCAGGGAATATCTTTGGGATAGGAACATCACAGTTATGGACTGGTCAGCCAGAAGCCCAGACATGAACCCGATTGAGCACATGTGGGACGAGCTAAAAAGACGTATTAGGGCTCGACAGCCAGTTGCCCAGACGTTGCCGGAGTTGAAAACTGCCATAGAAGAGGAATGGGAGATGATCCCTCAAAATATCATAGAACGGTTGATAAACTCTATGCCTAATCGTATGAGAGGTGTCGTAGAGGCCCATGGAGGCAACACGCGTTATTAAATTAACCCTTTATTTGATAATTAAACCTTATTTTGATAAAACATGTTTTTTATTCAAAAAACAACTGCACTCATAAAGGCGCATACGCGACTTGTTAGGCGTAGCTCTATGTCCTGTGGTATTCTGAATTCAAACTTAAAACGATACGATCGAAAAAGATGGTAAAATGTATCAGGTTTAAAACTGCACCAATAGTTTTTGTTCAATCTAGCAATCATTTCTAGGTAGGGGCCATCGAAACCTAAACTCTAAGGTGGGCCAATAGATGTATCCACAAGTGTATTATGGTCTGTAGAAATAATAGTCTACAGCTATGTAGGTACTGTGTTACACATTTTAATTTTTTCGCAGGTTAAAATCAACATGTAAAAGGTGGACTCTGTTGAATAAGCGTACTTATTCAGCTCGCAAAGTTTAATACACCTAGATTACATAGTCGTTTCGGAAAAAAAAATTTGGACTTGAGTTACGATGGTAAAATCTTCTGGAAGCATTAATTTGGCGGATATTTGTTTTTTTAATAATGTATGGAAATAATGTAACTACCTACAGGGAAAAAGATTAATTTTGCGGGGGTTGTTAAATATACCAAATTAGTATTTTCAGATGATTTTACCATAGAAACTGTGTCCAAAATATTTTTATCCGAAACGAGTATAAAATCATTCAGAATAAAATAAACATTGGAAATAAAAACATGTAATAAAAAAAGTTGATACATAGTCTGACATCGTGAGTTCATTCAAGACTGGAAGTGCTCATTACGAGTGAGGAAATTACTTTTAAAATCAATGAAATTATCAAGGAAGAACATATTTTTGTGATAATATGTTTCGTTAAGTACAATGTAATCGAAAAATACCACGGAAGTCAGAAGACGCAGTGTTTTTTTTTAAATACACCGAATAAAATAAAGTTGTTCTTTATTCAAATTTTTCAATACATTCCCTTTTAAAATTAAAAAGACCGACAAATCTGTTTTTAATTGCATATTAAGTGTTCATAAATGTGGTTTTAATAAAAAAGTCTTTCTTAATTTGTCAAATAATGTGATCTCTTAAATTTATTTCGGCATTTAAATGTTATTTTATCTGGTGCAAGATAACACTTAGTAATAAGACTCAGGTATCAGCTAACAATTAGTTAATGCTGTATAAATTATATTAAAGTTGTACAATATTAATTTGTATTATGACAGTGCGTGTATAAACGAAAAACTACAAAAAAAGATACCGATCGAATTGAGAACCTCCTCCTTTTTGGAAGTTGGGTAAAAACAGAAAGTGCAGCGTAAAAAATACAGTGGTGCACGTAAATGTTATAAAAAACAGGTACTTAATCAAAAAAATTGCACTCCGGTAGTGCCGGCAGAAGTGAAAGCTTTTTCTTTCTTTCTTTCTTCGTTATATACGGAGCAAAAGATAAAAACAACATACCATACCATACCATACCTATAATATAGCGCCAATCATAGAACATATCACTAATTTTCTGTCAGAAGAAATTAATGAATTACAAAAAGAAAAATAATCACAAAAGTAATAAATTACAAAAAGAAAAAAATAATCACATAAAGTGTCAGAAGCTCAGGTTCGAACCCGATACTATCTGAAACTATAAGGACTTACAGTCAAAGCGCTTACCGCGAAGCTACGAAGCTTCTTAACAAAATAAACAATCTGTAGCTGTTGTAATGTTGTATGACGTCAGTCGTCGGTTACGGTTCAAAGGTCAAGTAATCCTGACGCAAGTTTAACACTTTTTACCCATCCAACGCCGCTAAAGAAGTTTTCACTTCAAAAAGACCAGACTTGAGAGTTTTTGTGCTGTCAGTGGGAAGACCAAAGGAGTGAATATTCCGACAGAAATTTTTAAGTATTGAGGGTAACGTTATTTTTTTATATATTTTTTTGGCGTATACTGCCGTTATAGACATGTTTGAATATATATTTATATTTTAATTTATATGTTTTTTTAGTACATATTTGGTCGCCTACTTGAAGTTCAAATTACAGTCGTCAAGACTAGGTTTTAAGTTTCTAAGTAATACAAGTAAATTAATTGTAAATTAAAAAGTCAAAGCTACTTAGTGTGTAGAACATTTATAAATTAATCCATTTGAACATAAAAAAATTAAAGTTCACATTTTGTTCGAGCAAAAAGGTAAGTTTTGATGGTCAAATTTCAAAATATTCTAACCAGTTCTAACTCGTCTCTGAATATCGCGAGACCTGTCGTTCTAGTGCTTACGCAGTCTGCTGGTGTGAATTTGTGCAGCATTTGCCGCCATTTTAATAAATACGTTGAGTTGCGTTTTGTTCAACTATTTTAAAGTTATGGTGGATAGAGTATTGGTGAATAGACAGTGTAATTGTCATGCAAAATTATCTTAAATGTGAGACAGATTATAGAGATTACTGGGAAATAATGACTTTCTTGTGATATTTAAAATAAATATTTGCATATTTACTTGTTTTATTTTATGAATACATTTCATTTTTCAGCTTTGGTGTGACCAAATTCAGTTTTGGTGGCTTGTTATTCATATCATTATTATGATTAGGCGCACATTAGGAGAGGGTGAGGGGACCAGCAGTGGGCTGCAGTGGGCTAATTGATTAATTGATTGATTATGATTATTAAAATGTTAAATAGTAAATTTTCATAAAACGTTAAAAAATACGACGCTGAATGTCAAAGTACTGTCGATATTCACCCGAAGGCTTGTCCTGCCTTGTTTTCTACACTGACGGCAGAAACTCTCTGTCTTTGCATATTTGTCCTCTCTGTTTTTGTCTTTTGCGGACTCTGCGAGAGGAGTCACTCTCGTGGTGCCAGAGAGTAACTCCTCTCGCTGAGTCCATAGTAACCACTTTCAATCAGCTTTTTTGCCACCCAAGTAATATAAAAAATATAGACTCAAAATTAAATGAAAAGAGTTCATTATATTTCTTCAATTTATACCATAGGATGCCATTTAATTTTAGACTTTAACAACATGACAGTGAAGACTGAAATTAAATGCCATTTTGTGTCTGTACTATGACAATTAGCAGCATCGTGGTTAGGTAGTTACTTAACGAGGTCACACATATAGCAGGACTTCCCCGCGGGCGGTACTAAATTCAAACTAGATATCCCGTTATGACCTACCTATAATTCAAATGTAGAAAGAAGTTCTGACGTTATATTTTAATTGAGTGGTTTTAGAAAACACGAATGAAAAAAAGAAGAGAAAGGAGGCTTTGATTTTCTAATTTATGGCAGTTTACATGACATAAGCAAAGTCTATTTAACATAACTGTGTTTTACTGTGTAAGTTTGATTAAGACAGATTTTTTGGGCCATTATGGTAATCAGAGTTAGGTCAAAGTAGACTTTGGCAAAATTGCGGTATCTGAGCTACAGTAGTTGCCATGAAAACGAACTCTTTGATATGTAGAATATACTGCTTCCGGGCTGTTTGGCCATGGTCGATGTGAAACTTGCGTTCCAGACGTTTCGTCGATCACTGCGGTCGACATCTTCAGTGGCGCAGGGCCAGCACTGAGAGCCACTCGGTATCACAGTGCAAGCAACCAATCAGGATCGAATACGTCCGCGCCACAGCGCTCGACCAATCAGAATCGAGTGAGTCGATTCCCCGCTCCGACCGTGCCTATAAATACAGCCGTGATTCAAGGCTCGGCATTAGTCGCAAGTCAGCCGCCGGCGAGGCAAGGTCTCCGAAGTTGTCGTCGCCCGGCCCTGCGCCACTGAAGATGTCGACCGCAGTGATCGACGAAACGTCTGGAACGCAAGTTTCACATCGACCACGGCCAAACAGCCCGGAAGCAGTATATTCTACATACAACGCCGGCCGTGAAAGCCTGAAGACTTATATGAACTCTTTGATGTTTTTCGATAACGTTTCCTGAGTTCTTAAACCTTCAGTGAACACGAACTCAGGTAAGAAGTTCCACTCCTTGGCTGTATACATAATAAATGTGTTGCCAAAACAATACTTCGATATCACTAACGGGTTGCAGAGGTCAGACGACAGTCATCTCACGGAAAATCACTAAGCGTCGGTAGCTTAGTGATTAAGGAGTCGGCCTTACGATCGAGAGGTCCCGGGTTCGAATCCTGGCCATTACACTACCGACGTGAACCCACTCCTAGCACAAGCAATTTAGCTTAGTTGGAGGGGTTAGAGGGAATATTAGTAATTTTGAAAATTTCGGTTGCTAATATTCTTTAAAAAAAAATGTCGAAATTTCGCCAAACAACCAGATGCGAGCAGTACTCCATAATCCATTATTAGATTCGGGTATTTTTGTTCTGACATCTTTACCTTATGAAAAATTCATATACACACATACTACATACACATATATACACATATAATCTCGCGTTCCATGATATACACTAATGTTAACAGGATTGATCAGCTTATAGGTGTATATAACATACCTTTGATTTGGCACAAGGTTCGTCCAGGTAAACAACGGCCGTGATCACAGGCTGATTGGCTCAGTGGTGCACACCCACCGTCTTCGAGCCCGTGAGGTAAAAGGTTCTTTCATCAAACACACGATATGTTCTTTTTCATTTCATTTAATATAATATTTCTATGTTCATTTGCCGTCCAATCATATAGTAAGTCAAGATATTTTCCAAGCGTTAATCACTTTATAAATGCTATCGTTCATTTTGCGAAACTGCTAGTCTGTAAATTACATTTTTGATGTAATTATTATAAGGTATTAGTTATATTATTTGCCTTCCAGAAAGACAGTATTTAATTGAAGAAGCTGTCTGTGATTTTTAGCATTTTTAGCGTAAATATGGTTCAAATCTTACCTGAATATCACACTTTCGACTATGGTCATGTATCTTAAACCTCACCACTGACAACTGCGTGCCTCTAGGTTTACCATAGATCATAGCGTTTTGTGATTTTTACCGCGTAAGGTGTAAAAATTTTCAAGTCAAGAAAAAAGTTCTTAAAAAGTGAATTACATAGTAATTATGTTGTTTTTACCGTTTGTATGTGTACAGTGCTACATAAATAATTGCAAGGTATATTATTTTAGTGATGTTTCTTTGCTGAGAACTTGATAAGTAGATATTGTACCATACTAATAAATACCGCAGAGGGAAGCGAGAGTGCTCCAGATCGTTGCTCCGGCGGGAGAACGAAGTACTTATAAATCCGAAGGCAGTTCCTCATCTTCGGAAGATCAGGATAGCTTTACCTCGCCATCCCCGAATAAGCGGTTCAACCGGTCGAATCACGTCGAAACGTGTTCGAGAGATGAACCCACATAAGTACGTAACTTAGACTTAAATTTCGCAATAAGCAAAGGTTTACACCAAAGAATTAACTTGTTGGAATTGGTAATAAAATCCAAGACACTCATTAGTTACTGATATACATAAAGCTTAAATCGTTGCTTGGCTGACCCCTCAACATTCAAAAAGATTGTAACTCCCCAGCAATTTAAGTCATTCAGACAATACTAGCTCGGCAGACACTTGATATATAGACTATTTACATATATATAAGTTTACTGGCCACTTTCGTCACCTATTTAATGTGTGATTAATCAACAAATGTTACCGTAATAAAAGTAATGATTATGGCAGGCACTGATCAGTTGATAGCAGGCTTGTCTAACATAGCATTAACATGAAACTATCTTACAAAATGTTATAGCAATCTATAACAATAGTAGAGAACAATAATAGAGAAGAAGACTAGAGTGTCTAGTGACTGGATTCTTACATCCTTATGCCATCAGTAGAATTTTTCAGGATGTCACAAGTTATAAGTTGTAACCAAGACTAACTATAAATATTATATTATAAGTTATACCGTAAAACTAAAAAAGAGAGTTCTAGTTCACACTCTAAATCTGAAAGGAAGAGTAGCTAGTAACCATAAATGCATGTTATCTTAATAGACCAAGATTTTAACATTTAAATTACATTGGACTGCAACCTGCCAAGCATGATCACCATGCCTAAGACAGGAAAGTTGAGAGATTTACAGGTGTCACTCGTAAGAAATCTAGCGACTCCAAGTATTTTAAGTAATAGGCACCTGAATAAATAATTCAAACAGGAATCAAATTAGATTTTGAGAAACAGCTCTTTCTCACTCACAATTTTAATAAAATTTGAACTTAACATAACAGTTGATCACCCAAATAGATGGGGTTCAATTCCTACAACAGGAAGATTGAATGACAAGAATTGTACCAGGCAGTTCTTCATCTATGCAAAAAAATAATCTCACAGAAGGATCCTGTGCATAATACCTATAAGGAAAGAAATTTCCTATCTAAGAGCCCTCCCTTTGGGCCTCTCATCATCACCATTGCAACGACAACTAATTGGATTGCGGAAATCCTTTGGAAACAAGTCACAGCCATGGTCCTTTTTTGCTAAATAAATCATCAATATTCTTTTATTTTGATCTCCTTAATGCCATCTTAATGGTCCCATAATAATATTTTGGTTCTTGAATATATCTAAAATATACCATATAGACATTTTAGGAAAGTCAAACTGATAGGTGAATTAGGTGAATTCCAAAGATCAATCCACCTTGAATCACTTGGAACATTAATTTCCAGTCTACTTTAGATAAGTGATTTATTTATCAAAATTTTACCAAATATGACTTGACTCCAAGCAAAGGTCAACAGCAAAAGAAGAATAAATATATGTACAAAATCTACATTGAATTACCTAGTGATGTATCAATGTAGTTGATGTATAAGTAATTGTATAATGTTTAGAGAACAAAGTTAATGTATTTCATAATGGTGATTACTTTAGGAAGAGAAAAAATGAATAATAAATGAAACTTCTAATTAACCACTTATCTGTTGACTCTACTATAGTTGCAAGGTACTCTAAAGTTAACCTGAGGTCTATGTACAACTTTATTGTCTCAGGATGCAATTGCTTCAAACAGGGTAAACTGAGAGGAAAAAAGGGCTCTGTATCCCCTAGTGCGGTGCGATTTACAGTGGTAGCTCAGGAGTGGGGACCACAGCGCAGGTGACCACTCACTACAAACGTGATGGTCGCGGACTAGGAAATGCTATTGAACAACTTTATGTTGTCAAGCAAATGGAGTTAGACCAACAAAAAGTGGCACTCCAATATGATGCAATTGTAAGCAGCTTTACTTATGTACAAAAAATGCTACTGGTCAAGTCAGACAGCATCCAACTGGACCAAAAAGGAGCACTTGCTCCTTAACCCGTAGAGGTGTTCAGAAAACTTTCCAAGTTTATCGAGCGGTTCATTACTGACGGCATGTCACCTCCAACCCTTTCAGATCAAGGGACTCACCCATTGTCCTAAAGGATGTGGAACTCGAGGACTTGCAAAGCTTTCAGTCAGACTGGAACTATCAGTTGAGATTGACGTTTCCTCCACCCAGTTAATACCTCAGGGCTGGGCCATCTAAACAGTACTCTAGGCTGGTCGATCTTAGATTGAGAGCTTACCACTAAGTCTTGTCAATAAAGGATTTGCGGAAGATCCTTAAACAATGACAAGAGACAACACTTTCTAAATAGCCCTACTGTGGGATGAGTACTGGGCTGGTCAATCTCAGATTGACAGCCCGAATGGACCCTTACCAATAAAGAATCTGCGGAAGATTCTAACAGGCCCTCAACAGGGACTGGGAGGTTATCCTGCTTAAAGGGGGGGGGGGAACAAATAAAGTACTGCAATAAACAAGAAAGGGAGTTATTGAGTTGTAGTTGGCGGACGACCACTCTCAATACATACATGTTTTAACACTTTGGCTTTTACGTGGTTGATATTCTGTAGAGACTCGAAATATGCTTTATATATGAGTCTAAACTGTCAATGTATGTTATGAAATCCATAGAAATAACATAACATAACGTAAACTCACGCCTTTATCCCCGAAGGGGTAGGCAGAGGTGCTGGCACCCACATTTCACCGGTTTATGTTTAGGTCCCAATGTAATAGGTGGCGAGCCTATTGCCATTAACTGGGCACTTATAAACCTGCGATAAATACACACATAACTTCGAAAAGCATCGAAAAGTCATTGGTGTGTGCCAGGGGAAACCTGGGTTCGAACCCGAGACCTCGTCTCAGCAGTCCATTACCCATGCCACTAGGCTACCGCGGTTAGTCTATAGAAATATCAACCAAGTAATACCTATTTTTATGCCAAGTTGTAAGGGCCATTTCTTTCTCTATAGACTTTGATGTATAGTCTGAGCATACAGGGTAACCCTGAAACTATGGGTTATATATTGCATTTTCACTGACATTCTTTCATGTTATAGGGCCAGTGTGGTGCTTGGTATCCCAGATATCTTGGTTTAAACATAAATATATTTATTTACCTTTTGCTTACAATTCGATTAATTTAACAATTAAGATCTGCAGTTCTTTATAGTGGAATCTGCAGTCTCAGCATATTGTGCTACAAATGTAGACAATTGTTCTAAGGACTTATTCATTCAACAAGTCCTAAAAGCTACTGCTTTAGTCAAACCTTAGGCCATTAACTCCCCTAGATGGCATATGTTAATACATTCATGCATGTGGATCTCCAAAGGGGAGGCAGAGGTGTATTATTTGACACCCATACTATGTACATTTTTCAGTTCCATATAACATGGAGCGAGTCTGTTGCGCTCAAATGGAGAATCATTGGCTGATTTCTACTATTGGTTGGTAAACAGCCATATCCCTTAGTAACCCATACCATGGGAAATGATAGGATACCCAAATCACACTTTAATTTCCAGTTTCAGTACAATATAACAGCTCTCTTTTAAGAATTCTAGAAGAGTTGCAATTATTATGCTTCTAGCTGCAAGCAGGTTAGCGCGTAAGTTCATTTACTAGATACATCTTGCAGTATCTTCACAGAAGAAGAGAAAAATATGTAAAGAACAGAATTTATTATGTTATACATTCTAAAACTGATTGTAGATAGCATAGGCAGGTCAGGTGCTAATGTCAGAACACCAAAACGCCTGTTTGTGCTTCAATATACTCAACTCTGCAGTTTCAAATACTAATGTAACTAGTCGTTTTATCTCAATTAGAGGTGCTGTAAGAGCAACTACCGGGACACAATTTAGTGTCTATTCCTAGATGCAGTACACATGGATGCGGCTTCAGGAAGGTTTCGATCCGCAGTGACCTTCAGAGGTTGGTTTGTAAACATGCCTATAGCATAGATTTTAAATTGAGAAAATCAAAAGTCTCGTTTAGGTAATTAAGGTTAATGTTATAAATATGATATAGCATGCTGCATCTTCGTGGCTTTTTTTTGTCTAAACATTTCATTATGGTTATAATTATAATAAGGCATCCTTTAATACCGTTTTAAGTATTATCACATAGCGTTACAGTTACCATCACCAGCAGAAACCAAACAGGTCTTCAATTAAATACTGTCTTTCTGGAAGGCAAATAATAGAGCTGTTTTACATAAAATAAAACAGTTATTATATGCCGAAAGAAAGACAGTATTCGAGCAAGGTCCTTGCTGGCGAGAAGACCCTATGATCTATGGTAAACATAGAGGCACGCAGTTGTCATGGTGAGGTTTAAGATACATGACCATAGTCGAAAGTGAGATATTCAGGTAAGATTTGAACCATATTTACGCTAAAAATGCTAAAAATCACAGACAGCTTCTTCAATTAAATACTGTCTTTCTTTCGGCATATAATAACTGTTTTATTTTATGTAAAACAGCTCTATTTTTAACATTCGTTAAGTATATAATGAAATATCAAAGCGATTACCTAGTACGCTAGCATTTTTTTTTTCAATTTAAATGCACTCGTTTAGTATATTTCAGTTTTTTTAATCTAATATTTCAATTAAAATAACACAAATTTTAGCAGCAATGGTCGAAGGGTGACTAATGAAGGTAGTTAGTTACTACTTCTAAATTCTCGCCGTTAACATTTTTGTATAAATGAGGGTAGGTTTCACATAAACTATATATGATATGCCTCGGGCCACGGATCTTGGACCTAAATCGCGAGACAAGCGAGGCTCTGGTGCATGGTTTGTTTTGTAATACTCTTTTTGAAGTGAAAACTTCTTTAGCGGCGTTAGATGGGTAAAAAGTGTTAAACTTGCGTCAGGATCACTTGACCTTTGAACCGTAACCGACGACTGACGTCATACAACATTAGCTACAGATTGTTTATTTTGTTAGGTACACTAAGAAGCTCCGTAGCTTAGCGGAAAGCGCTTCGACTGTAAGTCCTTATGGTTTCAGATAGTACCGGGTTCGAACCTGGGCTTCTGACACTTTTTGTGATTATTTTTTCTTTGTTTAGTTCATTAATTTCTTTTGACAGCAAATTAGTGATAGGTTGTATGATTGGCGCTATTTTATAGGTATGGTATGGTATGTTGTTTTTATCCTTTTCTCTGTATATAACGAAGAAAGAAAGAAAGAAAAAGTTTTCACGGCACTCCCGGAGTGCAACCCGTCTTTTTTTTATATAATCAATATCTGCATTCAGCATTGTGCTTTTAGCAGATGCGGTTTAGGTGCTAGCAATTTTAAAGTGTGTCTTCCAGTGAAGACATCGGTGTAGTCCACTTAGAGCACCCAGCCCAATAGCACCTAGCCATAATCGCTTACTTATTTGAATCAATGGATAACATCTCTCTTTTGTTATTGCTGGGTGTAAGCAGCTATGTTTCCAGTATTTTAGGATGGGTTCCGATTCCTTCACACTATTTATCTCTAGTTGTTTGTGAATTTTATTGTTGGTGATACACCATGGAACAATGGCTATAGTGCAGAGTATTATTTTGCATGTGCTGGAGCACAGCTTTATTGGAGTTACAAGCACTTCCCCATAGCTAGACACTATAAATTCAAACAGGCTTCAGTACAGATTTAAAGAGCAAGAGCTTATTGTGTAGAAAAAAAAAGAAAGAATGGTGCAGGCTGGTGGTAGAAATTGTGGTCGCCACACTAGTGGGACCGGTGGGTGTAACGCGGTGCTGTGACGACAATCCTGTTTTGATGAGGCCGTGAGCAGTGCCACCATTGTTAACATGGTACGTGTATGTAATGGTGACCGCTCTTTTTAAGACTTTGCCTTCAGCTTACCATCAAGCGAGGTGCAGTTAAATTGAAGTGTCCTATTTATAAAAAAAGCGTGCTATTTCTGCCAAGAAGCCACAGTAGCTTGCTGTATCATATTTTAAGCTCATCTCGCTTCATTCTTACGTGCTGGGTCCATGTCAACCGTCGCTCGAGGTGTAAGTCCAAGTATCTCAAGGAGTCTTGATGAGGCAATACAGGAGGTTAGTTCGCTTTCCGTAATGTGAACTTTATAGGGGTAGACTTTGTTGCTCTTGCCTTGATTCTCCATTTCTGTAGCCAGTTGGATACTTTATTAAAAGCTGCTGAAGTGTTTCAGAGCAGTATTCTGGTCCTTGTCGCTGGCTAGGATAGCAGTATCATCAGCAAATGTGGCAGTCATAGTCCCCTCTGTTTGTGGTAAGTCGGATGTGTGAAGAGTGTACAGAGTGTTGGTCACAGTACGGACCCCTGGGGAACTCCAGCCCTGATTTCATAGCAGGTGAATGTGTTGTCTTTCTTTAGCTTGAAACAATGTCCAACGTCCCATAAGATATAACTGTATCAATTGTCAGTAACAATGCAGGACAAGAGTTTCGATTTTATAAAAGAGACTCTTGTGCCAGACTCGGTCGAAAACTTGGTAAATATCTTTTTTTATACCACTTAGGTGGTATACAAGCACACAGCCCACCTGATGGAAAGTGGTTACCGTGGCCTACGAAAGAGTGCAATACCAGGGGCGTCACACTCGCGCTACAACAGAGAATTTCTGTGCCGTCAGTGTAGAAGATAAAGCAGGAATAGTCGTTGGTCTTCCCATTGACAGCACAAAAACTCTCCAGTGAGCTCTGGCTACCCTACTCACCACCGGGAACACAACTCGAGGTTATTTGACCGCGGTTTTCTGTAGGGCGGAGGTACTTTCCCAGTCGGACAGCTCAATTGGATTGAAATACCGTCATGTCCACGGAACAGTAATCTTTTTCTTCCAGACTTTTCCTTATTTTGTCACTCACCCTGTGGACTTGCTCGACTGTATGTATTGTAAATTCAAATTGGTGTTCTGGAACTATTTTGTCTCTGCTAGGTGCAATCCTTTGCAAGAGCAATTTTTCAAATACTTTAGGCAATATGGATAGTTGTATGAGAGGTCTGTAGGAAGCAACATCATTTGGCGGATTTTCTCGTTGGTTTATCATGATAATTTTGGATACTTTCTATTCTTGAGGGTAATGTTGTACTCTGAGGATACCGTTGTAAAGTGTGGTAAGAAATGTCTATCTATGCTTGGTGCTTTGAGCTCATCTACTGCCGTAGCACTTCACGCTATCCTCATTAGACACATAAGAAACGTATATGACAGTAGGTATTCTGGGGACATAAGATATAATTATTATGTCCCCAGCAATACCTACTATGTAACTGAAACGTTAGGCTAAGTGTATAATCAGATGACATTCGCGTAAACTTTCGATGGTAGGTACCTATCTAATATTTCATGTCACGCTGTTTGTTTTTAAAGACTGAACTGCGTGGGAAGGAATTGAAATGACTTTGCAAAATTCTTTTAAAGTCGGTTCAGAATTTTATGAAATTTTGCAAGGTGTGCAATTTGATCATTAGTAGATTATTCTCTACAACAATATAGAATTATAAAGGTCACCAAATTTTTAACATTAAAAATCTTTAAAGTCATTACAAATTAATAATCTCTTACTTGTGTTATTCTTTTTTAAGTTGACCATCTAATTTAATGTAACCAAGTAACGTAATGTTGTAATATATTATTTTGCCATCAATTGTCCAATCTAACTACTAGATAACAAAAATTTCTAATAAAAAATGTACTCCCAGGCGTAAAACAATGAGATATTAGTATTGTATTATACCTTTTTGCAGTCAAATTATTAACTTTTCTCATCGTCAACAACACATAGCGTAACATTCGGTGATTTTAACAGCAAATCTGATAATGACTGTTTTGTAAGGTATTAAATGGCTTGACGTTACTAGAAACAAAGTACCAACCTACTTTTTGTCAACAATATGACAGCGGTCATTTACTTTATAGGTGTACTTTGAACTTTGTGGCAAAAATCAACATAACTTCCAGCCAATATACCTGTTGATTGCCGGATGATTTTGATTTTTTGAGATTTTGTGGCAGACAAGGACACGGTCCATATGATGGAAACTGGTTACCGTGACCTATGGACGTGTGTAACACCAGAGAAGTCACACTCGTGCTGCCGACCCTGTAAGCACAGAGAGTTTTTGTGCTGTCAGTTTAGAAGACAAAGCAGGACAAGCCATTGGTCTTTCCACTGACAGCATAGTGATTCTCCGGTGAGCTCTAGGTATTCACCGCCGGGAACGCAACACGACATTATTATGGCTGCCGTTTTCTGTATGGTGGAGGTATTTCCTCAGTCGGACTGCTCAATTGAATGAATTCTTATTGGGGTTGGGAAATTTAAACGGTAAAATTGAGGGTAGAGTACTAAAAATGTGGCCCGGGCTGAATACATCTCGCGTACGGACTTTTTTAATCAACAAAAAATTTCTATAATTCTATTCGTGAAATAGCAGGACATAGTTCATCATTAGACAATGGTATTCACCAAAAACTCAAATGAACTGTGCGAAATAGTTATAATTGGAAAGGCAATAAATTCGGTTTTGGATGTAACTGGAACTAAAATATTGATAGTTTATCAATGTTTCGTCTCGTTTAGCTATAAGTAGAATTAATTATTGAGAATTTGTTTTGTTGGTTGCAAACAAAAGTACTAGTTTAAGTTTTGTTTTTTTTTTTAACAAATGACGGCCTCTGTCTTAATGATAGTGTATTAGACAGCCACGTAGGGGGCAGGGCACGCCGTGATTGTAGCGGTAAGACCAATCATGGGGGAGCGGCTAGAGAGGCCACACTGTAACCTCTCGTACCGTCAGACGCAGATCATCACCGGACACGGTAGCTTCGGGCGGTATCTGCATCTGATGGGCATTATAGAGCCAACGCCCGAGTGCCATAACTGCGACGCGAGCGTGGACTCCGACGTTTGAGACGCCGAGGCGGGAGCTTGTGGCGGCCCTGGGTGTGAGAGTGCTCCCGTTCTCCACAGACTCGCGGATATCGCTACCCACGTTCGTAGGTGGCTCGGGCGTCGGAGGGCGCAGACCGACCTCCGCCCCCCAGGAGCGTGGGCCTGAGGGTGACGGGCGGAGCCGTCCGTCACACTAGCAAAAGCAGGCCACGGCCGCGGCGCGCATTGCGGAGCGATGCGCGCCTCTCCATACTAGGTACTACTACTATCCCTCCCGAGGAGGGCCTGACCGATAGGGATGGCCCTGGGTCAGCCGGGGTGCGAGGGATATATGTCGCCTGACAACCTCACCTTCGGCCTATCACTACGACCCACAGACAGCGTGCGGTTTAGTCGGTTCGAGTCCGACATAACCTCTCCTTCCAGCGCCGGAGGGGTGTCTGTGGGGATTTCCCGCACGTAAAAAAAGCCACGAAAGGGGCACGGGTTTGATTTCTGCTCGAGCAAATATTTGTATGCTTGATTCGGTCTAGGTCTCCGCCCGTATGGATGTTGGTTATCGCGACTAAACATAACCTGGTCTGAAGGTCTAATCTATGATTGTACCAAATTTCATCAAAATTGTTTCAGTGGTTTAGGCGAGAATGCATAACAAACAGATAGACAGACACAGTCGAAAAGCGAGACAGACTCGCGGACATTGCTGCCCGCGTCGGAGGCCCCAGAACGACCTCCACCCCTATGAACGCGGGCATGAAGGTGAGGGGTGGAGCTGCTTGTCACCCGAACAGAAGCAGGCCACTGCGCATAGTGCGATGCACGGCTCCCCATACCGGGGGTGTCTCGGGGACCGTGTGTCCCCCCTCCCGAGAGGGATGGTCCTGGGTCAGCCGGGGAGTGAGGGATGCCTCCCTGGGGTATCCGTGGGGATTTCCGACCGATAGAGTTACTTTCGCGTTTATAATATTACTGAGTATGGATGTATGTATTTACATAGAAAAAATATCTAAGTATGTTTATCCGCATTCTATAGCCATAACACAAGCTAGTTAATCTGTGTTTACTTTGGATCCACATAGTGCTGTGTAGAATGTCCTACAGTATTCATCTTTGTACCGAGTAAAATAAATATGCAGCTATGTAATTACGTCGCCCAATACTAAACCTCTTTCTTCTCAAAAAAATATTAAACAAACTTTCATAACAGTATTCATGTCTAGGTCACAATATCCTGTGTCTTAATAACTTAAATTTGTATTAGAATTTTTATTCTCGTTACTTATTACTACTGAGTACAGTTAACACAGATCGATCTTAACGAACAAACTACTCAAAATGGTCTTAATGCCTTGGTTTCCCCCCTTCCTGTTGACTGATTGTTTTGGTTGTTTGCGCCACTCATTGTGGGCAATCCTATATATATTTGGTCTATTACTACCCTCTTATTTTAATATTTCGGACGGCTGGCTCTGTCCCTCATACTGCGTACACGCTAGAAACTGTTTGTCATTGCAAGCAGTCTGTGATTGACCCTCGTCTTTCGTGGACACCGCCTTTCTTGCACCTAGCAAGTTTCTGAAGTTGTGCACTAACGGCTTCACCCCCGCCGCGAATACAGTCCACTTTCTATACGAATATTGAAGACAGAACTACCTGAAGAAGCCGAAAAGAGCGCTTAAAGGCTGGACCTTCCTATCTGGAGAACGAGCTACAAAAGGAACACGAGTCGAGGTGGCCGCAGCTTGTCTAGTGAAGTATCAGTTGGGAGACCAGGTTAGTCGTCCTCATCTTTTGTATACCAGCTATCCTCCACCCGCATTTGGAGACGCGATCAGCTATACTAATTAGCTGCCGCGTTAACACTGGTATTTGGGACCCCTCCCCGCACCCCTCTTATAAGCCGGAGGGGGAGGGACCTAGCGCCGTCCCTTTCGGTCTGACCCTCCTTGGGAGGGGGGACCACGTGGTCCCCACCTCGCCCCCGGTATGGGGAAGCGCGCATCGCGTGATGTGCGCCGCCACCATGGCCAGCTTCTGCTAGGGTGACAGGCTGCCTCACCCATCACCCTCAGGCCCGCACTTATGGAGGGCGGAGGTCGCTCTGCGCCTTAGCCGCAGAGCGACCTTCGCCCTCCATCTAATCGCTTTCCATATGGTGGACCGTGTACTTGTCTGCTACCTCAGTGGTAAAAAAAAAAACCATTTTGAGACTTTGTATTCAAAATCGTTCTGACTGTACTTAGTTTTTCTAGCCGTATTAAAATAATTTATTGATAATATAATGATAATTATATGACATGTGTTGTATAATCATCATCATCACTACTAAACAAAGGAGATGAGAAGGTCAGACAAAAGTCACTTTTAATACAGCCAAAAAAATCATGGCTCTAACTTAAGGATGATGGTTTATTTAAATTCATTATCTTGTTTTTCATCCCTTTTTTTTACGTGCCGGTAAGCCCCACGGATGCCTCCTCCCCTCCGGACGCGGAAAGGGAGGTTATGTCGGACTCGAACCGACTAAACCATGTGGGTCATAGTGCTAGGCCGAAGGTGAGGTTATCATGCGACATATCCCTTGCACCCCGGCTGACCCAGGGCCATCCCTGTCGGTCTCGTCCTCCTCGGGTGTTTTTCATCCCAGTGTTAATCCCAGTCGCATCCGAAGCTTTCAACTTGGAGTCTGAGGTCCGCTTTTACCAGTCTAACTGCGGATTTGGCTGAAATTCGATATTTTCCGTGAAATGACTACCATCTAATCTCCACAACCCAAAGGCGGTATCAAAGCATTGCAGTTAGACCGGTTGTTGAAATTTGTATGGCTCCAGTTACCTGTGACTGGGACCAACGGCTTAACGAGCTCTCAGAGGTACGACCGGAGCAATGCAAATACCTATATTCATACATACAAATATTTGCATTGAACGGGAATCCAACCCGCGCCTCCTGCGTAGTCAAATACTGTCAAAATGTGTAGAACATCATCATCGATCGTTCATCGTCCTTTATAGGAAAGGAGAGGGTGGGAGTAATTGGAATAGCTCCTCAGAACATTCACCATGGCAGAGACAGTAAAATACTGCCAAGGAAGCATTATCTCTACACATCTGCAGAGGCTCGAGGGTACTCGTGACCTCAGGATTTCCGATAATGCGGACCGCACGTCGCTGCAACCTGTCGAGAGCATCTAATAAGTACTTTGCGGATCCATCCCAGAGATGCGAGCAGTATTCCACGCAGGAACGAATTTGTGTCTTGTATAGAAGACACCGTTGCTCCGGCGTGAAAAACCGTCTCACTCTGTTCAGGACTGTTTTGACAGTTTACGCGAGGCTGTTTTGATGATACTCTCGATGTAGTTTTTGTTATTCAGTTTGAAAATAGTTTTAAGAATCCATACTTATAATATAAATCGGAAAGCGTATTTGTGTGTCTGTTTGTTTGTCTGTCTTTCACGCCTAAACCACTGAACCGATTTTGATGAAATTTGGTATGGGGTTGATTAGACCCTGAGAAAGGATAGAGGCTTGGTTGCGATAACCGATATCCACGCGGGTTGAACCGCGGGCAAAATCTAGTATATATTAATAATATATCCGATTTAAAACGTGTTAAAATGACATATATGATAATCGTTTTAATAATAAATGATAAATTATGCTTCAATTGATATTTGCATGTGTAGGTATAATAATATATTTCCGGTAAAGATTAACTAAAAGTCGATTGTAAATCGAGTTGTGTTCTAACAAATTATTTTAGAATGAGCTGATGCCCGCGGCTTCACCCGCGTGGTATTCTGTTCCTGTGACGGCTTAATCCTTGTTTTTCCCTACGTAAGAACCATCCCCGTACTGGAAGGAATATTCTAAAAAAGGAATTAGCGAAATCGGTTCAGCCGTTCACGCGTGATAGCGTGACCAAGGGAAATATTTATATTTCCTTGCCAGCTCACGTGTTTCCCTCTTCCTACAGTCCCGGGTCCTGCAGCAGGGCATGAAAAAGCATCTGATGAGGCCGACAATCTGAGTGCCACCATTGTTAACATGGCACGTGTGTATAATGGTGGCCCTCTCTCCTGAGACTTTACCTTCAGCTTACCATCAGGCAAGGTAAAGTCAAATTGACGTGTCCTATATTTAAAAAAAAAATAGGGATTCATTTTTAAATACATTTTAGATTAACCCAATTGTTTTGCAAATTTAGATATGTGTACAGTAAAATACTATTAAGATGAAAAGCGTCTACATTGCATGAGTACATTTATGTACGTGGTCAAAAGTCAAACATAGCAATTGAAATAATTTCTTGTGTACTAAAATTCTGCAAGAATTGAAGTGAATACCTATTATTTGATCTAAAATATTATTAAGTCACTTATCAATGAGTTATTTTTGCCCGAAAAATTAAATCTACTTTTAGAACAAGAGCGCCCTGAAACGTTAAAAATAAATAAATATGTACATCTATACATTTATATAAACTTGGAGTGTCTGTTTGTGATTTTGAAAATGTTTGTCTGTTACTACACGCATATGAATATAATACGGTACATACACCAAAATAACATTTTTAGCAATTTTTGTCTATCTGTCTGTCTGTCTGTTTGTTCCGGCTAATCTCTGAAATGGCTGGACCGATTTGACGGGACTTTTATTGGCAGGTAGCTGATGTAAAAAGGAGTAGGTAACTACTAATTTTATTTTAGAAAAATAGGTTGACTCAACATTAAGCGATAACCGACATCCACGCGGGCGGAGCCGCGAGGAACGGCTAGTTACTGGCTCAAAAGATAAAAACGATTTTTGAAATCGATCAGAAATAACTTATATTTCCCTTTCAGTAAATGTTACACTGATATATCTAGATCGCTTTCGGATGAGCTCATCAACCATATACATATTTATTTAAAAATCGTTAAAGATTTTTCATATTGCTTATACTGTTGATTGATGGCACTTGGTGGAACTTGCTACACATCTTCAATGAAAACACTTGTACTATTCCACATTGTTTATTGAGTTCCTGACCGGTTTCGCCTTACGGCATTACGGATATTACGGTATTATCAAAGGTATCAAACCTTTGATAATGCCGTAAGGCGAAACCGGAAACATATTGTTAGGTTAGATAATCACATAACAATATAAGGCAGAAACTCCCTTAAGTAGTGACTGAATTAATTAATAACCAACTTTATATTATAGGATTCTTCTTCATTCTAATGTTAATCATAGTAGCATCCGAAGTCATCAACTTGAAGACTGGGGTCCGCTTTTACCAGTCCAACTGCGGATTTGGCTAAACTTCGACATTCTCCGTGAAGCGACTACCATCTGATCTCCAAAACCCAAAGGCGATATCGAAGCATTGACAATCGCGGCTGAAGTACGGATATTTATCGAAGCGTTCCGTGGTCTGTGTCCAGCCCCTCTAGACAAGTGGCAATTCGCTTGCAGGCGTTTGATGGAATAGAATGACGAATGTATAGGATTTGACGTATTTGACTTGCGTTAACGACTGTCATTTACGTCAAATCCCATACATTCGTAATTCTATTCCATCAAACGCCGGATAGCGTATTGCCACTTGTCTAGATGGGCAGAACCATCAACCGATTTTTAGGAAATGTAAACGGAAGATATTTCTTTCAAACAAAGAAATAATTTTGCAAATCCATCTACAGATGACGGAGCTATTGAGCTGCGATACCCAAGGTCCAATACCAATGAAATTAGTATAGAAATATTTCAAAGCTTACCTTAAAAGGATTACTATTAGCTTAATTTTTAAAAACGATGCATAATCACCGGATTAAAATTTATTCAAACACCTTTGCGTACAGATTTCAAGGCCTTGATGTTATGCTATATGGACATTGCAATAATTTGCGATTGCAGTAATCGCTGCTGATTTCCTGGTGGTGATTGATGAGTTCCGCGGTCTGCCTCTAAAACTGTCATAAACGTCAAATTCCATACATTCGTCATTCTATTCCATCAAACGCCGCCAACGAACTGCCACTTGTACAATCAGCATCATTAAAATGTCGCTAGCAAAAGTACTCAAAATAATCCAAATACCAAAATCCCAATTTTACATTGATTATTAGAGTAGGTACTCATCCAGAGTGGTCTAACTATCTTAACAATCGGCCTCCCAGAATTATCTAAGTTAGTAGAGTATTCATATTCATAATATACAATCACGCCGGTCGATGGTATCCAGTCAATTATAATTTCAAAAAACCTAAATTCTGTCATTTAATCGCATTTTGTATCCCTTTCTTACTTGTAAAGCCATCTCTTTCACACAATGGCGGGATGATAAATTGGGATTTTGGTGTTTTAATTATTTTGAGTACTTTTGTTAGCGACATTCTAATGATTCTGACTGTACGCAAAGGTGGTAGATCTTTACGAAAATTAAATGGGACCATTTAGGGATAATCTACTTTTGAACTAAAGAAATAATTTTGCAAATCCGTCTTCCCGTGGCGAAGCTAAGCGCTTACAAACATAAAAAAAATCGTCTTCCTTTAGAAGTCGGTTAAAAATAAGTAGGTAAAGGTAATTATCTAACGATGCGAACTGTGCGATATAAAAGGAACTTTCTTTCGCAAACGCTCAAGCTGTAGAATAATTTCGCTACTGTGTTTTTTTTCGAACAACTATACCTAAATGAGGATCTTCCAAAAAAGGCAACAGTCGGTCCCTATAGGATCGGTAGCACGAGTGAGGTGTTTTATGTGTTGTTGTACGGGCAAACGTAGTGTAGGACGCCTAACGGCCAGGTGGAAGGGCGACCTCATCAAGGTCGCCGGGAAGCGCTGGATGCGGGCTGCTTTAGATCGGTCGTTCTGGAAGTCTATGGGAGAGGCCTATGTTCAACAGTGGACTGTGTGTGGCTGATATGATAACCAATCCTCGGAGGTTGGAGCATAGGCTGCGCCAAAGCCTCGTCCCTTGTTTAGCAGGAGAGATTGGCTTGATAAACCATCCCGCGTAAACTTAAGGCAATATCAAGTATCTTATCTAGTAATTCTTTAGAACACAGCTCGGTATACAATCACACATCCATTGGTGGTAACGGTAACCTGTCGGTATTCACGGTGAAAGTAATCAATTCCTAATTCCCCACCTGATGGACCGTATGCTAAACAGTATGATAATAAAAAAATAAAATAAAGCTAATGATAAACTGTTAATTATATAACAAAGCTTAGTGGTTAAGGATCGAAAGGTCCCGATCGAAAGGTCCCGGGTTCGAATCCTGGCCATTCCACTATCGACGTGAATCCACTTCTAACACAAGCAATTTGGTTTAGTTAGAGGAGATAGAGGAAATATTAGTTATTTCGGTTGTTGATATTCTTTGAAAAAAAAAAGGATTTTTTTTATTCGTAATCAAAAAGTATTGAAACATTTAACAATTCTAACCGACTGCGTGGCATGGATTTGGTATTTTTGTATTGCTTGTGTTCCAGGAGGCCACAGAGTGAGCTTATAAGAATATTCGCTACGGGAGAGGCGACAAAACTGCCAAAAAGGTATTTACCTCAACGACTATAAAGGTTCAAGAGGATTAATAGCGATTAAAATAAGATTAATAGGATTAAGAAGAGCAATATAAATAAATAAATAAATAAAAATAAATAAATAAAAATAAATAAATAAATTAAATAACTTCAATGAAAATACTTGTACTATTCCACATTATTTATTATTATCCTGACCGGTTTCGCCTTACGGCATTGTCAAAGGTTGATACATGTTTTTTTGCATATCAGACACACAGGACATAATTATGATATCCAAAAAAAAACATGTATCAAACCTTTTTCCTATTATTTATTATGATACTAGATTATACTCCGCGCGCGTGGATGTCGGTCATCGTTATAAATTGTAGCATATGTGTTATTCTGATTCTGATATGTGGTATTTGCTATATTATTGTAAAGTTTTATTAAAATCCATTCAGTAGTTTTACGTGAAAGAGTAAAAATCATCCATCCATCCATACTTACAAATAATAATATTAGTAGGATTCAACAGGGTTACCATTAACTGGGTGGATTCGCTTTCGTGTGTCATTACACCCATTTTCCCAGTTCCTCTTGGGGAGAATGTAAGATACTCGGCATTTATCATTATTTTATTAATCGCTGTCATATCAGTTCTCGCCGAGGAATCGGCATTTTCCAGTCTAACTGTGTATGTCGGTGAAGCGTCTACCAATTGACCTCCACAACCTATAATGGCGGTATCAAAGCATTGCAGTTAGACCAGCGGTTACACTTTTTAGGGCTTCAACTACCCGTAACGATTGTTAGTTGTTCGTATGACAACCGGGACAGTCGAACCTACCTGTTTCCTTATGAAATATTACGATGTTCGTAGCTTACCGTCTTCGTAGCTTACGAGCTTCGTAGCTTACGAGCTTCTTAGCGCTCATCCCAGTCGCATCCGAAGCTTTTATTCTTGGGTCTGCTTAACCAGTCAAACTGCATATTTGGCTGAACTCAAGCAAGCGTCACTAAGCTTAGTGGTTAAGGGGTCGGCCCTACGATCGACATGTCCCCAGTTCGAATCCTGGCCATTACACTACTGACGTGAACCCACTCCTAGCACAAGCGATTTAGCTTAGTTGGAGGGGTTTGAGGGAATATTAGTAATTTTGATACTTTCGGTTGCTAATATTAAAAAAAAAACTTCGATATTTTCCGTGAAGCGACTGCCACCTGACCTCTACAACCCAAAAGCGATATCGAAACATTGCAGTTAGACCAGTTTCAGGATTTTTTAGGGCTTCAACTACGCGCAAAGACTGCCATAGATGTTCGTGTGGTTTGGTATTTGGCATAAACTAAGTGGTGGACCAACGGCTTAACGTGTTCTTCTCGGCACGATCAGGACAATGCAAATACCCATATTCGCGTATAGAAATATTTGCATTGAGCGGAGATCGAACCCGCGCTTCCAGCGGCCACGTCCACTACCGCCACGCCACAGAGGCTGTCATTATAAAATCTTAAAAACTTGAGGGTATTCCTGTTCCCTAGGATTTCTTCATGATTTTGAAAAACAAATTCCACGTAATTCAACTACAAGTTTTTGCATTAGTACTTCCATAAAATCAAATAAACATGTCGGTATCGATGTTCTATAACATGTATCAATCAAGTAACATAAAAAGTATTGCGCATTTTTTTGTTACGTTTATGATACGTTCTTATTATAATGTATAATTTATTGAGTTAAGGTATGTTCACATAGCTACTGACGAAAGAGGTGCTTGAGAACCAATCTAATAAAGCAGCTTATCTAAAAAAAATATCATAGAAAGGAGTAATTTATTGTTGCACAACCAAATATTGGAAGACACAGTGAAACAAAAGTGTTTTTTTAACTGGCTACGTCAATATGACTTCTCTTCGCCGCAAGGTAAGCTGAAGACAAGGTCTCAGGAAAGAGGGACACCATAACGGATACGAAGCATGTTACAATGCACGGTGGTTCCGCCTCCATACAAGGGGCGGTCAAAAATACGTAACTTTGTGATTGGGTTCTTTTAATATTTTTTTCAAATATAAACAATGAAAATAAGTTAAAATAAGATTTAATTTACTATATTAAGTATATTTTTCTTTATTTGTATTTGTGTTTTTGAGTATGAAATAATTTTTACTGTCCCCCGTTCGTAAATCCTTACGACTACAAAGTCGAAGCATTTTGTAATGGGGTGTAAAATGTTATGTTTATGTTGTATTATGTCATAAAACAATTATTTATAACAAAAATAACAACAGTAGACAAGTAAAAAACTAAAATATTAGGTAACAAAAAACTCCAATTAAAATTCAAAATCTTTATTGTTCATATAATATACAAAGGTCTTAAAATTAAACATTACATGTCATTCCAATCTTTACTAAATATTTTACACTAAACTTTTAATAATTCTAAAACTTGACTAGACAATATACTCTTTTTCTTTCGAGGAAGTTTCCGAAGACTAGTTATGAATGGATCTGAGCTAAGTAAAAGTCTATTCAGTAAGTCAGTATTTGTAAGTTCTCGGGACATTTTTCGGGTATGATCACGTCTAAAGGATTTATAATATTTATTATTAGATTCAGCTGCCTTTTCGGATAATTCCCCGATAGATAGTAAAGCGTGCTGGGCTACTTGTGAACCATGAATGAGAACTTTGTGGACGGAAGCTGGGAGATTGTACCATGGATATTCCTCAACTAAAAGTCGCGCTGTATTTATAGAATATTCCTGAAATTTTTCTACATCTATATTAAATCCCGATGACAAAGCCTGTAAAATTGTAGAACAGCGATTTATCAAATTTTGATTTACACCAGTAATCTCAGATGAAACTGAAGAGTTATTGAAAAACCTCCTCGCAGTATTACCATCGTTCGATGTCCCGCTTCCGCCACTTCTCGGTTTATCTACTATTAAACCTAATCTAAGTCTAAACTGAGTCTGTATGTAGGATTTCCTATCTGCTACTAGTTTTTTTTCCTCGTCTGACCTAACTTGCCATTTTTTTACATCCATCCTGTAAGAGAAATGAATAAAATGTCTATATTTTCGACTGCATCAAAAGATTCTAGCATGGTGTGTAGAACATGTTGATGTGTTACCGAAACATTTCCGCGAACATAACACCAAATTTCAAAAAAATGTAACCTTGAAAAGGAACATTTGATGAAATTACCTGAAAAGAACCATATATTTTTGTCAATTAGATTCGTAGCACTTTCGTAGGCGCGACGGTCCGCGTTGTAGAGGCTATATAGCAGAAAACTTTGCAAATTTATGCAGATGAAACCTGTATAATTTCAAAATAGACAATCTAATCTTTACTTTCCAGTAAGTCTGAAATCCCGATATTACCCGTAAAAAGTTGTACGTCTACGCAAAGTAAAATTTAAGGAAAATAAATCACAAATTATTAGGTATCGTAGCAGGTAAAAATATTAAATAACACGTAACATAAAAGGTTAAATTGTTATAAAATAGCAAAAACATACCTTGTTTTAGGAATTTCATGTCGAAAAACCGGTTACAAACAATGCAATTCTGAGAAATTACTAATTACACAAAGAATGCGCGGATGAGTCACTGATAACGCTAGTCGTACACAATAGATGCTTTCACTTCGGAGGCCGAAAAATAAGTGAAAATAAATTAAAATGGATAACCTATTTATACTTTTGGGTACCTTGTTTAGTAGTGTATCAATATGTGTAACAAAATCTTGCGAATCAACCAACATGATTTTTGTATTTATGACCTATGACGGTACCACCGTGCAATGGTGGCACTTAGTTGGACGGACTCGTCAGGTGCTTTTTCACGCCCCGCTTGAATGATCCGGAACTGTAGGAAGGAGGAATCAAGTGAACTGGTAAGGAATTTCAGAGCATAATGGTGCGGCAAAACAAAGAGTCACAGAACCGCTTGGTTCTTAATTAGGTTGTAGTACTTACAGAACCCAGTCTACTCTTTTTCATCTGTTGCATCCAAAACTTGCGATTTAGAAACCGGGGTCCAATCTCCTTCTTCTGGAAGACTTTTACAAAGAATATTGCCATCTGACCTCCTAACTCCAAGACAAAATCTTCAGCTAGTACTTCGTACCAATCAGTAGGTGTAACCGGCTTACTGGTGCTTGGTATTCAAACTTGGATAACGACGGTCTTCATCCCACACCCAAAAAGCATCTGATGAGACTGATGAGCTGAGAACCACCATTGTAACTAGTGCCACCGATAACGGCTGCAGAAGTCCAGACGGCTGTTCGATGAGGAACCGGAAAGCTGTCGGACCTGACGATGTCCCCATCGAGAATTGGAAAACAATGAGTGCCCATAGTGTGGGCATCCTGACAAATCTTTATAACCGCGTACTCCTCACTGGTAAGATCCCAAACTAGTGGAGGCTGAGTACTATTTCGCTAGTCTTCAAGGGCAAGAGATCGGTGCAGGAGTGTAGCAGCTACTGTGGTATATAGATAATGTCCCACAACATGAAGCTCTATGAGAGGATAATCGTCAACCGAATCCGACAGTAGAGTGGAAAGATTTTGACAGTGCAAAGGATATGGGGTAATTTCCTTTATTATACGTGGTCCACTTGTGAAATCCACTTGACTGGTGGGCTCTTTTTAATACAACTGAGGTGGCAGATGATCACACGGTCCACCTGATGGAAAGTGGTTACCGTGGCCCATGGTGGCCCATGGACGTGTGCAACATCAGAAGAGTCACACTCGTGCTGCAGACCCTGTAAACGTAGAGAGTTTCTGTGACGTTAGTGTAGAAAAGAAAAAGCAGGAATAGCCTTTGGTGGGTGCACGAAATCAATAACAGCGCAGTAAGCCTGTTGATGTTAAAATTAAACCTTTATCATCATCGATTTAAGTCCCGGCTACAGTCGAGGCTCTTATCTCGGAGTCCGGTGTCAGCTTTCTAGCTTTTATTCTTCCACTGCACACGATCTTTGTCATCCCTGGTAGTGAGGAGTATACATGTCATCTACAACGTCTAGCCAACACCTTCAGGGTTGACTTCTCCTACCAGGGCCCGGTGTAGACATTATAACCAAATATTTGTCACCTAAGTACCATGACAGTTGCGAGTCACCGCAAAGCGTGGCCTTACCACCGAAGGTAAAAAAAATGTATTTATTTTTAAATGAATTAAATCAATGCCTACCGAATGACAAATTAAATTGATTAAAAATTGATTAATTACTTACATTTACACTTGTGAAACGCGTTGAATGACATGTTATATTAATTTAAAATGTAAATATAATGATAATGTATTGTAATGTTATTCAAACTTATTGTATTAGTGTTCTATTTATAGTATACTGGTATTTGTACTGTTTATTGTTTTATTCGACTTGTGAATTTGTTTGTTCACCTTACTGGATGACCCTTTTAGAGGAGAGCGAGTCCCCTCGATACGCTTATGAAGATATAAATTGAGACACGTATCTTGTTTTGTAATAATCTATGCTTTGTGAATTTGAGCTCGTCCACCGCTGCAGCATTTCATGGTATCCTTAAAAAGACACCCAAGAAACACATTTAGTATATTTTGAGCACCTTTAAGGTCCAATTCATAATATGTCATGAGCAGATCACCGGAAGCATGTCCCAAACAAAGTGAAATTAGGCATACGAGTCTTTGCTACTTCGTCTTTCGAGTCTTTTACCAAGTTATACCGAGGGTTAATTTTCCGAAGCGAAGCGGCCAAACTAACCTTTAGAATCCTCTGGTGATATGGATGACCAGACCAGTGACCATTCTTAACACATTAAGCCGTACTGCCTTGGAGAACACGTTAAGCCGTAGTGATGGGAGCGTAGCGGGGGCCCTAAATTATCTGACATCCTTGTCTGATTACTGAATATCGCCTGAGTGTTTGTTGTGAAGTGCAGTCTTTTTAAGGACAGTTTATTAGTTAGATTGAAAGCAGACTATAAAGTTTGGAAAAGGCTGAGACGAAGAGGAATGCACGCTTTTATATGGTAAATGGTTACGGATATCATACGTGAGGCTGTAAGTTTGGCGGTAGCTAAAGCGAAAAAAGGATCAACCACAAACCAAACAAATGACGTTGTGTTTGTAAAAGAAGGCTGTTTAAAGAAAACACCTCAAAAGCCATATTCAATTTTGTTGACTGCCGTTGACTGCGCAATACTCACAGACACGTATGAGAAGTACTACAACATACCGGAGGTCTGTGCCTTATCATCCAGACCCGACATATTCCTTTTCTCGCGATCGCAAAGGCGTGCAGTGCTTGTAGAACTCACAGTACCGTGGGAAACGAATATACCTAAAGACCGCGCTATAAAGACAAACAAATACTTTGACTTGACTAACGAGTTAACTAAAAACGGCTACGTGGTTAAACTCTACGCCGTAGAAGTAGGAGCAAGGGGAATTCCAGCTAAATCCCTGGATAAATTACTTAAAGACCTCGGATTGCCAAGAGCTTCAGTAAGCTCTTTACTAAATCAAATATCAAAAGCGGCATTGATAGGATCTTACCAAATTTGGATAGGTAGGGGGGAGGGGGGGGGGGGGCGTGAAACTACTGACCGTGGCGTGTGAGCGCTGATGCATCACAAGGTGGCCACCCTAAACCTACATCATCATATTGAACCGCTTGGAGGCTTCTCTCTGTGGATTATACAGCTGTATCCTCACCAGTATACACTTGACCTTACCTCACAAGTGCGTCATACACCGCTAGTCATTCGTCAAGCCACCAATCACAAGAAGGCAATGGAGCCTAAACAGGTTAATTACTATGTGATCTTTGAACCGAAAAGTTTGGTTTGAGGCATTTCTTTAATAAGAGGTGTACACCGTTGGATCTGCGTCATTCGGTAAAAAACTATTATGAATAATGTTGCAGTTTAATCATTTTTCATGCTTCCGGTTGTATATATCTATATGTTATTTATTGAGGCGATTAGTTTACACGCGTTATTATCGCAACCAAACATAGCCTATGTCCTTTCTTAAGGTCTAATCGAACCCTATATCAAATATAATTAACATCGGGTTAGTGGTTTAGCCGTAAAAGACGGACAAACAGACACACACTTTCTCATTTATAATATTAGTATGGATGTTGAGTGTACCTAAAGCCTGTAAACCGGTACACCTGCGTAGTAGGAGAGGAAGCTATTGTGCTGGCTTCCCTCTCATTGGACACTGCAAAAATGCCTTAAAGTCCAAAATTACATAAAAAAGTTCATTATATTTTTCATTCACTTTACAAGACTCCATTTAATTTTAGACCTTAACAGCGCTACAGTAAAGTTTAAACTTAAATGACATTTTTACTGTCTGTTGTATGATAATGTGGTTGATAAATAGCATTGCTGAGGTCCTGATCTAAATACAGAAATTCGATATCGGGTTTTTGAGATCAAATAACAGTCGCTTTACGAAAAATATCGAATAGGTCGGCAGTTTCGCAGTCGGTATTTTCCATGAAGCGACTGCTGAAGGGTTAAAGCTAATCTTGAAAAGACTTTCACTAGACAAGCTTTAATCAAACCCGCGACCTCTGACATAGCAGTCAAGCACTGTACCATCACACAGGACGTCTTTCAAAACTTGTTCTTCATCCTAGCGTTAATTTCAGTCGCATCCAAAGCTATCTTGTACTTGTAGTCTGGAGTCTGCCTAACCAGTCCAATAGAGAATTTGACTTAAATTTTTCGTGAAGCGACTGTCATTTGACCTCCACAGCTCGAAGGCGACATCCATTTATTGGATTTTTAGGGCTCCAACTGCTGACATATGTTCATATGGCAACTGGGACCGACGGTTTAATATCAGAGACACGACCAGACCAATGCAATGCATATACCCATTTTCATGCATACAAATAAATATTAGCACTGAGCGGGGATCGAACCTTGCGTAGCGGCAACGTTCACTATCGCTCCGCCCCTGGGTTGGCTGGGGTGCGAGAAATATGCGTGTCAACTTCACCTTCGGCTTTGCACAACGACCCACAGACGGCGTGTGTTTTAGTCGGTTCGAGTCCGACATAACCTCCCACACCGGCTCCCTGGGGGGTTGCGCACGTGAAAATAAAACTACCGCTACGCCACAGAGGTTGTCATGTCACAGGACGTCCATAAACTATAAAAAGTAACATTCGTCTCATCATTTACTTCATATTGGTCCTGAAGCTTATCATCATTTAATTTGTTTACATTTCTGTTGCTAAAGGTCACTTTGCAGACATAAGTACGCACACGCAAGATGCAACACAACAACATGCAAAAGTTCATTACAAGCCGGTGAAATTAAAGTAGTTACGTCTCGTGTAGACTGCTCATTTGACGTCAATGGGTAACACTGCGTACCTTCCGCCCCCTGGTCATAAAAGGAGGTCAATACCGGATAGAGCCGGCACTGACGTCTTGTTAAAATTGTCAATACAAGAAAATATAATTACGACATTTTGATGGTATACTTTACGGTAATGAAGCATATTTTGATAATATCAAAAACTAAACTATCTTGCAGGTTTCAATGTCGGTTATCGCGACGTTTATGTTTTGTCCCCAGTTCTACTCAAGCAATTGAGATCAAACAGAATTTTCCGAAATTTACGCATATATCATTGAAATAATACCACTTTTATACAGATTCTATTGCGATTCATTTAGTATTATTTATTTTTCAGCAGCCATGGTCGCTGGGTGACTAAAAACGACAGTTGTGAGCACAGTGAGCTCATTCTGCGTAAATAGTAACACTAACAATTCAACACGATTCGGGTATTTTGAGATTACTTTACACGTCAAATTATGTGACAACTGTCGGTATCCCCCGACGTCCCACACGGGCTGTAACGCAAAGCCTCGATCGAAGGCCCTCTTGGAAGGCAATCGATAGCCCTGGATTAGTCAGGATATGAGGGATATGGCAAAGGCTACCTCATCCTTGGCTAATGATCTGAGATGTGTACGATTTTAGTCGGTTCGGTTCTGATAATCACAGGGGTATGCTTAGCCTTTTACTTACGTTCATGTTCCATGGAGATTTCCATAGAGATTTTAGTCGGTTCGATTCTGATAATCACAGGGGTATGCTTAGCCTTTTAATTGAGTGCGGCCGTCCAGTATGCGCGTGACAAACCTACCGAGGCACCTTTGAACATTGGCTCGGGCCAAGGCACGCTCGGGCAAGGCAATACCTCGGGCGTCTAAATTAACCGAGTCATAGCCTTTCGCGGCAGCCTCGTAGTCTGCTCAGTCAGTGTGGACGCGCTTATTGATATAATAATACATTGTGAGAACGACTGCCATTTGACCTCGCAATCCCGCAAAAAGGGACCTTTATCAGAGCAGGTCAGAGCAAAGTCCATCGACCATCATCTGACACTGACCTTCTTCTCACGGGTAGGGGTCAGAAGGCCATCGTTACCATAAAAGCTGTATGATTTCGGCAGGCTGATATTGTGTATAAGTAGAACGTTTCTTCTGCTTCTTCTTCTTCATTAGATGGTCCCTACAGTGACGGCAGCACGAGTGCGACGCTCCTGTTGTTCACATGTCCATTGGCCACGGTAATCACTTTCCATCATGTGGGCCGTGTGCTTGTCTACCACCAAAGAGATATAAAATTCTATGAATGATATTATTTGATTTAATATCGCAATGCAGGCATAGAAATGTTTTTAATTAGTCGAGTTCATTCACCTCATGTGGTTTCGTAAAACCAAAAAGTCTAATTTTTATCTAGTTCCTTGAATCTCGTTTTTTAATAGAATCAATTTGTGGTTTTTAAGAAATTTATAGTAAATCAACAACTTTAAAATTAAGATTTATATGGTTTTACCCATAAAACACACACCGGCATAATTAGCGGAACACAAAACAAGGAGAGTATAACATTATTAGCTTTATTTTTAAACAAATAATAATTAAACATGAAACCACAGTTAAATTAACGTGTTGAATTAATTTGCAACACCATACTTAAAGTTTAATAAAAAAAAACTTAACTGAACAAAATGCATTTTTCGTAGATTTTTCGCAGCATGCCCAGCCGGATGGAAACCTTAATCAGGGCACAAGGGAGAAACACTCGTTATTCATTATTTAATTAATTTTAAACCTTCATAAAGTCAAAATATTTCAACTGTTTCTCTGTCACTACGAAATCTGAGAAAAATGCATTATGTTTAATTAAGTTTTTTTTTATTAAACTTTAAGTATCTCAGACTATAATCAATCTTTGTGACTTGAATCTACAGTCTGTTGAAAACAAATATGCACCGACACAGCCAAATCAGCCTATTGTTTGCATAGGAATTGGCAATCGCAAGTAACTTTAATAAATCTAACTAAATTAAAATATTCTAATATAATATATAATATATTAGCGATAAGGCCGCCCATTGTGCATTTAACAACAGCTGCTGTAATCCGTACTACTGTCTCTTGTAATTTAATGTTGGTGTACAATAAGAGTTATCTATCTATCTATCTATCTATCTAATGTTCGAGTGAAGTACTGTGGAGTCGGGGGCTTGATCTCCACAGTTTTACGAATGAAACGACTTTTTTTGCCGTAATATTGATATTTATTGGGATAAAACACATCATTCCTACACGAGCTTTTTTGAAAGGGGATTTTACGCGAGGTTTTTTTTTTTTTAATTTTATACAGTACTCATTTTAGAGCACCACGGAAGCTAGCACACTTCTCTTTAGATCTTGAGCTTCTGGAGCCACGCTGGCTTCTTCCGAAACCTCCCGTCAACTGTCAGGAACTGTCCCACACGTCAGTTTTTTTTCCTAAATTCTCTATTCAATCTTTTCTTTTTTATTTTTATGATTTATTTTTATATCGTTGACACATGATGTCCAGGCAACTACTAGTAATATCTGCCACGGAGGGCGGATATCACAGTACTTATCATTCGAGCTTCAATCACTGACAATGGGCTTGTTTAGCAGGAGCTAGGTTTGAGCCAAAAATTTTAGCTAAGCTTTTTGCTTTTCTAGTAGCTACTGCTATTTGATCTCCAAGCCCCGAGAGGAAAGCTTGCGCCAAAGCATGGTTCGTCAATCAACAGGTCAACCGGAGTGCACTGTGCACGTGAGGTACGTCCCGAACCAAAAAGCTCTTGGTAAGGTAATATTCAAATTAGTTCAATAAGCGGGCTGTGTAGAGCCAGACGCAATGTCAGCACATTCCAAGGCAAGTGGCGAGTAGGTGTCCCTTCCCCTGTGGGTCAGATCGTACGAAAGGCTTGACCAGATCGGTCATGTACGGGTTCGACCATTACCCAGCTAATAACTAGCTGGACTGGCTATTGCATAGAAAATGACAGCTTACTTTTTGTGTCGATTTGAAGCGCCACCGTGAGTGTACTGAGAACTAATTAGATTGTAAATGGACGTTGTTCGTTGTTTATTACGTTTACCATAAAAAATGTCTTAAATGGCCATATTGGTAACTTAAAACATAAGACCCATCGTTTATATTAAATTATCGATACCAAGACAATTGGTGTTCATCATTAGTATTAGTTCCAAGTACACTCACCACAACTATCAGCACCAATATGGCGATTTACAATTGGACACAATATATGGGTACCGATAGTCAGTCCAGCGAGTAGTATTACAGGTCAGTGGGGCTCGCTTACTCACTTAACATCAAGTTTAAGGTTCTATTTAGCCAGTTATATAGTCAGTTATATTATTCGTGTAACATTGTGGTGTCAGTCATAAATATACGAAGTGTAAAGAATCTTTCATAAAATAGTCCCACGCAGCTAAGTAGACTCAACCTTCTAAAGTTCACAAAAGTAAAAATATAAATCACTTAATTAATAAATTATGGCCTCTTATATCAGTAATGCTTGAAGATGGCCCATACAGGCGGCTCTCCTTGACGCTGGGAGCATGATTTTGGGGTCAGGTAAACTGCATTTCATACGTCAAGTTCCCTTTTACTTTTTATAGCCTTACTAGTGTTTACAATAACATCGATACCTTTTTATACTCCGAATGAATGCTATCTGGCTTTCAGGTTTTAAGGTTGAGTAAAAAAAAATCAGAAAATTAAAATAGGTGTCTTGAAGTTGATATAATGCAGGGTTGTCAATAACTAAACTGAAGATCAAAGTAAAAGGGTTATATTTAATTATTTCCGTATTTTTTATACCACCCGGGTGGCAAACAAGCACATGATCCACCTAATGGAAAATGGTTACCGTGGCTTATGGACGTGTATAACACCAGGGGCATCATACTCTTACTGCTAACCTTGTAGGAAGCTTCTAATGCTATTCTTGGAGAACCTTGTATTGTAGTGGCTTGGAAAAATCCTGGCAGGGAGTTCATTCCAGTTTTAGTGGGATGAAGTTCCGTTCATAGCTCTGGCTACCCTACTCACCGCTGGGAATACAACACGAGGTTATTATTGCCGCGGTATTCTGTAGGGCGGCGGTACTTCACTAGTTGGACTGCTCATTTGGATGGGAATACCGTCGAGTCCTACCTCCTACATACTCGTATTCACTTAAACTGGATGATGTTATGTCTGTATGTATACAATATGTATGACATAATTTGTGTTTGAGATAACAACACCCTGATTTAAAAAAAAATAACTACATCACCGACCAATACCGGCAGTCTGACCTTTTATCGTTATTACAGTAAACGTCATTCAAAGAATGTTAAAAAAACCTGTACATAATTACAATTATCAGCCTTACCGCATTATTACAACGGTATTATGACATCGGCTGACTGTGACCCTGGTGGCGGCAACTGGTTCAGACTTAACAATTAAGGTTGATACCAACCTACAGGCTTATAAAAGCATGATCGTAACAACTTTAACTGTTGTATCGTATACATAATATTTACTATAGGTCAAGAAATTTAAAACATCTTTTAAATGGGTGCTTATTACTGTCAACGCGCTTTGTATAGCTTATTTATTACAATAAGAATGTCAAGATGGATTATGGAGAAGAAAATGCACAGAATAGAGAATGAATGCGTTAGAGAGGAAGTTTGCGTCTTTTTACCCGACTGCCAAGAAGAATATTTTTTTTAATACCACTGAGGTGGCAAACTAGTACACGGTCCACCTGATGGAAAGTGGTTATCGTGGCCTATGGACGTGTGCAACACCAAAGGAGTCACACTCGTATTGCCAACCCTGTTGTAAACACAGAGTTTCTGTGCCGTGCAGAAGACAAAGTAGGAATAGCCTTTGGTCTTCCCACTGACAGCACAAAAACTCTTTATACTTTGCGGGTATTTTGTTTGAGTGTATATACGAGCTGTTGTGAGGTCTTAGGGGCCCAAGTCGACGTCATCTGCAAGCTGAGTATTTCGACTGAGTGACGGATGAGACTTTGAAACAGGGATTGGTGCCCGAATGATAATGGATTAGAAGAGGTTTATAAAGTTTGATAGACCCTAAACTCCGAGATGAAAGCTTCGAACGCGACTAGGAATAAGAGTGTTTTCCCACCGTTGCCGACCTCTGATAGCCAACACCATGTGCCATTTGCTCAAAAGCACAGACTAGTCAGGGATGCCAGGGATGAAAAAAAAATGAAAATTTATAAAGTTTTTTTCTGATATTCGTGATGTGGCCTGGCGGTAGTAAACGCGGCCGCTACGCAGGAGGCGCGGGTTCGATCCCCGCTCTGTGAAAATATTTGAATGCATGAATATGTATATTTGTAGTGGTCTGGGTCCCATTCTAGATTCTATAACACAAGCTAGTTAAGCTACGCTTACCATGGATCAAGATAGCGTAGTGTAAAATGTTTAAAAAAAAGAAACTCTTTGTGATCCGATATCGGGCCAACATAGTGGTGTTAGCTCTAATAACCGATATCTAGCCGGACAATGTAAAAGACATATACATTTGACTTCCTCCGATATCGGATGTCGGATATCGAATATCGGACAATGTGAAAACGCTTTAACGCTAATGAAGAAGAGAAGAAGTTTGTAAAGTTGGATGTTTGGTTACATCAGGTTACGGTATATGTGAAATAGAGAAGAGAGCGGCTGTCAATGGATTCCCAAAAGAGATGACAGAACTTTTGTTAGAAAAGTTCAAAGTATGATTATAGAGAGTTTTAAGAGCAGAGCTAGGCGTAAAAGAGGATGGGCTGCATGAAAAACAACATTTCAAAGAAAAGAATGACTGATCGAGGCAACGTTAGATATGAAAGTCCATGTTCCTTTCATTTTTGGAAGAGAAATGATACGTTGCACTGACCTCGAATAATTCGGATAGACGTAGACAGATAATGATGATGAAGTAGTTATTAAATTAAAAGAAATTTCGAAGCTAGAACGCACCTATATTTATAAATATCTAGGTTTATTTTCAAGTCAATTAGCTGCTAAATACCGAAATTTAAATTTGATTCGTGACTTTAAAGTTTTGATATTAACATATAATGTTACCTATCCTTTAATAAATTAGGATTATTATTATTGCAGTCCACTGTTGGACATAGGCCTCTTCAATTTGGACCATTGCTACCGATTCTCTGCCTTCCGCATATAGTCTAGCCCAGCTACTATTGAGCGAATATAAATAGTTCTTTTTTATATAGGACACGTCAATTTGACGTAATCTCATTTGATGGTAAGCTGAAGGCAGAGTCTCTGGAAAGAGGGTCACCACACGTACCATGTTAACAATGGTGGCACTCAGCTTGACGGCCTCATCAGATGCTTTTTCACGCCCCGCTTAGAGGACCCGGGACTGTAGGACGAGGGAAATACGTGAGCTGGCAAATAGCTCCAGGTCTTAATGGTGTCACTAAGGAAAGAGTCACTGAACCACTTGGTGGACATGTAAGCCCTGCACCCGTTGTCCTGTGTAGGAAAGGAGATGATGGAACTAATTGGATGGGCTCATCAGAACATTCACCACAGTGAATATGTCGTGGACTGTATGACTTTTATCTCCCTATCAGGATTCACTTGAATAAAACTCCAATTTGCAGACTTGCAGCTTTATTCTTCTTATTTCTATTGTTCTGGATCTTTATTTCCAAATTGTTCAGAAGACTGTACTGGGTGAATTTCAACAAATGCCATTTTTTTTATCATATCGGTGAACTTTTTCATTTATATGCTTTTTGAATATTTTTCAGGTTTTATGTAATCTTTATGATATCATATATCCCCAAATTTAATATTATCAACGTATCATTTAAGATTAAGGAGAAAATTCAGTTTGAATTTTGGTTTCCACCGACATGACAAACCGGCACCGATTATTTTTTCTGTACACCGATATGATAAGTTTATCCAGCGATGTGATAATATATCCAGCGAAATGATAATCTATCCACCTTTGAACGTCATACTCGTAAAGGAAATAGTTAGAAGGTACCTCATTTTTACAAGGGTAACTTAAAACTGAAGACCTGATCTGAAGAAGATCATATCCAACGAGAACTGAGTTCTTGGAAATCCAATCCATACTAATATTATGAATGCGAAAGTAACTCTGTCTGTCTATCTGTATGTTACGCTTTCACGCCTAAACCACTGAACCGATCTTGACGAAATTTGGTACAGAGATATATTAGAGCTTGAGAAAGGACATAGGCGACCTTTTATCGCAAGAAAGGGGGTTTAAGGGGGGAAATAGGAAGGGAATAGGAAGTTAGTCAGTTTTGTAGATACCCTAATGAAATTTGGTACAAAGGTGGAGTAGAGCTTGGGAATGAACATAGGCTACCTTTATCGCGAAAAGAGGGGTAGAAGGGGGGGAGTAGGGCCATGGGATGAAAGTTAGTCAAATTTGAAGATGTCCTGATGATTTTTAATACAGAGATAGATTAAAGCTTGGAAACGAACAAAGGCTACCCTTTGTCATGAAATAGGGGGTTTAAGGGGGGGGGGGGTTGAATAGGGGATGAAAGTTTATCAGTTTTAAACACTTTTGACAGCCTCCGTGGCGTAGCGGTAGTGAACGCGGCCGCTACGCAGGAGGCGCGGGTTCGATCCCCGCTCAGTGCAAATACTTGTATGCATGAATATGTATATTTGCATTGGTCTGGGTGTTTCTATTTATAATATGTATGTATTTATAAAAAACAAAATCGTATTTAAGTATGTTTATCCGCATTCTAGATTCCATAACACAAGCTAGTTAAGCTATGCTTACCATGGGTCTAGATAGCGTTGTGTGAAATGTTGTGGAATATTTAAAAAAAAAAAATATATATATCCTGATGAAATTGGTACAGGTATGAATTAGAGCTTGTGATCGAACATAGGCTACCTTTTGTTGCGAAAAAGGGACATAGAAGGGGGGAGTAGGGCCATGGGATGAAATTTTATATGAAAGTTCGTCATATTTGAAGATATCCTGATGAAATTTGGTACAGAGATAGATTAAAGCATGGAAACGAACATAGGCTATCTTTTGTCGCGAAAAAGGGGGTTTAAGGGGGGTTGAATAGGAGATGAAAGTTAGTCAGTTTTGAAGATATCCTAATGAAATTTGGTACAGGAATGAATTTCAAGCTTAGGAACGAACAAAGGCTACCTTTCGTTACGAAAACGGGGGTTTAAGGGGGGGATAGGGGGTGAAGGTTTGTCGGTTTTGAAGATATCCTGATGAACAGGGATGAATTAGACCTTGAACCCGGATATATGCTACCTTTTATCACGAAAAGGGGGGGAAAGGGGGGAGTGGGGCCATGAATGTCATTATTTGCGAAATTTGGTACAGAGATAGGTTAAAGCTTGGGAACGGACATAGGCTACTTATGATCGCATAAAAGGGGGTAGGAGGGGAGGAATATGGCATTGGGATGAAAATTTGTCATTTCTGACGATATCCTGACGAAATTTGGTAGAGAGGTAGAGATAGATTAAAGCTTGGGGACTAACATAGGTAAACTTTTGTCGCAAAAAGGAGGGTTGGGAGGGGGGGAATAAGGGATGAAAATGTGTTGTGTATGTGTTTAAATGTATGTTCTTGTATGTTCTATTTTTTCTTTGTATACTTAACACAATCACACGGAATCTACCGATATGATAAAACGACTCACCGAGATGATAAAATGATCTACCGATATGATAAAGCAATCCACCGATGTGATAAAACTGTGCATGGATCATGAATCAAAACACCGATATTAGATGTAAGACACCGATTGATTTTTTCTTATCATTTTCGGTGTAAATTATCATATCCGTGGTAATAAAGACCACCGATTACAGCGATATGAGAACAGCGACGTGAGAAATTACACACTTTTTAGAAAATTAGAAAAAATGCATAATATCTAGGATAAATTCAATAACAGTCAATGAAGCTAATTTACATACTACCCCTATTAGAACCAAATAACAATAATAAAACTGCTCATTACTCTAGAAAGATGCAACCACCGATAGTATAAAATAATTGTCCGGGAGCAACTTAAATGGCATACATACGTTATTGGCTGGAATATGCAGCGATTTAACACCCATCCGTCCTGACAGCGCACAAGCACGCACTAACTAGAAAAATAAAATTGGGGTGGGGACACTGTCGGACCCGTCGATGTAAAGTTAGGTGTAAATTACTTTTGTCCAGCGATATGAGAACATTTGGCAGGACAAGTACGTTTGTGCCTCTCAGTAATAATAATCGTTATTTATGTAATAAAATATGCCATATATTACTAAGAAAACTAATATTCTATGAAATATAATAATTTATATATCTAACTTACCTATTTTTATTAGAGTATAAGCTTTTTTGTTTGTAAAAAAAAGTAGAGGGACAGCACCGATGTGAAAAAAATAGAGGTTTATGTATTTATTTCTACCTTTATATATAGTTCTAGCCAAAATATATTTTTGCCACAACCCAATAACTACCTATTGAATACTAAAAAAATAATTCAGAACAATATTCCTTTTTTCAAATACTAATTTCACCGAAGACAAAAAAAAATGTCATTTGGGAAATTCACCCTACTGTATCGTACTGTACCGCTTTACGGGCGTAACATGCTCGCTTAAGTACTACATTTTTCGTTAGCCCGCATAGGCACTTAAGGAGCAACCTAAATGACGCGGTTTGCTACCGTGTCTTACAATATATTCTTAACACTACTTATACACTAATATATAAATTATATATACATTATAGACCGTTCTTCATGCGGCATGGCTCGGCGTACTGGACAGAATATATGTAAGTATGATCGCTAAAAGTATATTCCCATCAGATCCCATATCAAAGAAACATCCTCCGTACTCTTAAACTGTGAAATGAACTCCCTGCAGTGGTTTTTCCAAGCGACTACAATATGGGGACATTAGAAGGGTCTAACAGGGTCGGCAGCGTGAATGTGACGCCCCTGGTGTTGCACACGTCTATAGGCCACGGTTTAAGTGGGCCGTGCGGGCGGGTGAATCGTGTGCTTGCCAGCCACCTACTGACAGGCGGTGCCGCGCCAGGACAGGCCAACCTGCCTGTCGCGGCCTATCGCGGTCTGGCCTGGTGCGTCCGAACCATCGCGAGTCAGTAACTTCAAAGGCGCGGCGCGTCGAGGTGCAAATATGTACGCACGAGGCCTGTGATTACATTCGCGCCACGCGCCGATCGGTCGGAGGACGTGGCCTGTGCTTTCAACAGGCCGTGGGACCCCGGCTTTAGAGGTATAAAAAACTGCCTGCCATTGCCGTAAATAATAATTAGCGACATCTCTTTTTGGCGTTGGTTAAAGATCACATGCCAGTGTATGTCAACAATTGACAGCAAACAGAACCTTGAGACACGCTTCAATACTGCGATGCTATTGTCACTAGTCTACATAAATAGATTACACGTGCAATTTAGAATAAATTATGTCTGTAAAAATGAATCATTCCCAAGTCGATTCATATCGAGAATGATTTCTTACTGCTTGCATTCATTAGCGAATTTTTAATAAGTAATAAAAACCTGATTGATGCTGAAAAGATCGAAACAAGCTTTATAGCAGGCGGTACCCATTAATTTTCATCTTGTTGAGATTTGCAAATGGGTACCGCCTCCTATAAAGCTTGTCTCGATCTTTTCAGCATTAGTCGGATTTTTTTATTAATTTATTTTATTTCATACTTTTTGAGTTATATAATATATTATATTTCTTAATCGTCTTTTAATTTCCTTCATTTTGATAACCCACTCGATAAATTTTGGTTTGTTTTTTTGCCAAAATGTTATTCCCAGTGCCACTCTCACAGTAAATACAAATCTAACAACCTCTGAAGATAAAATCCACCGACCCGTTCAGGCTGCAGGCAGAGCGTGCCAAACAATTATACAAAAACCAATTTCTTACTTTCTTTCTTTCATTCTTTCTTTCTGTCTTTTTTTCCTTCTTTCTTTTTTTCTTTCTTTCTTCTTTCTTACATACATACATACATACTCTAGAAAAACATAACACTCCTTCTGGCACAGACGGGTAAAAAGGACGTGAATTAGAATATTTGAACAGAGCGAGAATTGAATTCTATTATCTGTGGTAGTATTCTACTATAGGCCGACCGTCACTGTACCGCGCATTAGGTACGTACGGCGTGGCGCTGGACGAGGTGAAGAAAGAGATAGAAGGGGCATGAGTCGAGAGTGAGCGTTTTTGTGCTGTCAGTGAGCAGACTATACTAGACTAGACATAGGCCACGGTAAGCACTGTCCATCAGGCTGGCCGTGTGCTTGTCTGTCACTTACCGAATCTGACGGTCGATTCTCCCCCCGTCTCGTCGCGCACATACGTATTGTGCGGTACAACGGTTACGGTCTATAAACCAATTATTGGATAAACCGTAATTATTAATATAAGAACCGCTTTGTGATTTGCAAGTTCATTAATACTAAATTGGGTGTTAATGTCGGTATGAGTTAAAAGGGGGTAATGTTGTGGGCCTCCCCTTCTCTTCCCATGTGGTGTCGTACAAGGTGACTAAGGGACAGGACTGATTAACTAAACTAACTAAATGTATAAAATTCACATTACCTAATGTTACACAGGTTGAAACCAATGTACAACTCAATGGACAAGTGTTGAACCTTGTGGAATCAACAGTGTTCTTAGGTTTAAGTATTGACGCCAAATTGCAGTGGCGATCGCATATTGAAAAAATATCCAGTAGATTAAGTTCGGCTTCTTACGCTGTAAAAAAGATTAGGACATTAACAGACGTGGATACGGCTAGAATAGTTTATTTCAGTTATTTTCATAGTATTTTAAGCTACGGAATTCTCCTTTGGGGTAATTCCGCGGATTTAAACACAATATTCATTTTACAAAAGCGGGCTGTGAGAGCTATTTATAATTTGGGCCCAAGAGTTTCCCTTCGAGAAAAGTTTAAAGAAATAGACATTCTTACCGTAGTGTCACAATACATCTTCGAGAACCTGATGTATGTAAGGAAAAATATCTCTAAATTTTCAAGAGTTTGTGACAGGCATAATATAAACACAAGACATAAAAACAATCTTGTAGCTTGTGATAGTAGACTCCATAAAATTAGTAATTCTTTCCGGGGCAACTGTATACGCTTTTTCAACAAGCTCCCTAATGAAATTAGAGATTTACCTGTAAATAAATTTAAAAATGTAATTAAGACTAAACTGTGCCAAAAAGGCTATTATAAAATCCAAGAATATTTAGATGATAAACAAGCTTGGAAATGAGCTGTTCACTCAACTATGCTTCTCAAGCAAACTATTGTATTTAGACTAAGTAGACTAAGCAAATGTTTGTAAATAGACCAAAAAAAAAATGCCCGCTGAGTTTCTTGCCGGAGTCTTCTCAGGTCGGGGCCGCGTTTCGAACCGGTGGTCCATTTGCTAAACTAGTCTAGATTTTTTTTTAAACTTGACGTTTTGTAAGTACCGTTTTAATGGTCTATACAGAATAAATGATTTTTGACTTTGACTTTGACTTTGACTCAACATCAGACAGATATGTACAGCCCAGACTCAGCCTCAGATGCAGGGCTCGAGTCAACAATAGTGCCCGAAATACGGCAATAGGCTCACCCCCTATTACGTGGGACCGAATGCAGACTGGTGAAATGTGGGTGTTAATTCACCTCTGCCTAACCCTCTGGGGATATAGGCGTGATTATATGTATGTGTTGGTTCCGCGTGGATTAAAATAGCCCCCCCCCCCATCTCTTCCTGTCGGTGTAGTAGAAAGTGACGAAGGGATAAAGCTGTTCTTCATCGAAGTCCACGGTGAAGTACCTGCTTTAGTATAGCGCTAGTTACTTAGTATATTGTTACGTGAGACCAAAAATAATAGTTAGCAAAATGTGAATGTTAATATATCTCTGCCTACTCTTTGGACCCGAGGAGGGCCAGGAATGGCCCTGGGTCAGCCGGGGTGCGAGGGATATGTCGCATGACAACCTCACCTTCGGCCTAGCACTACGACCCAGAGACGGCGTGCGGTTTAGTCGGTTCGAGTCCGACATAATCTACCCCTCCGGCTCCGGAGGGGTGGGTATCCGTGGGGATTTCCAGCACGTAAAAAAAAAAGCCTACTCTTTGGAGGTTTACAGGCTTGAATTTACATATTATGTATGTATGGTAATTCGTTATTATCATCTTGATATTATTCCCATTGAAACTTTCACATTTGAGTCCGGGGTTGCATATTCTTTCTACTTCTTGGTTTATACAGCTTTTATTGGGATGTGTGCCATCTGACTACCCAACCTCTAGGATAAATCCTGTGAACCTAAACTTTTAGTAAGTGTACCGGCTTGCAGGTTACATGTGTAGTAAGCTTGACTCTAAAGGCGCCAATTCACTAACAGGCCGCCTGCAGTTTTTGATCTGTCCGGCGGCTTGCAGTCCGAAGCCCTTGCACTGAAGCGATTTTGGCCTGCCGGCAATTCCCGGTTGTCAGTTTTGCTACCACACATAAGCAGTTGTTAGTCGACAGTTTTCAGCCGTACGATCGCCTGCACATACTAAAAATAGAAGTCTGTTTATACTATGGCCTGCCGGTGTGTTCTCGTTCTTGAGGGCGGGGCCTAGGACAGTCCGGCCTAGGATTGTCCGGCCTAGGACTGTCTGTTTGGCGGGCACACACTATCGGATCGTATTAGTCGTCAGTATAAAATCGTTAACAAAACTGTGAGTGTGTGGATAATTGCGATTAACTGAAAGATTTATATCGTCCGGTCTGGGCGCCTTAAAGGTGATTTTCCACCAGCAGAGGGGCGAGACGAGACGAGGCGAGAAGAGAATTGAAATCGCACTGACACCTTTCCACTAAAAATTGCCATCGCGAGAGGATTGAAAATTTGTTATACAAATTTCAATTCTCTCCTCGCCTCGCCTCGCCTAGCCACTCTGGTGGAAAATCACCTTGAAGGTGATTTATACTCTATATCGGAACCAATACGGTTCATTTTTGCACAAACAAATATTTCAATTCACGCCTCGCATATTCTCGTCAATCCACACTGTTTCCACCAAAGATACGCTGCGAGAGGATTGAAAATTTGCCATACAAATTTCAATTCTCTCCTCGCCTCGCCTCGTCTCGTCACTCTGTTGGAAAATCACCTTTAAGGGTCATGGTGGAATCACTAATATGCATAGGTACTAATTTCTTTCATCATTATGTTGCGTACTTATTCTATGACGTAAGAGTAAAGGTTATTTTATTAGCTTCACCTATGACTAACTATATACCTAAGTACGTATGCTTAATACGGCATAATTATCTATAGTAATTATTCACGCCTGATAGACAACTAAATGTAAATTTTTAGGAATTAAGATCACCAGTGGTAAGGATTTCCTATAGATTAATTCATGCTGGCTTCCTTGTGTCTCATGATGTATGATAAACTAGATTGAGGTAAAATTTATTCCATCGGCTAAACGTTGGATAATTGTCGGTCATAAAGGTACTGAAGATCACCGTTATAAATGCGAATAATTAATTTATGGTGCCCTTTAGTTTAACTGACCCCTTAGTAGACGAAAGCTTACGAAAGTTTCATCCATCAAGCAGTAGGTGAATCGACTTGCTATTTGCAAGTAAGATTGCCTTGGGCCCCAGATATATCGGAGGGGCCCCATATTTATAAGATAAGATAAGATAATAGTTATATATGTACATATAGTATAGTATAGTATAGTATATGTATAGTAATATATTTATCGGAGGGGCCCCATATTTATCGGAGGGGCCTTATATAAATCGGAGGGCCCCATATATATCAGAGGGGCCCCATATATTGTATATATATAAAAATACGTAAACATTAAAATTCAACCAACTAATAAACTACAATCAAAAGTTGAAAATAAGAACATAAATTCCGTTTTAATGAGTAAAAAGTTATAAAAATAAAATATGCATTAAACCGAGTATTTGAAAACAAGCCTGTGAGTGATGACCTGATGACTCACGATGATTCCATGATGTTCATTAAAATACACTTAAATTGAAATCGTGTTAGGTTTTGTTGCATAGGTTTATAATCTGTCTGTTCTACACGTGATGGTAAAGGGGCTTAACCACTCACGTACCAGTTTTGAAAATAATATGTTCAAAAATCTCTCGAAAAATGTGTCAGGAGCCTACGCGAATGGTCGTAATAAAAAATAATTTACGTTTTACTGTTTTAAGATGTCATCTGTAAAACTAGTATACTTCGGGATTCATTTCCTGGACCTAAGTTGTTTTGCAATAATCTATGCTTGGTGCATTCCTTAGCTCGAAACATCCAAATGTGTACTGCGATATTATGTCCCGAGGTACAACGATTAATATGACTAGCTAAAAATATTTTTTGGTCGATTTCGAGAATATTATAAAATTTGTTATTTATAAAGGTTCAAATAATTTAGCTATTTTCGGGATTTTCACCAAACTAAGCACATTGATTTAAAACTCAACTTTTGTCGAGAGCTTTTTTGATAGGAGAGATATAATAATAATAATAATAATTTCATTTATTTCAGAATTTCTTCCATAGATTTGTTAGTAAATAACTTATAACTAATGTTAGTAGGTAGCACAATTAAAATTTAATCAGTTCGGGTGTGCCACCCTGAACCTGGGGCGGTGTCAGACTTTATTGCGTGTAATTGTGTCCACCGCACCAGGAACGGGGAGTCCCACCGATCAGTCAACGCTCTAAGGATGGCGTTGGGACTGCCGCGGGTACGGCGTAAAAGTGAGGCGCTTCTTTTGCGCATGATCGCCGAAAAACTATCCACGTTTGCCTCGGCAAACATGGCAGATGCGCTACAAAAACGCGGCAGTCCCATTAGCACCCGGAACGCGTTGTTATATTGTATACGCAGATCATTGTATGCCTTCTGCGTAAAGCAGACCCACAAGCTGCACGTATAAAAGCACTGGCAGAATGCTTTGAACAGCGTCAGCTTTACGAACCTGTTACAGTGTGCAAACCTGTGGGCCAGCATGCCACATCGGACAGCCAACGACCTGCGCTCCCGCTCCATGTCAGCGTTATCTTTTAAATCCTCCGAGACCCAGTGGCCCAAATACTTAAATTTTGCAACTCTTTTTAGCGGTGTACCACAGAGTATGACTGGTGGAATTCTGTTATATTCTTTTTTACCTGCTTTGAAAAGCATGAACTCGCTCTTGAGTGCATTGTATTTGAGCCCATGGGCCCCAGCATAGGACTCACAAATTTCAATAAGTCTCCTGAGCGCTCCGATCGATGGGCTTAACAGCACCATATCATCGGCATAGCTCAGATTATTCATACAAATACCATTAATATGACACCCGATTCCGGTGCTGCCAAGCTCATCGGTCAGAGCGCTCATGTACAGATTAAAAAGTGTTGGCGAGGTTAACCCCCCCTGCCTAACGCCACATTCCAACTTATACTCTGCTGAGTAGGATTCAGCCCACCTTACACGATTTTGTTGGTTATCGCTCCAATACCTAAACAAATTAATTATTTCCGGTGATACACTTGTGTCTCGTTCCAATTTACCCCATAGAAGGAGATAGGGGGAGAAGATGGGGAAAGTTTGCTGTTGCGTTATTTATTAATGGATCTTGATGATTTTTGGCTGAAACATCAAGGAAGTGATTCCTCACAAATTGTATTGAAAACAAATTATGCCTCGGTTAGATGAACTTCATTACAAAAATAAGATGAGAACCAAAGGGGGGAAGTTGCTGTGGTGTTTTTTTAGGAATGGATCGTCATTATTTTTGTTGAAACATTCAGGGTTGTTTAAAATAAGAAGATATGTATCGTTTTAATGTTAACTTCTTCTCTTCCTTTTTTGTTAAAATGAAATGGTTTGTTTTAAACAATAAGAAAGAGGTATATCAGTCCGAATATCATTACTTACATAGTTTTTAAATACTAACCCTTATTTCCTGGTCACTTTCAATAGATGACTAGTGAATGACTACCTTAATTACGGTCACGTGTAGACGTGACAGCGGATATTCGAGACGAGACCAATGGCGGTACGTGTGCTTTGAGATATGAAGTGTGATTAATCAGCCTTGCTACCGGCAATGATTTTAAGTCAATAATCTCTCAAATTTTACTCAAACGCATAAGATCATGCAAGATAGAACGATACTGGTTGTGTCCGAACAAAAGAAAAAGAAACAAAATAACAAGTGCTAGATTTAAAAAAAAAATCTTTTTATACCACTTAGATGGCAGACGAGCACTCGGCTCACCTGATGGAAAATTGTTCACGGTTAACGTACCGTGGCCTATGGACGAGGGCCACGCCACACCAAGGGAGTCACACTTCTGCGGCCGACCATGTAATAACAGACAGTTGCTTCACCTGTAGAATATACTGCTTCCGGGCTGTTTGGCCGTGGTCGATGTGAAACTTGCGTTTACAGAATCCCCTGCTCATGTGGCTCGGTATACGTGGGCACCACCCAAAGAAGTATCACGACCAACATGAACGTAATTGCCGCCTCTGCCACTTCGACAAGTCAGCGGTTGCAGAACACACCCAAGAGGATGGGAATCATACCATCGAATTTCAGAACACGAAAGTTCTAGCTACCACAGCACATTTTTTCCCACGTATACTTCGAGAAGCCATTGAAATATTCAAGCATCCCAACAACTTCATCCGAAGAAACGAGGGATTTCAGCTCCAAAAAGATTGGTACCCAGCACTGAGAGCCACTCGGTATCACAGTGCAAACAACCAATCAGGATCGAGTACGTCCGCACCACAGCGCTCGACTAATCAGAATCGAGTGGGTCGATTCCCCGCTCCGACCGTGCCTATAAATACAGCCGTGATTCAAGGCTCGGCATTAGTCGCAAGTCAGCCGCCGGCGAGGCAAGGTCTCTGAAGTTGTCGTCGCCTGGCCCTGAGCCACTGAAGATGTCGACCGCAGTGATCGACGAAACGTCTGGAACGCAAGTTTCACATCGACCACGGCCAAACAGCCCGGAAGCAGTATATTCTACATGCAACGCCGGCTATGGCTAATCAGAAAAAAACCGTTGCAAATCGTCCATAGCAAGCAAACCAAGCCCTTTAGCTTAAGGTAATTCGTTGGTAATTCGTTTGGTAGGATAGAATGACAAATGGTCAGGATTTGATTTGATGGATCTAACAGTCGTTAACGCATGTCATAAATGTCAAATCCGATACATTCGTCATTCTATTCTACAAAACGTGGCCAACGAAATGCCACTTGTCTAGAGGGGCTGACATTTTTGATGTCTGCTCAGTCCCTGACCTTCATCAGCATTCTAGTGACCTAGATGTCTTAAATGTGTTCGAGTTTGACTTAAGCATTTTTGACTTAATCACTGAAAATTACATGAAGGGATATAATAACAAAAGTACATTTCATTTCTAACGTTTTGCAGTATACATAAATATGGTGACCCCTATGTCTTCCCGTCGGTTTCACAGAAGGCGACTAAGCGATAAATCTGTTCTTCCACTGACAGTACCACCCATGCCCATGAGAAAGTGCCCGTAAGATGGCAATAGTTGTCGAAATGTGGGTGTTGTGTAATACACCTCTGAGTACTGCTTCAGGGATTTGCAGACGTGTATATACAGATATTTTTGACTCTGACTGTACCTATTAATTTCTGTAAAGTACAGTATTTTTCGATTGAATAAAATTAGCAATAGCATTCATTTTTAGCAGTTTGATTGTTAAAATCAAAAAGGGAGCCATAGTATTTTGAAAGTTTATATGGTCTAAAGTTTAGTTCGTGTTCGAAAAGATTGAACTATATCATAGGTGTTGGTTTTGAATGGCTCTTTACGTACGAAGTTCGCCGGGTCAGGAGCTGACCCGGCGAACTTCGTACCGCCAATATTGTTCCGCCCGCGTGGCCTCAGATCCCGTTCCCGCTGCACCCTCTACTAGGTATATTAAACATATATTATACATATAAACCTTCCTCTTGAATCACTCTATCTATTTAAAAAACCGCATCAAAATCCGTTACGCAGTTTTAAAGATTTAAGCATACAAAAGGGATTTTTTTTTTACGTGCGGGAAATCCCCACGGATACCCACCCCTCCGGAGCCGGAGGGGTAGGTTATGTCGGACTCGAACCGACTAAACCGCACGCCGTCTGTGGGTCGATGTGCTAGGCCGGAGGTGAGGTTGTCTTTTGACATATCCCTCGCACCCCGGCTGACCCAGGGCCATTCCTCTCGGTCTGGCCCTCCTCGGGAGGGGGGACCACGCGGTCCCCGACTCGCCGCCGTGGCCTGCTTCTGCTAGGGTGACAAGCGGCTCCACCCGTCACCCCCAGGCCTGCGCTCATGGGGGGCGGAGGTCGGCCCTCCGACGCCCGAGCCGCCTACGAACGCGGCCAGCGATGTCCGCGAGTCTTTCTCGCTCGCTGCGCCGTGCCCGCTCTGCTGTCTCCTTCACGAGCATGACCTGCTCGCAGAAGGAGGCGCTGGCCGCCCACGCATCCGCGCAGCGGACCATCGCCGCGAGCAGAGTGGAGAGCGTGAGCACTCTCACCCCCAGGGCCGACACAAGCTCCCGCCTCGGCGCTTCAAACGCCGGACACTCGGTGAGCGTGTGCAGCCCCGAGTCCACGCTCGCATCGCTGTGATGGCACTCGGGCGTTGGCTCTATGCCCATCAGATGCAGGTACCGACCGAAGTTACCGTGTCCGGTAATGACCTGCGTCTGACGGTACGAGAGGCTACCGTGTGGCCTCTCTAGGCACTCCCCCATGATGGGTCTTACCGCCGCAATCACGGCGTGCCCTGCGCGTGGTTGCTCAAGTCGTAGCTCCCACTCGGTCACCATGGCCATGTGGAGCCGGGACTTCTCGGCCCGAATTTCTTCGGGCTCGGGTTCGAGTCCCCGCTCCCGCGCCTCCTTTCGGAACCGATAGAGTGCCGAAAGGGTCCTCGCTTCCAGGATCCACGGTGGCGATCCGGCCAGGAGACTCGCCGCTTCAAAGGATATCGTGCGGTACCCCCTGATGGTCCTGGAGGCCGTCGTCCTCTGCGCCGCGTGGAGCAGAGGCAGGAATCTGGCCCCCAGGGTGTCCGCCCATACGGGGCACCCATATAGGGCCATGGACCGCACGACACCCGCGTAGAGTCTCCTGCAGGAGTCCTCTGGGCCCCTCAAGTTGGGCAACAGCCTGCCCAAGGCATTCGCCGTTGCCACCAACTTGGGGCGCAGACTTCGGAAATGTTCTCCGAAGTCCCATCGACCGTCAAGCACCAGCCCCAGGTATTTCAACCGGGGCTTGATGTCGATGGAAGTGCCTCCCACTGTAAGGCTGGCTCCCGGGTCTGGCCTGCGCCGAGGGCCATGAAAGAACATGGCCTCGGACTTGTGCAGAGCCACCTCGAGACCCAGCCGCCGGATCCGTTCCACGACTTGAGCAACCGCGGTCGTAGCCCTCAGGGTCGCCTCGCGGTGTGTAGCCCCGCCCATCGTCACCAGCGTGTCGTCCGCGTAACACGTGACGGTGGCACCGTACGCGAAGTCACCGCGAAGCACCCAGTCGTAACCGATATTCCACAGCAGCGGCCCCAGGACCGATCCCTGTGGAACACCGCACGACGTCTCGCGCCTACCGACTCCGGTCGAACTCGGGTAGACGACGGCTCTCCCCGTTAGGTATGCCCCGACTATGCGGCGGAGGTAGAGAGGCACATCGTGATACACGAGCGCCTCTCTGATGCAACTCCAGTGCAAGGTGTTAAACGCGTTGGAGATGTCTAAGGACACCGCCAACATCACCTCGCCCCGAGCGACCGCATCCTCCGCCAGAGTCCTCACACGCATGATGGCATCCACAGTGGAACGCCACCGGCGGAACCCGAACTGGGTATTCGCCAGGTCCGGCCCCACTCTAGAGAGATGCTCGACGAGGCGCTTGGCAATGACTCTCTCGAAGAGCTTGCCCACCTCGTCGAGCAGCACTATGGGCCGGTACCCGGACGGCTCGTCCGCCGGGCGCCCCATCTTGCGGATGAGGACCAGTTTCCCCGTCCTCCACATCTTCGGAAACTGGCCCCGCTCCAAACATGCGCTGAGGAACCCTCTCAGTCGGGGTTCGAGACCGCCTTCCCCTAGAGCTAGGACCCACGCGCGGCCTGGAATGCCGTCGGGTCCCGGGGCGGTGTCCTTTTTGGCTCCAAGCCTTCGCACCGCCAGCTCTAGTTCTACCCGAGTGACCTCGGGCACATCGTCGTCAATCACCGCACCGGGCGCCATAGGCGACCGAGGCGGCGGAGCCATCTGCGGCGGAACATGTTCCGCTCGCGCCGGGAACAGGGTTTCGACCACTCCCCCGAGCAGAGCCGGCTCGAGCACCTGGGTCAGCGGAGGGGCCCGGGGACGCAGCTTTTGTCTTACCATAAGGTATGGCCGCCCCCATGGGTCCCGCTCCAGCGTCTCCAGGAGCTCCCGGTAACAAGCGGCCTTGGACCGCTTGATCTCCGCTCGGAGGGCATTCCTGGCCTCCCTGTATCCCTCGTGAAGCTCCGCCAGTCGGGGCTCCGAGTCTGCGGGACGGCTACGCCTCCTACGGAATCGAGCCCACCGGCGGTGCGTGATCACGCAGGCTTGACGCAGCCTCGCGATCTCCGCATTCCACCAGTAGACCCGACGCCTCGGATTATAGGCTGGAGCCCTAGGCATACCCGCATCGCAGACACGTGTCATGGCCTCCCGGAACCACGCCGCTTCATCGTCGACATCGACAGGCCTGTCCGGCGCAATGGCCCAGGCCTGTACGATGGCGGCCTCCAGGAGGTCCAAGAAATCCCCGAGCAGGAGAACCGGGCGAGGTGTACAGGCATTGACGACGTCGGTCAGCCGCTCCAGCGACCGCCGATAATGCCCGATTAGTCGGTGTAATCTTGGCGCGAAATAAACGGCCACGACCGCAATCTCCCCTACACGCGGCGCTACGATGCCATGCTCCCTTGCGATTACTACAAGGGGAGGGGCACCCGCAGCGGCGTTATGCACCAGTGCCGCCAAGCCATCCAGGTCGACCACCCAGGCGGGCCCGAGTGGTCGGTGAGTGTATGGCTCGGCGACAGCGGCGACGTGTACGGACCACTGTGCCATGCTCTGGAGCAGAAGTGCCTGAGCATCGACACCGTGACCCAAGTTCGCCTGCAGGATGCGGAGCTGGGGATCCATTATGGAACCATCTCCGCATCCCGCCCCGAACTATTGGCGGAACGCCTGCCTCGCGGCTTCGGCTCCCCGCGGGTGCAGGCCTTGCTGCCAAACCTGTGGTCGGCCGGCTTGCCCTCCGCCGCACACCTAAAACAGTTCGGCGGAGCTTCGCAACCACCGGCCCTATGACCGGGTTGGCCACAGCGGAAGCAACGGGCTCCGACCGTCACCTCCGCCGTGCACTGCACTCCCACGTGGCCGACCGACAGGCACCCGCCTGTAGGAGGCGTACCCGCACCCCTACAACTCCGCCCACCGCGAGGGTCCGCATGTCGGCAGCCTTTTGGGCTGCTGCGATGGGTCAGCCGACAACTACTGCCCCCTGTCCGCGATGGCCGTAGCGGATTGCTCCGACCTTGACCGCTTCAGGGGGGCAGCCCCCGGCCTCCGCCACGGTGACCCGGATTTCGTCGACCGTGATGGAGTCGTCCAGGTCCGAAATGCGCAACGTCTTTCCCCTGCCCTTCCCCTTTCCCTTGCCCTTGGCACCCCCAGCCGGCGCGGCGATAGTAGCCGGAGCGGGAGCAGCAGCAGGAGCAGGCGCAGTGGGACCACTGCGCGTGGGGCCCCTCTTTACCGCTCCGGCGTACCCCCCGGTCGACGACGCCAGGGGCGGATGGTGGATCCAGACAACACCGCATCCGCTCCTCATGAGCCGCCTGCCGCGCCTCCTGTGCCGCCTGAGCCGCCTCCATCCGCTTTTTCATGGCGGCTCTGCGGGCTGGGTAAGCCCCGGCCTTCGGCAGCACAGCGGCGAAATGGCCAACTCCTCCGGCCGCTCAGGCGACTCGTCCCGCAGGGGCGACCTAGATCGCGCCGCGCGCCGGTGACGTCTGCGCAGCCTGATGAGCTCGACCCGGCGTCCGCCCAGCTGGGACCGCTCCTCGCGGGCCTCAGCCAGTTCCGCCCTCAACAGGTCGAACTCATCGACTAGGCGCCTCACCGCCCGACAGAGCCGGTCCTCCTCCATCCCCAGGAGCTCTGCACGGGCCACAAGCAACCCCTTGCTTCCCCCCCAGAGCCTCCCTTGCTTCCCGGGACGTTCTGTCACCGGGTAAGGGCGCCGCCGAGGTGGAGGAACTCGGCGGCGCTGGGGCACCCTTCGGGCCGCTTGCCGCCCCGCGCTTTTCGGCGGCTGACCGCTAGCAGCTTGGGCGGGGGGGGGGGGCGCAGCATCTCTTCGCCACTATGGCTGCCGCTGCTGGATGACGAGTCGGTGAGCGTGAGCTCAAGGTCCGACTCCGTCTTCGGTGGGCGAGGAACTTTTTTTTATGGCGCATCTCTTACGCCACATTGCTTTCCGGGTCTGCAGTCCCACCGGGCTGCTGACCCTGCTATCAGTGGCGGTGTCGAAGTTCTCCGACACCGCCTGGGACGCGACTTCCGCGTCAAGGTGCTGCGCAGCCTCTGCGCAGACTATTTCGCTCGGTTTGGTTTTTTGGTTTGTTTTTCAATTCAGTGTCTCCATGTTGTTCCCACGATTAGAACCGTACTGATTACACTTCCTGGGTGACGGCCATTCCAGGAAGCGGGGTACATACTGTGGAGGTCCCCCGGTATCCACAGGTTTTAAGCGACTTCGCTGTCGGGTTTTCAGATTTTTCCTTGTCGTGGGCCGGCCAATTAAGGCAAGCCCGCGGCCTCCAGGATATCGGCGTTCCCGAGTGTGGCTAGCACTCAGGTCGTTGTCGATATCTCGGAGGTTACGCGATGCGGGGGAGTAGCCAACTCTCCCAACGCCGACGGCGGCACGAATGCCCATCGGCCCCTGCGCGAGCAGTAGGCCGACCCGTCCCCGGATCCAACGGATCCCATCGCCTCTCCCGTGTGTCCTCTGCTGAAGCAGAGGGGTACCGGGCGACGGCTAGCCCTAACAAGGGCTGTTGAGGTGGGAGGAACCCTACGGATCCCTCCCCGCGGGCCTTGCAGGCCCGCCACACGGACACCACGACCCCCTCGTGCAATGGGGTCAGCTAGCCCTAAAAAGGGCTGGTGGAATGATAGGGTAGGCCGACCCGTCCCCGGATCCAACGGATCCCATCGCCTCTCCCGTGTGTCCTCTGCTGAAGCAGAGGGGTACCGGGCGACGGCTAGCCCTAAAAAGGGCTGTTGAGGTGGGAGGAACCCTACGGACCTCTTCCCGCGGGCCTTTCAGGCCCGCCATCCCCCGACCTCCTCGTGAGGTCAGCCGTCGGGTTATTTGTCAACAACCAACAGAACTCCCAAGGTAGGAGTCGGTTAGCCGTTGTCCAGGGTGCACCAGCCCCCCCGCTTCCGCTCCCCAGGACCGTGGTCCAAAGGGGGAAGAAACGGAGAAGCCGACGTGGAGGTTACCCAACCAGCACCCCAGCATACAAAGGGATATAGGGACAGAGAAAGCGACTCTGTTTCATATTATGTAGTGATTAGCTACAATTGAAACTTCTTTATGTAAGAATTTTTTATGCTCGTATGTGTGTTTTCTATGCCAACGATGTGAAGGCACCGGGCTATGTAGCCTGAACACCACGTGAATCATTTAATGGCTTAAGAAAATGTAATAACATCTAATAATGTAGGTGCTATAAGTGCTTATTGCCTCAGTAAACGCAATGTTGACAGTCCACAATTGCCTGCCCTCTGAACTGTGAATGTTCAACGTGTTAGAACACGTGGTGTTAGGTTTTGTTCTTTGGCAAAACAATCTAATGCGTAATGAAACTTTTTACGCAGGTATAGTAACTGGTATATTTCTGATCGCAATTCGTGAGAAAAACGAGGTTCATGCACGCTTGGATTGGTTTGATATTTTCTATGATTAGTGAATTCGGGGTCCTCCCTCGCCGGAGCACCCCCTACTATCCTCAAAAGATACCCAAAAACCTTTACCTTTAACTATATACCTGGACATCACATTGACGATCTGAAAGTGGAACAGGTAGGTTCGATGGAGTCGCTGGACGCCTCACAGCCTCAGTAGGGGAGGAATAGGGGAATTGGGTGAAATGGCCCAAGCCCAAGGGCAGACTACCCATCCGGTGAACGGTGTCCCCAGCAGCTGGAAGTAAGTAAGTAATACCTAGATTATCATCTAAGCGTTTTTTATTACTACGTGGCAGTAAAATACACGTCCCGACAATGTGAAGCAGCTACAGCAGCCTACCCAAGTAGCACAAAAGTGCATTATAATTTATCACACTAGGTCACATTGGACATATGAGCATTTAAAATGAGTTATAAGGGTTTACTCCAACTGCAACAGCTGAATATCAGAAATTCAGGCCCAATTTAAAACATTCTGCTGAACAATGACTTTATTATATATCATGAAGACGCCACTATAGTGTTCTTAATGTTAGTATTGTGCACCGAAGTTGTATTATTAAGCCGTTAGCAGTTGTGGACATCGTAAGCATTATGAGAGCATTTTAATAGATGCACATTATGGTTATTGTCATATTAACGGTCACGCGTGGATCGCTAAATTGCTTGCATATTAAGGAAGAACATTTGAACTATTATAATGCAAGCAGTTTTTCAGTGAACTTTGTTAACCATCTTTTAATGCATCACGCTGTATTTCATTGAACTTCGACAGTATTCTTCAGCTGTTATGACTGCTCTTATAACGGCATTTATGTGGTTCACGAGAACATTATTATAGAGCTTTTCTGCTGATGTATAACAGCAAACTACTTTAATTCGTTTCACATGCACCTCTCTATTCATGACTAGGCTGTATAATCAGACTGGCTGCGCACTTAATCTAGTGTTGATGATAAAATGATTCTTAATCAGAGTGTTTTAATGCCATAGCTGGTATTTTTGAGATTTTGTGAACACTCATATATATTCAGTGTTAAGCGCCATCTATCCCGCTAGTACGGAACTACGAGAGGCGTCTACAGATAGTTGATCGTCAGGACACGCAAATACATCGCAAGCGCAGGAGTGTCGGCGAATTACGCAAGAGGGCGCGCAACCACGCAATAAAAGGAGCACATCAGCTTGAAAAAGCCCCCTTTCACATTTCTCCAGAGCTACGACTGGCCTGCTTACCTCGTATCATTTTTACTGTATTCAATTTATATTAATTATTTAATAAATTCCTACTTGTTAAAGTTGAAATAACAAATTTCATTGAAGTTCACCTTTAAATCATATTTTATTCTTTAACAAAATTACAACGGGCAAGCATTTGGACCTTCAGCGCCGGATTATTTAAACTTTTTAAACTTTTTCAAGAAACCATAAGTAGCGGGTAGCAGACCAGTCGTAGCAAATCCTCTTTTCCTTCCTTTATTCCCGCCCTACTCGCCCACATTTCTTCTATTTGTACTAAAACCGTTTGTTTCTTCTAGAAAGCTACGCGGCGGTGCGCATAATTCACCAAGTGGCTGCAGGACAAACGTGAGTACCTCTGCTTTCTTATTAAGTGCCAAAATGAGTGAAAGTTTTAAAGAATTAGTGAAAAAACGCGGTTCAGTCAAGGGTTCCCTGACCTTACTAGTCAAATACGTAGATTCCTTAGACGGGGCTTTATTGTCCGCAAGACAATTTGCTGAGTTAAAGTTACGAAAACAACAGGCGTTATGCAGTCTGTTATCTAATTTTAATAGCTTTCAAGATAAGATTGAAATAGCTCCGGAATCGGATATAGCAGAGCAATTAAGAGAACGCGAATCCTTTGAAAATAGTTATTATAGTGTTATGGCCTCTATCGACTGTCTATTACAAGGCGAAAATTCGAATAATCATAAATGCAAGGGTAGTAAATCACTAGTTAAGTTACCCACTATTTCGCTGACATCATTCGATGGTTCATATGACAATTGGTTGGAGTTCCGAGATACTTATTTGTCCATGATTCATAATTCGGAAGAGCTCGATAATATTCAAAAATATCACTACTTAAGATCGGCTCTCACGGGCAATGCCATGCAGGTCATCAAATCTCTCGAATTTTCAGCCGATAACTATATAATAGCTTGGGATCTGCTTGAAGCTAGATACAATAATAAAAAATTACTAATTCATAATTATATTAAGTCCATATTTTCTATACAACCTTTGTCTAGGGAATCGCCCGCTTGCATAAGAAAACTTATAGATACCGTCCTTAAAAATTTATGCGCTTTAAAGAGCTTAGGCGAGCCAGTGGATACTTGGGATACCTTATTAATTTATTTAATTGTATCTAAGTTCGATGCTTCTATGCAAAAAGACTGGGAGCAATTTAAATCAAATTCTCTAAAAAATAAGGAGGTAGCTTTGAAACTAGACGAGCTTATTTCATTTTTAAGAAATAAAGCGGATATGTTGGAAATGATTAAAGCAAATCATTCCTCAAGCTTCAATAGCAAAAATTTGTCCCAAGATAGTCACAAAAAACAAACGTTTAAAGTTCAAGGTCTTGTGTCTACGCAAACTAATCAGAATACCGCTAAAAATTCTAAACGAATTCGTGTATGTTCTATGTGTGCAGGTAATCACCCTGTTTACTCGTGCACTCAGTTCATTAATTTACCTTGCGACGAAAAGTTGGCCCTTATTAAAAGCAAGAGTTTATGTAGGAATTGTTTACGTGAGGGACACACTATCGATAGTTGTTTCTGTGGGCCATGTCGGGTATGTAATAAAAAACACAATAGCTTGATTCACGAGGCGTTTAGGAATGGAGAAACCTCGGTATTTACGAGTTCCTCTAACGCGCAGTCCACCCCCTCGAGTAATGAATCTTCTACTGTTCTACATTCCAACACTAATAATCAAATTAGTAATAAATCAGATAAATCATCAAACACTCTCGTACCCGTGTTATTGTCTACTGCGCTGGTAGAAATAATCGGTGCCGATACTCAAGTTCATATTGCCCGTGTACTACTGGACAGTGGAAGCCAACACTGCATCATGTCCAGTTCTTTACGCAATAAATTAAACGCCAAGGTTATACAGTCCACTTTTCAAATCACAGGAATAGGACAATCAATCACACAGTCAAATCATTCCTGTGAAATTACTATTCATTCCTTAAATAGCGAATATAATACGCGCATTAATTGCTTGGTTATGCAAAACATAACTTCATGCATACCCTCTTCATATATACATACGCATAATCTTAACATTCCTAATGATATTAAGCTTGCCGATCCTACGTTCAATTCTCCGTCGCAGGTAGATATTTTAATCGGTGCGAACTATTTTTGGGATTTGTTAAATGAGGGTAGGATTCACCTAGCTAGTGGACCTTATCTACAGAATACAAAGCTAGGGTGGATAATCTCAGGTCCTGTAAACACGAATTTGCGCATCAATCAAGTTCAGTGTCATGTGGGTACCTCTCAAAATCTCGAATTGAACGCGCAGTTCAAAAGATTCTGGGAAATCGAAGAGATTTCGCAACCTAAATCGCATTATACAAACGATGATCGTGTATGTGAACAACTTTTTATAGATACTACTAGAAGAGAACATGCAGGTCGATTTTCAGTTCGTATTCCATTCAAAGAATCGCCACAAACACTTGGTGATAGTTATGAAGTCGCAAAAACACGTTTTTTATCACTAGAGCGTAAACTCGCACGTCAACCTACTTATAAATATATGTATAACGAGTTTATGCAAGAATACTTAGGCCTGGGACACATGACGCGCATTGACGGATTTAATTCACCCTATTATTTTTTGCCTCACCATGGTGTGTTTCGTGAACAGAGCACTACCACGAAGTTAAGAGTTGTATTCAATGCAAGTCAAAAAACATCGAATGGTAAATCGCTTAACGACATTCAAATGACCGGTCCGCCCTTGCAAAATGACTTAATTGGAATACTTTTACGTTTCCGGCAATATAAATACGTAGCTTGTGCGGACATAGAGAAAATGTTTAGGCAAATACTAATTCACGACGATCAACGGAATTTACAACTAATTTTGTGGCGTAAAAATCCGTCGGAACCTCTCGGTGTGTACCGTCTGAACACCGTTACATACGGAACGGCGTCCGCGCCTTATCTAAGTATTCGTTGTGTGCGTCAGCTTGGACTAGACTGTAATAATCCCGAAATATCGAAAATCATCTTAGAGGATTTCTATGTAGACGATTTGATCACTGGTCATGACAATAAATCTCACTTAAAAACTATATGTAAACAAGTAAAAACTGTTTGCGATTCTGGTTGTTTACCATTGCGAAAATGGGTCTTTAATACGCCAGATTTAGATTCAAATACATTTCAAAGTGGTGAATCCAGGCAGATGATGTTCGATGAAAACAGTACTAGTAAAACGTTAGGCTTAGGTTGGTACTACTGTAGTGATGAATTTCATTTTACCTCAAACGTAAATAGTAACGCATGCAAAATTACTAAACGCTTAATTCTATCAGCTGTGTCACAAATATACGACCCATTAGGTTTGATTAGTCCTATTGTTATGGTAGTCAAGATTTTGCTACAGCAGTTATGGCTTTGTAAATTAAACTGGGACGATTTGGTACCGGAAAATGTATCAAAGCGTTGGTTACAGTTCTATAATTCATTGTCTAGATTAAAAGATATCCGTATTCCCCGTTGGGTCATTGGTAATGATTCCGTACGTTTCGAGTTGCACATCTTTACAGACGCGAGTCAGCTGTCTTATGGGGCCTGTGCCTACATACGTACTTTCAATAGTTACGGTGACATCACAGTTAGACTTTTATGTTCGAAAGGACGAGTCGCGCCCATTAAAGTAATCACTATTCCGCGACTCGAGCTATGTGCAGCATTGATCGGTGCGAGATTATATGGAAAGATCGTAAATTCATTGCGTTTAGAGTTTGACAATGTAGTATTTTGGTCCGATTCGACTATCGTGTTAAGTTGGTTGAAAATGTCACCTTATTTACTTAAAACGTTTGTGCAAAACCGTGTAGTAGAAATTAATGATCTAACAAACAATGCGCGTTGGTATCACGTGAACGGCAAATGCAACCCGGCTGATTTATTATCACGTGGTATGACGCTAGAAGATATCAGTGATAGCAAACTGTGGTGGAACGGACCTGCATTTTTATCAGAGAATGTAGTAGAGTGGACACAAGATAATCTAGACATTCTTCAAACTAGTACATTGCCGGAATTGAGGCCGAATCGAACTGTAAGTGTGTTTTGTACCAGTAGTGACTATAGGATGATAGACATCAATAGATTCTCATCATACATTAGACTTCAACGTGCTTGTGCTTATATATTTCGCTTTATTTACAACGCACGAGCTAAAATTAGATCACTGGAACGTAACTCGGGCCCTTTGTCAGCAGCCGAGTTACATAACTCTTTATTGTATCTAACAAAATTATCACAAATTCAAGCATTTCCTGATGAGTACAATGCTTTATTGAATAAGCAGACCTTCAAAGGTTCACGTAACTTGTCCTCTTTAAATTTATTTTAGATAAAAATAATATTATTAGAGTGGGCGGAAGAATTGGTAATTCAGAATTTGCATATGACAAGAAATATCCCAAACTATTGTGTAGCCAAAGCTATTTTACAATTCTTCTATTTCGGCATACTCATGCTATGATGCTCCACGCTGGCCCTCAGCTCCTGTTAGCGCAGATTAGGGAGATGTGGTGGCCTCTTGGTGGCCGAAATTTAGCTAAGAAAATAGTTCACCAATGTGTAGTTTGTTGTCGTATGAAGGCTAAGACAGTGCAGCCTATAATGGGTGATTTACCTAGTGAGCGTTTGCAAGCAAACTATCCCTTTTTTCATTGTGGCGTAGATTACGCTGGACCAGTTTATATTCTAAATAAAAAGGGTCGAGGTTCTAGGTTAGAAAAGGGTTACATCTGTTTATTTGTTTGTTTTTCAACGAGAGCTGTCCATTTGGAGCTTGTTACTTCCTTGTCCACTGAAAGTTATATTCTAGCTTTGAAACGATTTATATCGCGTAGAGGAAAACCTATCAAAATATTCTCGGATCATGGTAGAAACTTCGTAGGAACGGCTAAGGAATTTACAAGCGTTTTGACGGGAGGTTCTCAGGGAATTATTGATTACGCATCAAATAATCATATTGAATTTAAATTTATTCCCCCTTACGCACCTCATTTTGGCGGCTTATGGGAAGCAGGGGTAAAGTCCTGCAAGCACCACCTTACGCGCGTTGTAGGGAATGCTAACTTAACCTACGAGGAGTTCAGCACGGTTTTGGTACAAATAGAAGCCGTCCTGAACTCCCGTCCGATGTATCCCATGTCCCCAGATCCTGACGACTTCACGCCGCTCACGCCGGGCCATTTCCTCATTGGCCGGCCCTTGACAGCTCCTGCAGGCGAAGACACCTCCATGAAGCCCCCGCTCTCACTCTCACGATACCAGAGAGTCGAGCAACTGAGGCAACACTTCTGGAAGCGCTGGGCCTCCGAGTACGTGTCAGAGCTACAGAGACGCCTCAAGTGGAAGACGTCTAGCGGGATCCTGATTCCCAACACGCTGGTGCTGATAAAGGACGACCACCTGCCCCCTCTCAAATGGCGCTTGGGCAGGATTATCCAACTTATCCCAGGCAAGGATGGTGTGGCCAGAGTCGCTACTATCCGCACGGCGACCGGCGACATCCAGAGGGCATTTTCCAAGATGTGTCCCCTGCCAATTCCACCAGCCAGCGAAGATGAAGAAACTAACATTGAGAGCTAATAGCTCTCAAAGGGGCCGAATATGTTAAGCGCCATCTATCCCGCTAGTACGGAACTACGAGAGGCGTCTACAGATAGTTGATCGTCAGGACACGCAAATACATCGCAAGCGCAGGAGTGTCGGCGAATTACGCAAGAGGGCGCGCAACCACGCAATAAAAGGAGCACATCAGCTTGAAAAAGCCCCCTTTCACATTTCTCCAGAGCTACGACTGGCCTGCTTACCTCGTATCATTTTTACTGTATTCAATTTATATTAATTATTTAATAAATTCCTACTTGTTAAAGTTGAAATAACAAATTTCATTGAAGTTCACCTTTAAATCATATTTTATTCTTTAACAAAATTACAACGGGCAAACATTCAGTTAGACGTTCACTTCCCGGTGGACGCCATTACGTGAACAAATAAGGGCTCCTAAAAGCTTATAAAAGGTAAATGCATAATGAGCATGAATTCAGTTCACTCGTGAGCATTCGAAGTAAATGTGAATCATTATTACTACATAGCATTGCCATTGGCTTACTTCCATGGCACATAAACCACCCTTTCTTACTCGTTACTGAATTATTATGGACAAGTGAACGTACATACAGCATATTGCATTTTATTGTAGTATATACGTTTCACATTGATTTTCCACCATTTTTCATTTTTATAACCTATAAAAATATACTTTAATTGTTAACTTATTTTAGATTTTAGAAACTGTACAGCTGAATAATTAAGCTTTAATTTTAAGTTCTTTACGCACAAAGAATTCAGTTCTAACTCTATTTCCAGATAAACAAATTTAAATTAATTTGTGTACCAGTAGACCCATATCTGGTTTTAGTTTTTCTGTTAAAACATTCATATTTTCGGGGCGCGTGAAAATTTTCCACTAATATTGATAGTATTTCACCATACACTTGCATTCCCAATAAGATCTCACGTAAGAATTATGAAAAATGAGAGTTTAAGTTATATAGTAACTCTCCACCATTCTCGCCGCAATACTTTGTTTGGCACCATTTAAATTTACGTATGTAATATTGGAGACGAATGAATTAATTAAAGACACAATTTTATCCAAAATTGTGCTCTCAACAGTATAGAAGCGTAAAAATTGTTCCAATTAATTGCATTAACTGCCTAAGAGGTAACACACGCCCTCGATTTCAGCAGATGTTCAGCTCTTGGGGTAATTGTGCCCCAATTAATGCTTATATAACGTCGTTAAGATGCAATCAAACAGGCAGATAAGAACTAATTGCAGTCAAATTTGTGCCCAAATCTGAGTTATAGCACCGTAGGATACGCATCCTCTGCTATTATGCAGCTAACTACAACTGCTATCGTTACCTAGGTGAACCGTAAATCTGTAACTGTACAGCACTTGTGTGCTACTTGGGTATGGACTTATGCAAAATCAGGGGCGTCACAATCGCATTGCTGACCCTGCTGAAACGTTTTTTAATCGAGAAGCTTGTTGTTCCCGTTTGAATCCAAGGTTTTCATCTCTGAATCCCTGGTCCGCCTACTTTTTCTTTATTCTTTATTGTACACACACACATCCCGGCTAAGCCAGAGCCATCTCTCTCGATTTGGACCTCCTTGGGTGTGGGGACTACAAGTCCCCAACTCATCTCCGATATGGGGAGGCATCTACTACGGTGAGCGGCGCGGCGGCTTTACCCTTCAACCCCAGGCCTGCGTTCATGTGGGACGGAGGTCTTTCATCGATCTCCGACGCTCGAGTTGCCTCAGTTGACGGGTAGCACGGGCCGCGAGTCACTTTCGTTTCCGATTCTGATCCTGCCCCACCGCCTCCTTCACGAGCATTACTTGCTCGCAGAAGGAGGCGCCGGCCGCCCACGCATCAGCGCAGCGGACCATTGCCGCAAGCAAGGTGGCGAGTGTGAGAGCTCTCACTCCCATTCCCAGGGCCATCACTAGCTCCCGCCTCAGCACCTCCCACACCGGACACTCAGTGAGCGTGTGCAGCCCCGAATCCTCGCTCGCGTTGCACTGATGGCACTCGGGCGTTGGCAGTATCTTCTTCTGTCACAGATACCGCCCGAAGCTTCCTTGCTCGGTGATCATATGTGTCAGCCGGTATGAGAGGTTACCGTGTGGCTTCTCTAGCCATTCCTCCATGATGGGTCTCACCGCCGATACGGCGCGCCCTCCGTGTGGTTGCTCAAGTCGTTTGTCCGGCTCTGTCACCATGTCCCATGTCTTAGTGGAGCATGGACTTCTCGGCCCGAATTTCTTCAGGTACTCACCACCAGAGCCCTCAACCGTCAATCAGCAGGTAAGGTTGTTTGAGGCCCCAAAGACCTCTTAAAACTCCAATACGTACCCTCAACAATACAACGAAATATACCTACTAATGTTATTTTGCTGATCATTGGAATTTGGAAAATCCATCATAAATTACTAAATACAATACAAAAAATTCACGTCTATTACATTTAAATCTGTAAACGTCTGTCTTATTTCTTTGTTCGAGAGTTATATACAAAAACTACTAAACCGATTTTAATGTAATTTTTTGTGTTGAAGATCTTACAGCATGATATAGAAACTACTAGGTAACATAACATATTTCACTACAATGTCGGAGATCTAATGTTACAAGTCATTGATCAATCTTACAAAGTTACATGCGCTTTATGACCTGTATGACGCGACGGGCTACATCAGAGGCAGCGAATTCGACTCCCGTTCAGTGCAGATAGGTATTTCTGGTCTACAAATCTCGAACCAGATGAAAATTAATAGATACCGCCTGCTATAAAGCTTGTTTCGATCTTTTCATCATCAGTCGGGTTTTTTATTTTTAATAATTTATTTTTGTTAGTTACTTCTTACGATATCCTTTGGATGAGATGGGGTGGTGATACTTGTAGGTTTACATCTACGGTGAAATAATTCACCGTGGCTACGGTGAATTATTTCACCGTAGCCACTCGGATCATATCATGATATATCTATTACAATTAATAATAGCTCAGACATCATTGCACAATGAAACAGTCACGGGCTAGCCTTGCCTGATACAAGTACATTAGCACAAGTTCTAAATTACTGAGCGCTAAACAAAATATCCGTTAATTGTATGGTTGTATTTCGTAATCATTGTACAATAATTGCAGTAATCATTCTAGTATATTTGTTTGTGTTTTAGGAGTTTTTTTTTATCTGAGATGATGCCTACGGTTATAGATTCTCCGAATCATAATTAAAGGACACGATAATATCTGAGTAGCCTTGCCTGACAGTGAATCGAAGGTAATGTCTGAAGAAAGAGGGTCACCATTTATTTTTCTTTTTCTTCTGACTTCTTGCTATGCATTTAGCCACTATGAAGTAATATAATCATCAAAAGTTGGTAAATTGGGAAGTTGGTGAAGTGGGGAGTTGGCGAATTGGGAAGTTGGTGAAGTGGGAAATAGAATTACTGGGTTGGCTATATGGGAAGTTGTCTATTTGGGACAGTTGTCCAGATGAACCTAAAGGAATTTATCCTTTTTTAACCGCGCACAAAATATAATTGCAATTCCCATTCAAAATGTCACTTTTTCATGATAATGATGATGAGTGATAATTGCTGCCTCAGTAAAGTTGTGGACCTTTACTAGAGTTAGTACTTGGTAGATTTGAAACCAACTCGAAAAGTCACAATTCACTGTAGTATGCCTTCTACTTACTTTCCTACACTTGTCTGCTTTGTCCAAGACGTTATGTCTAAAAAACCACCATTTGTATACACATAAAAACTCGAATTATGGAAAATAATACAATACCTACCGCGATGCGTCACTTTCAAGATGGCAGGGTCACTATTACGGGCACCGAAAATGCTACAATGATCGCCCATAGCTTGACGCACTGTTCAGATGCTTTTTCTTGCCCCGCTTAAAAGACCAGACACTGTAGGAAAAAGGAAACACGAGTGTTGGCAAAGAGTTCCAAGACCTAGTGTTGCGACAAAGGAAAGACGAGTCCGCTTGTTTCTTAATGGAATGTTCTGCACCGTATGCGGGTGACATCTAAGCCCTGCATATATTGTCCTATATGAGCCCAAATAGTCCAATGTATTGGTAAAAGGGAGAAGAGAATCAACAGTAAAAATAATTATAGCAAACAGTAAGTTGTATAAAAAAACTAACAAGCTTGATTTCATGGTCCGGGCGAAGTCTAGTAAGACTGCGGGTTCAAACTCCGCCTAGACCAGTTCAACATTTTCCTATCTTAATAGATTTGAATATTTACCATGCAAAACGCTTAAAAATTTCTTTAAAATTCATCAAAGCATTTAGAAACCGTTTAATTCAATTTAAACTGCGTTAGTAATTAACGAGTTCTATTGAACAAAACTAAGTTGAATGGATTTGTCCACTACATAAAATAGTTTACCATAAGTGTGACCAAGCTTAAAAAAACAGAAGTAAACAGTAACACTTTGACGTCAGAAACTGAAATGATGCGCAAAAAAGTTTATTGTTTTGTTGTTTTCTGTGAAAATAGATGTGTAATGCATCTATTTATTCATTTCTGACAATAAACAGCAAAATGTTAGCAATTGACGTCTGTCTTTATTTTATTAGTACAATAAACTTATAGTCAAAGACAATAAATAAGGACTTATCCACATCTGACGCTACTGCTGTCTAAACAGCCTGCAATGGCGTGGTATATGGCTTCAATAAGGCCTTTGGGACCAAACTAACCCCATCTACTAGCCGGGACAACTGTAGGCTTTCCTTTCAAGGTTGGGAGTTAGGAGGCCCCATTGCAGTCGCTAAGCCAAAATATAAGTTGGACTTATTATAAGGGCATTTTTCTGCAGAATCTTCTTCTTTTGGCATCGGCTTATGCCGTTACGCGGGGTCGGATTTCCCAATCACTTTACGTCATTTCGTTCTCTCATGTGCGTCGTCCTCCTCATCCTACTGGTCAGAGTTCTTCCTCTTCCCCTCTTCTTTGTAGCCATGGAAAGGCACTTTCTCGCGAAATGGTTATCTGGTCTACGGAGTGTATGACGGTACCATCTCAGTCTCTCCTTGGATCTTGTCAGCTATCTTTGTGGAAATTTGGTTTTCTCTGCAGAATATACACATATATATCAAGTTTGACTAGTAATGCTAACATTCTTATTTTGTGTCTAAAGAGCGCTGTATCCTAGTCGTAGAATATTAAGAATACTCTTATTAACACTTTTTGATATATTGATCCTAATATATCTTCACTATAATTAACTGGGCTTTTACCCCCTGCCCAAGAGTGTAATCCAATTGACCCTTCTGAGTGCAAACTTGCCGTCCCCCTGAGTGAGGTACAGTGGGATGCAGAATTCCATCCAATAAGTGCATTTCATAATTTTTTTCTGTTCTATTTGATTCTGTTAATTTAGACTTAGGTGCTCAAAAGATTACCTGCAGTATTAAAAGGCTTAATTTCTACAAGTGTGACTATACCATTAAAATAATATCACCACACCACATCAGTCAGTATTCGGCGAATCACCGATTAAGTGCTAATTGGATTCAGTGAGAATGGCAAAGTGTCATAAATAGACCTATGACGAGTGTCTCATAATATGGTATGACAGTTATATGAACGGCAATGTTCAAATTAGTGACAAACAAAGGAAAAATATTGTGAATTTCCCTACCTGTCCACAATTATTTGCCTGGTATATTATGCTCTGACAGTTATACGAGCAATGTTCAAATTAGTGACAAACAAATAAAAATTTTGTGAATTTTATTTTTTATTTATTAATTCTTTATGTACACTTATATGGCATTTATGCAAACAAGTGAAATATTATGTACAAAGGCGAGCTTAAGTCAGATTGAGTTCTCTTCCAGAAAACCTGGGAGTGCACAGAGGAATCGCGATCCAATAAGAGAGGCAAAGTCTTGTATACATTTGTCAATATAATATAGTATGAGTAGGTATACAGAAGAAATATTTTCCTGGATAATCAATGTGAACCCATCCACAGGTGTTATCATTATCACAGCATAAGTTTCACATGTATCCAAACCTTGCATTCCGAACAATTTTACTTGATTTGGCTTATATTGACACTGGCTTTTGCCTGCGGCTCCGCCCGCGTGGATGTCAGTGAAATTTGTATATGATGTATTCATAGAAAATTAGTGACAAGTTTATTGAGACAGCTACGCAATCCGACTTGGATAGGTAAGTCTAGAAGGCTTATGCGGAAGCGGAGAAGAGCGTGCGGAACCATGCAGAAATAAATGGCTAGAGAAACAATTGAACGTCATCGATCCAAGTAATTTGCCTAGCCGTATAATCGACTGGCTGAACATCATTCAGGCAGTTAATTGAACGACTGATTAGGTTAGTTGGCGGCGACATATATTTTTACTGGAAAATAACAAGGCCCGTAAGTTGATAAATTTTCTAGAAATTTTTTAAATTTACCTAACCTAACCTAACCTAACTGAATCTTTATAAATGTCCTAGATAATTATTGCGGTTCTTGTTATTTTCTGGTGACAAATACATAGATACATATTATAGTCACGCCAGTAAATCTTCGGAGGTAGAGGTAAAATGACAGAATGGAATTATGGGAGGCAAAAAAGCGTATTAAATCACTTTGCAATGATTCTTAGAACATCATTAAAGTTCTTGTTTTGAATGTTATTCTGGGATTGACCCGATTGAACTCGCTTCTTTGTTACACATCATATGCGCGGGTGCATTGTAATAGTTTCGTTATTCGTTATACATATCAGCGCATGAATGATCAAGATGAGGAAAACTATGCTAGTAGGCATGATATGGCATCATCATCATCATCATGCCCGATTGAATTGAATGTTACACAGGTTGAAACCAATGTACAACTCAATGGACAAGTGTTGAACCTTGTGGAATCAACAGTGTTCTTAGGTTTAAGTATTGACGCCAAATTGCAGTGGCGATCGCATATTGAAAAAATATCCAGTAGATTAAGTTCGGCTTTTTACGCTGTAAAAAAGATTAGGACATTAACAGACGGACAGGATACGGCTAGAATAGTTTATTTCAGTTATTTTCATAGTATTTTAAGCTACGGAATTCTCCTTTGGGGTAATTCCGCGGATTTAAACACAATATTCATTTTACAAAAGCGGGCTGTGAGAGCTATTTATAATTTGGGCCCAAGGGAAACCCTTCGAGAAAAGTTTAAAGAAATAGACATTCTAACCGTAGTGTCACAATACATCTTCGAGAACCTGATGTATGTAAGGAAAAATATCTCTAAATTTTCAAGAGTTTGTGACAGGCATAATATAAACACAAGACATAAAAACAATCTTGTAGCTTGTGATAGTAGACTCCATAAAATTAGTAATTCTTTCCGGGGCAACTGTATACGCTTTTTCAACAAGCTCCCTAATGAAATTAGAGATTTACCTGTAAATAAATTTGAAAATGTAATTAAGACTAAACTGTGCCAAAAAGGCTATTATAAAATCCAAGAATATTTAGATGATAAACCAGCTTGGAAATGAGTTGTTCGCTCAACTATGCTACTCAAGCAAACTATTGTATTTAGACTAAGTAGACTAAGCAAATGTTTGTAAATAGACCAAAAAAAAAATGTCCGCTGAGTTTCTTGCCGGAGTCTTCTCAGGTCGGGGCCGCGTTTCGAACCGGTGGTCCATTTGCTAAACTAGTTTAGTTTTTTTTTTAAACTTGACGTTTTGTAAGTACCGTTTTAATGGTCTATACAGAATAAATGATTTTTGACTTTTGACTTTTGACTTTTGACTTCTGACTTCTGACTTCTGACTTCTGACTTCTGACTTCTGACTTCTGACTTCTGACTTCTGACTTCTGACTTCTGACTTCTGACTTCTGACTTCTGACTTCTGACTTCTGACTTCTGACTTCTGACTTCTGACTTCTGACTTCTGACTTCTGACTTCTGACTTCTGACTTCTGACTTCTGACTTCTGACTTCTGACTTCTGACTTCTGACTTCTGACTTTTGACTTTTGACTTTTGAATCTAAAATGTGTACACTAGCCCGGGGTAAGCTTTATGATTGATTTGTTGATTTTTACGAGAGCAATACTCGTCTGATATTCCAACTATGAAAGGAAAAGCTGCATTAACTGATGCTGTATTACGACTACAAGTGTCTCCGTCACCACAACATCCACACCTGCTTACTGAGGACTGGACATCTCTGGGGCACCCAGGAGGAAAATCATGTTCCAAGCCGGTAGACTAATCTCTGGACTGACCTGACAGATTAGACCATAGCCTTTACGAGAGCGCCTGGCTATGCTGTCCGTCTACAGACTAGTCTGCTCTCTGCGCAATAGCTCTAGGCACTGACATGACAGGGCCAGGGAATAAATAATTATTGTAATACCTTCTTTTAATTATTTCCCTGGTTTCTGTGATCCTCCAATGTTACAGTGGCAGTACATTACAGTTCAGTGCAGATATGTTACATTTAGATGAGATGTCGAACGTAAGAAAAACAAACAGTGATGGCGAGAAATACGGTTTAATAAATACGTGGACGGTATTAAATTTAGAAGATTTTATCGAGAATAAAAAACAACACGCGACAGACATGTCAGTACAGTGTTTTTAAAATACGAACACTATACAAAGAATGATGTCCAAAGAGGTATCTCATCACATTTTGTTCTTCGTGGTACAGGTATTCCTGGAAATAAACAAAAAACGTATGTAAAAATATCCCTCTCCTTTCGTACACAGGACAACACGAGCAGGGCTTATATGTCACCCGTTTACGGTGCAGAATAATTTTTCAAGAACCAAGCGGTTTGGTGATTCCTTTCTTTGTCGCACAATTAAGACCTTCTTCCTGCAGTCCCAGGTCCTTTAAGCGGGGTGTGAAAAAGCATCTGATGAAGTCGTCAAGCTAAGTTGCCGTGAGCCGGTGGTGTATGTAATGGTGACCGTCTTTCCTGAGACTTTGCCTTCAGCTTGCCATCAAGCGAGGTGAACTTAAGTTGATATGTCCTATATATAAAAAAAAATGTTTATACAATACTCGTACATATGGGTTCGCAGTAGTACCTGTGAAGGAGTGCATTTTCCCTTGATTCAATTTTATTTCTTCCTATCGTAATCTCTATTATTGAGCGAGCGAGAGTCTCCCTTTTGACAAGGTGGCAGATTTTGCTTTGTATTTGTAAGTTCCGTACTTCACAAACTTGGCACACATCTTCATCCATTTAAAATACAACTTTTGTCGTGAGCTTTTTTGATAGGTCGGAGCGAAAATGACACAACTATGTTTATCGTTTGTTTTCATTAAACCTGTAAAAAAACTTGACATAATATATGTCAATCAGCTACCGGAGATCGCAATGGGTGGTAAATCTATGTTTGGGATGTGTGTGGGAGTATACAAATATTCTATATTTGCACAGTATGCACACACGTATGATCTTATTTTCCTCAAAATTTAATATCTGCACAATTAGCACCTCACCATTTACCTATCATTCTTCAAGGTGCAGTCCTAAGCCGATAGCGCCCACACACTAAAGCGATATTGGCCTGCCGGCAATTCCCTGTTGTCAGGTTTGCGACCACACACTAGCAGTTGTGAGTCGACAGTTTCCCGCCGTACGATCGCCTGCCGGTGAGTGCTCGTTCGCCCTGCCGGCCTAGGACTGCCCGGCATCGTTCGGCGCCCACACCGTATCGGATCGTATCAAGAGCCCAATATACAATGTGTTGATTATTGCGATTAACTGGCAAATTGATATCGTCCGGTCGTTGTCCGGTCCCAACTCAGTGGTCGACTTTATAGTCTATGACTGTAATGCGGCTGCCATCTAATTGATAAGATCGAAGTTCTGCAGTTAGAGCAGTCGGACTTTTGTGGGCTCCAACTACCCGGGTGCCATTGGTGTTCGTATGATAACTGGGGCCAACGGCGAAGGCTAACGTGCTGCCCGAGGCACGACTAGACCAATGCAAAGTCCACCCTGCCACTTCCCCCACCCCACCCTCTCCCCCAAGCTACGCCTATGGCCACGCGGGCGGAGAAAATATGGCGGTACGAAGTTCGCCGGGTCAGCTAGTTACTATTAAAACAAGACAACACATGAAAAACAAGTAATTAGTGGGATTATTTTAAAGAACTTGTCAGACCAATTACTTGACCAAGGCAGCCAATACGTCCAGATTCTAATTATTGTAGATACAGGTAAGATTGTGTTAAGTGGCTTGATTTTTTTTAATAAGAGATATTATGTACGAACACACAAGTCAATTAAAGATTGTAATCTTATAAAATGTTGGGTTTTTGAGATTGTAATTGGTCATTATATTTTTTTACCTATGGGGTTTACTGACCGGTGTCCGCTATATTACCTTTTTATAAATCAGCTATTAGATACCTACTTGAAATTAGTTTGATTTTGTTTTTTTTTTTTATAGGACACGTCAATGTTACTTTACCTCGCCTGATGGTAAGCTGAAGGCAAAGTCTCAGGAAAGAGAGCCACCATTATATACACGTGCCATGTTAACAATGGTGGCACTCAGATTGATGGCCTCATCAGATGCTTTTTCACGCCCCACTTAAAAGACCCGGGACTGTAGGAAGAGAGAAACACGTGAGCTGGCAAGGAATTCCAGGTTTAAATGGTGCGACAAAGGAAAGAGTCTTGAAGAAATGTTCTGCACCGTATGCGGGTGACATTTAAGTTCTGCACGTGTCGTCCTGTATAGGAAAGTAGAAGGTGGGACTAATTGGAATAGCTCATCAGAACATTGACCATAGTAGAAACGGTAAAATACTGCCAAGGAAGCAACATCTCTACGCATCTGCAGAGGCTCGAGGTCACTTGTGACCTCAGGATTTCCGATAATGCGGACCGCACGTCGCTGTAACCTGTCGAGAGCATCTAATAAATACTTTGCGGATCCATCTCAGAGATGCGAGCAGTAATCCACGCATGACCGAATTTGTGTCTTGTGTAAAAGACACCGTTGCTCCGGCGTGAAAAACCGTCTCACTCTGCTCAGGACTCCGAGTTTTTATCATACTCTAGATGTAGTTGTTGTTATTCAGTTCGCAGAAAACATCCATACCGAGGATATTCAGGTTGTCCTGCAGTGGCAGTGGCGTGCTCTGAAGAGTGGGAAGGGGAAGGAAAGAAGATACCTTTGCTGTAAACGCACATGCCTGCGTCTTCTTGGCATTGAACTCGACCAAGTTCTCAGAGCCCCATTTGAAAATGTGGTTCAGGATCCTGACAAGCTCAGTGACAAGAAGCTGCCTTTTTTCCGCGATATGCGTCTGCTTATCCGCAGGACGTCCATGATAACTCCCGTGCAAGGTGCTATCATCCGCATAGCAATGAATGCCGCCGGTCGACAACATGTCATTGATATGCAGAAGAAAGAGAGTTGGCGATAGGGAGGACCCCTGCGGTACGCCGGCATTTACCTGCAAGAACTCCGAGGCTCGTCCATCACAAAGGACGCGAATACGGCGCTGCTGCAAGAAGCCGGCAACCTAGTCGCACAGTCTAGGAGGCAGACCGGTAGCTGGGAAAGAAGCGATATGTGCCAAACTCGATTGAAAGCTTTGGCGATGTCAAGACTTATTGCCAATGACTCACCGTGCTTGTCCATAGCCTCACCCCAAATATGGGTAACATACGCCAGAAGATCACCTGTCGCATTTTACCGATTTCGACATAACCGACTCCTAATACAAGCGATTAGGCTTAGCGTTAGAGAGAATATAAGTAATTTCTGTTACTATTACGAAAATAAACCGACTTAACTAGTCCGATATAACCATGGGGCTAACCCCGGCATAACCCCATTCCACACCCTGGTAAGGCAGTACCTACCTACCCGTGGGGATTTCTTCAAGAGAGCATGTTAAGCCTGAAATAATATATAATACAATATATTATGAACTATCAAATAACTTGCTAAGTTTATTTCTGGAGGCGGTGAAAATAATAATTTATTGAAATATCAGTATGTACTATTGTAATATGATATTATTCTTGTCCTTATATTAAATGAAAGGATTAATGGTCGTTTTAAACAAGCGAGTTATTGAGAAACGCCCTTTGAAAAATGGTTTCTTGAACCGAAGAAGGTAATTAGCTTGTACAAATTTAATCGGGCTCTATGGCGCGCAATGAGAGTGGTCTATAAACAATGCGGATTTCAGAAGTCTTATGACTGATTTAATTATGGTAGGCTTATTCACTTTGCACACGATGTTGTTGTATGTTATCTTTAACTAATACGTTTCAAATCCAATCAAGTATATTCAGTATGGAGTAACCCTCGGACCTGGATCGATGGTTAGGCTAGCATACTTTATCAAGATTCAAGAAAGTATCTTCTTTCGTTTCCTTCGTCATAGTGTCCGCCTTTCCCTGACACTCTGCACGCATGTGATATAAATATTTACTACCCAAGTAAAAAATGTTCCAAAGGAATTCGTGTGAAGAGCAGATAGAGCCTAAAGTATGAAAACATACAATCAGCCTATTCAATATTTTGCTATGAATATTTCTGTAGGCGTTTCTCAAAATTGGTTAGTAAGCAGTAAATTTTACAACTTTATAGAGATTGTTTATTTCATGCACTTTTATGCCAATTAACCTACTACCCACCAGCCCCTCAGAATAAGCCAGTTGCATCCATCATGCCACTAATTAAAATAATTTGAAATAACATACCTATCAAAAATTAAATAGAAAATTAAGTCTTTTTCCGACAAGTCTATCAGTATCTATAATTTACAGCACTGACCAGCATTTTAATGTCAAAGGCAGAGCTGGCAGAGGCACGTTAGGTAAATACATAACAATAAAAATTACGTGTCTATTGTTTTTGCTAAATTTACTTAGGTAGGTAACAAATTGTGATAACTTGTAATTTTACCGATTGTCATCTGACCCCAAACCTCAAGAAGGAAACCTGCACCAGAGCCTCAGTGTACCAGCTTGGGGATATGTAAAACCAAAATACATTTAAATTAAGTAGTTAGCTAATGAAAAAAAATATAATTATATAAAACAGTACCACCGGAACTGAGTGTAAATACCCGTATTCTAAGGTGAGGCTGCGATTGGGATTTTTTAAGTGCGGAAGTCACCACGGGTACTCCTCCCCTCCTGCCAGAGCCTACAACCGAACTCCGTCTCAGATCATCAGTTACCGATTGTGAGGTAGCCTCTGGCAAACCCCTCACTCTTCGGGGCCTGCGATGGCCCTGGGTCAGGTATGGGAACATCCTACCCCGGATAGGGGACGCGCTATTCACACCAACGTCGCGGCCTGCTTCTGCTAGGGTCAGGCGGCTCCACTTGTTAATGCGACGGGGACTAAGGCAGATTTGATTATGATAAAACAATAACAAAAAATGCGATATGAAAACAACCAGGAACTTTACCTTTTGAAGTAAAATCTCGCTTTTAAATTAAGTATATGATTTTTTTAGGTCAAAAAATAGAGTAGGTCCCTACCCAAACACCTAGTTCATGTTGAACTAGAATAGTTAAATAAGTTTTCGATGTAGGCAATGAAATGTGTGACATTATTCAATATATTTAGACGTTCAGACAACAAACTCAATGACTTAGTTTGGTGAACCTTACCTAAATAATTCGACCTAAAGATTCGGTGCGAGGAATTCGATCTAAGGGTGAAACCAACCAAAACAGCGTTAGTAATGTTGACGAACAAAAGGGTACTAGGAGATTACCGTCTACCCAAACTCTACGATACTGAACTCCAACTGTCAAAAGAGGTCAAATACTTCGGCGTCATTCTATACAGTAAATTAAAATGGAGTAGCCATCTAGTCAGCAAATTAGAAAAGGCCAGAATCACCTTCTGGCAGTGCAGTGCCTACACCAAAAATAGCTATGGCTTTACGAAACAGTGATCCGCCCCATGATAGCATATGGCGCTATCGTCTGGTGGCCAAGCACCGAAAACAGCACGGTATTCGTTAAACTACAACGGACCCAAAGATTCATTGGATCTGTTTAGCCGCCAGGAAGCAACAGCTGCGGCTATACGCCTAAAGGCACTAAACCTATGGAGCGACAGGAATACACGACATACATCACTGCTCACAGATCTCACAGTTGAGCTGCCTATCATAGGAGCAATAAATGATCGTGTACCAAAACAGCACGTATTCGATAAGAAATACAAAATCCAGCTTCATGAAGACCACCGTTGCGAGGCACTATGCTCAGCAGAAATGCGTATCTTCACAGATGGATAAAAAATGGAGAAAGGCACGGGAGCCGGCGTCTTCTCAGAAGACCTCAACATCACCATCTCGAAACCGCTGGGGACCCACAACACAGTATTCCAAGCAGAATGTATGGGGATAACCCTGGCAGCTTCATCAGTAATGGCCAGGAGAGTGGAAGGCCACTCTATACATATATTGTCGGATAGCATGGTCGTGCTGCAAGCCTTAAACAGCCACACCATAAATTCGGGACTGATACCGGAGTGCCATCTTAAATTAAACCCAATAGGCAACACCAACAACGTAATCCTGCAATAGATCAAGGGCCACAGCCGCTAGCGCGGCAATGACGTAGCGGACGAGCTTGCTAGGAGATGATCTGACATGGTCATAATGGGTCCTGAACCCATAATACCGATCCCCTTTGCATACCTACGAACCGTCGAAAACAAACGAACGATAGATCAACACTACAGATACTGGACAAACCTGGAAGGATGCAGGCAGGCCAGGGAAGCACGCCCTGTGCTTGAACATAGACTGACCCGGCGTGTTCGACAACTGTCAAAACAACAACTACGCATGGCTACAGCTGCCATCACGGGGCACGGCTCCTTCAATGAACATCTTTTTGTTTTAGGAATCACCGACAGCCCTCTCTGCAGAGCCTGCATGAGAGAGAAAGAAACTCCTACACTGTCCTGCAACCGCCACATACAGGGCTATGTACTTCAATAATACAGGTACGCTCCGGGAGATCACCAGCAGTGTGAAGAGCCTGCTGGCGTTCTTCAATGAGTTGGGGTGGATCGAGTGAAATGCCCACCCTCACGCAAAAACCGCGCCATGACGTGGAGTTGCGAATATCAGCCCGTGATACCATACCATACCTAAAGAAATCTATATGTAAATTTTCTCGTAGTAGAAACGTGTTTAAAAGTTAGTCTCGATCCAATGTTCTCTCAAAAATCTACTTGTCAAAACCGATATTATCTTAGCTTAATTTTCATTTAGAAATTACTTCGAGATCGAATTGTCCCCCTGTACTGATCATCATCTTGATTTTCATGGTGACGTATTATTCTGAATACATCTGAGACCAAGATGCTCTCTGAACTCTGGGTCCGTCTTCCGGGTCTTCCTCCTCCATTTCGCACGATCTTGGGCGTCCATAGTAGTGAGACCATTTGCACACAATTGTCGCCCTGCACAACGCCAGAACTTCTTGTGTCTACCCCTTCTACCTGGACCAGGCAGGGGCGCCTCTGTAGTAATATTTTAACTAATGTCCTGTGTCAAATTTCATTAAAGTGGCGTTTTTTAAAACTTGTGATTTGATATGAAAACTTACAAAAATTTAATATATTCAAATTTCTAAATTTATTTGAAAACCAATCAAACTATGAATTCTGAAAGTTATTGAAATCTCAGGCAAACTCAGAGTAAGATTTGTTTTCACAGGTCTTTCTAATCGAATTGATATCACGCTTTTTGGAAACGTGGCCTTACTGAATAGGTCCTCTTTTTCTTTTGGGGCCGAAATTTCGGATGTCCATGTCCACCGAAACGGAGGCGAAACCGCTGACATAAGCTAGTACACCTTACTTAATCAAACAAATAATATTCTCACATTGTTATGTAAATAGAATGAGTGCGTGCATTGTTCAGTGGTATAAATAAAACATTTGATAAGGTGCTAGAGTTCATTCAAACAGGTCACCAGTTCGATTACCGGTCTTGTTTATTTAGGGAAACAATGTAACGAGGGCACACACTGATACGGAAATGATAAAATATTTATTTTAAAATAGATTTAAGTGTGTTTTGAGATCTGTGATATTATTGGCTGTGAGTGAAATCTGTGTGTGGTGACGAAGAACTCCACTCCATCATCATCATCCGAAGGGTGTCGTAAGATGCGGCTTACGGTAAAATATGCAGAAGGTTTCTTTTTACGTGCGGGAAACGCGACTCTCCCCCGGTATGGGTGGCGCCGCCGTGGCCTGCTTCTGCTAGGGTGACGAGCGGCTCCACCCGTCACCCTCAGGCCCGCGCTCATGGGGGGCGGAAGTCGGTCTGCACCCTCCGACGCCCGAGCCGCCTTCGAACGCGGGCAGCGATGTCCGCGAGTCTCTCTCACTCGTTGCGCCGCGCCCGCTCTGCTGTCTCCTTCACGAGCATGACCTGCTCGCAGAAGGAGGCGCTGGCCGCCAACGCATCCGCGCAGCGGACCATCGCCGCTAGCAGGGTGGAGAGCGTGAGCACTCTCACCCCCAGGGCCGTCACAAGCTCTCGCCTCGGCGTTTCGAACGCCGGACACTCGGTGAGCGTGTGCAGTCCCAAGTCCACGCTCGCGTCGCAGTGATGGCACTCGGGCGTTGGCTCTATGCCCATCAGATGCAGGTACCGCCCGAAGTTACCGTGTCCGGTACTGACCTGCGTCTGACGGTACGAAAGGCCACCGTGTGGCCTCTCTAGCCACTCCCCCATGATGGGTCTTACCGCCGCAATCACGGCGTGTCCTAATATGCAGAAGGTATCACTGCGAGGGAAAACTCGAAATAAAACCCTGTACCAACCCTTCTGGCCAGCGTGGGAACAGTAGGCCAAAGCCTGCCAACTTCGGAAGGAGTATATGTCCAGCAGTGGACTGCAATAGGCTAATTTATTGATTGATATGATAAACAGAGATAGGAGTAGACACTGATTTTTGGGGTCGACAAACTCGGTTGGATCTCAAACTTGTATTCACGTGGACCTGTAATTCATGACCCGCAATTCCATTAGTAGTTTCATTTATTATCATCATTCTAGCGTTTGTCCTAGATCGAGGCGGTCAGCTAGACGTCTAAATAACTGCGACATGGCTGAACTTCTTTATTTTCGGTAGTAAGACCAGTTGTGGGCCTTTTTAAGGCTCCAACCACCACCAATGACTACCACATTAGGTTTGGCAGTCGTTCGTATGACAGTCGGGACCGACGACGGCCTAATATGCTTTCCGAGGTAAGGTAACATCCAGGCCAATGCAAATATACATATTCATGCATACAAATGTTTGCACTGAATGGGAATCGAAGCCGCGCCTCCAACGTAAGGCAACTATTCATAAAATTCGTCAACCCGAACAAAAAGCGTGAAAACCCCAGACTTTGGAGCTTTCACCCCAGACAGTTGAACCGTTTTTTTATCTCGCATAAAAAAATACCCAAGTGAAGTGGGGTTAAGCTGCATGCCATTTTGGGTGACAGATACTGGGTGTGAGATCGCCATAGACATGTCCCTCGTAACCCCGGCTGACCCAGCATCATCTCCGGTGTCTAGTTTGAGATGGCTTCCTCGGATATGGGACGGTGTACACATCTTGCTCCCAGAAAGGGAGGTGTGAATCGCCACTCCGCCCTGACTTGCTTCTGCTAGCGTGACGAGCGGCTTCATCTGTCGCTCCTAGGAGGACGGAGGTCGTAGAGTGACTACGAATCAGGACTACAATGAGGAGTACGTACAGAAATACAAAGTGCGCCACTAAGAGACCTTGTAGCCAGAGAAAGATGAGACCATTTGTATATACGAGAAGCTAGTATCGTCTGTTCTGGAACCGGCCCATGCTGTTGCTCGACGCGGTGTGCAAGCTCTTTGAAAGAGTTATAGCAAAGCGCCTCGTCAAGCACCTCTCCAGAATGGGACCAAATCTGTCCCAAGTGGGGGGCTGTCATATATGCGCGTAAGAGCTCTGGCAGAGGATGCGGTCACCCAGGGCAGCTTGCCCTGGAGTTGCAATAGGGAGGCGTTTGTGTACCACAAAGTGCTTCTCTACCTTCGCCAGATAGCTACCGTGAATCCTGGAGATGAAGGTCCTTTTGGTGTTATATCAGTCCCGGAAGGAGGCACGGCTCCAGATTTTTCCAGGCTCGGATTTATGTGCCTGCATGTGAACCCGAGCCTGGAAAAATCCGGGCCCTGAAATCCCAGCTCCACAGGAACGTGGTAGCGGGGTGAGCTCGGCGACCGCGCGCTGGAGTATTATAACTATTTATTAATCTGTGGCGCTGGGCACGCTGTAGTAGTGGCGGTAAGACCCATGGTGGGGGACTGGCTAGAGAGGCCACATGGTAAACTACGAGAGGTTACCGTGTACCCACTGACACAGGTCATCACCAGGCACAGGTGCTTCGAGCCTGGGATTACCTGCGTCGGGTCCGGTAGGAGCCAACGTTCGAACGCTATCACTGTGATTTCATTGGAATCATCATCGTTTGTGAAATTAAGGAGATTGAGGCTGAATTTTTTAAATATTTTTATTAACCCATTACAGCATAACGTCCGATAAATCGGACGCTAAGTTTTTTTTTTATAATATGGAGAAATTATTAAATATATTGGTAACTTTTGTTTCTGAACGAAAGATGAACATTTCTTTTACATTAGCAACCCCATTTATTAGACTTGAGTGCCATAAATAACCTGTCATTTGTCATACTTCAAAATGGCGGTGGCGGTTCGCGGTAATGCAGGTTTGAGTAAAAGGTAAGTTTAATTTTGATTGTTTTTTACTTGTTATGGTTAAAATAATCAAATAGTAAGTTGTAACGGTTAAAATAATATATATCTATGTGAAAATATGTTTCGTTTTATAATAAAGTCGTTACTTTTTTTCTTAGGCATGTGTTTTTGATGGTGTACGATATATCGGACGCTATGCACGGCGGGCCTTTACAGTTGCGCTTTGCTTGCTTTTTCAGTTTGAAGGTGCATGAAATTTTGGCAGCTTTAGAGTGTGCTGATGATAATGAGGATGCGCAACATCTTATTTATGTTGAACCACCAATAGAAGAGAGTGGTCAGGTAACAGATGAGGATAGTGACAAGTCAGACGAGGAACATGATGGTAATCTAAATCATTTGGGACGCACGTTATTACAAAGTAGATGTGAACTACGAAGTTTACAACTAAATAGGAATCCTGTATTGCCAACATCTTCAGGTACGCAAATCTACAGATAGTCGCAATTTTATAACCGAAGAGGTAAAAGGGTAGGCATATTATACACTGACATTTCATCGTTTTTGCAGGTACGCAACCATCGTATATTGACGTTTCGCAAACCGCTTCATCGAGTGAAGAAAGTGATGATGAAATGAACGAACCACTCTCTCGCCTGAAAGGTCATATAAGTCTTCCAACTAAGACACAGGCTAAAAAGAAACGGACTACGTTATGGAAAAAACAACTACCTAACTTTTCATGCCCAGAATTTAACCCCCAATCACCATCAGTAGAAAGCCGAAATTGTAAAGACCCGTTAGATTATTTCAAACTTTTTTTTCACAAAGACTTAGTTAGGCTCATTGTAGAACAAACTAATCTTTACTCAGGGCAGAAAAATAAACCATTGATGGTTACAGATGATGAAATCTACGTCATTTTTGGTGCCATGTTATTGTCCGGCTATGCTAAGCTACCAAACAAAAGATTATATTTTTCTAAAAACAATGATGTACCCAAAATTCTTCAAGAAAATATACGCTGCAATAGATTTGAATCTATACTACAAAATTTACATTTAAATGATAATACACATCTCAGTACATCATCCGACAGGCTGTATAAGTTGCGGCCGCTGCTAGACAGCCTTAGTGAATCTTTCACAAAACATTACGGGCTGGATGAGCATTATAGCGTCGACGAAAGTATGATCCCATACTATGGCAAACATTACGCCAAACAGTTCATCAGGGGAAAGCCAATAAGATTTGGCTTTAAAAATTGGGCTTTGTGTGCCAGCACTGGTTATATGGTGGCCTTTAGTGTGTATACCGGAAAAACAACAGAAAAAAAAGATTTTGGTTTAGGCGGGGATGTAGTTCTCAATCTTATAGAACGTGGGAAGCTGCCAGCTCATAGTGGTATAAAAATATATTTTGACAACTTTTTCACGTCGTTGTCATTGATGAGACACATGAGAGAGTTGGGTTACTATGCGACTGGTACAGTACGGGCCAACCGTGTTGAGAACTGTCCGCTAAAAGACATCAATCAGTTCAAGCGCGAAGAGCGAGGCCACAGCGATTATAGGATGTGTGATGATGTGTTTGTGTGTCGCTGGAATGACAACAATGTGGTCACTGTAGCAACCAATTTTGAGAACTGGGCCTTAACATCTGCTACTCGTTGGTCAAATGAAAAAAAAGCAAAAGTTTCGATCCCACAGCCCTCACTGATTGCCAGCTACAACAGGCATATGGGTGGGGTGGATAAATGCGATCAAGCTATTGCAAATCTTCGCACTAGAATGCGCATTAGAAAATGGTGGTGGCCGATTTTTGCCTACTTTATAGATGTCGCGGTGGTGAACAGCTGGTTACTTGCAAGAAAAAATGGCTGCAATAATGAGACGGCGTCATTGTTTACCTTCAGACGATATATAACTCGAAGCTTGCTTGTCTCACATGGAACTCCTCCGCATCAAGGTCAAAGACCAGTAAAACCATTATCCAACACGCGGTATGATGGCAAAGACCATTGGGTGGTACCTATCAGTACAGAACGCCGCTGTGCTAATCAATGTGGAGGGAAATCCAAGTTCAAATGCTTGAAATGTGATGTGGGCCTTCATCCAAAATGCTTTATGGAATACCATGTAATAATGTAACATACTCATTTCATTCATTTATTTACTTTTCTAATAAATAATACTAAATATTTAACTGTCTTATTTTTTTAACCTTACACTACACCCAAGGAACTTTAGGTTCTATAGTGCATAGCGTCCGATATATCGGACGGGCCCTAAAATCATACCTATACATATATGTTGCATTGTTATTGATTAAGCCTTGCAAGTAACCCCCAATAAGTCCTAAAATTACATTAAAATCAAAATAACTGCAAAAACAAACTTTATGCTGTAATGGGTTAAGAGAAACTTCTTTACTTCACTTTACTTATAAATAACCGGTGGCATAACAAAGCTTAAAGCAGACACCAAAAAAATCCCTATGATATAAAAAGTCAAGGACACCGAGTTTTGGCCAAAGAATCTGCACGATGCCAACGATCTTACTAAAACTCGAAAATAATAATAAACAATTCTAAACTCATAGCAACAGGGTGTAATTTAAAATGGTAATGAGATTATCAAGTATTTGAAGTGCTCAATGACAACAAAACAAAGTTTGTCCAGTCAGTGTAGCGCTCGTCGCCGGCAAGGAAACACGTGTATGAAACTATTTTTGTAAAAATAAAATGAACGTAATATCGTTAACAATATGGACATTAGAAAAGAATTGTTTTATCGTGTATACTGCGATGATAGTGTGTTTTGTTGCGTTTACTTTATTCCATAAGAACAAATTGGAGACTTATTATAGGCAGGCAGCGAAAAAGGAAAAGTTGGCGCGAACTGGAAATAGCGGGAAAACCTGTGAGTTTATTTTCTTTTTTTTAGAATTCGAATTTTGAAACTGAAATTTCTTTCTTCTCGAAGATTTTTTTATTTTTTTATTCTGATTCGAATTACTTTTGAAATATTTAGTGATTTACTAACCTGTACTCATGACTCCGCCCACGTGGATGTTGGTTATCGCGTGTATTGGTCACATTTCCGGTTGTATACAACCGATTGTGATCAAACAAACGTAGGATTTTAAGTCTGAATAAGTACTTTGAAATAATAAAAACATAGTTTTTTCGTCCAACGTGGATAAACTGACAAGAACTGCAAATAAAAATATATATATATGTTCAGAAAGATAAGAAGATACCTAACAAACCTAAGATTATTTAAAATATCTCCAATGTACAGACACGACCACTTTACAATACAATTATCTAAATCGTACACAGAAAGATATGACACTTTATTTTTTTTTACATGTACAAAATTATTCACAACGGCGACGTTATTACAATTCCTATTTTTTTTTAATCGTTTAAACATTTCTTGGCACGGATATAGGTACGTTAGTATCTATTGTAAATCATCGACATTATTTTTTATGTACATATCTGTATACTATAGCCGATAGCGGAAACAAAAAATTGTTTCTCTAGAGATGTAGTTTTTGCGGAACTCTTGACTGTAATTATTCTATAGCGATGCCGTTTTTTTATACATCGCACAGAATAAACTAAGGACATTGGCCTTTAGTGTTTGTGTGCTGTGTTATACAATCATGTTTACGGCAATAAATATGATTAAGATATGAATTAAATTTTTAAGCTATTTTCATGCTAAATACCTTTTCAAAACCGATTCATTATTTTTATATTTAAATCGATTTGTATAGTCAGCATGAAAAATGCTTAAAAATTTAATTCGTATTGTAAGGACGGAGCAGTCAAAAATCAATGTTTAAAAATGATTGAAAAATCATTTATTTGTTCCGATAGTCCGTTAGAATATTGGTGGACACACTCCACTGTCGCCTCAAAGACCGATATAGAAGGAGAAATTTGAATTGTAACCGAGGTCTGGTAGCTTAGTGGTCAAAACATTAGCCTTGTAAGGCAAAAATCGCGGGTTCAAACCCTGCCTAGACCGTTTTTTTTTACCATATAAATCGATATGATTATGGTAGATATTACTAGCCCGGTTGAGTACAATTGGGCCACTCTATCTCTTCTCGTCGGTGTCTTAGAAGGCAACTAAGGGAAAGGACTATTCTCCATTCGGCAACTTACACAGTGCCCGCATAACGGCAATAGACACACCCTCTATTTGTTTGTTGTTTGTTTTAATTTAAAAAAAACACTTAAGTTACCCCCTTTCTCCTTTCTCGCCATAGAAGGTAGCCTATGTCCATTCTCAAGCTCTTATACACGTCTGTACCAAATTTCATCAAGATTGGTTCAGTGGTTTAGGCGTGAAAGCGTAACATACAGACAGACAGACAGACAGACAGAGTTACTTTCGCATTTAAAATAATTATTATAGTATGGATATCAGTTAGGTGAGGTTATAGTTGATACATTGGCATCAGGTTGCTAATACTCGTATAACCCGTTCTAAGTTATGTACATGTCACAGCCAACTTAATTAACATTTATTATATTAGACAGCTTATTCAGCCGTTTAAAAAACCGCCTAGGCTCTTTACTGAACGGCGCCGTGCAATTAGCGGCCTGAATGATGTTTAGCTATTTCAATAAACGGTTAGGCAAATAGCTTGGATCGATGTCGTTTAATTACTTGCTTAGCCATTCAATAAAACAGCTAGAAAAATGACTTGTTTCTGCATGGTTATAAAAAAGTAACTACGAATGTTAATGCGGGAGCGATGCGGAGACCTTCTAACTTAACTTATTCAATTCGGATTGCGTAACGTTCTCAATGAACCTATCACTAATTTTCTGTTAATATATCTCTGCCTACCCCCTCGGGGATTTATAGGTGTGAGTATATGAATATTTGTATGTAATTTTCTGTCTTATTTCGGAGTGGTAATCTTACCAATGGCCTAAGCATTAGCCAGCCAGGTTATTAAATGTTGTAATAAACGGTACGGCTGAATATCATTCAGGCCGTTCATTGAATGGCGCCGTTTAGTAAACAGTCTAGGCAGTTAATTGGACGGCTGATTAAGCTAGTTGGCGGCGACAATATATAATTTTGAATATATAATGGTATACCTTTCATTTAATCAACTCAAATAAAAAATTAAAACACTTGCTGCTACGGAAACCTTCATGGGCGAGTCCCAATCGCATCTGGCCATGTTTTTTTTTAAACTTTGCAGTCATGATCGTTCTGTCGCTGACTGTACATACTTATACCTCGGTCCGTGTACTTAATTTATCTATTGCATTATTCATGTCGTTTGACTTTATAAGAAATACTAGGTAGGTCTCGCAGGACTATTTCTTCCTCTTCCCAGGTCGCATACGGTGCAGCATATTCCTTCAAGAACCAAGTTTGGTCACTCCTTAAGACCTAAAATTCTTTACCAGCTCATGTGTTTCTTTCTTCCTTGTGAAAAAGCATCTGATGAGGCCGACAAACTGAGTGCCACCATTGTTAACATGATACGTGTGTGTGTGTGTGTGTGAACCTCTTTCCTGTGACTTTGCCTTCAGCTTACCATCAGGCGAGGTAAAGTCAAATTGACGTGTCCTACAAAAAGCATCCTAAGGTTTCACCTCTGAGGTCCGCTATTTCTAGTTTTATTACGGGCTTGGCGGAACTTCAATATTTTTAAGTGGTACTGGTGGTATCTACCTTGACGTCCTTGATAGTTGATAGATGCTTTTTCACTCTCCGCTTGAAGAACCGGGGCATGTACCATTTATATCTCAGGATACATATTTTGGACCTAAGTCTTGAGTAATTTGAGCTCTTCCAACGCCTTAGTACCACAGATTAATAAATAGTTACTACGTAACTGGTTGTACCCCCCTTTTTTACGTGCGGTATATCCCCACGGATACCCCACCCCTCCGAAGCCGGAGGGAAAGGTTATGTCGGATTCGAACCGACTAAACTCTCTGGATCGTAGTGCTAGGCCGAAGGTGAGGTTGTCATGCGACATATACCTCACACTCCGGCTGACCCAGGGTCATCCATCTTGGTCGAGCCCTCCTCGGGAGGGGGGGCCACGCGGTCCCCGACTCGTCCCCGGTGTGGGGTGGCGCGCATCGTCCTACGATGCGCGTCGCCGCTGTGGCCTACTTCTGCTAGGATGACGGGCGGCTCCACCCGTCACTCTCAGGCCCGCGCTCATGGGGAGCGGAGGTCGGTCTGCACCCTCCGACGGGTAGTACCCCGTGCTATCTTTAGAAGACACCTAAGAACGTGTACTGCGCATAGAGCACATTTAAGGTCCAAGATAAAATATGACCCGAAGTATACCCCGGTATAACAAAACTCGTATTTTAATCGATTAAGATAGGAAAAATTGCTTAAGGTAGAAAAAGATTGAATTGGTTCAGGCGGGATTTGAACCCGCGATATTAATCCTTTAACCATTAAGCTGCCAGACTTCGCCCGAACCAATCCCAATTTCTCCTATAATGTCGTCTTTGAAACGACAGTGCAGCGTCTACCGTCAGTCTTATTGGAACCAAGGAATGATTCTTCAATCATTTTTAAACATTGATTTTTGACTACTCCGCCTGTTTTTTTTTAGCATTTTGCATGCTATATATTCAAATCGATTAATATAGGATTGTTGGAGATAACAGCCCTGTGCTACTCCAAACTGGCTGCGATACGCAGCGCTGTATTTATTGCCTAACCCTGATATGACACTAGCAAGTCACTTACCCGTGTGATGTCACCCCAGCACCTGCAGAACTCTCCAAGGCGTGTCTGTATGTGAGGTGTGTATTTGGTTGTGTGATGCGTTTGTACAGTGTTTACTTGCCCTGGCTGGCTCCGTTACGCAGCGGATCACGGTGCTGATCTGCTCCCAGCGTGCCAGCAATCTCCAGTAGGTACACCACACACGTGCACACTATGTCCGCGTCCCAAACGCAACTGTACCGTAATAGTTCAATATACACTTCGCCCCGCGGATGGTATGTATAAATTATTCCCTGCAGTACAAGCTAATCCCAAATTATTCCCACAAATATTAGTCACACAAAAAAATATAATCCCCTGATTAATTCTGCTTCCAGCAGCCGATTTGACCCAGTGTGCCTTAAAGTGACAACTATCATCGAAACTTATGACTATCTTGTTTGGACTCTAGTCCTTTTAGCTCAAACAAGGATAAATATTGAATTGGTCTAAGAAGCATTGCACCTGAAAGGCAAAGATCACGGGTTCAAACCCCGCCTAGACCGATTCAATATTTTTCCTATCTTAATCGTTTTGAATATATTATAGCATGCAAAATGCTTAAAAATTTCATTCAAACTCGTATTTTAAGATTGTCCTTAGATAAGATCACCACTTCATTTCGTTTGGAAGCTTCTTATCTGTACCAGATATTATTATTATCTATTGGTTTAAATACACAAGTATATTTGAACATAGTAAGTCAACAAATGGAAGGCATTGCGTATGTTTTTAGCGGCAACAGTGATGTTTCATGCCTTTAATGATAAACCGGTCTATTGTGAGCCGGACTCTTGTATTGAAGATTCCGTACACAATTAAATTAAGAGATTGTAATAATTATGGTGGTGGAAATTTGATGGCTCAAATATGTCACAAATTTCGGCCGGATAGGTGACACCACCGTGAACGATTGCGAATAACCGTCGATAGTAATCCAATCTCGGTTGGATCGCGTTCAGGTCAGCAAGTGCATAGCCGGGCAGAAGGGATTGTGGTCGCAGCACTAGTAGAGCCGACAAGCGGTGCTGCAACGACAATCCTCTTTTAATGAGACCGTGAAGCTGAGAGCCAATTATTATCAACATGGTACATGACCCTCTTGCCTGAAACTTTGCTTTCATCAGCTAACCATCAGTCGAGATGAAATCAAATTGAGGTGTCCTACATATTAAAAAAAAAATCCAAATAATTAAATCATTAAAATCATCAATAATTGTGATTATTAATACGTTATTGTCAGTAATAACTATAAATCATCAATAAATAGCTATTATTATTGTCATATCAATAGCTATTCATTTGTATTCAAATACATTTTGCGTAGTAAATACTCACAACGAAAATCTTGTTTTGCTCTAAACTCCGTAGACAAAATTTGAAACATGTCGTTCTATTAGTTGAGTTAGACGTGTGGAGCAAAATGCACTATGAGGTCATGTTGGGCAGCACTTGGTCCAACTTCCATACGTTGTATAGATTGTCAACGTCCTTTAAAAATAATAGGAGACACGGGCCGCTAGCTAGAGACTTCAGGAATCAATTAAAAAACTAACGAATGTTTTTCTACCTTGATTGTATGTAAATATTCATAATTAATTATTTTATAATAACTATTATGAACAAAAGAAGGTCAAATTACGTGGATTGTATTAGTCATAATAATAGAATTTATGCAAAAAGGTAGGTTTAAATAACAGTCTGTTTTGTGCAATTATGTATTTACCTAAATATTTTGGCTATGACCGATCGGACGACGACACGGAGCACAATAATTGTTGTGCTCCGTGGACGACGAGGACTCTTTTTTTTTCTGTTGATCCGACCGATCGGACGACGCCGATTTTTTTTTCCTGTAGCTCAGACCGATCGAATGACGCGGCACTTTGCTTCTTATTGAAATAGATGATAACTATTTTAGTTCTAACGATCGAAGCTCCTAAACATCGGAAGCCATAATACTATCATAAATATCTTTTGTACAAATTTTTGTATTTATACATTTTCTTAGGACTCCAAATAAATAATGATAGAAATAAATAATGAAAACCCCAAGAAGAGGAACTGTTCAAAATTATTTAACAACACACTAGCCAGTATAAAAGCCTTCATTTTGTGAGGGAGGTCACTGAGAGTAGGTCCAGCTTCGCGGGCCACCCCACTGCGGGTGGACTGGTAGGCCCACTAGGCACACAACCTACAAAAAAAAAAAAATCATAAGAAGTCTAAATCTGAGATCAACTCAGTTGGTACGAGAGGCTACCGTGTCATGTCTCTAGCCTGTCCTCCATGATGGCTTAACTTTACCTCCGCTATTACGGTGTAGGTCAGGGTCCGGTCTCCGCTCCCGTGCCTCCTTTCCCAAAATATATAGGGCAGAGAGGCGATTCTGGCAAGGAGACTCTCGAAGGGGATCTTGCGGTACCCCCAATGACCCTGCATTCCATCACCCCTATACGTAGGACCCATCGATATATAATAATATGAAATTTAGCACGTCAATGTCTGAGCCTATTATAACTAGTGTGCATCGTCAGTTTCGGTCGGACCAACAGGACAAAAGCCCGAGTCTCGTCCTATCAGTTGGACCATCAGGAAAATTAAATCCGCGTCGTTCGACCAATCGGACCCATAGGAAAGTATTTCCGCGTCGTCCGATCAATCGGATCAATAGGAAACAAAATTCCGCGTCCGACCGGTCGGAGCAACAACGCGTCGTCCGATCAGTCGGGCGAAGCGGTCATAGCCAATATTTGAAGGGGTTTTTGAACTCAGAATACTAAAAGTTTTTATTTTTCTTTGCGGTCTTTAAAACTGGGAACTTGTTTGTTAGGGTCGGGTATCAATGACGTCTATCACGGAATATATGTCAGACTTCTGTGTAGTATTACAAGTATTGCTCGGGGCATATAACTTGGACTTAAGAAACGTTTCTTGGATGTCGTTTACGGGGTGCTACGACGGTGGACGAGCTCAAATTCACCAAGCTAAGATTATTATAAAACAATTCTCGCGTGCCAGGGCCTCCTTTGTCCGCGACTTAGGTCAAAGATACGTGTCCCTAGGTGTAGACAAGCTATATAGAATACAAATTGTATCACGAGTTTTTTGGGTAAGGCGGGAACTAATTTTGTATTTCGAAATTGGAACAGGACGCAGAAACTAGATAGGTAAAGACTCAAACACACATGCATCTTGTAGAATATACTGCTTCCGGTCTGTTTGGCCGTGGTCCATTTGTAACTTGCGTTCCAGACGTTTCGTCGATCACTGCGGTCGACATCTTCAGTGGCGCAGGTCCGGGCGACGACGAGTTCGGAGACCTTGCCTCGTCGGCGGCTTCGTTCTCTGAACTCGTCGTCGCCCGGACCTGCACCGTGAGTTGGTAAATTCAAAGATGCGGCGCGTCGAGCTGCAAATGTAAGCACGAGGCCTGCGGCGCGGTCTGGCGCCGTCCGGCGCGGCCTGTGTTTTCGACAGACCGTGAGACCCCGGCTTAATAAGTATATGGACCGAATATGGCGCGCTTGTGTGTTTAATTCTATCTCTAGTTATAGAAACAAACAAACAAGCTAGTATATTATGTACCGATTGCACCTTTACAATACAACTTTATATGATAATGTGTAACCATATCTCATTTGTCGACCAACTGTTGCTTGCTGCACGCCCGCGTTGAATTCGTTCTCTACCCTTTCCTAAGCTCTAATCTATCTGTTTCTGATAATTCATCAGATTATTGCTAAAAATTACGAACTTGCATACAAACATTCTTAACCCCTGTGTGGTTGAGGCTTATATAACTAATGACTTTTTACACCTATCTCTATACGCACAGCCCGTGTTTTTACAAGCTTTTTATTAACTTGTATTGTATGTATGTATGTAATTTATTCGGGTGGAATCTTGTTATAATGTCTTCTCTGTATGAGAGCTATAAAAAATTGCAAATTATTGCTGGTCTTTCGTGTTAGCCAATGTTTTTTGTTCCATTCCGTACAACCTGTTCTGTCGTGTAGTATTTTGCATGTTTCTTAGAAACTCCACACTAACTGTAGATCACTATATATATATATATATGTCGCCGCCAAATAAGTTAATCAGCCGTTCAATTAACTGCCTAGAATCTTTACTGAACGGCGCCGCTCAATTAGCGGCCTGAATGGTGTTCAGTCATATCATTTAAAGGCTAGGTAAATAGCTTGGATCGATGACGTTGAATTACTTGCCTAGCCATTTAATCAAACAGCTAAAAAAATGACTTATTTCTATCAGGTTGTAAAAAAAATCACGGCATAACCATTAGCCTTCTAACCTAACCTATCTAAGTTGAATTGCGTGATTTTCTCGATAAACCTGTAACTAATTGTCTGTAACAGTTGATGTAGGATGTAGATGTAGGCAGAGGTGTATTTACAATACACCTCTGCCTACCTCCTCAAGGATTTACAGATGTGAGCATAATTATGTGTGTATGAATGTAATTTTTTTACTTATTCCGGTGGCGCCCTATCTTACGAATGGCCTAAGCATTAGCAAGCCAGTTTATTAAATGATGTAATAAATGTTACGGCTGAATATAAATCAGGCCGTTAATTGATTGGCGCCGTTTAGGTACCAGCCTAGGCAGTTAATTGAACGGCTGATGAAAATATAAGAAATAAAAGCCATGACCCTTCACAATTACTCTGTTTAGGTACGATGCTATTGCGTCAGAGTTCAGAGTCTATCCGATTAAGGCAAGATCAATATACCTAGATAGATACGAATACTTTGAAGTGGGCTTAGAAATTTCTAGAAAAATGATGATAAATCTGTACTAAGTAACACTGTGCTAATATTATTAAGCAGAAGGGTTTGTTTAAACTTGACTGGAATTTGAGGAACAAATGTTTTGAATTGGATAACACTTTTTGTGTTAGTAATAGTACGTTTATCGAAAAATGCTATCCAAACTAATATTATAAATGGGGAAAGTGTGTGTGTGTGTGTGTCTTTCACGGCTAAACCACTCTTGATGAAATTTGGTATAGAGGCAGATTAGACCTAGAGAAAGGACATAGGCAGACCAGGTTGCATTGCATCTAAACCTCGTAGGTATGGGCTCACGTGCTCGGACCAAAGGCAAACCCAAAAATTATTTATTTTGTGTAGATTGTTAATACAAAACTATAAAAATAATTAATACGTGTTCTAGTAGTAATCATAAACGTCAATACATCCGGTAGATTCTGATAAAATATTTGAAATCTATTAAATTATAGGCATACTAGCTTTTGCCCGCGGCTCCGCCCGCTTGGATGTCGGTTATCGCTATAATATCGGTTATCGTTATAAATTGTAGCCTTTGTGTTATCCTGATGTAATAAGCTATGTTATTGTAAAGTTTCATTATAATTCATTCAGTAGTTTTTACGTGAAAGAGTTACAAACATCCATTCGTCCATACTTACAAACTTTAGTAGTAGGGAAATCCACATGGATAACCCCCCCCCGCCCCCGCCCCTCCGGAGCCAGAAGGGGAGGTTATGTCTGACTCGAACCGACTAAACCAAACGCCGTCTGTGGGTCGATGTGCTAGGCCGAAGGTGAGGTTGGTCCCCGACTCGCCCCCGGTATGGGGGGAGGGGCAATCCATAATCCACGCGGGCAGAGCTAGTATTGAATAGCTTACACTAGCAGCACGGTATGATGGCCGTTAAGTACTAAGAGACCTTGGCAGAGCTTGCTTGTACAGTGTACTCTCCCTTTTTAACACGGCTGTTAAGTACCACCTTATCTACTATACCTTATCAACTCAACTACAGATGACTAGACCGTTTTACTCGGTCAATATCTTAACTTATTTAATTTCAAAACGGCTGTAAGTGGAGTGGTTATAGAGTCGGCCTTACGATCGAGAGATCCCGGGTTCGAATCCAGGCCATTACACTACCGACGTGAACCTACTCCTAGCACAGGTGGGATTCCAATTTACACTGGTTAAGTGCATTTAAAATACGTCATTTTTTTTTTATTTTTTATTTTTTATTAAGTAATATACAATGTTACATAAATCTTAAAGTAAGACACTAAAACCCTGCAGGGTTTAATATGTGTCGCATCTAACAATACTGAGGGGTAAGACATGTCATGATATAGGTATGGTTGTATGTTTAGGTTATCGACATAGCGCAAAGAATCAGCAAGCTGAAGTGGCAATGGGCTGGCCATATCTCACGAAGAACCGACAACCGTTGGGGTAAACGTGTTCTTGAGTGGAGACCGCGACTCGGCAAGCGTAGTGTAGGACGCCCTCCGACCAGGTGGGATGACGATCTAAGAAAGACTGCAGGCAGATGCTGGATGCGGCAAGCTGAAGACAGGGCGCTATGGCGCTCATTGGGGGAGGGCTATGTCCAGCAGTGGACTAATATGGCCTGATGATGATGATGACGATGATGTATGTTTAGGAATTACCCAGTGCGTCAGTCAAGGCAGTAGCAAGTAGCTGTTACCCGCGTGGATGTCATTGCGATTTAACATAACCGATGTATGTCCTTTATCAAGTTCTTGCCTATCTCTGTGACAAAATTGGTTCAAAGATTTCGGCGATAATGCGTATTTGACGGAAAACCGGACCCCGGTGTTCATGAAAGCCTTGGATGCCACTGAGATTAATGGAAATATGAGAATGAGACAGAAAGACTTACTAAAGCAATAATATTCATTAAATTTTTAAGAATCGCTATAGCAAAATGTCTTGAAAATGCCGCGGTGGAGTTTGTTGCGCCGTTTCATCTCCACCAGCGCCTTGGAAGCGGTGGTAAACTTGGTTAAGTAGAACAGAATTAAAAAAATAATAACTTATTGAATTATTCTGAAAAATAAAGACATTGAAAATTTTGTAAGGATCTATTGCTTTACCCTATATAGTACTGATCGTCTGTTAATACTTATAGGAGGTAGGACACGATTCCCGTCCAATTGAGCAGTCCGACTGGGGAAGTACCTCCGCCCTACAGAATACCGCGGCCATAATAACCTCGCGTTGTGTTCCCGGCGGTGAGTAGGTTAGCCAGAGCTCAGTGGAGAGTTTTTGTGCTGTCAGTGGGAAGACCAAAGGCTATTCCTGCTTAGCCTTCTACGCTGACGGCACAGAAACTCTCCGTATTTACAGGGTCGGCAGCACGAGTGTGACTCCCCTGGTGTTACACACTTTCCATCAGGTGGGCCGTGAGCTTGTCTACCATCTTAGTGGTATAAAAAAAAACACCAACATGTTTTGCAACCGGTAACCATTTGCCTTGGTCGATTTAAGTATCCTTTAGAGGTGGCCTCGTTTAAAATGCGCGATGTGAATCTGCATCAGACGATCCACTTGCATTGTTAATACTATTAGAGACTATATTGTTAAAGAAAAAAGAATTTTCCTTTATAACATCTAAGTGCATAAGACTCATAGATGTTCATATGACTAGCGGGACCGACAGCTTAACGTGCTCTCCGAGGTACGAAAAGTCCTAGAACAATACAAACTAGGCATATAAATATTTGCACTGAACGGGAATCGAACTACTACCACAATAGGGATTGTCTGTGGTGTGGCAGTGGTATCGAAAAATGATAATATTATCAGAAGTAAACATAAAATAACACAACTTTAATAAAATAAACTATCTTTCGTAACATTATATTATGTTTTACAATTCCGGCCGTGCATGGAATTCCACTTTGTTACCGTAATTTGATAGACTTTGTCGGCAAAAAATATACCACTGGCTACAAATTTCTTCCCTGGTAACAATACTTCAGACTTCGCCATTTTGTAAAACAGTCAGAGAATGACCATTTTGACGTATTTCGCGTCGAAACTTGTTGAGCGTTACCTTGCCGGATTTTTCATCCACTTTGTAATTGTGATTTTTACTGGTAAGTTTGATTTTTTGTTTATAGAAATATAATAATGATAAACTACAAACGCATTATAATCTATTAAAATAGTTATTTTGTGTTTCACCTTTATTAAAGTTAATTTACAAGCAATCTTAGTTCGGTGATTGGAGATGCGTTACTTCCATTTTGTTTGGTTACATATAACGTGGAATAAAAATGTTACAAAATGGAAATATAAAGGCGAGTACAAATGCATGCAGGTATGTGTTTACTTATCGTTTTAGTGGATATATGATGATATCTTGGAACAATAATTATTTTAGTACAATAATTATTGTTGGTTACTTGAGTAAATGTACTTGGGGCTCTTATTATGTTCTTTAAATTAATTAATAATTTACAAAGTGTTGGTATTTTTAGACGCTTTTATTTAACTCGCAATATTCATATAGTAACTTTGCTGAAGTCCTGCAAGTCATTTTTCGACCACTTCTGATTATCCAATTGAGCTGAAGTTTGGCATGCCACGTGACAATATAATACTATGATAACATCGAGCTAATCTGATGCTGTAGGAGGAAGGTAGCTATAGAAACTTCTCAATAAAACGACTAAACCACATTGAGTTTGGAATCGTTTGCTTGGTATTAACGAGTACTATTCTCCTGTATGGTAGATTTAAAGATTATGAGATTATGATTGATTAAATTATTTCTTCAGAATTTTATCATTTGGTCATACGGGTCATTTGTACTTAATTGTTTTTTTTAGTTAGTATTGTTTCTTAAGTATGTTTGATTCAATAGTAATATTTATGTAATTGTTATAAAATAATTTTAGATTGAATACCTTAAGACAGTTTTTACATAGATTGATTTTTTGAGACTGAACTGAATTAAAAGGCTGAATAGAAATAAAAGGCGTTGATTACTAAAATAGCATCGTTTCATTATCTTTTATAAATTACCGTCGATCATGGTTTATCCCTTCCTATTTCAGTACTGATTTGCAGTATTTTTTTATCAGGGTAAACTAAGCTTTACCTTTTCAATTTTGTTACTGAAGCTTTCCATTTTGTAATTGTCTTATGTTTTACTGTTACCATTTCTTTAAAATTTAACTGATTTTGAAAGTGAATACCTTATTTTATTTTACTTTACGTTGAATTATAAAAAAGAGTTAATCATAAAAAAATAATTAACATCGTTAGATGGTTGTTACACGAAATAAATCGGAAGTTAAGTTGGCAAAATTACCAAATAGTTACAAAATGGTTACATTTTTACAAAATACCAAAAATATATGGCTTATCTTACTTATGCTGTAATATTATTTTAAAGAATTTTATATTTATAACCAAATAAACAAAAATATTTCATTAAGAATATAGTATTTTATTTATTAATTTTACTTTTAAAAGTAACAAGGTGGATGTCTAAACCACTCTCGTGTCCAAAAAAAGTATTATTATTTTCCAAACGTGTATATTTATAGGGTACCTACCTGTAGCTTTTTTAATAAACTGTCAAGAATAGCGAATCATTCTATAAATTTTGTTATGCATCACCAATATTTTTTATTCTTTCATTCCATTTTGTAACCTGGGCACGTATTTAAAAAAATGCCCATCTAGACCTACTTTTCAAAATCAATGACGATTAACAGTAATTTTTCACGCGGCGAAATGTTCATTTGTTTTTTATTTTTCTTAATAAACAGCATTCTATTTGCAAGCCAGTTCTGTATTTAAATAATGCCTTGGATAAGTTGCCTCCTTGGTTGCCATGGTTCGGAGTAAAAGATGGTTCCATTTTAAATTACACGACAGATATGACTTTACATATTAATTTTTCTCAAACATGCAATGAAATATTGACATTACGTTCCTCTTAATAGGCTGCGAAGTATGACGTTCCAGGCGTGGCTAGGACCAGAGGCCGGTAATGGAATTTCATACAAACCTTGCAGGCCTAAGGCTGGCAAAGTTCTCTTTTTTAATTTCGATTCCACATAAATTTTGTGGCAAAGGCATCGAAACTCTGCCACTATGCTTTAAAAAAAAAAACAATAAACGACTTGGTATGTACTTAGAGCAGTTTTATTTACATAAAAAATCCACATTAACATAACTAATAATAACACATTATTATCAATTGTTTTCTTAACTATACACATAAACATTGAAATATTAATATATAATTTAGTTGCAACAAATTGACATTTATAACTATGACAAGTGTCACTGTTCGTTCAGAAACGTGCCTGTATACTTTTTTAAGTAAAATGATAATGAACATAAATTTAAATGTTTACTGTTAAAAGCTTATTTTAGTACGAAACAGTACTATACACGTGAGTTTTAGTTTTTATCTTGTTTATTTTTAATGTCTTTAAATCTTCAATTTTTTTGTTGTTTATTTCATTGCCTGTTTGAGAAAAACACTATACATACCTCGGCGGGAAATATTGGATTGCCTGCCTCAGACCTATCCTATCTATGTCTTCGGCCGGCAACCCCTTTCTTCCCGGCCTCTGTAGTAATGTACTATGGCCGCTAAAACACAACAGATATGGATTTTCATACAACTTTTGGCGGCCGCTGCTCGCATGTACAGCAATTTCGATATATCTCGAAGAAGTTTGTCAATAATTGTTCAAATTTCCAAGCATACTTGAGAAAAAGTAATATTTTTGCGTGGTGAGAACACATTTTATACGAATACGCATACGCAGAAAGAACTATTATATATCTGATTTTAATCAATGTTTAACAGTAAAGCACCTGACGTCGCCGCGCCTGGGTGCTCTGCTCATGATTAAGGACTCCGGTCGGGTCCGAAACTAGTCGGGCGCATCCTGACGATTGACATGAGTACAGCCGTAATAAATTTATCGAATGTTTTATTAACTAAGAATATTTTTTCAATTGGGCTAACCTTAGGCTCGGCATAGCAATGTTTTAATGTAAACAAAATAATTGCAATATAAAAAAATATGGATTGCGCGTTATCAATCACAGAGATATATATACCAAATCGATTAAAAAAGTCCACTTTAAGTATGTTCGTCTGGTAAACGACTAACTTCTCATTAATCTAAACATCACTAAAAAAAATTTATTACTTACTTATCGCTCGCATAGCAAACTACCTTCATTTTCATCTTTTCATCTTCATTTGGGTTTTTTGGATACGTAACCAAATTAATCAAAAAGCCCCCCTGACCACTCCCGACTCAAAAGTGTCCACCGCCACACTCGCCGCGTTTCCACCCTGGATTGCGATGGCCAGCCTTTGCACCAGGAACGCTCCGGAACCAGAGTCACCAGTTGGCTCCATGAACCAGTTTCCGATTTCTTGTATATTGTATGATTTAAAAAAAAGACGGGTTGCACTCCGGGAGTGCTGGCAGAAGTGAAAACTTTTTCTTTCCTTCTTCGTTATATACAGAGAAAAAGATAAAAAGAACATACCATACCATACTATACCTATAATATAGCACCAATCATAGAACCGACTGTTTATTCATAACCTATCACAAATTTTCTGTTAGAAGAAATTAATGAATTACAAAAAGAAAAAATAATCACAAAAAGTGTCAGAAGCCCAGGTTCGAACCCGGTACTATCTGAAACCATAAGGACTTACAGTCGAAGCGCCCACCGCTAAGCTAGAAAGCTTCTTAGCGTACCTAACAAAATAAAGTATCCGTCGCTAATGTTGTCTGACGTCTTTACTTCAAAAATGATGAAATTGACATCTAGTTATTACAATTCGATCAAGGCAAAGTTAGTGAATACATTTTTAATACGAGAATGGACCTTTTTTTCATTGAAATCGTGATCGTTTTTTGACACTCGGGAGATTAAAAGTAAATCGAGACGAAATTTTGAATTCATTTTTATTAGGAGAAATTTTCCTTCTGGTTCTATTATGATGTGAATAAACTTTGAGTGCTAAACAGGGCGAAGCAGTACTTCACTGCGGGGCAACAACTACTTCTTTATAAATGTTGGCCTCATATGGAGGACCTACTGCTGTTACCTTTTTACCGGAGCGCCTGCGTACTAACTTGGCCCCTTCAACTCGGCACAAAGACAGGCGTTAAGGCTCGTCGACAATTCCATACTCGCAGGCGATGTGGAATCTCTCAGCCTCAGGAGGGACTTTGCCTCGCTGTGTGTGTTCTACCGCCTGTATACCTACTATAGAAAATGGTTTGTGCTCAGTTGAATAGTTTGACATGATGCCCACGGCTAAATTCTATCATCGCACTGCTCGCCGTAGACGGGGCATTCATCCTCACACATTGCGACTGGAAATGATGAACTTCATTCCACCCACCATTCCGCTCAGGTTGTGGTACTCGTTTTTCCAAACGACTACAATATGGGGTTATCAAGAAGGGCATTCGAAGGTTTCTTCAGAGTCGGCAGCATGATTGTGATGCCCCTGGTGTTGCATACGTCCATATGCCACAGTAACCACTTTCCATCAGGTGGGCCGTGTGCTTATCTGCGACCTAAGTGGTATAAACAAAAATAAAGTGATGCTGAAAAACGTACGGAAGACATCTGAAATGGTAACATTAAGTAAATTTATAATGAACTCAAAATGAACCGAAATGGACCGCCTGGAAGTCCTTAAATAGGCTGAGGCTGCTGTAGGGCGAACCGGGTAATATGAGGCTACCTGGACGCGCGGGGTGATGGATGTGACTGTGGTGCACATCTGTAGTCGGTGGACCACCCCCTGTCGTACCCGCTTTGCCCCTAAACCTGCACAATTGCTAACCTAAATGAAGCGACGGAAGGTGCGGTCAAAGTCGGCGAGTTTTGGGCTGGGCGCATCTAAATGTTTTAAATTATGGCCACTGACACGAAGAAAGAAAACTCTAAATTCTCAACGTGATCCAAGTTTTCTTCAGACTAGGTGAAGTCAACTTGATAAGCCACCAAGCCACATAAAAAAATGCATATTACGATCTACAAACATACTGATTGATATACAAACCAGATGTTTATATAATACTTTTTCGCACTTTGTAAACAGATGTTATGTGAGAATAATATTTAGATTATAAATATGTTCTGATTCATATATGTGTTATTCAGTGGGGATGTCGATGAAACTTAATATTAACACAGATAATATAAGTATGTCATTGTCATCATACATGAAGTCTAACTATTGGCTATACAAGGCAAACCTAATAGAGGGAAACGAACAGAAATATGGCTAGATGAGATCGTTAAAACCGCAGGAAATTAATGGAGTCAAGAGGTAAAAAGGTTCTTAAAACTATTGTTACGAAGTAGTTAGAAATGAAATAAATAATCACCAACACAATTACTACTTTTATTTACTTTAACCTCTGATTGTTCTAACAATAGCACTTCTTTTATAAGCTACGCAGCACACCCCTCCTCTCCTCGTCTCGCCCCTCCATCGCTCACCACCTCCACCACTTCAGCTCGCACAACATTAAGTACCTATAATTTTATTCACCTACAACTTGCGTCTCTTTCTATCGTGTACCTCTTAACTCTTCTTACGCTGTTAGGGTTGCCTTCTTGTGAAGATCTGAATATTTGATTACCAGTCCAGTTATGTACCTATTACTGTTTTTCTACTTATGTGAAGTTTTATTTAGATGAAAAAAGTTTTTTTTTTCAAACATGCTTGGAAATGTGAACATTATTTTGAAAACCTTCTTCGAGATAAATCGAAATTGCTGTACATGCGAACAGCGGCCGGCAAAAGTTGTATGAAAATCCATTTGTCGTGTTTTAGCGGCCAAATAAATCACTAAAATTTAATGTAAACTCATATCTGTCGTGTAATTTAAAAATGGAACCATCTTTTACTCCGAATTATGGCAACCAATGGCAACCAAGGAGGTAACTTAGCCAAGGCATTATTTAAATACAGAACTGGCTTGCAAATAGAACGCTGTTTATTAAGAAAAATAAAAAACAAATGAACATTTCGCCGCGTGAAAAATTACTGTTGTTCGTTGTTCGTCATTGATTGTGAAAAGTAGGTAACTAAAAAGTTCTGCGTAGATACTACTTAGTTTTAATTTCCGTGCATTGTTTGAGAAAAGCACTATACAAGCCTTGGCCACAACTGAGTGTTGCCGGACTCCGTAATGCGTGCCTCGGTCACGATCGTCCGGCAACACTATACTTGGCGGCCGCGGCAGTAATGTACTATATTTGAAATATCCGCATATTTTAACATAAGAAGATAAGCATACTACTACATTTAGTATTCTTTGCTTCTACACTTTAGTGTATTTGCAAAATTGAACATATCATTTAGGTGTTTAGTTACATGCGTATCAAATCTGGAATGCCGTACGACGCAAACACGAAACAGCCTAAACTAGTCCGAGAGCCGACACCCAAAAATCATGTTGGTAAATTATTTTGATTTGCCCTTTCTAAATTCTCACTTATAAAATTAAATTGACAGGTAAATGGAAAAATGTTAGGTGTTTATCCCTTCTTTTACTTGATTTGCACCCATCTACAGCACATAAGGCACCAGATGGCAACGTAGGTATGCGTACGAACGAACGGAGCGATAAAAATTAAACAGCGTGCGTGCGCTTCGCTTGCGAAAACCGCACTGAATTTTGGTCCGCAAACGGCCCGAGGCCGCTCGGCCGGGCGGTAGGTAATTATAGCGCGCAAGTATACCGACATCTACGCGGCTGGAGCCGCGGGCAAAAGCTAGTTACTAATATTTTTCTGGTAATAGAAAATGAAATGAGGTAATACGCAAGGTACTATTTTTGAACTATTAAGTTGGGAATATGTATGAATTATTATGTATCTAATTGTTTTAAGGAATAATAAAAGGCATTTTATTTGATTTTATATTATTTATAACTTTATTAGTCTACCTGCAATACTTCGATATCGTTAGTGGGTTGTATCCAATCATTCGACGAACAACGTTTGACAAAATTATGGTCGATAAACTTATCATTTTACAAACTATTGTTCGATAAACTACTCATTAGACAAAACATCAATCATTAACATCATTTCACAAATTGATTATTTTTTAAACATGTTAACTAGTTAACAAAACAAGTTTTACAGTTCAATTATTGTCTTGAATAGTCAAAAGTTAGTGACAGAATTGAATCTCTGCAAATCCGACTTCACGTGGTCTTGTTGCCCTACCCTTAGAGTGTTATTTAAGCCCGCGCAGGCGCAAAGGGCTGAGGCGGCCTACGAGCTGAGGAGCAGGTGGTTATAAACTCCGGCGCCGTGGCTTAAGCAGACGGCCAGTAGCGATGTGTGAACCGGATGTATGTCAGGTGGCAGTCGCTCCATGGATAATGTCGAAGTCCAGCCAAACGGGTGTGCGTTGTTTTATAGACAATTGTTTAATATAATTTCGTATTACAGAAAATGTTTCACATAATTTCGTTTACTTTAAAGAATTTTAAATCATTGAATTTTGTTTCATATAAAGTTAAACATTAGAATGAGCATTTCATAGAATATCAAATCAAATATTCTTAATCATTATGTTGTTTCTTTCATAAAAAAAATAACCACGAAGGCTAAGGTGGGAGCTCCGCTCCGCTTCGCTTCCGCCTTAGCCTTCTAACCTAACCTATCCGAGTCGGGGTGCCCTAAACTATACATTGGACATTTTTTTTATAAATTAAACAATTGATGCGTCTACAAGGTAGCGTAGCGGGGCTCCTACTTCTGGGTGGTTTATAAAAAAATAACCACGAAGGCCTTCTAACCTAACCTATCCGAGTCGGGGAAATCTAAGTCGTTCTACAGTTTGATAAGTTTGTTAAACAAAAAAATGAGATTAAAAATTCGTTCAATTGTGTTTCTGTGAAATATGTTTCATTGTAGTAAATTGTTTTTGAAACAATAATATTCGAAATAAAAATATAAGAACCAAATAATTTATGAAACATTTTCTGTGAAACGAAATTCTATGAAATTTCTTTCTACGAAATAAGCGGCTCCCCAGCCAAACAGCTATAATAGACATAGTGGAACCCTGGCCTCCGAGGTGGAAGCTTCGTATGCGACTGGGATGAAAACCAGATTATTGAAAAGAGAGCTGATTCAAGGCTTTGGTATACATAATTATACACCTTTTGCTTCTTCTACTATTTATTATGTTTAATGGTTTTCATACATGCTCGTCAGTTGCGGGTACTCATGCCCTAGCCTTTCTTTGAAACGTTCTCAATGTGATTGCCCTTTCAATCTCGCTTCATACAAATCTTCTTTTATCTCTCTGTATTGTCTGATCCATCTAAGCTACACATTCTCTATTTTATTTTTGTTTACACAACTGAGGTGGCAGACTAGCGCACGGCCCACCTGATGGAAAGTGTTTACTGTGGCCCATGGGCGTGTGCAACATCAGGTGCGTCACACTAGCGCTGCCGACCCTGTAAACACAGAGAATTCCTGTGCTGTCAGTTTAGAAGACAAAACAGAAATAAAAGCCTTTGGCCTTCCTACTGACAACACAAAAACTCGCCAATGAGCTCTGGGTTCCCTACTCACCACTGGGAACACAACAAGAGGTTATTATGGCCACGGTATTCTGTAGGTCGGAGGTACTTCCCCAGTCGGACTGCTCAATTGGACGGGAATTCCATCATATCCCACTTCCTTTAAATAATAATTATTAGATAATGTTGTGTGTAGAATAACAAAAAAAAACAGTGTAATGTAAACATTACTGGCCCACGCTAATGGGTCAAGATAAATTCGGTCACTCACCTCTGACTCTGGTTTATCACACTTCATTTATGCGTAATAACCTCTTAAGCTTATAATGTCGTTTGTAATGGCAGGAAATATGATTCCTTGTACGAAACAGCAATAATACACTGCTTATTATTGTCGCACCTAATTCTGTGCGATTTACTTTAGCTAATATACTGTTATAGTGTTTATGTGGGCTGTTTTAAAGTCGCTTTGGAACGAAAATTTTGCTATTAAAAGTGCCCAAAATATTTCGTTTCAAAACGACTATTAAATTAGCTGTCATAGCTACAGCTTGTACTCAATAACCATGCCAATATAGGCAATTCCGACGCGTTTTTGGATCACTACATACGTCAAGGCTGCGAATGTCTTCAGAGAGAGAAAAACGCACCGCTGCTGGTAGCATAGTCCAAAAATGGTTTCTTGTGCACTGAGACAATTAGGTACCAGTGAATGCCACTACCCTAGGCCTTCGCTTACTAGGGCGACGCTAGCCCTAACTGATAAGATAAGAAAAGATAAGATAAGATAAATCTTTATCGTACACCAAAAAATACAGTACATGTACGGACAATATATGAAAAATGTACAAATGGTGGCCTTATCTCTACAAGCGATCTCTTCCAGGCAACCTTTGGATGGACATATTTAATTAAACGATTATAACTTATGGGTAGTTATTACTGTAGTCATAAGCTTAAACTATATATAAGTATATAGACATATATTTATATACATATTAAATACTTTATATTTTACATATACCTAAGTACATATTTAAATTCAATATCCATAACATTTACATAAACATACATACATAATTATTAGATATACACATATATTTTTCATAAGTACAAGATATACCTACACACAAGCCCATACCCATTCAAAACCACATGACAAAGTAACTATCCAGAACTCAAATAGTGTTCTTTTATTATTTTTTTCGACAATGGCCAGGGATTGTGCGCCTCTGATGGATACAGGCAGAGCATTCCACAACAGTACGGACTGGACAGCGAACGATTGGTCATCTGTGCTCTTGAAGAACAGGGATCGTCGTCTTCGCCATCCGGTGCACCTTACATGGCACGGGAGAGTGTTAGATCTCCCCCGCTCCTTTTCCGCTGTTTAATATTTTTTTCGTTTACTTCTGTCATCACGACGGCATATAATTTGTCAGAGTTTGTTTGCCCAATGTGCAGCCACCTTGACAAGGCTTTAGAGGCACTCATGAGAATCTCCGGTATTCTCAGGTTATGTCGGACTCGAACCGACTAAACCGCACGCCGTCTGTGGGTCGATGTGCTAGGCCGAAGGTGAGGTTGTCTCGTGACATATCCCTCGCACCCCGGCTGACCCAGGGCCATTCCTCTCGGTCTGGCCCTCCTTGGGAGGGGGAACCTCGGGGTCCCCGACTCGACCCCGGGGGGCGCGCATCGTCTTTCGATACGCGCCGCCGCCGCGCCGTGGCCTCCTTCTGCTAGGGTCACGAGCGGCTCCACCCGTCACCCTCAGGTTACTAGGCTAGTCCCTATCTACATAATAGTGATAAATAAGTAGGGCGACGACTCTTCAGGGAGATAGCGAAGCTTATGGTTGACGCATTTCGTGTCCAGAAGGCTGACCTCTTTTTAAAATAGAGAATAAGCATTGCCATACAACGTGGGAATGCTAAGAGTCTTCTAAGAATGACCACAAGAGACATACGATGCGAAGGAATTCCATGAGGATTAAGTTGAGTTATTTTTATTTTTAATATTATACATAATTATTAATATTCTGCTAGTACCATCCCCGATGATGATCAAGTGGAGTGAAGTCATACACACGTGTATAACATAAGTATAAAAACATAGCATTTTAGTACACCACTGTCACGTAATACTATTTATAATGTGCGTATCAAAACAGTTCACGTTCTCGAATAACCATTATTCAAGATTTTTATATGATACATCGATTACGCTAAGTAATATAATGATAAAGTTTTTATAACAATGATTGTTATTATTCAATTAATAAAACAATTACTTTACTGGTAAAAATAACTTGGTCTAATATTTTCAAAGCATACTTAAATTGTCCGCCACCGCCATAAGTCCCCGCCACGTCTCTTCTGTATCAACCGCGCCTAAGAGCGTTTTCACACTCATCCGATATCCGATATCCGACATCCGACATCCGATATCCGACATCCGACATCCGACATCCGATATCCGATATCCGTCATCCGATATCGGAGGAAGTTAAATGTATGAGATATGTATCTTTCTTTCACATTATCCGGCCCGATATCGGTTATCAGAGCCAAAACAGTAGTGTTGGATCCGATAACCGATATCGGGATTTGACTTCCTCCGATATCGGATGTCGGATATCGGATGTCGGATATCGGATGTCGGATATCGGAGATCGGATATCGGATATCGGATGTCGGATGTCGGATGTCGGATATCGGATATCGGATGAGTGTGAAAACGCTCTTAGGCGCGGTTGATACAGAAGAGACGTGGCGGGGACTTATGGCGGTGGCGGACAATTTAAGTATGCTTTGAAAATATTAGACCAAGTTATTTTTACCAGTAAAGTAATTGTTTTATTAATTGAATAATAACAATCATTGTTATAAAAACTTTATCATTATATTACTTAGCGTAATCGATGTATCATATAAAAATCTTGAATAATGGTTATTCGAGAACGTGAACTGTTTTGATACGCACATTATAAATAGTATTACGTGACAGTGGTGTACTAAAATGCTATGTTTTTATACTTATGTTATACACGTGTGTATGACTTCACTCCACTTGATCATCATCGGGGATGGTACTAGCAGAATATTAATAATTATGTATAATATTAAAAATAAAAATAACTCAACTTAATCCTCATGGAATTCCTTCGCATCGTATGTCTCTTGTGGTCATTCTTAGAAGACTCTTAGCATTCCCACGTTGTATGGCAATGCTTATTCTCTATTTTAAAAAGAGGTCAGCCTTCTGGACACGAAATGCGTCAACCATAAGCTTCGCTATCTCCCTGAAGAGTCGTCGCCCTACTTATTTATCACTATTATGTAGATAGGGACTAGCCTAGTAACCTGAGGGTGACGGGTGGAGCCGCTCGTGACCCTAGCAGAAGGAGGCCACGGCGCGGCGGCGGCGCGTATCGAAAGACGATGCGCGCCCCCCGGGGTCGAGTCGGGGACCCCGAGGTTCCCCCTCCCAAGGAGGGCCAGACCGAGAGGAATGGCCCTGGGTCAGCCGGGGTGCGAGGGATATGTCACGAGACAACCTCACCTTCGGCCTAGCACATCGACCCACAGACGGCGTGCGGTTTAGTCGGTTCGAGTCCGACATAACCTGAGAATACCGGAGATTCTCATGAGTGCCTCTAAAGCCTTGTCAAGGTGGCTGCACATTGGGCAAACAAACTCTGACAAATTATATGCCGTCGTGATGACAGAAGTAAACGAAAAAAATATTAAACAGCGGAAAAGGAGCGGGGGAGATCTAACACTCTCCCGTGCCATGTAAGGTGCACCGGATGGCGAAGACGACGATCCCTGTTCTTCAAGAGCACAGATGACCAATCGTTCGCTGTCCAGTCCGTACTGTTGTGGAATGCTCTGCCTGTATCCATCAGAGGCGCACAATCCCTGGCCATTGTCGAAAAAAATAATAAAAGAACACTATTTGAGTTCTGGATAGTTACTTTGTCATGTGGTTTTGAATGGGTATGGGCTTGTGTGTAGGTATATCTTGTACTTATGAAAAATATATGTGTATATCTAATAATTATGTATGTATGTTTATGTAAATGTTATGGATATTGAATTTAAATATGTACTTAGGTATATGTAAAATATAAAGTATTTAATATGTATATAAATATATGTCTATATACTTATATATAGTTTAAGCTTATGACTACAGTAATAACTACCCATAAGTTATAATCGTTTAATTAAATATGTCCATCCAAAGGTTGCCTGGAAGAGATCGCTTGTAGAGATAAGGCCACCATTTGTACATTTTTCATATATTGTCCGTACATGTACTGTATTTTTTGGTGTACGATAAAGATTTATCTTATCTTATCTTTTCTTATCTTATCAGTTAGGGCTAGCGTCGCCCTAGTAAGCGAAGGCCTAGGGTAGTGGCATTCACTGGTACCTAATTGTCTCAGTGCACAAGAAACCATTTTTGGACTATGCTACCAGCAGCGGTGCGTTTTTCTCTCTCTGAAGACATTCGCAGCCTTGACGTATGTAGTGATCCAAAAACGCGTCGGAATTGCCTATATTGGCATGGTTATTGAGTACAAGCTGTAGCTATGACAGCTAATTTAATAGTCGTTTTGAAACGAAATATTTTGGGCACTTTTAATAGCAAAATTTTCGTTCCAAAGCGACTTTAAAACAGCCCACATAAACACTATAACAGTATATTAGCTAAAGTAAATCGCACAGAATTAGGTGCGACAATAATAAGCAGTGTATTATTGCTGTTTCGTACAAGGAATCATATTTCCTGCCATTACAAACGACATTATAAGCTTAAGAGGTTATTACGCATAAATGAAGTGTGATAAACCAGAGTCAGAGGTGAGTGACCGAATTTATCTTGACCCATTAGCGTGGGCCAGTAATGTTTACATTACACTGTTTTTTTTTGTTATTCTACACACAACATTATCTAATAATTATTATTTAAAGGAAGTGGGATATGATGGAATTCCCGTCCAATTGAGCAGTCCGACTGGGGAAGTACCTCCGACCTACAGAATACCGTGGCCATAATAACCTCTTGTTGTGTTCCCAGTGGTGAGTAGGGAACCCAGAGCTCATTGGCGAGTTTTTGTGTTGTCAGTAGGAAGGCCAAAGGCTTTTATTTCTGTTTTGTCTTCTAAACTGACAGCACAGGAATTCTCTGTGTTTACAGGGTCGGCAGCGCTAGTGTGACGCACCTGATGTTGCACACGCCCATGGGCCACAGTAAACACTTTCCATCAGGTGGGCCGTGCGCTAGTCTGCCACCTCAGTTGTGTAAACAAAAATAAAATAGAGAATGTGTAGCTTAGATGGATCAGACAATACAGAGAGATAAAAGAAGATTTGTATGAAGCGAGATTGAAAGGGCAATCACATTGAGAACGTTTCAAAGAAAGGCTAGGGCATGAGTACCCGCAACTGACGAGCATGTATGAAAACCATTAAACATAATAAATAGTAGAAGAAGCAAAAGGTGTATAATTATGTATACCAAAGCCTTGAATCAGCTCTCTTTTCAATAATCTGGTTTTCATCCCAGTCGCATACGAAGCTTCCACCTCGGAGGCCAGGGTTCCACTATGTCTATTATAGCTGTTTGGCTGGGGAGCCGCTTATTTCGTAGAAAGAAATTTCATAGAATTTCGTTTCACAGAAAATCCATACTAATATTATAAATGCGAAAGTAACTCTGTCTGTCTGTCTGTCTGTCTGTCTGTCTGTCTGTCTGTCTGTCTGTATGTTACGCTTTCACGCCTAAACCACTGAACCGATCTTGATGAAATTTGGTACAGAGGTATATTAGAGCTTGAGAACGGACATAGGCTACCTTTTATCACGAGAAAGGGGGTTTAAGGGGGGGAAATAGGGGATGAAAGTTTTTATGAAAGTTTGTCATTTCTGAAGATATTTTAATGAAATTTGGTACAGAGGTAGATAAGAGCTTGGGAACGGATATAGGCTACCTTTTATCGCGAAAAGGGGGGTAGAAGGGGGGGGACTAGGGCCTTGGGATGAAAGTTTGTAATTTTTGAAGATTCTTGATGAAATTTGGTACAGAGATAGTTTAGAGCTTGGAAACGGATATAGGCTACCTTTCATCGCGAAAAGGGGGGTAGAAGGGGGGGGGGACTAGGGCCTTGGTATGAAAGTTGGTCATTTTTGAAGATTTCTTGATGAAATTTGATACAGAGATAGTTCAGAGCTTGGGAACGGACATCGGCTACCTTTTATCGCGAAAAGGGGGGTAGAAGGGGGGACTGGGCCCTGGGGTGAAGGTTTATCATTTTTGAAGATTTCTTGATGAAAATTGGTACAGAGATAGTTTAGAGCTTGGAAACGGATATAGGCTACCTTTCATCGCGAAAAGGGGGGTAGAAGGGGGGGGCGGACTAGAGCCGGTATGAAAGTTTGTCATTTTTGAAGATTTCCTGATGAAATTTGGTACAGAGATAGTTTAGAGCTTGGAAACGGACATAGGCTACCTTTTATCGCAAAAAGGGGTAGAAGGGGGGGGGGGATATGGCTACGGGATGAAAAATTGTCTTTTTTGAAGATATCCTGATGAAATTTGGTACAGATATAGATTAAAGCTTGGGAACAAACATAGGCTACCTTTTGTCGCGAAAGACGAGGATAAAATGGGGGGGGGGGGGGGATTCATAGGGGATGAAAGTTTGCCAGTTTTGAAGACATCCTGATGATATATTTGGTACAGATATGAATTGAAGCTTGGGAACGAACATGGGCTATCTATTGACGCGAAAATGGAGGCATAGGGGGGGGGGGGGGTAATAAGGTATGAAAGTTTAACAGTTTTGAAGATATCCTGATGAAATTTGGTACAGGTATTAATTAGAGCTTGGTAACGGAAATATGCTACCTTTTATGGCGAATAATGTGGTAAAAGGGTGGGGGAGGGATAAGGACTGGATAGTTAGTATGAAAGTTTTGTATCCTGGTGAAATTTGGTACAGAGATGGATTAGAGCTCGAAAATGGACATAGACTACGTTTTATTGAGAAAAATGGAGTTGAAGGGGTGGAATAGGGCAAGGGTGTGTAAGTTTTACAATTTTGAAGATATCTTGATGAAATTGGTATAGAGATGAATTAGAGGTTTGAAATGGACATAGGCTACCCATTATTGCGAAAAAAGGGATAGAAGGGGGAAGGGGGAAGGGGAATAGGGCTATGGGATTAAAGTTTCTAATTTTTCATTGGCACAAAAAAGGGGGTGAATAAATGGTAAAAGATTTTTTCAAGATGTCCTCATGAAATTTGGTACAAAGGTAAATTAGAGCTTCGGAACGGACATAGTCGAGTAGCGAACCAAATATAGAAGCGAGTGGAGAGGCGAGTAGAGATTGTTATAGGGACGAATGGATAGGCGTGTAAAGATCGAAAGTCGAGTAGAGTCGACTACAGGGGCGAGTAGATATGCGATTAGAGAGCCAAATAGAATGCAGTAAAGGGTTTAGTAGAGAGGCGAATAGGGAGACGAGTGGAAAGATGAATGTAGTGGCGAGTAGAGATCGAATAGAGAGTTGAGTAGAGGTGCGAGTAGATAGGCGAGTGGGGAGAGTCAAGTAGAGAGGCGAAAAGAGAATCGAATGGATGGGCAAGTAGAGAGGCGAGAGGTCGAATATAGAAGCGAGTGGAAAGTCGAGAACAGAGGTGAGTACATAGTCGAGGACAAAGTTGAGTAGAGAGGCGAATTTAATGCTCAATAGCCTCGGATCAACACCAAGCGATAACCGACATCCACGCGGGCGGAGCCGCGGGCAACAGCTAGTGTTTCATAAATTATTTGGTTCTTATATTTTTATTTCGAATATTATTGTTTCAAAAACAATTTACTACAATGAAACATATTTCACAGAAACACATTAACTTCCTCCGATATCGGATGACGGATATCGGATATCGGATGTCGGATGTCGGATGTCGGATATCGGATGTCGGATGTCGGATATCGGATATCGGATGTCGGATAAGTGTGAAAACGCTCTTAGAATAAAAAGGCCATTTGAGCGGGAAAAGCGCGGCAACTTTTTGGTCCATTCCTGTCCTATGAGACCGGAACTTTCGAACGCTCACTCGGTACTGTTAAGACTAGCTCAAAACAACATAGATATAATACCGTGAAAATGCCATATTGTGCTATTTTTAACTGAAGAATAAAAATTGAGAAGTAAATTTGAAAAATAAAAGTATTTCTTATCTCTCGTGAGTAATTATTTACAGTGTAAAAATTGCCACGCGTGTCATGCAGGTAAACACTGCGTATGGCTGTTCTATCCTAATATATTTCTGTGGCCGTGACGGTATGGTTAACTCTGGCATATTCTTCGTACCTCAGGTAACCCAGGACCATCGAAGGTCCCTTGGGAAGTGATTGCCCTCCCACCAATATTAGGTATAGTGGACTCTTTTAAAAGAACTCAATATCCCCCGCTACTTTCTTTACCTAATTTTTTAATTCTCAATGCATAAATAAGTATGAAATATCAGTCCGTGAATGCATTGCTGCCGGCAACTTGACTGTTAATTGTTAGTAAACCATCTGGCGGAAGCAAGCAATCAAAACATTAATAATTACTAGAACACGCGTAAATTATAACAATTGCAATGTAGGCAAGTTTTTTTTTTATGTATATTGGACACGTCAATATGACTTCACACTGCCTGATGGTACAGACACTAACAATATTACAATGGTGGTCCTCAGCATGGTCGACCCCTTAAGAATCTTCTAATACGCTTCTTGACGAAGACGGTAATCAGCAATAGTCACGTGTATTATACGGTGGTTTTCAATATACTTGTGAATAAAATAATGCTAAAATAGATTGCCCTTGCAGTTTGAATAGTTTCCTTCATAACTAGTACTTATAGACATTTAAATTCAACAGTAAAAACGAATTGCGAAGCTTTTTGATACTGGCGGACTGGCGGTAACAATTAAGTATTTTTTCTCTAACATGCAATGAAATATTATCGCTATGTTCCTCATAATAGGCTGCGAAACATGCCGTTTCAGGCGCGATTAGGACCAGAATCGTTAATGGATTTTCATACAAATCTTGCAGGCCTAGGCCGGGAACGTCCTCTTTTTTAATTTCGATTCCACATAAATTTGTGGCAAAAGCATCGGCACTCTGCCACTATGCGTATTAAAAACAAAACAATTATATTCAAAAACAAAACAATAAACGACTTAGTATGTGCTTAGAGCAGTTTTAATTACATAAAAAATCCACATTAACATAACGAATAACACATTATTATAATTTTTTTTCTTACCTATACATATAAACATTGAAATATTAATATTTAATTAAGTTGCAACCAATTGACATTTATAAGAATGACAAGTGTCAATGTCAATTCTAAAGGTTTGTTCAGAAACGTGCTATACTTTTTTGAAGGAACATGATAATAAACATAAATGTAAATGTTTTCTGTTAAAATCAAGCTAAAATAGACGAAATAGTAATATAAACGTGAGTTTCAGTTTTTATCTTGTTTACTTTTAATGTCTCTAAAAATATATCTTTAATTTTTTTGTTGTTTATTTCATTGCCTGTTTGAGAAAATCACTATACGTACATCTGCGGGAAATATGGGGTTGCCTGCCTCAGACCTATCTATGTCTTCGGCCGGCAACCACTTTCTTCCCGGCCTCTGTAGTTATGTACTATTTCTATGCGCGCACATAGGCCAAAGACTAAAAGAATGATGGTTCTTTTTTTATTCAATCAAAGAATCAAAGAATCAATTTCGTTTATTCAGTTTAGGCACATAAAGAGCACATATGAACGTCAAAATTTTACAATAATGTCAGGAAATTACTAATATAATATTAAATTAAGTAAATAAATCATTTGAAAATGATTCTTTCGCTGGTTCGGTAAGTTGGTTCTACTGAGAAGAGACCAGCAAGAAACTCAGTGAACAATATTATAGTTTCTTTTTTTTAAAACAATTTGTTTTTATTTTATTTTTCATAGGTTTATATTGTGCGAGCAAGCAAAGAGATTAGGATGACCATGCATTTTTATCATTAAGGTATTCGTTTACTTTGTAATATCCTTTTTTCATTAAAGTCTTTTTTACTTCGATTTTAAACTTATTTAGAGGCATGTCAACCAACTCTTGAGGAATTTTATTAAACATTTTAATATTGTTACCTACAAAAGAATTACCAACCTTTTGAAGTCTGAGTTTTGGCACTACAAGTTTATTTTTATTCCTCGTATTATAATTGTGTACGTCAGAGTTTTTTTGAAAAGATCTAGGTTCTTGCGTACATATAAAACATTATCGTAAATGTATTGGCTAGCAACTGTTAAAATATTAATTTCTTTAAATAGTTCTCTCAGCGAGTCACGGGGTCTGAGGCTATAGATAGCTCGTATCGCTCGTTTCTGTAATATGAAAATAGCCTCAATATCAGCAGCTGAGCCCCACAGCATCAGACCATACGACATAAGGCTGTGAAAGCAGCCAAAATAAACTAATCGTGCCGTTTCCTCATCAGTAAGTGACCTTATTTTTCTAACCGCATAGGCAGCTGAGCTAAGTCTTCCTGCCAAGGCTGCGATATGAGAACCCCATTGCAGTTTACTATCTAGAGTCATACCAAGAAAAACTGTGGTATCAACTATTTGAACAGACTCATCGTTCATTGTGATATGCGTATCTATCTGTCTTACATTAGGCATAGTAAACTTTACACATTTTGTTTTCTTCGCATTGAGCAGCAAGTTGTTACTTGTGAACCAATGCAATATTTTGGAAAGGTTGATATTCACATCGTCAGGTAATTCTTTATGTCTATCAGTTTTAAAAATTAATGATGTGTCATCAACAAATAATACTATTTCACAAAGATTTTTAGTGAAGTGAGGAAGATCATTTATATATATCAAGAATAAAAGGGGTCCTAATATCGAGCCCTGGGGAACTCCCATGACTAATGGGGCGCCAGATGAGTTAGTGCCATTAATATTGACTTTTTGTACTCTGCCAGTGAGGTAAGATTTTAGTAAGCTAAGTGAGCTGTTAGAAACACCGTAATAACCTAATTTTAGTAACAAAGTCTCATGATCAACACAATCAAAAGCTTTTGATAGATCACAAAATATACCGATGGCATCCTGCTTCTTGTCCCATGCATCAAATATATGTTTAACGAGTTCAACTCCTGCATCCGTCGTGTTTCTGCCTTTAGTGAAACCGAACTGTTTCTCATGAAGTAATTTATTAGAAGCGAAATGTGAAAGCAGTTGACTAAATATAATTTTTTCAAAAATTTTGCTGAGTGCTGGGAGTATGGAGATGGGCCGAAAATTAGATGGATCAGTTTTGTCCCCTGCTTTGAATAATGGAATGATTTTACTAAACTTCATGAGTGTGGGAAACTGTTTATCATCGATACATTGATTAAATATAAATGCGAGATAAGGGGCAATAGTGGGCATTACTGATTTTATTATATTGGTTGAAATGCCCCACAGATCCTCAGTCTTTTTTATATTTAGTTGCTTAAAAGTTTTTATTACGGTTTCGGGGTCAATATACTGAAAATCAAAGTTTACTCTACATTTATCAACACAAGATTCAAGAAGAGAAGCAGCTACGTTTTTTGAAGAATTTAATTTACTAGTTATGGTAATTGGAGCATTTGTAAAAAAAGATTCAAACGCATTGGCCACGTCAGCGTCAGCACTGATGTGTCCATCATCTATTTCTAACTCGAAGGATCGATCACGTGACCTTGCTTTACAGGTTTCTTTGTTGATAACATTCCATGTTGCCTTAATTTTATTATCAGATTTTTGTATTTTATCACGGATATAATTAGATTTGGCCATTGAACAGACTTTCTTAAACATTTTAGAGTACTTTTTAGTATGTTCAATGATTTGTGGATCATTTGTACATGCCTTTGTCTCATATAATTTATACAATTTCTGTCTACTCTTATAAATTCCAGGTGTAGCCCAATCACTAAATTTAATTTTGAGTTGATTAGTGTTAATTGTTTTAGTTGTGAAAATGTTATTAAATTCGTATTTGATTACTCCGAACAAATCTTCGTAAAGATCATCCGGGTTTTCAGCAATACTTGGTTCCAAAAGTGATACTTTATTATTAATATTTTCTTTAAATTTTTCTAAACGATATGTTGTGATTGGTCTACATACTATATTTTTTGGCAATGGAACATGTTGGTGCTCAAATCTAGCTAACTGACCTGCATGATCGGATTTTATGAAGTTTATTATAGATTTGTCGTTTACATCGCTGTCAGTAAAAATATTATCCAAGCAGGTAGCTGTTGTGGATGTGGTGCGAGTTGGTTCACAAAAAAGATTTTGTAAGTTAAAAGATTTAAAAAGATTGAGGAACCTTAACGCGTTCTGGGAGTTTTCTAAGATATCAACATTAAAATCGCCACATACAACTACCCTCTTCTTACATTGAAATGCCCTTTTTAAGATTTCTTCCATAATAGATTCAAATAGGTGGTAATCTCCGGAAGGAGGTCGATAGACGCTAATAATAATATATTGATCAAGCTCTGCACATGATATTTCAATATTTCGCTCACTTGAGAGTGCTACAATATCTTTTCGTTCTTTAGATTTTAATTTGTCATTAATTAAAATGAGTGACCCACCTCTTATAGCGGTATCTCTAGTAAACGAACTAATTATTTTATAATTGTCAATATTAACTAATAGTTCATGTTGTTTCAACCAGTGTTCAGTTAAACAAAGTACATGAATATGCATTACATTTAAAAATAATTCTAGTTCTAACTCTTTGCCAGAAAAACCCTCAATATTTTGGTGAATAATATTCATGAACATAGACTTTTCCTTTGTCCCTAAAATTAAATTGCTAGAGATTTCCCCTATTGTCCTAGAATTAAATTTAAATGACTGTCACTCTTATTTGGAACAGATTCCAAGGTCGCAAGACAAACATTGTCATTTTTCTGCTCAATAAAACAGGTTGGTTAGCCAAATTCTTGGCTGAGTATTTAATATAATATGATAGATGCTATCTGTCTCTTAAAATATCTATTCAAATAGAATTTATCTTTTGTCAATAATAATTTATTTTCTAAATACAAGTTTATGTTAATTAAATGAAATTTATTGGAATTATGAAATGTCAATGTGTGTAATGTTTGATTGAGCTTATATCTAATATTGTTTTCTGCTTGCGACAAACTACGGCTATATGGAAGTGTAAATAAAATTATATTTTTAACATTTAATAAGCTCAATGATTCAAAACAATTCATAAGAGCATTTCTGTCCGCATTTCCCCTGTCTCCCACTAAAATTAAAAGTGTACTGCTGGTGTTTAAACTATAATTCTTTATTTTTTCTATAATAGTACAGTAACTCAAGCCCGGCATACAATAGTTAATAACTTTGTGTTCTAAATATGAACTTAATAACTGGCCCATTGATTCCCCCAATTCATCACAAAACATTACTATTTGGGATTGTACATTATTTTGTTCGGTGAAGGAGCTACTGGGTTTCCTATTTGGCTCATGTGAAGGACTTTTGAGTGAAGGTAGCAAGGACGTACAAACTGGCTGAGGACTGAGTAAATTATCTTTTGATGCCAATGTAGAATTTGGACTCATCAGGTCCTTCATGGCCAGAATGTATTCCTGATACTCACTTTTAACATTACAATATTTGTTGGTCATTGTGTCTAGCGATTTCTTTAAATTAATAATATCCGTTTCTAACATTAATATGTTACTATTGTATTCAGATATATTATTTTCAATTATTAAAGAATACATATCAAGTTCATCACCAAATTGCCTTCTCTCATTAATATATTTTACTTTTTTATACATACATTTTTGTCTTTTAATCAAATTTTGAGTTTTTCTTATGTATCTATTAATTTTTACATATTTCTTAAGTTTATTTCTACTGCACTCAACACTGCCCATCTTAGGATAAAAATTATGAGCTATTAAAGTATCATCCTTTGTTAAGTCTATAGTAATAGTGGGTTCTAAGTTAGGTTCAGTAGAAACAAGGCTGGGCACACTACCGACTAATTCCTCAAACAAGTTATGGGTATGGGATACTATGGTGTCACGTTTCTCAGCCTCAAGGTTGTTAATGTGGTGGTGAGCTTCTTGCAGTTCCTGCTCTAAGACCGACATGCGCTTGAGGCCCTGCTCGTACTCATCGCTGCACTCCCTAAACCCAGCCACAATATTATACAATCTGTCCCGCTCGTCTAACACTAACCTATGTTCTGTGTGCAGCTCAGCCATCTGCTTTTTGATTAAATCGTGTTTATTTAAACTATCCAGTAGTTCCTTCTCATTGTCATCTCTTTCTTTGTGCAACTGTTCAACCAGCATTTTGGATGCATCCAACTCCTTCAAAGTTAGATCCAGTTTTCTCAAGATATTATCTAGTTTAGCCTCATCCCGGCGTGCAGAAGACATGCTACGTGTGATTGGCATTACTATTTTTTATAAATTTATAAAGGAATAAATACCAAAATGCAGTTTGATCAGTAGGTACCTACCCTACACAATTAAATATGAGACCTCAAAACGAAATGGGTTGAATACGCTGCAAATATAAACTAATATGATAATAATCTGTAGTTATTGATACGATTACCTGTGTTAAAATCACTTTAAACTGTAGTTATAGAGAAGACAAAACAAATTATTTTCAACTAGCTGTTGCCCGCGGCTCCGCCCGCGTGGATGTCGGTTATCGCTTGGTGTTGATCCGAGGCTATTGAGCATTAAATTCGCCTCTCTACTCAACTTTGTCCTCGACTATGTACTCACCTCTGTTCTCGACTTTCCACTCGCTTCTATATTCGACCTCTCGCCTCTCTACTTGCCCATCCATTCGATTCTCTTTTCGCCTCTCTACTTGACTCTCCCCACTCGCCTATCTACTCGCACCTCTACTCAACTCTCTATTCGATCTCTACTCGCCACTACATTCATCTTTCCACTCGTCTCCCTATTCGCCTCTCTACTAAACCCTTTACTGCATTCTATTTGGCTCTCTAATCGCATATCTACTCGCCCCTGTAGTCGACTCTACTCGACTTTCGATCTTTACACGCCTATCCATTCGTCCCTATAACAATCTCTACTCGCCTCTCCACTCGCTTCTATATTTGGTTCGCTACTCGACTATGTCCGTTCCGAAGCTCTAATTTACCTTTGTACCAAATTTCATGAGGATATCTTGAAAAAATCTTTTACCATTTATTCACCCCCTTTTTTGTGCCAATGAAAAATTAGAAACTTTAATCCCATAGCCCTATTCCCCTTCCCCCTTCCCCCTTCTATCCCTTTTTTCGCAATAATGGGTAGCCTATGTCCATTTCAAACCTCTAATTCATCTCTATACCAATTTCATCAAGATATCTTCAAAATTGTAAAACTTACACACCCTTGCCCTATTCCACCCCTTCAACTCCATTTTTCTCAATAAAACGTAGTCTATGTCCATTTTCGAGCTCTAATCCATCTCTGTACCAAATTTCACCAGGATACAAAACTTTCATACTAACTATCCAGTCCTTATCCCTCCCCCACCCTTTTACCACATTATTCGCCATAAAAGGTAGCATATTTCCGTTACCAAGCTCTAATTAATACCTGTACCAAATTTCATCAGGATATCTTCAAAACTGTTAAACTTTCATACCTTATTACCCCCCCCCCTATGCCTCCATTTTCGCGTCAATAGATAGCCCATGTTCGTTCCCAAGCTTCAATTCATATCTGTACCAAATATATCATCAGGATGTCTTCAAAACTGGCAAACTTTCATCCCCTATGAATCCCCCCCCCCCATTTTATCCTCGTCTTTCGCGACAAAAGGTAGCCTATGTTTGTTCCCAAGCTTTAATCTATATCTGTACCAAATTTCATCAGGATATCTTCAAAAAAGACAATTTTTCATCCCGTAGCCATATCCCCCCCCCCCCTTCTACCCCTTTTTGCGATAAAAGGTAGCCTATGTCCGTTTCCAAGCTCTAAACTATCTCTGTACCAAATTTCATCAGGAAATCTTCAAAAATGACAAACTTTCATACCGGCTCTAGTCCGCCCCCCCCTTCTACCCCCCTTTTCGCGATGAAAGGTAGCCTATATCCGTTTCCAAGCTCTAAACTATCTCTGTACCAATTTTCATCAAGAAATCTTCAAAAATGATAAACCTTCACCCCAGGGCCCAGTCCCCCCTTCTACCCCCCTTTTCGCGATAAAAGGTAGCCGATGTCCGTTCCCAAGCTCTGAACTATCTCTGTATCAAATTTCATCAAGAAATCTTCAAAAATGACCAACTTTCATACCAAGGCCCTAGTCCCCCCCCCCTTCTACCCCCCTTTTCGCGATGAAAGGTAGCCTATATCCGTTTCCAAGCTCTAAACTATCTCTGTACCAAATTTCATCAAGAATCTTCAAAAATTACAAACTTTCATCCCAAGGCCCTAGTCCCCCCCCTTCTACCCCCCTTTTCGCGATAAGAGGTAGCCTATATCCGTTCCCAAGCTCTTATCTACCTCTGTACCAAATTTCATTAAAATATCTTCAGAAATGACAAACTTTCATAAAAACTTTCATCCCCTATTTCCCCCCCTTAAACCCCCTTTCTCGTGATAAAAGGTAGCCTATGTCCGTTCTCAAGCTCTAATATACCTCTGTACCAAATTTCATCAAGATCGGTTCAGTGGTTTAGGCGTGAAAGCGTAACATACAGACAGACAGACAGACAGACAGACAGACAGACAGACAGACAGACAGACAGACAGAGTTACTTTCGCATTTATAATATTAGTATGGATTAAGCGGTGTCATTGACATTTAGCCGGTGAACCAAATCAGCTGGACGTAATTTTCACTGATTTATTTCACTTTTACACACACGTTTTTAACTAAATACACTTTTATAATTATAAGATCGTGTTTTGTGATGAATTTTAGCCTTAATTCTCGAAATAATTAATAAAAAATTAAAATAAATACGGGACGAAATGCAATCAGATGTTAGCCGTAGTCGAATTTCGAATCAATTCGCCTTTTAACCGTCGAAGTGACAGCTCAGAAGGGCCAAATCGACATAACATAAGGTTCTATTACGACCCATTATTGATGGTTCCCTTCCTGTGGGTGTCGTAAAATGCGATGCCTGTATCCATCCGATAGTAAAAATACAGCCCAAGCCGTAGTGCTCGCTTGGCGCCAATAGGCTCGCCCACTATTACGTGGGACCGAAAATCATAGTTGGCGAAAAGTGGGTGTTAATACACCTCTGCCTACCACTTCGGGGATTTGCAGGTGTGAGTATATGCGAGAGGATAACTAATTCCGTGGGCCATTCACATTGGGCCGTTCACACTAAGTCCAGTCCAACTCTACCAGACTAGATTGACCACCTGGAAGTTCCTTAATAGACTGAGATCCCAGGTTGGCTATTACAAGGCAAACCTAGTGAGATTGGGCTACCTGGATGCAGAGGATAGAGGCTGTACTTCTGCACACAATGGCGTAGGTACCTTCTATCGTATCCGCTGTGCCCCAATCATCATCATCATCATCATCATCATTAGGCTATATTAGTCCACTGCTGGACATAGCCCTCCCCCAATGAGCTCCAATACCAGCATTAAATTGAACAGATCCAACTGAGCAGTCCAACTGGGGAAGTACCTCCGCCCTATAGAGTACCTCGGCTATAATAACCTCTTGTTGTGTTCCAGAGCTCACTGGATAGTATTTGTGCTGTCAGTGGGAAGACCTAAGGCTTGTCCTGCTTTATCTTCTACACTGACGGCACAGAAACCCTCTGTTCTAAGCTACAGCGCGAGTATGGGCCGTGTGTTGTTTCCTACCTAAGTGGTATAAAAAAAGAGGAGAAACAACTGAACTACCGAATAGTCCAAATGAACGTTTCAAAACGGTTTTTATTTAGTAAATAAAATCCGTGTCAGTGCCCTTATCATCGAGTCTGTGTGAGATAAGATTCGCACGTCACTATTTAGGCCAAATTGGCTGCTAGAAATATAGTGATCTAAAATTAGTCTTCCTAAGCAGACGTAACCAGTAGGTAGATAGTTATTTTTAAAGCTTTACCGGCGACTTCACGCTAATATATCATTTCAGATAAACAGTACATATTCAGTTGAAATGAATATATGTGTGAGTGTGCTTTTGCTCGTAAGGGCCGCTTTCCACGATCCGCGTTTTTAAAACGCGTGCGCGATTTCGCTGATTACGCATCGTAGAAAGAGGCTCGTCCGTGATTCTGCTGACACGTTTATCATAGATTTACTATGATAAACGTGTCAGCAGAATCTACGTCCGTATCTACGTCCGCATCCGTGAAACTGAGACTGGATATATAGGAACCGACAACTTCTGTTAGTGGTTCTAGATAAACATACCATTTATTATAAATAGAATGTAAACAGTCTTGCATGCATATGCAGGTACACGGGGTTTCCTTCCGGTCTGGGGCCTCTTGGTAGCCCATTGTAAGCTTGCACTTACAATCCGCCTGGATATATGGGCGAGGAGATAGTACAACCTAATACATGAATCACCATATTTCAATTACATTAATCACCGACTACAGATTTTACAGACACACTCGCGATCTATAACCAAGTATATTCAACCGAACTAGGAGCGTTCAGCTAGACACGTAGTGCTTGGTCGAGGTTCACAGCGATACTGATCTCGATTCTCTGCACGCCGCACAAAAGTTAATGAACTGTCAAACTCAAATTGACAGTCTGAATGAACGAATTCCGTCACACTCGACCATAGAGCACTAGAGTCTTGCATTACGCCAGAGTGAATTTCATTCACGCTAATGACACAATAATTACTAACGTGCCGTCACATACAAATGCATATATATATATATATATATATACAACTGAGTGAAATCGGGACCTCTGACATCAAATGCTCTACGACTACGCCTCTGAAGCCATGCAGTAATAATAAATTTAAAATACTTAGGTATAATAAGTAAATAACGTTAACTCGTGGCATAAGCTATCGCACATTTTTACGAGTTATAGAGATCCGGAATCTGGGTATCCATCGATCGGAGACCTTCGACAGAATAAGATGGCCTTATTTATACTAGTTAGATGGCAGACAAGCACACGGCCCACCTGATGGGAAGTGGTTGCCGTGGCCTATGTATGTGTGCAACACCAGGGAAGTCACACTCGTGCTGCTGACCCTGTAAGCACAGAGATTTTCTGTGCCGTCAGTGTAGAAGACAAAGCAGGACAAGTCTTTGGTCTTCCCACTGACAGCACAGACAGGATTATAGTTGGTACTTAATACTGTGGCCTACTGTGGCGTGTCCTATCTAATGTTAACTTTACAACTACGATAAATACACTTGACACTACTGGTAGTGTCATGGGGATTGAATAATACCCTAGTCCCTACCAGTAGTGTTATTGGGTGATGGTGTCACGAAATTCCTGCCGACATTTTAATGTACAAAATTGTATATTATTACCTACTTTACCTACTAATTCCCCTGTCTGTGCTTTAGGAGATATACATACATGCCTGGGAATAAAAAAATCATAGTAACGTACAATAAACAGATAATAATTAGGTTTAGCTAGTGCCTTGCCATATAATTCAAGAAGATAATGCATTTATCTGATAGTAATAATGATCTATAGTCACGACACGGATAATCACTTATTATAAACTGCGATATCATTAACACCCATAACACCAACTACGATTGGAACTGAGATCAAATCAAAGTTACCCGGAATCACGTTTTACTCCATTCAATCAATTAACCTAATAGTCCACTGCTGGACGACACTCTTCAGACATTTTTTTGTGCGGATCCTGGGACCGCTGTGCCGGATTCGAACTGACTAACACCGTTTCGGGTACCAATGACCAGGGTGTAAGGTTACCTAATAAGGCACTTTCCTCATGGCCCGGATGAGCCTGGGCAATCTACGATTTTAAGATGGTTTCAAAGTGCGCCCATAGACCCCGGAAGACAACGGGCGGCCGCACGTGTCACCTCCAGGCCTGCAATCGGCGACCAACGTGCGCTATTCTGCTCGCCACTGTGCCTCTTGCTAGTCAGAGGGACACGTCTCCTGTACAGGGCTGCTCCCGCTGCGCGCCGGTCGGCCGGTATTTGCTGTAGGTAGCTCTCCCCTGCGTTGAAGAGAGGCACGTCTCCGTTGCCCAAGGTTTACCGCGTGGAGGTTTTGAATTAAGCACCCTCATAATATAGGTACCTTATCATTGATGAATATTATTCTCGCTAAACTCGTAAAACTGTAGGAGGCCTATGTCCTAACACGACGGTATTTCCGTCTAATTGAGCAGTCCGACTGGAGAAGTACCTCCGCCCTACAGAATACTGCGGCCATAATAACCTAGTGTTGTGTTCGCGGCGGTGAATAGGATAGCCAGAGCTCACTAAAGAGGTTTTGTGCTGTCAGTGGAAAGACAAAAGGCTGTTCCTGCTTTTTCTACTACTCTGACGGCTTAGAAAGCGTTTACAGGGTCGGCAGCACGAGTGTGACTCCCCTGGTGTTGCATACGTCCATAGGCCACGGTAACCACTTACCATCAGGTGGGCCGCGTGCTCGTCTGCCAACTTAGTTGAATAAAAAAACAAACTAAGGACGGATTTAAGTAATGCAATATCACTAACGCAATGATTTTCCTTCGTTCATGACCTCGGTCGTAACTTACATAACGAAATTAGACATTCTCACAATTCTCTCCACGTGCAAGTTAACAATGTAGAAATGGAAAACAGAATTTTAAATGTAAAATTACTTGCTCCGAGTCCGCAGTTTAGGTCCGGGATATAACAATACACAATTGATAACAAAATTGAAGCTACAGCCACGTACACAGTTACAAGTAGTCACGTTAATCCACTGATATATTTTTTTTACGTGCGCGAAGTCCCCACGTATACCCACCCCTCCGAAGCCGGAGGGGGAGGTTATGTCCGACTTGAACCGACTAAACCGCACGCCGTCTCTGGGTCGTAGTGCTAGGCCGAAGGTGAGGTTGTCAAGCGACATATCACTCGCACTCCGGCTGACCCAGGGCCATCCCTCTCGGTCTGGCCCTCCTCGGGAGGGGGGACCACGCGGTCCCAGACTCGTCCCCGGTGTGGGGTGGCGCGCATCGTCCTATGATGCGCGCCGCCGCCGTGGCCTGCTTCTGCTAAGGTGACGGGCGGCCCACGCTCATAGGGGGCGGAGGTCGGTCTGCGCCCTCCGACGCCCGAGCCGCCCTACCGTGCGTAAAAGTAACTAAATTTGGTAGCACGAACCACTTTCGTAATGTTAATGTATCGAACTATTCGATGCTCAATCGATACGTGACATCTTATGAGTAAAATTGGTAGCACAATTTTTTTTTGACATGCGGTATTGTAAATTGCGAAGGTTGGCTATCGAGTTTTACGAATTTTTTGTCACTGAATTTTTAACGGTGACAAAAGTCTCGTAACCTTATAAACTACAATAAAAATTATTATTTTAAGTATTAAGTGCTTATTTTGTGATTAATAATACTACCGCATTAATAATACCGCCGTTTCACAGACATAGTAATTATGATTTAGAGAATTTGCCATGTTGTTTCCCGATGGAGCAATATAGGACCACTCCAGCTCTTCCTGTGGGTGTCGTAACAGGCGACTATGGGATGGAGCTGATCTCTATCCAACAGTAAACATATAGCCCTAGACAGTGCCCGCTAGACGCCAATAGGCTCGGCCCCTGTCACGCGGGACCGAAAATCATAGTGGGTGAAAATTGGGTGTTGATACACCTCTGCCTACCCCTTGGGGAATTACAGGCGTGAATCTATGTATGTAGGTAGAATTAGAGAATTCAGAATAGCCGTCTGTCAGACCATATGGAGCCTAAAATCATAAATAATCTACACAACTTTTACCATCTTAGGCTCCATTCTGTGTTTAAGCAACATTTTAGAGTTCTGTCCGTTTGTCTGTGTCTGTCTCCCTAGATAAGTGGAATAGAATATAATGATTAATTTATGGGATTGACTAATAATTGATTGATTGATTGATTTTTATGACAATCATTCAATCTATTAAATTCTATTCTTAAAACGTATTGCCACTTGTCTAGAAGGGCTGGCTGTATCTCATGAACCGGGATAGCTAGACAGTCTAAATTGTCACAGATGATGGCCCCAACCGAGAGTGTTACGGGGCCAGTATTCAAAAGTGTGGAAGACACGGAAACTGGTCCTCAAAGCGGAGCGACCGGCCGTCTCACCGGCTGCTTGCCGGCCTATTGTGTCACTCGACAAGCTGCTTTGAAAGAGTTATTACGAAGCACCTCGTCGAACACCTCTCTAAAGTGGGGCCAAATCTGGCGGATCACCGATGGCTTCTGCCAGAGGTGCTCCACCATCGAAGCCACCATGCGCGTGACAGCTATGTACGAGGATACGATCGCAGGAGGTATGCTGCAAGGTGATGCTAGCGAGTAGCTCAAGAAGGAGACTGCGAAGCCGGTTCGGAGTAAACTCTCGATCCACACAACCTACGACAAGCAACAGGAAGGTCACGACAGCCTGAGAGTAACGGGTGTAGTCAACTGTCACCCTAGCAGAACTGCGTAAAGTACTTCCATGAGCTGCGACGTTCAGGGTTTTAAATGCAGTCCGGGTAAATAAAGTCCGGCCCGGACGCTCCTCGGACGCCTTCTAAACCAGCCGGATGGGAGCCCTACTAAACAGTCTTTTCTGTTTCAACTGTCAGTTTTTTCAACTAAATCTGAATGTCTGACGATTTTTTAGTTTTGAGAAACAGTTTTAGTTTTTATAGCCATATTATTACTGAGATCTTAGTTCACTTCAACAGCTTCAATTCACGTCGTGATAGATTTATTGATTTGTTCCGCATTCGGCGCGTTTGGTTTTTTAACTACATACCTTCTTCTTCTTCTTCTTTTTTTCAAAATGGCTTCTGCAGCAAATTGCCGCAACTCCGCCAATATCAAGTATTCAATCAATTATCAAGTAAATGTATTATACAGTTATTTATGGCGAGACGCCAATGTCAAGTGTACCAGAGCCACGTTAGCCACGCCAGTAAATTTGGTATCGTGTGTCCGCCCCCCACGAGATTCAGATGGACGATCAGGACGTGTGGTTGGATTTTAGGGGGCAACTACATACCTATCTATGAAGTAAGTATACCAAAACAACGTAGTAGTAACGACTTTTTACACTGAGTTGTACCTACTTATATTTTTTCTTCAATAATACATTCAATTTTTATAATAGGTCGTTCCATACCTATGAAATCGCCGAAATTTTCTTACAGATTCATGAGTTCGTTATTCCTGTAATTTAATAGCTATTTCCATTATTTATATTTTGTTTTAAAGTTGTTTTCAAGATTTTACAACTCTGTATTAAATTGTGTTTTTTATTGGCGGCTTGATAAATTAAATTCGGTCTATAAAAACAGTACTACCGAAATCATCATCAAAATGGATAGCATTTATCCATTTTGATGAAAATTTTCGTTCCTATTACTGTTTTAGAGCTGTCACTTCTCAAAAATGTAATAAAAGTTGCTATTAGCTTAATGTTGTCTCATTCATACATAAAAAAAATCAGTTTGTCATTCCTAAAAAAAAATGCAAAAATGTTAGTACTTACTGCAAATTGGGTTTTCTCCAATTTCTTCCATGAAACGGTTATTGCATATATAACGACCGATTACAAAGTGATTTCTTCAAACTTTGGATTTTATTTTCAAATTTATATGTGACCAACTCTTTCCAATAAAAAAAGAATTATCAAAATCGGACTACTCTGGAAAAAGTAATGCGTGGTCATATATAAAAAAATATACGCTTCGACTTGAGAACCTCCTCTGTTTTTTGTTTTTCTGCGGTTAAAAAGTAGTCGATACGTCTCGGTTTAAAATAATACCTACTAAAGAAAACGCGATAGAATCTGTTGAAAATGTTTTTAATGCAATGTTTGATAATCACGTAAACTTCCGAGTATCGAAGAGCATTCTATTGGTTTCATTCTGTGAATTCATTTTTCGTTAAAGCTACTGCTTCTCTTCATTCAACGCCAGAAAATCGATGTTCATAAATTAATATACTACACTCACCGTACAAGGTTGATGTGGGCTGATCGATAAATAAAAAAAAGCGGCCATATGCAAGTCGGACTCGCCCATGAAGGATTCCGTAGTAGCAATTATGTTTTATTTTTTATTTGAATTGATTGAATGAAAGGTAAATTGCGGCTTACGATTTATGACGTGTTAAAAAAACTAGGTACTACTCGTTCATACCAATTTTCAGTGGAAGTTTACATGGTAATGTACAGTCGACAAAATCAATATTATTCCACCTTTACATAAAACTTTATATGAAAAGGTGGGATACTACCTATCGATTTTGTCGACCGTAACTACATCACATTTTTTTTTTATTTTATCATTTTCTTGTTTTAGAAGTCACGGTGGGGCACATTTTTCCTCTTTGGAAGTGTCTCTGGCACAAATTATTCCTTGTGGCGGCCCTGGGGGTGAGAGTGCTCACGCTCTCCACCCTGCTCGCGGCGATGGTCCGCTGCGCGGAAGCGTGGACGGCCAGCGCCTCCTTCTGCGAGCAGGTCATGCTCGCGAAGGAGACAGCAGAGCGGGCGCGGCGCGATGAGCGAGAAAGGCTCGCTGAAATCGCTGCACGCGCCCGAAGGCGGCTCGGGCGTCGGAGGGCGCAAACAGACCTCAGCCCCCCATGAGCGCGGGCCTGAGGGTGACGGGTGGAGCCACCCGTCACCCTAGCAGAAGCAGGCCACGGCGGCGGCGCGCATCGTAGGACGATGCGCGCCTCCCCACACCGAGGTTGAGTCGGGGACCGCGTGGTCCCCCCCTTCCCGAGGAGGGCCAGACCGAGAGGGATGGCCCTGGGTCAGCCGGGGTGCGAGGGATATGTCGCATGACAACCTCACCTTCGGCCTAGCACTACGACCCAGAGACGGCGTGCGGTTTAGTCGGTTCGAGTCCGACATAACCTCCCCCTCCGGCTCCGGAGGGGTGGGTATCCGTGGGGATTTCCCGCACGTAAAAAAAAAAAAGGCACAAATTATTCAGTTTACAAAAAATTATTTTAGACACTTCAATATCAAATCATACATAATAGATTGATGAAAAAAAAATTGAGTTTCAGTACACAAAGTATGGGGAAACCCCCAAAATTTATTGTTTTTTTTTCTTTCTATTTTTGTGTGAAAATCTTAATGCGATTCACAGAATTCATATTTATAGTTTCAACACCATAGTTCTTCCCTGGGTCAGCCGGGGAGCGAGGGATATGTCACGAGACAACCTCACCTTCGGCCTAGCACATCGACCCACAGACGGCGTGCGGTTTAGTCGGTTAGAGTCCGACATAACCTCCCCCTTCGGCTCCAAAGGGGGGGGGGGTATCCGTGGGGATTTCCAGCACGTAAAAAATATATATACATAGTTCTTATAGTTTCTGAAAAAAGTGGCTGTGACATACGGACGGGCAGACAGACATAACGAATCCATAAGAGTTCCGTTTTTTGCCATTTGGCTACGGAACCCTAACAATGGTCTATCAACACAAGCGTGGCTCTTCATTACGTACGTTTTCTAATGTAAATTTGTGTGTTATGCGGCTGCGTATAACGTCATATCTGATCAAGACATGGCACCTGCAACTTAAAAATAAAACAATAAGGAAATATATTCCCCTCATTACTAGATGGTCTAATGTAAATAAGTCAGTGCCCCGAGCACGAATAACATTTGAATTCATAACGGAAACGTATCGAAAGAATAGAGGATTGTGATTGGTTCACAGTAAGCAGGCAGCCAATCACATTGCTCCGTTTTCGGGATACGATTACGTTAAGAATTCGAATAATTTTCGTCTGTTATGCGGCTGCCGTGCGGAATAACGTCCTATCTGGTCGAGGTACAAGTTAAAAAAGCAATTTGAAAATAATTTGCCTCCTATGGACTTTAGGGAAGACAATGATGAAAGTACTGAGACATTTGAATGCTATAAATATTTACACTGAACGGAAATAAAACCCGTGACCACTGATTAGCGGTCACACGTCACTTACTTTTACTCTGTAGTTCCACCATATACACGTAAACTAAAAACAAGGCAATAAGTATGAACCATTTGAACTGTGGATATCATAACATACGATAACCCAAAAAAAATATTGATAATTTTTAATGAAACTAGTAATTAGCCTACCGACCTATGACTTGAACCTAATAATATAATTTAATGACTTTTGTCATCCTTATCGCGATAGCAAGCCCGCCTCCCCCCCTCCTAAACAAGTGGTAATTCGTTGGCTGACGTACTGTTGAATAATAGTTATTTATGATACAAGTGTGGTAAGTTGGTCATAACACTCGAAGTGATATTGCACACTGCAAGGAAATCGAGAGTGTAAAGACTGCCATGTACCTACTTATCCCTGGATTTTGGAGGCAAAATGCTATCACTGGCATTTCGTACTCGAAAGCACAGACTACTTAGGGGATGCTGGGGATGAACAAATAGAAAAAAAAATAGATCTCATTGACAGATATCGAGTTTTTTTTCTTATATTCGCGATCAGCGTCATCTATTAACGCAAAAGCACACGTAACTAAGAAAATGTCATTAAGGTCGAAAAATTGTTTGCAGTAGCTGTTTCTGTTGACACAGTGGTATCGGCTCCGATAATCTATATCGGGCCGGACAATGTGAAAGACATTACATAATGTCATACATTTGCCTTCCTCCGATATCGGATATCGGGTATCGGATAGTGTGAAAATGCTCTTACACGCTGTTATAGATACGCCTCTTTAGGGATAGAGTTATCGATTGAGTTTTTGAAGCAGATACAAATCAACTTATAACATTTTTATATGTATAAGTAATACACGATTTTGCTTCACTCAATCGGCTAGAGATTTTTAGAAAAAGTGTCAAGTTCTAGACAGTTAATTATATTACATTTTTAAACCCAAGTTGTATTAATAGATATCAGCCACGGATTATTTACCCTATAGCCGTGGCCTATGGACGTGTGTAACACTAGCAGTCACACTCGTGCTGTCGACCCTGTAAACACAGAGAGTTTATGTGCCGTCAGTGTAGAAGACAAGCAGCCTTTGGTCTTCCCACTGATAGCATTTGAGGATGTTTCGGTGGCGGAGGAGCTCAATTCCACTAATTTAAAATTATATCATACCAATCCGCTTGCGGCGTTGTATGGGGCATTCCCATAGTGGTGCGCCTGGGTTTCTTATCCCTCGCGGCTTGGTTTCAAGATGCCTGGAAATCTAATCGAACGTTCTATTGCGAAATTTAAAAGCTACGACAGACGGTGATTCACTATTCACTATTATTACTGAGTATAGATAATCTAATATTTAAACGAACAATAATATTATTGTATTATAATTTTTATAGATTTATATCTCGGCAACCACTGTTACGATTTTGATGACAATTTGAATCCAGATAACACTTTCCTTTTTAACCAACTTCCAAAAAGAAGAAGGTTCTCAATTGTATTGGTATCTTTTTTATTTTATTTTTTAAATCCTTTTTTTTTTTACTCCAAATTCAGATTCTTTTTTTCAAATCACGTAGGTGAGTCTTTTTCTTATTCAGTCACATAATATTGCTTCAATACTGAGCTGAGCAAAAGTCAAAGTATAGACAAAATAAAAGTTCGGGTCTAGATTAGATAATGCGTCGATAAACCATTGTGCTTGAATCAGGCTTGGATCCCACGGACCTAGCGTACGGTCCCACAGACCAAACGGCTCAAAAATATAATTACCGGCACAGACGGCGTTAATACTATTTGAAAGAATGGTTGAAGTATCTAGTCCTTGATTAAAATAAGAAAAAAAAATCGATTCAGGTGGGATCTGAACCCGTGATCTTTCCGTTACAGGGAATGAGGAATGCTCTGAACACTGAGCCACTGGGTTGGTCGAAGTGCGAGGTATATGCGTTGCCAACCTTACCTTCGGCTTTGAACTACGACACACAGACGGCGGCATGCGTTTTAGTCGGTTCGACATAACCTCCTGTCCGTCTCCGGCGGTAGGGGGGGGGGGGATCCGTTTGGATTTTGCACACGTAAAAAAAATAAACTCACCGAACTATGCCTGTCTTGGGGCGACGGGAACATATTTAAATGCTTTAAAATTTCATTCAATCCTATTTACTGTATAGATTCATACTATATGGACTTCAGACATGACACAAGTGCTACGTCGAAAGGTTGCACCTGAAGCACCTCAAGGTTTTACATCTATTACATAACAATATTGTAGGATAGGATCCCGCCATAAAACGACCTTCACCGAACTGGTTAATAGATGAAAAGTATCTTATATCCAATTAAATATGTCAATATAGATATTGAAAATGGGTTGCCTAAAAATTTTAAGTCCAGAATATGAATAACTAGCTTTTGCCCGCGGTTCCACCCGCTAGTATATCGGTTATTGCAACCAAACGTAACCTTTTTCCTTTCTCAACGTCTAGTCGGTTCAGTGGTTTAGGTGTGAATGCGTAATATACACACAGACAGACAGACAGAGATACTATCGCATTTACAATATTAGTATGGATTAAAGAGACCGGTGCAAGTTACTAATATCGATTTACCTGTTTTTATCTGTCTACCCAAGAAATAGTCAACCTAACGTTTGCATATTACCTTTATGGGCTTCATATTTTCGATTGGTATGAAATTAGTCTATTAACCAAACCATTGAACGTAAAAAAAAATGTTAAACATATTTGTGACTGAATTTTTTTAGGGACCATCCATTAATCACGTGAGGCTTGAAAGGAGGGAGGGGAAGGGGTTTGACAAAAGTCACGAAATATCAAAATGGGGCAGGGGGGTGTAGTAATGGTAGCACTATTCTATTGATATTTATTTTTTCGTTAAACGCGCGATTTCTAAGCCGAAAAGTCTTGTCTAGTCTGTCTGGATATTTTTATCATGGTCCTTAATTTCAGAATAAAATAAGATAACACTTTATACTGGGTGCGTCTCGTAACGCATCAATTGGTCGTAATCATTTGGTCTAATTTAATTTTATTATAGTTCATAAGATATAATCAACGTGAGATATACGTTGATATAATTTCTGTACATAGAGAATTTTTTATTCTAAAACTTAATTATTATAACGTTGTTTAATATAACGTTTATGTAATCGAAAATCATTTGGTCTAACGTTTATTATGTATATTGTTTATTTATTCGAAAATCACAAGGTCTAACGTTGCGCTAGTACTATTATCTATTCTGTGCTAACGTTTAATATATATAAAAAACGTCATTATGGTTAACACCCCGACTCGCATAGGTTAGGTTAGAAAGCCCGCCTTAGCCGTCATAGTTATTTTATTCTTAAGCCACCCAGAAATAGAAGCCCCGCTTCGCGGGGCTCCGTGGACTTATGTTAGCGCGGGTGGTAATCAGTTACTAGTTATGTTTAATATCTACTTAGGTAACTAATACCTTTAACTATAATAGAACTTAGAAAGAATAAAACAAAAAAACAATACTTTTAAATATTATTAAACAAACCAAATAGACCAAATAAGTTTTATATCTTTTGAGTGGTATGTCAAACCACGGAACGATTTTATATTTAATGTAAGTTATGTCAAACGATGTTATATTTAATGTGTGAAGCTTATTATAATTATTCATTTTAAAATTCTGTCAAACGTTTATAATATTTTAAAGAATTTAAGACTCTTTGTAAGTACTAAAATAAGTACACGTGATGTTGGAGAGGGGAGGGAGAGCAGTCTTAAACCTCACCCACAGCGTATAACCAATTTTTCAATCCTGGTTAAAAATGCTAAAAAAAGATCACGTGTTTAATAGACAGCCCCTTAGGCAACCCATTTGCAATATAAAATATTTTATATTCAATTAAATATTGAATATAAAATATTTTTTATACATTAACCAGCTCGGTGAAGATCGTTTTATGGTGGGATCTTAGGCTATTGCATCTTGTATATTTCCCGTAGTTGAATGCCAAATACAAACAATAGGATCTATGTAAATGACATCTTAATTTATCGTTGAATTCCGGCTGCTCCAAGGCCTGCCTGAAGGAACCGAAGGTCAATTCTCTTATTCGATTAAGAGAATTGACCTTCGGTCTTCGGATGTTCTAAATTCAACGACAATCTGTCAAAGCAAAAACGGTATTCTCATTGAAAATCAAAGAACATTGAAATCGCAATCGTTTTTTATCATGGAGGACAGTATATGATTAGGTTTTAACATTAGTTTGTTTTTTTTTGACAATTGGAAGGACAATTTAATTAATTTTGTTCGCTATAATTTGGTGAACTCACAGAAAAATCTGAGATCCCACTTTGATAGAAATGGAATATCATTTTTTTATTGGTGAAATTGGAGTTAAGAGCTATTGCAATGCACGCTAAGCAAAGTTACGCTACTTAAGTATAAATAATGAGATAACTGCTATGATAATGTATGATATTACTTCAATTGATTCCCCCATGTTCCAGTTGGCTGATCGAATTATCATCACGCTATTTCGCTGCTTCATACAGTCACCATCAGAAAGATCTTGATGAACAAAGTGCTCAGTTCGGACAATAATCCATACTAATATTAATAAATATGAAAGTGTATGAGTGTGTCTGTTTGTTTGTCCGTCTTTCACGCCTAAACCACCGAACCGATTTTGATGAAATTTGGTATAGGGGAAGATTACTTGAGAAAGGGCATAGGCTATGTTTAGCCAGCTAGTGCAATTTAAATCAATAAAAAAGTTTGATTTGCTATCAATACAAGAGTTATAAGATTATTTAGAGACTTTGTAATCGAGATATTTTAGAAGCTGACTGTACCACGTAGGCATGTTTTTCATAGTTGTGACAGTAGCATATTATGTTGATCCTAATCACGTCACAAAATGTACTCCATAGGTATATCTGTGAAATGGGGCAGTCAGGTCAGGTACCCTAACCATAGTAGTTACAGTAAACTGTTCTTAGGAGACCTTCCCTAACTTTTTGAGATTTTGGCAAAATCGTAGTCAGCAAGAAAAATGCTAAAAGACCAAAGAATTTTTTTGGTGCTAATCGATCCTATTTCATGTAGGGATCACAAGACTCAATCATAAATATAATCACCAAACAAATATAATAATTAATTTCTACGATGGTCAAACTTTTTGTTTTGTGGGTAGGATTAACTGAAAAGTGTATTAAAACAATTTTTACCTACAAATTTCGAATTCAATATAATTATATCTTTAAGTCATTCTTAGTGTGAGTTGAGAAAATTCGTATTGATTATTATTGCAGCAGGAGCAGGAGCTACATTAGGGCAGTTGGCACATGCTGCAAAAATATGCTTCTTATTAAGCCCAATTTTTCACAATTAGAAGACATTTTACCAGAAATTCATAAACACTTTTATTAATTCATAAACGCGTACAAAACCACATCATCACCGTGTAATTCTGTATCAGTCAGGAAATCTTACATTATATTAGAGCAACGTTTCCCATTTACCGGGTCGCGACCCGGTACCGGGCCATCAAAATAAAATATCGGGTCGCACCATTCTTGCCCTTATTTTTTAAATAATACCTACTATCGATCGACGCATCGTATAATAATTTATATGAAGCTGGGTTTTCAACATTGGTTTACCTTAAAAATAAAAATAGAAACCGACTTGATTTTGAACCAGACCTTAGGATAAAACTTTCATCATTTTCCGCAAACTTGAATTCTTTAGTAAAAAATAAGCAACAGCTCCATTCTTCGCACTAAAATTTAGTGACTATCTATCTATCTATCTATCAGCCAAAGCCAAAAGCGCCGGTAGATTAGTGGTTAAGGAGTCGGCCTTACGATCGAAAGGTCCCGGGTTCGAATCCTGGCCATTACACTACCGACATGAACCCACTCCTAGCACAAGCTATTTAGCTTAGTTGGAGGGGTTAGAGGAAATATTAGTAATTTCGGTTGCTAATATTCTTTTTTATAAAAAAAAAACAATAGACGTCCACTGCTGGACATAGGCCTCCCCCAAAGAGTGCCATGACGACCGATCTTGAGCCTTCACCATCCACCGACTTCCTGCGACCGCCTTAATGTCATCGGTCAATCGAGTGGGAGGCCGTCCTACACTTCCTTTTCCAGTTCGTGGTCGCCATTCGAGAACCTTTACTCCCCAGCGGTTATCGGTTCTGCGAGCTATATGGCCTGCCCACTGCCACTTCAACTTGCTTATTCTAAGTGACTAAATAGTTGATATTAATAAAACATTTATTGTACTACTAATAAATGTGTATTATTAATAGAACCACCTTGGGTTGAAACTAATCAGTGGGTCACGTAGGGGCAGTGTGAAAATTACCGGGTTATGGCAGAAAAATGTTTGGGAAACACTGTATTAGAGAATTATATATTATATTTATATATGTTAAATAATAATTAAATTAAATTAAATTAAAATTGTTTATTTAACAACATACATACTTAGCAATTTACAGATATTTTTTCTACTTCCAGTTTACATTTGAGTAAGTATATTGTAAAGACATTTCGGTTGAACATTTCTAATAATTTCCACACTAGACTCGTGGTCTGTATCGTGGAAATCATACATGATGACTTTCCGTTATTTTATTTAGAGCTCTAAACAACATTGTGTGTTTATGAATCTGCGAGTTTCCTAACAGTATGTAAGTGGTTTATCTATCCAAAAATCTAACCCTACAAGTAATAAAATCTATATTTCTGTTACAACATTAATATCGTTTTAATTATATTGAGTGGGAGTTGAGTGTATGTATGTACCTGTTGTGTGTGTGTGTTTGTGTGTGTGTGTGTGTGTGTGTGTGTGTGTGTGTGTGTGTGTGTGTGTGTGTGTGTGTGTGTGTGTGTGTGTGTGTGTGTGTGTGTGTGTGTGTGTGTGTGTGTGTGTGTGTTTAAACTAGACTTTGAGAATTTCTTCCGTTTCTAAGTAGGAGAGTTTATGGAGCCAGATTTTTATATTTTCCATGGCTTCACGTACTCGACAATTTTTTATGGAGCATTTTTTATTCAGTCGGTTGTAGAGGAATGGGTGCAGGAAATGAGGAAATCGTGTTGCAAAAGCTGTCTTCACTTGAGGAATTGGAATTTTGTAAACTCTATTCCTGAGCATGATTTCATATTCGGACGATTGAATAACCATTGCATGGACCTTGATTGTAGCTTTATAGATAAACAGTTTTCGTACGCTTAGTAGGTTGCATTCCTTGTAAAGGAGCTCAGTAGAGAATCGTCGCGGTCTACGAAGCATGACTTTTAGGATGGATCTTTGTGCTCTTTCCAACATTATCATTTTGGTAATAGCAGAGCCTCCCCAAGTGGTAATACAGTAGGTAAGTACAGACTCACACATTGCGAGGTATATTTGTTTTTGCAGAGGTAGCGGAGCCACACTTCGGAGATGTTTTATTGGGTAAATTAGTTTCCGTACCCTCTCAGAAGTCGCCCTGATATGATCTTCGAAAGTGAGCCTGTCATCTATCACCACGCCTAGATATTTGATTTTATGTATTCTTGCTATGACACTGCAGTTACAGGTTTCGGAAACTTGTTGTTTAGGATAGCAGCATGTGTGTACTTTAATACCTGAAGTTAAGTTAGGTGCTGAGGCTGCAGTTTTATGGAAACATAGGAAGTTGGTCTTAGACGTGTTTAGCGACAGCAGGTTTTGATTCAGCCATTTAGCTATTTTGGAAATGCCTCTCTCAGCTGAAACGATAACAGATTCCCAATTGTCTTCACCAAAGATTATAGCAGTATCGTCGGCGTAGCAGATAATATTTGCTTTGTCCAATTGGAGGGAAGCTATGTCATTGACATATAGCAAAAAGAGGGTGGGTCCCAGGACACTGCCCTGGGGAACGCCAAAATTTACAAATGTTTGTTCGCTTGCATTAGCTCCTATCTTTACACACTGCTTGCGTCCTGATAAATAGCTGCCGAACCAATCCAGTGCAACTCCTCTGATGCCAGATTTCTCCAGTTTAGCCAGCAGGATAGGAATCGACACTGTGTCGAAGGCTTTTGCTAGGTCCAGAAAAACCCCTAGACAGGCCTTTCCCTTATCCAAGTGGTCAGATACCAGATTTGCTACCAGAGAAATGGCACCTTCCGTTGATTTACCTCTACGGAATCCAAACTGGTTTTCTGAAAGGATTTTATTTTTCTCGAGAAAACTTACTATTCGCCTATTAACGACTTTCTCCAATATTTTGGAAAACGTTCCGAGCAACGATATTGGTCTGTAGTTTCCCAAATTATTTTTATCACCACCCTTGTATATAGGAGTCACTGCAGCCGTCTTCCAATCATCCGGGAATAAGCCCTCCGACATACTTAAGTTGAAAATATAAGTTAACGGTTCGAGTATATATTTGGCTAACATTTTTATGAGGCGATTACTAATACCGTCAATTCCTGCGGCACTGTCCATTTTCAGGTCAGTAATAATAGCCTCTATCTCTGCCTCATCTGTTGGTTTTAAAAATAACGAGTCCCTTGGACAATGCAGCTGTCGTGCTCTTCTTGATAAAGATGCTTGTGTTTCCTGGATTTCCTCAAGTATTGTGTTTGCTAGATTTTGCCCTACATTTGAAAAATGTGTATTACAAAGGTCAAGGGAGTCTTTTACGCTATTCTTAATTAATGTGATTTCAGAAAGATTGCTTTTAGATTTTTGCGTGTAGGTTATTTCTTTAATTGTTTCCCAAAGCTTTTTTGGGTTCTTCTTGTTTTCGAGAAGTTTATTGCGTTCATATTCTTGTTTTAGCCTTTTTAGTAGGTTAAAATAGAAGTTTCGGTAACGTTTATATGTTATTTGGGCAACTGGGTCATTCGGGTGTTTTCTCGCCATGTTGTGTAATTTATCACGATTTCGAGAGCATCTGAGGAGACCTGACGTCATCCATGGTTTCCAGACATTTTGAGAGCGCTTAACTAGAACTTGCTTGCTATTTGCCTTTAAGGTGTTATTAAAAATACCTGTAAAATAGTTTACTGCCTCATTTGTTGAAGCCTTACTAGATATCTCCGACCAATCTATTTTCTTAAATTCTGAGACTAAATTAGTGTAGTTAATCACTTTAAGCATTTTCTGTTCCTCTCGTGGTTTGTCTTTATTAATTTTAATTCCAGCAATAACAATATCATGGTCAGTAATCCCCGATTTATAGACTACAGACCGAACCGCGTACCTAGATGTAACACAGATATGATCCAAACAGTTCCCCTTGCGCGTTGGAATGGTTATAGCCGGAACCATACCCACTTCAGCAAGCAAGCAGAGATATTCGTTGCTATCCTCGTCGACATCGTCAGGGCAAATGTTTATGTTGATGTCGCCAGCCACGACTATGCAGGGAGAATATTTTATACTCTTATGCACCGCATCAAGTGAGTTGAGGAAATTATCAGTATTTACAGCAGATGGTGAACGGTATATTCCCAGAATTGTAAATTTATCAGGGACACTAACACATAAACAGTTTGCATCTTCGAAGTTTGGCTCAGTCACTGCACAGTTCCATATATTTTTAACCAAGACTATGACACCCCCATTTTGGTTTGTATACTTTGTAGTTCGATAGGCTGTATACCCATCAATTGATTGAAGTGTTGAGTTATCGGTCAACCAACATTCCGTCAAAACGATCACATCGATGTCCAAGTTTAAACGATAAAAAGCCACCAAGAAGTTATTGAAGTTTTTCTGTGCGCTTCTAATATTGAATGTTAAAATTCTCAAGTTGTATGCATTGGGTATGCAATCACGACATTGTTCTGGTGTTTCGACGGCGTAACAGTCTGCTGTTGAAGAATCGATATCTCGAATAACGTTAATATCAATCATTGTTGAAGTTACATATTAAGTTCAGCAAAGTTTTACCAATGAGAGTTACAGCAAACTGCGGTCGTCGTCGACTATCTGAAGGTGTGTGTAAGGATTTTGAAAGTGAGTGTTTGTGTTGTAACAATAGGTGGCTTAATGAAATTACAGTAACAATAATAATACATGCGAAAGGTACTAATAAAAAATAATCTAACATGCTATAAGGTTCTACAGGGAACAGTGGAAATGCCAGGTCCAGGTCATTCTGTTTTGAGGCTTTCAAGCTCTTTGATTGAGCTAATCCGGATTGCGCCAGTATTTTCTTTGCGTTTAATGAATATGGAGCCTTTAGTCGTCCAGCAAAATTTAAAGCCTGCTTGTTTAGCGTGAAGTCTAGTGTCACGAAATAACAACCTGTTCTCTCTAGTCAGTCTTTCATTTATATAAAAGTTTTGTTTCGGTCCGCTTATTCCGATATCACTCGAATGTAATATCCTGCGCGATTTCGCCTTTTGAAGAAACTCATCACGCTTATCCCGTCTTAGAAAACGAGCCACCAATGGCCGAGGGGGCTGTTTGTCGCTACCCTCAACTACGCTGCGCCGGGGACCTGCTCTCGAAACATATTCTAAATCCATTTCAGACAATGTGGCGCCAATTTTCGCAGCTATGGTAAGTAAAATATGATGTGGATTTTCCTGTGGGGTCTCAGTGACTCCTATGATTTCCAACTCATTCCTGAGCACTAACTGTGCTTGTGCGTTTATATGGTCCTTCAACTCTGCAATGGTGTTGTTGAGTATATGAACATCAGTATTTTGTTCTTCGATAATCTTTATTCGAGAGTCAAGTGATAAGATCTGTGTAGTAAATTCGTCAAGGCGGTCATGGCATCGAGTGAGTGAGGTGACGACCTCAGTCAACTGACTTTTTACCGATAACATCTCCTGACGCAGCAAACGAAACTCAGTGGTTAGTTCTTTGAGCTCAGCAACCGAGAACTTTTCCTCAGGATTGGCAATTGGGGCGTTGTCGCCCTGATGTATGGTCGTATGTTCACCTCGCACGGGGGTAAGCGAATTATCTCCACCCTTTTTTGCGGCGCATCGACATTCCGGACAAGTCCACGTGGGTAGTCGCTCTGGCGGAATCGCCGGAATACAAAGGGGATGAAAGTTGTTTTTGCAGTCTTTTAATTTACAGGCAATGGGATTCTTATCTGTTATTAACTTATTACAAGATGCGCAGGTTTTAGTAGCCGGTGAACGAGGTCGAGGCATCACTTAAGTAGTAAAACGATAATCTAGCGATTAAACGATGTCAGTTGTCGCTATGTATGCAGTTTCGTGGTACTGGATCAAGTGAGTACGTATCGGCAATATATTGGAGTAAAGTAGCAGGTATGTTATAGAATAGATACCACCTTTTCAATTTTCTTCTTAATAAGTCAAAATGCTTAATAAGTTTTTGGTGAAATAACAGTAAACAACTCAGAAAAGTATTCAAAAAACAAAAAGTCGAAAAAGTTGTAGCGCAGAATCGATCCCACGGACATCTGAATTAGCAGTCGAGCGCACTCTACGATGAGCTACTTGAGCCTTGCAGTTTGTGTTTGAATTTATCGACCTTACTGGGACTGTGTCTGAGTATTCAACAAAAGAATTTGACCCTGCCTTTTATTTTCAAAGTCATTCACTTTGTATGATATGACACTTATTCAACTTTCTTGTATATTTTTTTATTGATGTACCGGCACTTAAAAATGGTTTCTTGTTGATTACTTTGAATACAGTTTATACACGGTCACAATTATTACACAGTTCTATTTGTTATTTAGTGGTTTACACACTGATGTAACATTCACACACTAAATCTCGCTTTTATCTACTATTTTAGAATATAATGTACTACACATATAATAACAGGTCTGTCCTTGTTGACGCTCTTGACAGACCTGTATATTTTATTATTTTTTTAATAAGCCTGTATATTTTGTTATCAGCCTCTATCGTATCGCTAAAGAGAAATTACATACCCCATTATTGTGTAGTTTCAAACGGAAATATGATGCGATGTTATTACATGTAAGTAGCATAATAGTAGATATTTAAAGTTTGTATATGTAATAGATATGTTATAATAATGATTATTATATTTTAAATAGTTTACTGTCTATCTTCTATCAACCGTGTTTGGTTCATTTCCTCATTGATGATGTGGGCTTATTTAACCGAGTTCAAAAAATGAGGAGGCTTTTAGTGAACCACTTTAGTGGTCGACCAGCACACAGTCCACCGAATTCACATCAGACTTATGCTGTCAACTCTAATAACACTCGTGCTGCCGACCATAGGTTCACTTTACCTGACGGTAACTAAGGGTAAAAGTATCGGGAATAAAGGTTTCATATTAGTTATTCATTATGCCAAATCTGTGCGTTACAGAGATTTGTAGGAGGTAGGACTCAACGGTGCTTCCGTCTAATTGAGCAGTCCGACTGGAGAAGAACCTCATTTGTGTTCCCGGCGGTGAATAGGATAGCCTGAGCTCACTGGAGAGTTTTTGTGCCGTCAGTGGGAAGACCAAAGGTTATTCCTGTTTTATCTTCTACATTGATGGCACAGAAACTCTCTGTGTTTACAGGGTCGGCAGCAAAAGTGTGACTTCCCTCGTGTTGCACACCTCCATAGGCCACGGTAACCATTTTCCATCAGGTAGACCATGTGCTTTTCTGCCACTTCAGTGGAATAAAAAAAAGGTAAAAGTCTCGAGAATGAAAGTCTCTCATATAGGTATTAATTATGCCAAACCTGTGCGTCACAGATATGAATATGATACAGTGACTGCGGAGTCACGTGTGAAAAATCGCTTTAAGAACTCTCGCATCCACAGCACCCTTAATATCCCAAGACATCGCAGGTAAAATGCTGGAGAGTTACCTTCGCTTGTGAGGTGACCATCTGACTACGTTGGTAATCAATGTTTTGGCCATGACATGTCTACTAGGCCCCGGTAGACTAAACTTTAGTTTCGGTTTTCTATAAGCAAACACTTTCCTTTTATATAGAACGAGTCAATTATGATGATCATCTCGCAAGGCAGTGGTGTGAGTGGTGCCCCTCAGCTTGGAGGCCTTATCACCCATCAGATGATTCTTCATGCCCTGTTTAATGGAGCCGGTACAATAGAAAGATAAAAAAACATGTGCTGGTAATTTTTATTATGAAAAATAAAATATTATGCGTATGTTTTTTTTTTTTTATATAGACCATTAAAACGGTACTTACAAAACGTCAAGTTTTAAAAAAAATCTAGACTAGTTTAGCAAATGGACCACCGGTTCGAAACGCGGCCCCGACCTGAGAAGACTCCGGCAAGAAACTCAGCGGGCATTTTTTTTTTTGTCTATTTACAAACATTTGCTTAGTCTACTTAGTCTAAATACAATAGTTTGCTTGAGAAGCATAGTTGAGCGAACAGCTCATTTCCAAGCTTGTTTATCATCTAAATATTCTTGGATTTTATAATAGCCTTTTTGGCACAGTTTAGTCTTAATTACATTTTTAAATTTATTTACAGGTAAATCTCTAATTTCATTAGGGAGCTTGTTGAAAAAGCGTATACAGTTGCCCCGGAAAGAATTACTAATTTTATGGAGTCTACTATCACAAGCTACAAGATTGTTTTTATGTCTTGTGTTTATATTATGCCTGTCACAAACTCTTGAAAATTTAGAGATATTTTTCCTTACATACATCAGGTTCTCGAAGATGTATTGTGACACTACGGTTAGAATGTCTATTTCTTTAAACTTTTCTCGAAGGGAAACTCTTGGACCCAAATTATAAATAGCTCTCACAGCCCGCTTTTGTAAAATGAATATTGTGTTTAAATCCGCGGAATTACCCCAAAGGAGAATCCCGTAGCTTAAAATACTATGAAAATAACTGAAATAAACTATTCTAGCCGTATCCACGTCTGTTAATGTCCTAATCTTTTTTACAGCGTAAGAAGCCGAACTTAATCTACTGGATATTTTTTCAATATGCGATCGCCACTGCAATTTGGCTTCAATACTTAAACCTAAGAACACTGTTGATTCCACAAGGTTCAACACTTGTCCATTGAGTTGTACATTGGTTTCAACCTGTGTAACATTAGGTAATGTGAATTTTATACATTTAGTTTTGTTCCCATTAAGGCAAAGATTATTAGTATTAAACCAATGGACCACTCTTGTGATAACACCATTCACTTCGTCATAATTATTTTGTTGCCTTTTAATTTTAAATATTAACGAAGTATCGTCAGCAAATAAAATAATACTAGTTTTATCCCTTACGTAGTAGGGGAGGTCATTAATATATATATTAAGAATAAAAATGGTCCAAGTATCGAACCTTGTGGAACACCCATCGAAATCAGAGATCCCACTGAACGTGTACCATTAACATCGACCCTCTGAATTCTATTGTTCAAATATGAAGTCAGAAGCTCGAGAGCCTTGTTCCTTATTCCATAATGTTCTAATTTCCTGATTAATGTGTCATGGTGGACGCAATCGAAAGCCTTGGATAGATCACAGAATACACCCAATGCATCATGCTTATCCTCCCAGGCCTCGTAAATACAATTTAACAATTCTATACCAGCATCAGCAGTCGAACGTCCCTTAGTAAACCCAAACTGTTTATCATGAAATAATTTGTTTTCACCAAAATGGGTCATCAACTGTCCTAGGATTAATTTCTCAAATACTTTACTCAAGGTCGGCAACACAGAAACTGGTCGGAAATTAGAAGGGTCTGTAGCACTGCCAGCCTTGAACAAAGGTATGACTTTGCTACGTTTCATTAAATCAGGAAATATACCGCTGTTGACACAGTCATTAAACACAGTTGCTAGATGGGGAGCAATGACATCAATGATACATGAAATAGTTTTGACTGATAATCCCCATAGATCCGCGGTCTTTTTGATATTAATAGAGTGAAACGCTTTGGTGATGTCCTTGCTATTAACAACTGAGAATACGAATGCGTCTTCACACTCGTTTATCGATTCCTTAAGCAATGACACAGCGGAAGTGGAAGACGACTGAAGAGTTTTAGTCGTTATTTACGGTATATTTGAAAAGAAATGTTCAAACTCTGTCGCAACTTCCAGATCCTCCGTGACATGGCGACCTTCTATTTTTAAATGAAAATCTCTTACATTTGATGGAGATTTCCCACATTCGGAATTTATAATATTCCAAGTAGTCTTAATTTTATTTACAGAATTAGAAATTTTATTTTTAATGAAGTTTGACTTCGCGAAGGAACAGGCTCGCTTAAATATTTTTGAGTAATTTTTAACATAATCCTGGAAAACAGGGTTGAAATTGTACGATTTTTCAGAATATAGATCATACAATATCCTCCTGCTCTTATAAATCCCCGATGTTGCCCAATCACTGAAAACTGGACGGCCACCAATCGATAATGTTTTTGAGGTAAAAATTCTCCCAAACTCATTATTGATCAGGTTGATTAGGTCTGCGTAAGACTCTTCTACATTATTGTACGAGGGCAAGTCAGGTAGTTGGTTTACAAAAGTTTCCTTGAAAGCGTCTAAACGGTATTGGTTAATTGGTGTGTGTATTAGAGTATGAATACTTTTACACGGGTTATAATATCAAAGAAGAACGATTGGCACAGTTGCCAAGGGTATTACACTCGTAAAACAAAAAACAGGCCAGACAACTTTTTAGACCGACAGAATGATTTACGTTTGAAAACGTCGTGGCCGAACAATATCTCTAATTTTTCGCATATTTTTTTCAAATTTTAAGATACATCACCCGCAGTTTATAGTTTGGAATTTAGATCTAAATAGATATTACAAGTACTCGTAAATTACTGGATTTTACCACTGCAGAGTCGTGGGCAACAGCTACTGGTATAGGTACCGGCAAATATTTGGAACTAGAGTTATATTGGTGAAAAGTTCATGCATGCGCACTATAGGGATCAACCGAAAAACCAATAATAGAAATGAGTAACCAATAACACGAGACCTTTTAATCTATGAATCAATGATTAAAGCCATTAAAGCCTCATATACACTAAGCAACATTTGAGACGCAACATGTGTTGTGTTGCTCAACAAGTTCGAGAACTTAGCGCAACACGCGCGATAATGTCACGCTGCTTATTGTTTGTTTGACGATTGATCATGCGTGAATAGATAACATTGTTGCGCCTCTCTTGCAGTACAAAGCTGTGCATTGATGTTCCGCTACATGGCATGCAACAATTTTGTCTATTATTAGAAACTAGGCTTTATAGGTGTGCGGCCTGTGGTGGCCAAGACGCGCCAATGGGGATGCCGACGCAAAACTAATTGTAGATGGCAGCAAATGACCAAACAACAATAACCATCTGTTCTGTTGGGTTTCGTACTCATTATCGATAGACATATTTGCGAAGCCCATTTCTACAAACGCCAAATCATCGGAGAGCCATATAACCGATGGGAAATTTGATCTATGGGCAATTTCATCGCAAAAACACAAGCTCGAAGTCCCATATCACCAACAGCACATTTTTTCGAGTGCTACATGTTCTAAGGTCAAATTTACAAAACTCATGTGACAATAACAAACTCACAGCTGACAGATTTGAAGAGACAAGCGATGAAATCTACGTAGATGACACCTAACATTGGCCATTACGAGGCGCCCTCTGTAGGGATAAAAGCGCAGTCGGCATCCCCATTAAGCCTGTCCAACCACTGCAGACACCTAAAAACGATTATTACCAAGAAATTTAACGATCTCTATACCTGTACCATAACTAATTGGCTCTCTTAATAGCATACCACACAAGCGGCGTAGATAATTGTATCAGTATTTATGACAAACACCGGTAATATTTACTATCATGTGGTTTGAACAGTTCTGTTGTTCTCTGAATAATTTAAGCTAGAATAAACAGTACCTTCTGCCACGGTTTGGCTTGTTTTGTTCTTCAAATACGTTATCATGGCTATGCTATACTAAATGTATGTAGAATATACTGCTTCCGGGTTGTTTCGCCGTGTTCGATGTGAAACTTGCGTTCCAAACGTTGCCCTGCGCCACTGAAGATGTCGACCGCAGTGATCGACGAAATGTCTGGAACGCAAGTTTCACATCGACCACGGCCAAACAACCCGGAAGCAGTATATTCTACATGCAACGCTGGCCGTGAAAGCCTGAAGACCTATACTAAATTTATTACCAAGGCCTTTTTATTTGACTGTGCTGAAGCCCGAAAAGCGGGGTTATATTTGTGTCCGTCCATATCGTATAGGGATATTAATTAATTGAAGCTAGTACCAATCAATCTATTAGCCTATTCTTGTCCACTGCTGGACATAGGCCTTTCCCAAAGTGTGCCAATGTACGTAGCATGCAACTTGCTTAAATAAACTCATCCAATTAAGGTAAAATACCCAATGGTAGACAGTTTAAGGGTAAATCAAACTTTACAAATTTACACATATTTTTTAAAGAATGGTCGTTACGTTCATTTTTTACTGTTAAAACATTATTTAGACTTTAACTTTAGCAGATAAAATCTTTAAAAACTAATATATTTTTACTTTGAATATAATTATTGTATACATGGTCGTAAACATCAATAGTCGATAATCACTTAAAACTGATAGAAAATCTAGCCATGAAAAACGGCAATGATCTACGTAGGTCAGCAAGTTACGTATTTATAACATCCGTAATAAAAATAGTGATGATCATTATTAATAAATAAAATATCACACCTGTTAAGAATCACTACCCTTAACAAAAATCTTAAGAAACAACTGGCGCCAATTCAGAATTTACTGAAGACAGTGTTGCGAATTTTTGATGATTATACATGCCATTAGATGTCTTTTAAGCAAATAGTCAAGGAAACAAGATACTTACTTTTCTTACAATAAAGGTTTATTTTCGAAAGTGTCGACTATTGGGTCAGTGTCGACCATTGGGTCTTTTACCTTATTATGTCTTTGTTCACTCTAATAATCTCAAAGAAATCTAAATCAAAAATGTCATATTTTGCAAATTCTACGTACTACTCGAGTACCGGAGTGGTAAAGCTCGGTGCAACAAGTTCCATTAGTAGGTATACAGGTTTCGTAGAAAGTTTGTCATAAAATAGTTACCTACAGTCTATACTATAATCAGTAATACCTCACAAAAAGTATTAATATTATCGATATGGTGTTCACAAAGAAACTATGAAGTCATTTGAGTATGGTGGTCCCAATTTTGAAGGCCTCGACTTGTTTCACGAGGGACTATAAGAAGAAGGAAACACGTGTTTTGTTGCGGCGAAGAAAAGAGTCATCGAACCGCTTGGTTCTTGGTTGAATTGTTTGCACAGGTGACATGTAATGTGTAACTGTGACAGGGGAGATGTGAGTACTATAAATATAATTTTAAAAGTAAGTGCAGGAGGGTACACAACAGGACTGAAGAAATCCAGATGTCTCCTCTAAGGGGGATATCAGGGTAGTAATGCGACTGAAACCTAATATTCCAAGATCCCAGCGCTGCCAGACATTTTATTTTCTGACGAACGAAATGTGTGCGATCGAGTATTGTTAGTACCTATGTACTGCTAGTTTGATAAGGCGGCCAATTTCCAGGTATCCTTGCAACTGTGTAAACTACTCATAACACAAATTCTGCCTTATTGTAATGTAAATAACTACTGACCTTAGCATTTAAAAGTAGACGTCCTTTTATTTCCTGATACTCAAGGCCACCGTCGTCGGTCAGGCGGTGCATCGAACATAATAAATTACTTTTTAAGAATCCTGTCCTACTAATATTAAAAACCCGAAAGTTTGTAAGTTTGGACGGATTTTTGTTACTCTTTCACGTAAAAACTATTAAATGGATTTTAATGAAACTTTACAATAATATCGCTTATACATCAGAATGACATATAGGCTACAATTTATAGCGATAACCAACATCCACGCGGGCGAAATCCAGTATTATTATAGTTGTACATGCGGTAATGTCTTGCTGTTTTACTGGTGGTGATACCTCCAACATTTCCACGTCTGTAACTTTTATCTTGCATTGTCAGCGATCATTGACAAAAATTTGGCGAGTTTCATGGCAAGGCAACCTTAAAGTGCCATTAAGTTCATCTGAAGAGAATCAAAATTGTGGCACTCCTCTCTCACGATCATACGCAAACCTATATACATAACACTGTCGCCTTTTTCCTTGTAGTATAGACGGAGACCACAGCGAGCTTTCTTTATTGGTACTATCCCCTTTCATGGTTTCGACTTCTTTCGACCTTCCCTTGCTTTACAATTTTTACAGGGAAACCCCTCAGATATCCTCCTACCCGCGGGGAAGGTTATGACGGACTAATACCGGAAAAACGGCACGCCACGCACGGGTATGAGATTGCCTAGGAAGTATCCCACGCAACCCTGGCTGACCCAGGGCCATCTCCGGTTTCCAAATAGCCCTCTCGGGTGTGTGTTTTTTTTTAAACAACTGAAGTGGCCTATAGAATTTTGTAACACCAGGGGAGTCAGACTCGTGCTGCCGACCCTGTAAACACAGATATAGTTTCTGTGCCGTCAGTATATCTTCTATACACACAAAGCAGGAATAGCCTTTGGTCTGAGAGCACAACAACTCTCCAATGAGCTCTAGCTACGCTACTCACCATCGGGAACACAACACAAGGTTATTATGACCGCGTTATTCTGTAGGGCGGAGGTACTTCTCCAATAGGATTCCTCAATTGACGGGGTTCCGCACTTGTTTCACCGCCACGGCCGTTTTTCCTAAGCGTTACATGTTATTTATAAAAATATCTTTTACCTTCCAGCACGAGACTTCTCCGATAATAACGACGAGGATCCTGATTACCTGATCTCTGCCATACCGGAGGATACGGCCCATATCCCCTACAAGCCGACTAGGAGGTCTGATGATGAGATCCTAAGCAGGTCGAGGGAATATTATGAGCTTATGGCTGAGAGGAGGACGGTGAGGTCGTTCAGCCAGGAGCCGATACCGCAGGAGGTGTTGGATAATCTTATTAGGACTGCTGGTAAGGACATCTATTTTGCTTTTCTTAGTCTAAGGGTTGATTCCGATTTCGTCTAAAGCATGATGCGCCGCTTATGATTACATTATCTTGTTATTAATTTTCCATGAAATATTTACACATTATCCATTGACAATAAACATATTTTGTTTTTATGGAATGTATATTAGCACAGATAATATAATGTAATTCCTAAACAGATGTACAATCAGGAACAGTAAATGGTTACACTCGTAACTTCGAGACGCAGGCAGGTAGCTTTTTAGTTCAGGAGTATAACTAGATGGCGACATTGTTTTGGCAAACCTTTTATAATTTTTAGTATTAAAATTAACTTATTAAAAATAAAACATACCCAAAACACATTATTGAGCATGACTGAATAAAACTATAAATATTCTAATTTATATTAATTCTGCCAAATTCTGCAGTAATTATAAAAGTTACGGACATAATGCACTATACCGCTAGATGGCGTAAAAATAAATAAATAAAGAGCACGATTGTCACAAAATCTTTATTTATTACATTACCAGCGAGTTTTACATGCTTACATGCTTAAATTATTTATGTGATTCTAAGTCAACAAATAAGCGTTTTAACATGGTTTTATCTTTCATTTCTTTAAATTAGCCTACTAGTGCCATCTGTTCATTTTTGAATATTACTTTAGATATTTTCTTAGTATCGGTACCCCATGATATAAGTAACCGAAATTACTTGTATTCCCCGTAAAAGTGAACTAAGTGGGTTCGTTCACGTAGGTATTGTAATGACCAGGATTCGAACCCGGGACCTCTCAATCTCAATCATTCACTCAATAAGGCGGTCTCCTTAACCACTAATCTATTTGGATCATCATCATCTATCTGGCCTTTACCCAATTATTATTTGAGATTGTTTAAACACGTCAAACATTCCTGTCAATGACATTTCTTCAGTCACTCCTGAACCTTACGATATTTGGATAATAAACACACCGAAGAATTAGCGGAACATAAAGTTATGGTTTGGGGAGGGATATGTTTAGGAGCTCGCATGGAGTTAGTGGTAGTCGACGGCAAAAATCTGACTGCTGATCGGTATATCAGGGAGATTTAAGAGGAACATATTGCCATTTGCCCCATTTATTGGTAACAACTTCATTTTAATGCAGGATAATGCTTGGGCTCACCGTGCTTGCTTAAACCATGTTGGTGTTAGGGTGATGGAGTGGCCAGCACGGTCCCCGGATATGAATCCGATTGAACACGTTTGGGACTTGCTAAAGAGGAGTTTCAAATCAAGAATGCCACCTCCTAACAATCTGGGCGAGCTGCGAAACACATTAATTAGTTGAAGAATGGCAGAGGTTGCCCCAAGAAATCATTGACAACATCATTCGCAGTATGCCCAGACGGATGGAAACCTTAATGAGGGCACGAGGGGGAAACACTCGTTATTATACATGTTATTGTTGTTTCATATTTAATTATTATTTGTTTAAAAATAAAGCTAACTATTTTATAATCTCCTTTTTTGTGTTCCGCTAATTCTGCCGGTGTGTGTATCATCAAATCTTTACCAAACAACCGTCAATATTTTTCCTTTTGCGATATAAATCAAAAATAATAACAAGTTATCCTTAACATTGCAAAAACGTCGCATTAACCGCGACCTTCATATATGTTGCATTACAAAATAAATATTTATATCGACAAAACTGTATCGAGGCGATAGATAAGGTTATTATACGAGTCGCAGTAATCTTGAGATTCGAATTAAACTGGTTACTTAAACGAATATTGGTTAGCGGGTTGCAGCGACGACATTAATATACATTCAACGCCATCTAGAGGCGTCAAGTTGAAAAGTTATTCGTCAGGTTATGAATTTATGACAATTTTTTTCTACGTGCGAACGAACTATTTTTAACTTGCCTTTTTATGTAGAATCAAAAATATCTTCAATCGCCGTTCAATAATATTTTATTCTTATTCTATTATTATAAAATGTAAACATTCGCGTAAACTTCCGACGAGGCCTTTATAAATATTAGCGATAAACGCAGTTTAAATAACCTTAACATTTCTAACAATACATTGTAATAAATTGATAAGAAATAATATATGTAAAATTCTTTGAATTATTTTTTGTTGTTAATAATATGTATGTATGTATGTAAAGTACCTTGACCGAAATTGCGATTATTTTGAACTGTAAACGACCCAATGATATGTCACTTACATAAATAATTATTCTACACAGTGCTATCTACACCCAAAGTAAGCATGGCTTAACTAGCTTGTGTTATGGGTTCTAGAATGCTAATATACATAATTAGACGTTCTTTTTTGTAAATTTTAAAGACGAGGCTTTAGCGAAGTATAACATACAGATACAGAATATATCACAATGGCTTCCTTCGCTAAAAGAAGCCATTGGACTGCAGCTATAATGAAATTATGATTACCTTCAGGAGTTTTGGCGGGTTCACGAAAATGGACGTATCACAGTATTATTTTATTTTCTGAAATTGGTGATTTCGAGTTTTTATGTATAAAATGGTGAATTTTTAGACACGTCTTAGACAACACACACAAAGTGGCATATTACAGTGAATTGTAACTTTTTGTGTTCGATCCAAATCCCCCTAGGGAGCTTTTAGTAAAGTCCATACAACTTTACTGAGGCAGTAATCATCATTCATCATCATCAACAAATGAAGACATGGCTTATAGGTCTTGTAACCAGGCCAAAAATATTACTTAAAAATATTATAAAATTGTATCCGATACTATACCTAATTACGTTAAACAACCTTAATTTATATACATTTCTTGACCTATGAGTCTTTCGACTACTAAGTTGCGGGTTCGATTCCTGTGTGTGTAAATATTTGTATACCTACATGAAAATAGTACCTACATCTACATTTGCATTTGATTGCATTGTTCTGTATAACTTAATAATAAGTTGTTACATATGAAATTGCCGACATTTTCTTACAGATTCATGAGTTCGTTATTCCTGTAATTTAATAGCTATTTCCATAATTTATACTTTGTTTGAAAGTTGATTTCAAGATTTTACAACTCTGTATTAAATTTTAATTTTATTGGCCGCTTGATAAATTAAATTCGATCTTCAAAAACAGTACTTCCTAAGTGCTATCCATTTTGATGATTCGTATAACTTTTTTACAGCTATCAATTGTCAAAAATGTACTATTAATTGCTGTTAGCTTAAGGTTGTCTCATTCATACACAAAAAAAAAAAAAAAATTTGGATTTGTCATTCCTAAAAAAAATGTTAGTACTGCAAATTGGGTTTTCTCCAATTTCTTCAATAAAACGGCAATCGAAAGTGGAGACAACCATTTTACAGGTTTAATATTGCTACCTGCATAATATAAAGTCAAGTAAAATTTCCCTAATATCTTGCTGTTTATGGAATTTCAAGTTGTCAAACCCTATGGAGTATCGCTTTTCCCAATAAATTACTGTAACAAGAGGTTAAGGTAACCTCTTGCTATCATGCAAACTATATTTGATTAAATATAAATATGTAAAACCAAACTAATTGGTAAATCAAACAAATGTACTTACTTAAACTCAAGCTATAATCAAAATTTATGAAAAAGAGACAAAATACAAATGACTATAAAACAAACATTAAAACCACGCAAGATTTTTAGTAAAATACATGCAAAGTTCATAATCTCTTTCATCATCAAAATAGCCCAAGGCGTCCACAACGTAATCTTGGCTCTTGACAATCCTTAGCACGACAAGTGAAGGATACATTGCAGGTTTGATGTCTTCAGTAAATTGTTTCACATGTTCAATATTTGCTGTCAAATTACAAGCCCAATCTCCTTTCCTGCAGTCTTCTACACGAAAGACTCTCGAAGCAATAATGTCAGTGAAATAAAAATTAATATCCAAATGCTGTGACCCTAGAAACTTAAGACTGTTTTCCCAGGTGTAATCATTGTAAACGCAGAATTCACGACTCCAATTTTTGATCAATCTCCAAATTATTCTATTGAAAGCGACTCCAATGTTGGGCATGCTTTTAGCCCAGATTTCTAACGCTACTACCGCTGTCCTATTCAAATATTGACTAGGTTGAGGCGTATGTGCTCCCATACTGATCATTTCACACACTGGACAGTGGATATCTCTAACGTGTTCTAACAGTTTGAATACAATTAAGAAATCTTCTGTAACATAATTATCTTCTTCTAGAAATAAAATACTATTAGTATGATTTTTCGTTACTTCTAGATTATCGAATACTTGATTCACTTGCCACCACCAATGGAGTTTCTTCTGAGCAGCTGAAGGATTTCTTTTAGGTTTTTCGCTAAGTTCATTATCTTTTACAACGTTTTGGCCTCCAGGATATACATAAGGGTGAAGTTGTACTGAATATGGGTAGAAAATTTGCATATATCTAGCGAAGTTTATGGTTCGGACTGCATCGTTGATGTCACTATCATAAACATTGTGCGAAAATATAAGAAGAGCATTGGCAATTGAGTGGGCTGTCTTTAGAGAGGCAATGAGATTTTTTAATAAATATACGTTAGAATGTACCTGTATAACGACGATAAAAGTTATATTAGCGATTCCGTAAAAAAAATTAGCATTTTGAACCTTTTGCCTCAAGTTCAATCGTTTAATATCAGTTTTCATATTTACGATTATATTCCTTCTGAATTTCTTTTGGTAGAACTCTTCTTCTGCTAATGCATCATAGCTAACGTTAGCTGCTTCAGCATCATAAAAGTTGTGTATGAGCTGTCTTCTTTGATCCTTTAGAAACATCACGTGTTGGTAAACATGATACGCTATTGTAGCCATTGTTATTAAAAACACTGCGACGAAAATTCTGATTAGGTTGGCCGGATTTACAGTCATGGTTGGTATTAGGAAAAGAACATGATACAATAAAAATGAAGAATTTTAAAAATATTGAAGGGAACTTTGCATGTCTGCCATTTCAGTGGTGACAAATATATGTCATTCATTAACCACAGACTTATAGGCAAAATCATAGATTTAGTATTTTTCTTTTGGCAAAATAGTGATTCCTTGAAATAGAAAAATGTGTCACTGTCAATGCATACTGTTTTATTGTGAAATAGCAATTCGAAATTATAGGAAACTTTGTACGATTTGACATCATTGAAGGGCAAGTGGCGGCCTCCTTCAGTTCACGGAAATGATGCTGATGCCATATCTATGATATCGTTCTGGTTGGTTATAAAATACAGAAACATTCGCAATATGATGAAATAGGATGGAATTGGATGGAATCTCAGAATAATAAATAAAGGATAGAATTGATTTTAGGTTCTTTGCAGGAGAACTGCTTGAAAAGCAAAAATTGTGGAATTTAGTTTTCTTAATAAAATAACTTTAATCTCTTTTCAGGTACATCCCCATCAGGAGCACACACAGAACCTTGGACGTTTGTTGTAGTCCAAGATCCCGAAACGAAAGTAGCTATTAGAAGTATTGTGGAAGAAGAAGAAGACCTAAATTACGAGAAGAGAATGTCTCGACAGTGGGTAACCGACTTAAAGCCTTTTGCCACAAAAGCCGTCAAGCCGTACCTGTCAGACGCTCCAGCTTTACTCCTGGTTTTCCGACAAACGCACTCTTGGAGAGAAGATGGAAAGAAAAGGATGCATTACTATGGTGATGTCAGTACAGCCATAGCAGCGGGGATACTCTTGGCTGCAATTCAGGTAATCCTATATCAATCAATTAACCATTGAAGTCCACTACTGGTCATAGGCCTCTCCTAATGTTGGAAAACTTTAGCCTATTGTTTCTAAGCTGCCCAAACGGGTTTGTAAAGGGTATTATTTCAAGTTTACCTTCTCTCGCAGTGATATTATTTGCATATGTTTCCGTTAGCTGCCTCTTACAATACCCTTCAGAGGAGATGTGATGAATACTTGTATTCTTTCTCCGTTACTATATTCGTCCTATAATTCGTTTGGTATTTCTGGATCAGCACAAAGTTCTTCCAGGCCCAAGGCAACCTCGACTGCTGGTACACCTGGTGCAGATTTTTATCTTAAGCTTGGGAGTTTAGATAGCAGAATTTCTCATAAGAACCGTATAAGCCAAACTAAAGGAAGGAGAAGTAAACGAACTGGGCTTCGAAGTGAAAGTGTCAAATGCAATCTGGCAGATGATGATGATCATTTTTCTCTGAGAAAACCTATGCTCAACATCAAAAATTATCGAACCGGCATGACTCTTATAACAGATATCTGTCTGTATACTAGTTTTTGCCCGCGGCTCCGCTCAAGTGGATGTCGGTTATCGCAACCAAACAGAGCCAATGTCCTTCCTCAAATTCTAATTTGCCCCTATACCAAATTTCATCAAAATCGGTTCAGTGGTTTAGGCGTGAAAGACGGTCAAACAGACACACACACGCACATTTCCCATTTATTGCCTTCTAATTCTTTCCTTTTTTATATCCCTTATTCTTCCAATAATGAGCTCCCTCCAATATAACCAAGATTAATGCTCTGATAAAGACCACGATATTGAGAATGATTTGTTTTTGTTCCAGTACTGCGGCTTGGTGGCGTTGACATCAACTCCTCTGAACTGCAACGCTCGACTCCGCACCCTGCTCTCCAGGCCCGTGAACGAAAGACTAGAACTACTGCTGCCAGTGGGAAGACCACACGAGGACGTCACGGTACCAGACCTCCCGAGAAAACCCCTGGACGAGATTATGATTAGGGTTTAATATAAGGCTGATTTGTGATATTTTTAATTTTAGTATAGAATAAAAAAAATCTCAATGATAGATTTAATAAATTTTGTATATTTTGGCGATTGTGATTATTTTATTAGAAGATAGATTATATCCTCCGAGGAGGCCACCTGCTTCAACTTCAACTTCAACTTCTTCAAAATGGCCTCTGCAGCAAATCGCCGCAATTCACCAATGTCAAGTAAAATGAATTATAAAATTATTAATGGCGACACGCCAATGTCGAGTGTAGCCACGTTAGCCACGCCAGTAAATTTGTTTCCATGTGTCCGCCTCCCACGAGATTCAGGTGGACGATTAGGACGTGTGGTTGGATTCACATGTAGTCAAAATTAGGGTTGGCAGCTATTGGCGCTAGTGTTACGCCCCTGGTGGTGCAGACACCCACCAGCCCGTTGTAACTGCTTCTCACTATGAGGGGAGGGTGCTTGTCTGTCGCTTAAGTGGTAAAAAACGTCTGTTGAGATACCTAAGATTTCAATCCTCTTTTTTTTTATTCCACTGAGGTGGCATACAAGCACGTGGCCCACCTGATGGAAAGTGGTTACCGTCGCCTATGGACGTGTGCAACACTACACGTGCTGTCGACCCTGTAAACACAGAGAGTTCCTGTGCTGTCAGTGTAGAAGACAAAACAAGAATAGGTAATAGCCTTTGGTCTTCCCACTGACAACACAAAAACTCTCCATTGAGCTCTGGCTACCCTACTCACCTCCGGGAACACAACACGAAATTATTATGGCCGCGGTATTCTGTAGGGCGGAGGTACTTCCCCAGTCGGACTGCTCAATTGGAGGGGAATACCGTCGTATGGTCTATGGTCGACTGGTATTTTAAGAATGACTAGCATTAAGTTCACCATTGTACGCTGTGCAAAATCCTTTTATAGGTAGGACACGTAAATTTAACTTCACCTTGCCTGATGGTAACCTGAAGGCAAAGTCTCAAGAAAGAAGGTCACCATTACAAATACTATGGTAATAGTGGTGGCAATCAGCTTGACGGCGTCATCAGATGCTTTTTCGCCTTGCATAAAGGACCTGGGACTATTCGTATAAGAGCTAGCAACATTTTTGATAGTGCATTTCGATCGGCCAGTTTTTAAATGTCATGTCGCTCACTTTTCTGGACGCCAAATGGAAAATAAGATTTAGGATCTGGCAAGCTCTGACAAGAAGCTGCCTTATTTCCGCGATATCAGACTGCTTGTCAGTCAGTGATAGCTCCCGTGTAAGGTGCTATGGTCTACATAGTAATGAATGCTGCCGGTGGACAGCCTGTCATCGATATGCAAAACAAAAGGTGGGTGGTAAAACAGACCCTTGCGACACGCCAGCATTTACCTGCAAAAACTCCAAAGCTTAAACACAAAATATAATGACATTGGCCTCTATGCCTACATGCAACACGGATCCTCAATAGCAACTATTGATGAACGCATGATAGCGAACATAAATCGAGGTTTCAAAAGAACCTCAAAAATATGAATAAGAAGGTTGGTAATCTCCAATGTGATAAAAAGAAAAAGCATTTCTTTAGTTAAACCTTTTAATACAGACTAGAAATTTAACAGGCACTTTTCAGTTACAAACATGCATAGAGCAGGGTTGAGCTCGCTCAACGGCAACGGCGGCGGCGGCGACAGCGGCGGCGCCGGCGACAGCTGCGGCGGCGTCGGCGACGGCTGCGCCTGCGACAGCTTCGGCGGCGTCGGCGCCGGCAGCTGCGGCGGCGTCGGCGGCAACTACGACGCCGGCGGCGGCGGCGACAGCGGCGGCGACGACGGCAACGCTACACAAATAAAATCATTAAAGCTTCACCTCCACCTACTCCTGTCATGCCCGCTGTGCCTCTGTACCTGTACCAGGCCACGCTTACTATCACCTACTCCGCCGCGGACCTGCTAAGGTCGCTCCGCACTCGCTAGCTGCATGGCGCGCATGATGTGCATCTGGATTGAGTGATCTTTTCTTATATTTCAACGAAACCAAAGCGTACATTTAGTCAAAAATTGTCAAAAATTATAATCGATATCCAAAAATTTGTCACTCACAAGATAATGAAGATATTGACCAATATGTCGATCACTCAATACAGACATTTTGCAAAATGGCTTCAACCTGAATCTTAGCCAATACTTACTCCGTGGACAAAATTTTCGTATCAAAAATTTGTACCTAATTTGTCACATTGTTTTACAAAAAATCTAGAAACTAAAAGGTAAATCCAGGAATCTATGACAGTTTCATTGGATCACTCAATTCAGACAAATTTAGATTGAGTGATTCTAGAAATAGGGTATTATGTAGACAAAATAAGTATTTTTTATTTTCGCCATAAATTTAGGACTCGAAAACATTTTTACAAATTGCAATCACAACGCCAATATTTATAGTTAAATAGTTATGAGAAATTAAACCTTTTTGAATTTGCTGAACTGAGTGATCGTTAGAAACGCATGCAGGTAACTATCCAGTTTGTTTAATAGTACACTAACTGCGTTGAAAATTTGTACTACTTTGTGACTAAAATTTGGCATAAAATTCATTTGTCTATGTCATTTCATTTACGAGATTTAATTTTTCTTTTTATTAAAGAATAGAGTGTTGTAGGGTAGATATAAATTTTTACTGTTGATGGACTATTTTATCATCTACTATCTATTGTATTCCTGCCATTGAATCTAAATATAATAACCGTATTTGGTATTCACGCTCTTAGAAGATGCAATTTCTTTTAGCGACGAAAAGGGAACTTGATTTTTTTGTAATGGTACTGCTGCCTATAATTTCAAACTTTCAAATGTTTTTTCGATGGAGTTAAATGGAACAGAAAAAGTCAATTTACATGATGTGCCCGAAATGATGTTAATAAAAAAGAAGTCCTACAGATTACTGAGAGGTATAGAATTCATCGCTTCTATGCATCCTGGTGGAATGGGTCATTATAGAGCACGCGGGTATATAAATGGATGCATGGTTTGCTATGATGATAATATGCAAAAAAATGTATGATAGTAAAAATGAATCACTTATTTTATTGCATGTACTTACTTACGTAATTTGCGATTTAAAAGAGTAGTTTGCTTTCTAAATAAAAATTGACAAACATTTTATGTAGTCTTTAATTCTCTTATGATCTCATATTACTATGGTCACCCTACTGCACTTTTCTCTGAAAATTAATTGTGAAACAAATATCTCGTAAATGAAATGACATAAACAAATGAATTTTATGCCAAATTTTAGTCACAAAGTAGTACAAATTTTCAACGCAGTTAGTGTACTATTAAACAAACTGGATAGTTACCTGCATGCGTTTCTAACGATCACTCAGTTCAGCAAATTCAAAAAGGTTTAATTTCTCATAACTATTTAACTATAAATATTGGCGTTGTGATTGCAATTTGTAAAAATGTTTTCGAGTCCTAAATTTATGGCGAAAATAAAAAATACTTATTATGTCTACATAATACCCTATTTCTAGAATCACTCAATCTAAATTTGTCTGAATTGAGTGATCCAATGAAACTGTCATAGATTCCTGGATTTACCTTTTAGTTTCTAGATTTTTTGTAAAACAATGTGACAAATTAGGTACAAATTTTTGATACGAAAATTTTGTCCACGGAGTAAGTATTGGCTAAGATTCAGCTTGAAGCCATTTTGCAAAATGTCTGTATTGAGTGATCGACATATTGGTCAATATCTTCATTATCTTGTGAGTGACAAATTTTTGGATATCGGTTATAAGTTTTGACAATTTTTGACTAAATGTACGCTTTGGTTTCGTTGAAATATAAGAAAAGATCACTCAATCCAGATGCACATGCGCGCATGCACGTTATAAAGCACCTAACGTTTGATTTATTATTATTTATTAAATTATTCCAACTATTAGTAATCTGTGCTCTACTATGGCCGATCTGAATGCGGTCAATGTAGCTGCGTTTTGGGCTGGTCACATCTAGACGTTTTAAATCGCTGCCATTGATACGAGAAGAAAAAAGATTGCACACATTGTGTAGCCTTTTAGATGCATATTGATGCATAATTACGAATGAAAATAGCATCACGAATACGCAAAATGACCAATTGCAAAATGATCAACAAGCAAAATGATCAATCCATAATTAATCATAATTCAATGTAAAGGTACGAGTGCAATGAATAACATTATCGCCAGCTACAGCTATCAACATATCAAAAAGATTAATTAATTTATTATAAGGCGCCAGTATAGCGGTACATTCTTATTACGACAGGTCAATATGAGTTATAAGAAGTTTTGTCTATATGCAAATTAGAGATTGGTCGTTATGTGTTTTGTTTTTGCGTTATTTTTCTCCCTAGGAGCTGAGGGTCTGATCTTCACCTTTCCATTATTGATTTGCCATGGATTTAAAGTGGCATAATATGAACCAATGCTATTTATGACTTGCCTTTGCTAGTTCAGTCAATCAGGTGATTGTGAATTTGATTTTAATCTATTTCTCATCATTTATTTAGGGTGTGCCCCTCGTACCTACCACAGAACTTCTTGGTAGGGATTGTGGTCTGTGCTTAAATGATACGATTTTCGATCGTATTTGGTACGAGTCCGATTGAAATATCGAGCGTGAACTCAACTCGCAGACCGAATGCACGGCGTGGGATACGATTAGGCGGGTTCTGACGTCAGCCCTAGGAGTGGGAGGGGGAGTGGCTAGAGAGGCCACACGGTAGCCTCTCGTACCGTCAGACGCAGATTATCACCGGGCACGGTAGCTTCGGGCGGTATCTGCATCTGATGGGTATAGAGCCAACGCCCGAGTGCCATCACTGCGACGCGAGCGTGGACTCGGGGCTGCACACGCTCACCGAGTGCCCGGCGTTTGAGACGCCGAGGCGGGAGCTTGTGGCGGCCCTGGGGGTGAGAGTGCTCACGCTCTCCACCCTGCTCGCGGCGATGGTTCGCTGCGCGGATGCGTGGGCGGCCAGCGCCTCCTTCTGCGAGCAGGTCATGCTCGCGAAGGAGACAGCAGAGCGGGCGCGGCGCGATGAGCGAGAGAGGCTCGCTGACATCGCTGCACGCGCCCGAAGGCGGCTCGGGCGTCGGAGGGCGCAGACTGACCTCCGCCCCCCATGAGCGCGGCCCTGAGGGTGACGGGTGGAGCCGCCCGTCACCCTAGCAGAAGCAGGCCACGGCGGCGGCGCGCATCGTAGCACGATGCGCGCCTCCCCACACCGGGGTTGAGTCGGGGACCGCGTGGTCCTCCCCTTCCCGAGGAGGGCCAGACCGAGAGGGATGGCCCTGGGTCAGCCGGGGTGCGAGGGATATGTCGCATGACAACCTCACCTTCGGCCTAGCACTTCGACCCAGAGACGGCGTGCGGTTTAGTCGGTTCGAGTCCGACATAACCTCCCCCTCCGGCTCCGGAGGGGGGGGGGGGGGGGTATCCATGGGGATTTCCCGCACGTAAAAAAAAAAAAAAAGGAGTGGGAGTTCTTTTGCACAGCGCATTGCTTACAGTGCTTCCCTCTTTATGGGGCTTTCCCTACACCCGGGGTACATTCGATGGTCCTGGGTCCGACGGGATGCGAGATAAATGCCAGAGGCTATCTCACCCGCCGCAACTGATGACCTGGGACGGCCGCGCATTTTTAGTCGGGTTTCGAGTCCCGACACTACCCCTACCGCTGGTTCCAGCTTTATTCGTGAGGATTTTTTGGGGATAAAAAATGGGGGTACATACCGAACGTCGACGTCGTCCACAGCGGTCAGATGGTGCAGAGCCGGATCCTGAGAATGAATTTAAACGCATGGGCTTCTCCGTCGTACGACCTCCCAATCTGTAAAATTGATAAGGTTTGAGAATTTTTGCTGAAGAATCACACAATAGATAGTGCGTAGGCAATTATGTAAAATAACATACCCGTAAGGATTATTGGGTTCAAATTCAAAGAGAGGTTGTAGGGTGAGTAGAAATTAATCAATTTGACTATCGTATTCCACTGCTGGACAAAGGCCTTTTAATGTTGGTTTTGGCCTGCTGTTGTAACGCTGGGCAGACGGATTGCTACTGAGTTTTATTTCGAATTATCTATCCTTCTCTCGCAGTGAATATTTTTCCATTATTCGCCTCTACTACACGCTTCGGGTGAGAGGTGGTGATACATTCTTTCTCCGTCAGGAGACGGATAATTTAAAGTAGAAAAAGAAGGCGTGATAAGTCTAGAAGGTGAATTCGATAAGCGATTAGAAGTGAAGAGGTTAATTCACGAGGAGAGTAGTAGTATAGAGCGGTGAATTCGAGAAGAGAGTAGGAAATTGAAGGACGAATTTGAGCAGCGATTAGCAATGAAGGGAAGATTTCGCGTGGTGATTAGAAAACGAGTTAGTTGCAAACGATTAAAAGTTGAGGGAAGCTTCGAGAGATAATTAGAAGTCGAGGGGAAATTCGAGAGGCGATTAAAAGTCGAAGGGAGCTTCGAGAGGCGATTAGACATCGAGGGGAGCTTTGAGAGAGTAAAAGTGGGGGAATAGAAATCAAGGTGTGAATGCGGCCGGACAATCAGGACTGGCACTCCCATGTAGGTAAGAAGGAAGAAGCACTGCAGTAAAAATATTGATCTAAAATGAACATACCTTCTACTTGGGCGATCATCATCATTCGCATGATCCCTGAAACCACAAAATATAATTAGATAAGTTTTTAAAGAAGTTTAGCCCTCGCATAGGTCTGCTACCACTTGATAGCCTCTGTGGCGCGGCGGTAGAGAACGCGGCCGTTACGCAGAAGGCGCGGGTTCGATCCCCACTCAGCACTTAGTGCAAATATTTGTAAGCATGAAGGAATATGGGTATTTGCATTGGTCAGGTCTGGCTTTGCCTCGATGAGAACCTTAAGCCGTCGGTGCCGTCTATGGTAGTTGTTACGGGTAGTCGGAGCCTAAAAAGTTCAGCCAAATTCGCAGTTGGGCTGGTGAAGCGGACCTCTGACTCGGTCAAGCTTTGGATACGACTGGGATTACAGCTAAGATGAAGGAGGTATTCATTCTTAACTTAGATACCGGTGTTGCTATATTACTTATGTAGCAAACAGGCATACAGGAATTAACGGTTGAGGGTTCAAACTAGGACCGAAATTCAGAGAAAAGCTTTACTCCTTTATCTATCGATTAAAATAGAAAAAAATTAATCCGTCTAGGCGGTGATTGAACCCACGATCTTTGCCTAACAAGGGCAATGCTTTGACCAATAAGCTACCAGACCTAGCCCTAAACAATTCAAATTTCTCCTTTCCATCATTCTTCAGTCCGCAGTTATACCAGCTTACAGGTGGCTTGGGTTCCCATACAATTCAATAAATGTTAATAATAGTTTTTTTTTTTTTTATACTAATATGACCACAAGAGGAAGGGCATCCAATCACCATTAATAACATCTGTTAACTAAATGTACCAAGTGGGATGTTACAACTAATAGTCTGAGAAGCAGTAATAATATATGTATTTCAATAGGTTTACATACATATATTCACACCTGTAACTCTTCGAAAGGGTAGGTAAAGGTTCCCACGCAATAGGGGGCGAGCCCATTATCGTTAAGCGGGCACTTTGTCAAAGGCTGTATACCGTCGGATAAAGAACAGCCCTATCTCAGTCGCCTTCTACGGCACCCACGGGAGGAAAGGGGGAGGGGTGGCTATTATTCTACAAGAGGAACTAATATTTTCAAGAACTTACGCATTATCGGTAGGATGTTTCGGTTCTTCCTTTTTGGTGCTCTTAATAGCCTTGTAGCCCTCTGTGTGGCGACGTGCCGCAGCCGCCCGTCGGTGCCTGCCGAAATCATCACGGCAATGTGTCAAAATTAGTGTAGCGGTAGCTTGGTCAGTAGGCTCTTAGACTACATTCTATGTTTAATGGAATTTTATAGCAATTATTATGCTAAACTATTCAAATCGATTCAGATTAGGAATAGTGAATGCCCAAACGTGATTTGAAGCTTCTTGAGCATTCGAAATTCTTCAATTTTGAATTCGAAATGGGACGCAGAAACTAGGTATCATAACTCACTACAACCCACAGACGGCGTGCGGTTTAGTCGGTCAGGGTCCGACACAACCTCCCCTCCGGCTCCGGAGAGGGGGAGGGATATCCAAGGGTATACTGTATCGATCATCAGATGAAAGTAATGTTGTGAAACGAGAATTATTGTTTGACATTATAACCATAGCTTACAGCTATAGCAAGGACTTCCTTTCCACGCGTGTTCAAGCTGTGGAATTAACTCCCTGTTGTGTGTTTTCCAAAGTGACGACAATATGAGATTCTTCAATAAGGGCATTAGGTTTCTACAGGATCTAAATCGCGAGTGTGACGCCCTAGTATTGCACACGTCCGTAGGCCTTTACGTTAGGGAGCCGTGTGCATGTGGGCCACCTAAGTGTTACAAAAAAAATTGGCAATGGCAGGTAGATGGGATCTTTCCTTCACACTTACTTTTGCTGTATGTCGACATAAGTCTTGAGCCGAGCGGTGTAGCGCGGTGCCTCGGTCTCGCTACGCTTGCGCATGAACACCACCACATCATCGTTCAGCTTCTTCTTCTTCTCGTCTTCGGGCTCCATGACGCCGCGGCACATCCGTTATGGTCACCTTCACAAGAACATCAAGTACACAACAATATAAAATTTTAGACTACAATATTAGGCTTAGTGGTGGTGTCGGCCTTGTGACGCAACGGTGCCGTGTTCGAATCCTGGCCACTTAGTTTAGCTTACCTGGAGGGTTCAGAGGGAATTTATTAGTAATTTCGATTATCTAAAGTCATAAAAAACCCTTATTCATTAATAGTGATGATTATCTTCAATGGAATTCCGAGTTGTGTCTTAAAATTTTCGGTTTTGGAGCTTGGAATATTATTGTTTTTGTTTCATACGTTCGCTTTTTCGGGAGCAACTTGACGGGGTGAAGCCTGCGCCCTGTCCATTGTTTAGCTGCACCGATTCGCAGGATAGGGTTAGCTTTGGCCGCAAAGATATTGGTAGGGTCTGTATACCCCAGTTCTCAATGACATTTGACTGTCAGTAGACAGATTTCAGGTACGCAATCCCAAACAATACTCGGTCCTGAATCTCAAATTATTACTAGAACCGTGGATAGATTGCATTCTAGATGATAGTTCTTATGGTATTGCGAGTCGATTGACAACAGTTTTTCTGGAATTCAGGACTAAGTTTCTTTCTATTCTAATGATAGGCGCGTAACGGAAAGCTTTTTACGTATCTGTGTCAGTTAGATTTATCAGGGTGCATCCTATGGACGCAAGTTCCATTTACACTCCTCAACCCTCGAGAGGGAAGAGCTGATAGCCATCGTGTTTTCTGAGGAGATCTACCTCACTACTTTAATACTAAAAATTGATTAAGCTTACATAGATGACCCAGGGTTATGGAATTATGCTCTTCAATAAATATTAAATATGATGGTAAAAATCTAAAAAACATACCAATAAACTGCCGCCAGCCGCCTTTTCATTATTATCAGAACTTCAAAGTAGAATTTTCAATAAAAAAAATGACCGAACATGTAAAAAAATAGCAAAACTAAATATTGGACATTACAACGGAGTTCTTTGTTTCGAATGAATGTTTATTCTTATTATGAAAGCGCGATTGTGAAGAAAAAAGTTTAGTCAGCCAACCATTTTCATGAAAAAAAGGTTTCAATCTCTGTGGCATGGGTGTCAGTGGTTGCTTGGTCCCGGAAATCGATGCCTTTGGACCATTTAAAAAAAATACGCTTCGTTTTTTTTTTAAATAAAGTGTATTAAAATAAACATATCGAGAACACTTGTATGTACTTTTTCTACAATATTTATTATTGAACCTGTCCGGTTTCGTCTTAGCGCATCTTCAAAGGTTTACAGAGACCAATGTGAATATTTTGGAAAAAGTACAAGGTGTTCTCTATATGTGTAACAACAAGTTCCACCATGCCATCAATCAACAGTTAAAATATTCTGTATTAAAATACATAATTTGCTAGCTGACCCGCCTCGGCTTCGCCTGTGGCATACTTCAACTCCGTAGCACCATATGCGTCATTCAATTATTTTGCTTTCCCGGAACCTCTCCACTAATACTTGAATTTTTTGATATGGTATTATAGTTCATATTGACTTTTTAGTGTTATTATTATTAAGAATCGACTGCTTAAAAAAATTCTTTGCCCAAAAGCCATCCTCGTGCTATAAGGAATATTCTAAGAAAAGAATTAGCGAAATTGGTTCAGCTATTCTCGAAAATTGCGCTAAGTAACACATTCAGCGATTCATTTTTATGTTATAGATAGGTAGATACATAGAAGAAGCGAAACTTGTAAACCGGAATCGTATTATTACTTTTGCAAACACAATATACTTCGCTTCATGTCTGCACTTATTTTCTACTGTTATGTTTTTCTTTATATTTTCTTAAACTTTTCACTTATTCACCACTGTTTACTCGTTAAGCTCTGTACCTATTAATCTCTCATTAATATTGTTATGGTTTTAGGATTTATACCTTAGATAGGTACCTGCCTATATGCTGTATTATAACGTGCACCTAGCACCTACACAAATAAACGCATTTTTGGATAGTATCTGCAACTGCTACGTGGGGCCTGGTGACTTGTAACACAGGTTTGCTAGACCGTCAACGAGCACCAGCTCTTACAATGTGGTTTTCATAACATAAATATTAAACTCAGACCCTTGTATTGTTACCAAACTGTACCTATAACCATTGTGAGAGAAATTAATAAAATATATTCATTATTCATCGTAGCAAGTAAGAAACTGTGGTCTCTGCATATACTGCATATAACTTTCAGCCGCAGACGAGCTCTAGATTGTAAATCGTGAATCAGTAAAAGAATAGTAGGGGCGAGGCATCCCCAATCCAGATAAACTGACTAATTGGAAAATCGAGCAAAATTGAGTTCGAAATATCTAACGAATCGATTTAAATTAGGAAAACTTTGAATCGGTCTAGGCGGGGTTTGAACCCGCGATCTTTGCCTTACAGGGGCAATGCTTTGCCCGCTAAGCTACCAGACCTCGCCCGCACCAATGCAAATTTCTCCTCTTATATCTGTCTTAAAAAATCCAAATTATTCATTGGTTCTGATAGTTCTTAAAAATATCGGTAGAAGCACTCCACTGTCACCTTAAAGACAGATTAAGAGGAGATATTTGCATTATTTCGGGTGAGGTCTGGTAGCTTAGTGGTCAAAACATTGCCACTCTAAGGCAAAGATCGCAGGTTCAAACCCCGCCTAGACCACAAACTTTTTCTATTTTAAATAGATTTAAAAATTTAATGTGCAAAACGCTTTAAAAATTTCATTTAAATATCTAGCAAGTTTAGTGCATATATTACGTAAAATAACAATACTCAAATGTGCCACTCATTTAAAAATCTGTTGCTAAATCGCGTACAAGACAAGAAAATGAGATTTTTAGCCCCTTTCTCATAAATGGGTTAATGTGCATACGGCTCGGAAGCACGGCGTTAACATTAAGAATGTATTATTAAAACAAAATTGTATTTTACTTTACCTGTGTACCTTATTCCATTGTAATAAAGGTGGTTTTATGTCAGCTACAATGTAAGGAATGTTAAAGTTAAAAATACGTGTTCGGAAAGTTTCGGGTGTTTCCGTCAGCGTTCGACAAAGATCGGCAGTGTGCGGCCGCCCGCCCGGCGAACGTGCGTACACGCCTTGGGCGGCGCTGAATTTCTATCAAATATTACCGTTTTATTTATAAAATAGATACTTAATTTATTGTAAAATATTGTTAATCTATAGTAAATTAAAAGTACTGTTTATTTTTAATGTAATATAAATAAGAGTATGATACAAGCTTTAAAATAATAAACCCTACTTTAGTGTGTGTATGTGACAGTGAAAATATAAATCTATGTGCTATGCGATTAACAAAATATGGTGTTAAAAATCACAATATTCATAAACAAAATGAAAGACTGTACCAATATATGTATCACTAAATATGCATTCCGTATTAAACTGTCGTGCTGAGCTGCCGGACGATGCACGTGTTTTTATTTTCATTTATAAATAGTCCAGACACAAGTAGAAACTCTACCGTTGCACTATGACGTCATCTAAAGACAACAGTGACGTCACTGTTAGCCAAGAAGATGAGAAAACTAGTAAAATTCAACAAAAGGAGCCTAAAGAATTGGCTGAATTACCCCCAAGTGGGACGTCCCTACATAAAAGACGTAGGGGAGAACTACCAGAGTCTTTGTCCGTCAAAACTCCTCAGACACCTTCCGATGCTGAAGGATCTTCACCGTGTACAGCAGGACCCAGTCCGCCTGACGACTACTGGCTGATAAACGATGGAGAAACTCCTGACGCAGAAGCCTTATGTGAAAGCATGTTACAAAGACTAAAAGATCAAAACGATGCTATATCAAAACGCGGAAGGGATATGGCTCAAAGAACGAAGGACACTATTGAAGCTATGGATCAGCTGGACAAATTAATAGAACTTTTAGATCAATTTATTTCTTTGAAGGAACATAACGCTCGTATTTTGAGAAGACTAAAAGATGTCAACCATTTGAAGAGGCTTCATTCAGCTCACAAACGAATAGACCATGAGAACGAGAGGGTGAAATATGAAGCAAAAGAGCTAGAACAGATAAATGAAGCTCTGGATGCTGATTTTGAATCTGAATACGGTCAAATGCTGTTCGATTCTATGATAATGGGTAGCAGGAGCATGAAAAGATCAGGTTCTAAGTGGAAAACCCATTCGAGGTTCGGTGGTTCCTTGTTAAGGAAGCAGAGATCTCGGTCTGCAGGAGGAGATGATAGTGATGCGCCTCCAGGAACTCCGCTAAGAAGGAGATCCGAAGGTATATTCATGAAAGAAATGGAAAAGGCCAAAGTTTCGAAGTGGACGAGAGTGAAAGCTGCATTCAGGTAAATTATTTTCCTTATAGTGGTCTCACCTACCCCTTTCCCAATTAGGTAGGCAGAAAACTTTTTTTTAAGAATATTAGCAACCGAAATTATCGTAATTACTAATATTCCCTCCAACCTCTCCAACTAAGCTAAATTGCTTGTGCTAGGAGCGGGTTCACGTCGGTAGTGTGTTTATTTATTTATTCATTTATTCAAAGCTAAGCTAAGCTACTGAGGGTTTCTTTTTCCTTGATCTCTTCTTTACCCTTGTGCTACGGTTCTGGCACACGCCTTTCGCTTGATCTACTGTCATGATTGTTATGATAAATGCGTACCGTTTGCGTGTACTATATGATCTAGTCTTTCTTTAAAATGTCCTCCATTAGATTGAGATACGTATCGACCTTTACCAGGTTGTCTATTCACTCTTGCTTCATAAGCCCGTTTTTTCCATCTTCTTTGATTTTCATCATCATCATTTTCTCCACATATAGTATCTGAACTACTTTTTTTTATACGATTAAGGTGGCAGACAAGCACACGGCCCACTTGATGGAAAATGGTTACAGTGGCCTATCGACGTGTGCAACACCAGGGGAGTCACACTCGTGCTGCCGACCCTGTAAACACAGAGAGTTTTTGTGCCGTCAGTATAGAAGACAAAGCAAAAATAGCCTTTGGTCTTTCCACTGACAGCACAGAAACTCTTCAGTGAGCTCTGGCTACACGGGAACGCAACACGAGGTTATTATGACCGCGGTATTCTGTAGGGCGAAGGTACTTCCCTAGTCGGACTGCTAATTTGGACGGAAATACCCGCATGTCCTACTTCATTCACTGTCCTTTTAATTTCTCTATTTTGACCACTACGTCAACATCTTTTGCCGTGCCACAAGGTTCCCTTATTGCGCTGGTCCTCGCTCGATCCATCAATGTTACTTCAGCTATTTTTTTAGACAGATTACCTACTTACCTAATTTTTTCTTTATGCTTTCCTGCTTGCTTTCCCTTCTATCTACGTACAAATAGCATCAAAACTAGATGATCTTCTCTGTTAAATTTGAATATCGGAATCTTCTTCCTCTTATTTATGGTGTCCATGGCAATAGTTTTAGGAGTATATAAATATGGATATGGATGTAACTAGCCCAAAACTCAGAGACTTTTACAGCTGCTTCGTTTGTTATAATAAGGTCTCCAATTGTGCAAGTGATGAGGCATAGCAGTTTCAATAATAGTTGGTCCATTGTTTGCTGATGATCAATTATGTTTTTATCAAAACTTTTTCTCTCAAAAACAAAACAAGCTTTGCAAACAAAACACGATAATAATATTTTATTTTATAACGGGCGTTGTATTATTATCTTAGACTATATTTTATTTAAAACGTATTTTCTATTCGTAATAGTTCTGTTTACACGCCTATGATGATCAACCTAGTACAACATGTGTGCAATCTTCTATATATTTTTTGATGTATATTTTTGAGAATAAATTATTTTACTGATTGATTGATCCGGTGATGTTACGAATGAAGTTTCCGACTTCTACGTGGGCGAAGTCGCGGGTGATAGCCAGTATAAATATAATTTTCATAAAAATGGATTTTCTAAGATATTCTACACTGCCCTATCTAGGGTTTAAGGGTGGCCAGAGCTCACAGGAAACCTTTTATGCTGTCAGTGGAAAGACAATAAGCCTTTGATCCTGCTTTGTCTTCTGCACTGACGGCACAGAAACTCTCTGTGTTTACCCTGTGAGTGTATCTCCCCTGGTGATACACACTTCCATAGGCTACGTTTACCACTTTCCATTAGGTGGGCCGTGTGCTTTTCTGCCACCTGAGCGGTATAAAAAAATCTAAACACAAAGTAAGCATAACTTAACTAGCTTGTGTTATGTGATCTATAATACGGATATACACACGTAGATACTTTTTCTTTGTAAATACATACATATTGGAAACACACTGCTCAATGCAAAATACACACTGAGAATACAGAAAATAGACATATTCATTCACACCAATATTTGCAATAAGCGGGAATCAAACCCGCGATCTACGATGTAGAAAACGGATACTCTACTGCTAGGCCGCAGAGGTCGTCTTCTGCGTAAAATTAGTGTAAATTAATATTACGATCTAATTCACAGTTAAAATAATTGTAAAACACTCAATATGAACATTTAAAAGCAATTACTTTAAATTTAATAACAACAAACACAGATACATATACATACACACGTCTGCATCTACTAAATACATATTGATTAAAATAACTGTCTGTTGAATGTTTTATTAATTTTATACTAGCGTTTAAATATTTATTTAAAAGTATTTATAATAGTAAAGTAGTTTCATTTAAGGCTAGCTTAGACGTGGAGAATGTCTCGCCGTGAATATGCGATTCTCGAAAGTTTGCAAAAACTTGCTTCGTCTAAAGCTAAACAATCGCAAAAACGATTGCCGCTCGGTCGTCCTAGCCTGGCGAGAATTGACTCGCAATTGAAAACTGATAGTGTCAGTCTAAAAAGTATTTTAAAACAATGTCATAAGGCATAAGGTGAACTGTCAATTGCGAATCACGTATGATATAATCGTATGCGAGAATTGAGTGTTTGCCTGTGTGTAAAAATATTGATACGATAATCGTAGGGCGATTATTGCTAGCGATAGATGCGTACGATTATTGCGTACGAAACTCTACGAATTTATGTTACGACTAAATAAGTGATGTCCACATCTCTACCCGCGAGAAATTTTGATCTCGTTCCCGCTACCCTTGGGAACATATTCGCGGGATAACAGGTGGCTTGTTTTCTTCAAGACTGTACTATTCTTTAGCAGTTAGAGAGTGATTGAATAACAAATATCTTCACAAACTTTCAATTAGTAGGAGATAATAAGATACATAATACAAAAACTACTATCTATTGGGTGCCCGTGTCCCTTAAAAACTTTTACCACAGATATATTGAATATGATTGAATAAAACTATAAGTATGTTAATCTATATTGATTCTGCAAGATTCTGCAGTAATTGTAAAAGTTACAGAATTAATGCACCATGCCACTAGATGGCGCCTTCCTAAAATAGCACTATTGTCACGAAACCTTTATTTGTTACATTATCAACGAGTTTTATATGCTTACATACTAACATTATCACTTGTTTAAGTTCTGAAATAATTTACGTGATTCTAAATAGGGAACTAAGCATTTAAATTTTTTTATCTACTCTGATACTATAATACAAAGATTATAAAATTGAAATTAGAACTCTTATGACAAACAATACGCACAGGCCAAAAAAAAAGTTTTATTACGATACAGGTCTTGTATGGACACCTATATCATAAAATAACTTTTTAATCATAACGATACACCTATACAACCTCCATCTCGACTGAACCTCTACTTTAAAAATTGAATCCGCCATTTCGGAAGAAAAAAAAAAGAAACACGCATGCGCAATCGAAGTTTGTGCCTTGGCGCGAACATTTTTTTTTTGTTCTATACATTTAAATTAAACAATGTTTGGTTTGGTTTGTAAAATAAATTAGTTTATGTATTATAGTATGAGAGTAGATAAAGTAGTGTATGACACTGTACATAACTTGGTCTTATAACACTCGTGTTATAAGAACCCTTATTATGCAACAGTATCATAAACTACTATTATTTCTTCAAATGAGTCTACTAGTGCCATCTATTGACTTTTGAGTGTTTCTAAAGATACTTATTTAACCTTCTAACCTAACCTAACCAACTCGGATTGTGCAGCTATCACAATAAACCTATCACTAATTTTCTGTGAATACACCGCTGTCTACCCTCGACACCCGAACCCCCCCCTAGGTGAGGCCGCAGCCGTAGGTCTGTTGGTGGTCCTGGGACATCCTTCCGAGGGCTTACCCGGGGCTACCAACCGCAAGCTATTAGGCGGTACGTGAGGGTTTTTAGTCGGTAGGAGTCCGGCATAACATCCATGAAGGATATTCTCTCACGTTAAAAAAAAAAAACCCCTTCAAGGAATTACAGGTGTAAGTATATGTATGTAATTTTCTATCTTATTTCGAGATAGTGCCCCATTTTACGATTCGTCTAAGCATTAACCAGCCAGGTTATTAAATGATGTAATAAACGAGACGGCCGAATATAATTCAGGCAGTTAATTGGACGGCTGATTAAACTAGTTGGCGGCGACATTAATATTGTAAGTTGACGTCTGGAAAAATGCCGCAGTGGAGTTTGTTGCGTCGTTTCGTCTCCACCAGCGCCTTGCAAGCGGTGGTAAACTTAGGTTAAGTAGAATTTAATAATAACGTCAATAAGAAACAACCATGTTGTTCTACATTGAATAAAAATCTTTGACTTTATGTATGTGTGTGTGATATGTTATACAGTATTTGCATGGGGTTGGTTAGTGTATCGCTAATATTTCTGGGTCCAAACCAACCTTAACCTATTAACACACTTACTGATTAGCGGAAGAGGCTTCTCTCGTCCTCTCGGGGTTTGGAGCGAAGACGACAGTCCCTCCCATAATCGTGAAGATAAGTGGAGAAAAAATAATCGTCATATTTCTGAAATCTGGTTAGTTTCTTGTATTAAGTGGGTACTTTACATTAAGTACCAGATTCACAGAATCACATATATCCACAAGGTAGATCTAAACAAACAGAGCTATTTATGAATAATACAAATCAATATAAGATTCATTATCTCGTAGAGTAGACTGTTATACCAACAGAAATATATAAGGATAGAACAGCCAACCCCAACAAGATAACCTGCACCAGAACCATCTCCGTCAATCAGTAATAGAACTGGCTTGCAGGTAACACTCTTACATGTGCTTGCTTGCTTTTTTGATACATATGTTTAGTATTGAGTGTGTTCACGGCGGTAGTGTAATGGTTAGCATTCGAACCTGGAACCTCTCAACTCTCTCCTGTAAACTTAGATACTCTCTCAAGAGCATAGATATATACCAATAATGATCCGCCAGGCTATTGAAATTGAAAAACAGCCGAATTTTTATATAGAAGATGGTAGGAGCGTACCAGCAGCCTGGGACCCAGTCATCCATTTCATCAAACCTAGTAAACAGCAAAATACAGCAAGACTTAACGACACAGTGAGCTCATTCTGCGTAAATAGTAGGTGCATAAATAGTGGGTGGTAGAAATTTGATGGCACAAATTTGTCACAAATTTCGACCGGGTGAGTACCACCGTGCACTTTTGCGAAAAACCCTCCATAGTAATCCAATCTCGGTTGAATTGCGTTCAGGGGTCAGCAAGTGCATAGCCGGGCAGGGAGGATTGAGGTCGCAGCACAAGTGGGACCGGTGGGTCTTGGCGTAGTCCAGTGGGGGATGGCGCGGGGCGACGCGCCGAGCAGAGGGACCTGTAGAAACGGTGGTGCCGCTGGCCGCCCGCGGCATAGTACAGGGGCCCAACCGGGACTAACCACCCTGGGAGGCTCGTCGTGCCGGTTGGTGACCGGACGAGGGAGCCCGGCGACCATACTCGGGGGGGTACGGGGGCCCTTCCGTTCGGCGCGTCGGCTGTCGCCATACCTCACATTCATAGATAAAACCAATATCCCGCGCTTTGTCACGCTGTGCTGCGACAACAAACCGCCTCTTTTTTCACGCCTCCCCTCTTCATCCTCATGGCAGCGCACAATAACAGTAGATTAGTCTACACAGCGGCAAAAAACTCTCCCTCGGGCTTGCTATTTGAGGTGGAGTCCACGAACATCTGTGGGCTCTATACAAACCTCAACGCCGTCCACCAACACCTGGAGACGGCGAAACCAGCAATGCTGTTTCTTACGGAGACACAAATACGCCGCCCTGATGACACGACCTACTTGCTCGTCCCCGGCTATGTCCTTGAGGAGAACTTGGAAAGCCAGTGGTCCGGACGGTATTCCGGCGGTGGTTCTGCAAAAATGTGCAGCGGAGTTGTCCCCAATGCTTGCGCGGCTGTACTGGCTGTCCTACAGCTCTGGTACTGTGCCTTCGTCTTGGAAAGAGGCGAATGTACAGCCGATCCCCAGGAAGGGGGATCGCTCAGACCCAAACAACTATCGACCCATAGCCGTCACCTCAGTGCTGTGCAAGGTGTTCGAGCACATTATTAACAAACAGCTCATGCGTCACCTGGAAAATCACTCCCTAATTAATGACCGGCAATATGGCTTCAAGCCGAAACGGTCAGCGGGTGATCTTCTGGCGTATGTTACCCATCTTTGGGGTGAGGCTATGGACAAGCTCGGCGAGTCACTGGCAATTGGTCTTGACATCGCCAAAGCTTTCGATAGAGTTTGGCACAAATCGCTTCTTTCCAAGCTACCAGCCTTCGGTCTGCCCCCTAGACTATGCAACTGGGTTGCTAGCTTCTTGCAGGATCGCCGTATTCGCGTCTTTTATGATGGACGCGCCTCGGAGTTCTTGCAGGTGAATGCTGGTGTGCCGCAGGGGTCCGTCCTGTCCCCTACTCTCTTTCTTCTGAATATTAATGACATGCTGTCTACCGGCAGCATTCATTGCTATGCAGATGATAGCACCTTGTACGGGAGTTATCATGGACGTCCTGCGGATAAGCAGTCGGATATCGCAGATAAAAGGCAGCTTCTTGTCACTAAGCTTGACCGGATCCTGAACCACATTTCCCAATGGGGCTCTGAGAACTTGGTCGAGTTCAATGCCAAGAAGACGCAGGCATGTGCGTTTACAGCAAAGGTGTCTTCTTTTCTTCCCCTTCCCACTCTTCAGAGCACGCCACTGCCACTGCAGGACAACCTCAATATCCTCGGTATGAATGTTCGCTGTAAACTAAATAATAAAAACTACATCGAGAGTATCATCAAAACAGCCTCGCGTAAACTCGGAGTCCTGAACAGAGTGAGACGGTTTTTCACGCCGGAGCAACGGTGTCTTCTATACAAGACACAAATTCGTTCCTGCGTGGAATACTGCTCGCATCTCTGGGATGGCTCCGCAAAGTACTTATTAGATGCTCTCGACAGGTTGCAGCGACGTGCGGTCCGCATTGTCGGAAGTCCTGAGGTCACGAGTACCCTCGAGCCTTTGCAGTTGCGTAGAGATGTTGCTTCTTTGACAGTATTTTACCGTCTCTACTATGGTGAATGTTCTGAAGAGCTGGCCCTCCTCGAGGAGCAGCTGTTACGTTACAAATTTATTAAAGGAAGAGGGGAATAATAGACGTGAACAGGGGAATGGCACTTTGTATTGTTCACACAAGAAAAGTTAGACAGTTCACAAGAAAAACACTTATCCCATTAGTCACACACTCTCCTTTCCTATACAGGACGACACGTGCGTGACTTAGATGTCACCCGCATACGGTGCAGAACATTTCTTCAAGAACCAAGCGGTTCGGTGACTCTTTCCTTTGTCGCACAATTAAGACCTGGAATTCCTTGCCAGCTCAAGTGTTTCCCTCTTCCTACAGTCCCGGGTCCTTTAAGCGGGGCGTGAAAAAGCATCTGATTAGGCCGTCAAGCTGAGTGCCACCATTGTTAACATGGCACGTGTGTATAATGGTGGCCCTCTCTCCTGAGACTTTGCCTTCAGCTTACCATCAGGCAAGGTAAAGTCAAATTCACGTGTGCTATATAAAAAAAAACAACAATTCATCATGATTCGGGTACTTTGAGATAGCTTACACTTCAAACTATATTTATGACAACTACCATCCTTAGTCAAACCGCGAACATGGCTGCTCAAAATTAGACGAAACTTCGGTCTAAAAGTAAATGATAACGTAGCCGTAAATAGTGGTTTTATTTCAAAGGTTACATTTTTATAATGAACGTAAAAACAGATATGTTTTTGGGGGCAAAAGTCGTTCAAACACATCAACTTATGGTCGATTTGTCGTAAACAATGGAAGTAAACGTTCAGTGTCGTAGCTCTATGGCGTAGTGGTAGTGTCACAGGATCGATTCCCATTCAGTGCTATATTATGCCCCTTCAAACTGGCTAGTACCCACACAATGTAACCGCATTTGCTTCAGTTTAGTATCGAGATTTTATAACATTAGTTGGATTCCCGACATGTTTTGATGTTGTAACTAAAATGTGTTTTCGGTACAGTGGCCTAAATGCGAAGGTTTCTCGGTAGCTCCTGTTTTATTGTTTCAATGAGCTCGTAAACTTAACGCGATAATTAATTAGGCATACGGCTTCAAAAGAAAGCGACAAATATTGTGTTTCGTATCTTTTTTATTGCAAGCCACATTGGACAGAGTAAGCTTCTTTAATTCAATGGTCGATTAAAGTAAGATCCGACAATATTTGGGTGTTATTGGGTACTTATTCGAGGATATTTTGGTGAGAATGTACCTATATTTTTATTTTTAGTAAGCTTCCTGTAAAAGATCCACTTCCTAATAATCTATATAACGTATGACGTAATTATAGCGCCACGGTTCAATAATTATGTTATACTTTACTAACCACCCGCTGTGGTCTGCTGCTCCGCCCACGTGGAATTTTGATCTTCCACCAAAAAAAGGAGAGATTTACATCAGTATAGTATTTGTAATTCGGAAACGTATTGCTACGCCCGGCGCTTGGTCACTTCAATATATGGCCAAATTTCCATAGGAGTGAGCGAGACGGCACTATAGAAAGAGACAGCATGCCTTGACGCCATTGTTCTAGAAGGAATCGAATGAATAGAACGAGACGTCAGGCTAGAAAGAGACACAAGACCCAATAGAACCTACCAGAAAATTCCTGTCTTTTTCAGAACGTACCTGTCTTTTCTTGATCTTTCGCTACTCGGCCGCGCCCGATATAAAAGGCGAGCTAACAGCCTCCGCTCAAGTTAGTCTACGACCAGTATTCGAAGCGATCAAAGCGATAAAGTGTACGAAGCGATACAGTGCGATTATACAATTGACTGTGTACTGTGTAAGGAAGAGTTTTCGAAGTTCTACGCGCTTTGCTGTAATTTAAGTGCAGCTGAATAAAATCTGTCTTCAACGGTTGTCCTCGCATTTTCTATTTAAACCGACCACGCTCGTAACAACTGGTGTCAGAAGCGGGATAGAAAATGCCGATAACGCCGAGAGACGACAGGGAGGGAGTTAAAACCAGAAGCCAGGCCGCGGAAGAGGCTGCGGGTACTCCGAGTACGTCGACGGGTGCTTCAAGATCATCATCGGAAATTAACCTGAGCGCTATTATGACCTTATTGAAGGAGCAAGCACGTCACCAGGCAGAGCAGGCCCGTCGCCAGGAAGAGCAGACTCTGCAATTGAAGGCACAGCTCCAGCAACAACAGGAGGAGCTGATCCATCGCCAGGAAGAGCAGGCCCGTCACCAGGCAGAGCAGGCCCGTCAACAGGAGGAGCAGGCCTTGCAACTAAAGGTTCAGCTCCGGGAACAACAAGAAGATCTATTTGCTTTCTTGAAAGAGTCTAAAGCAGAATGGCAAAGAGAAATTCATTCAGTGCAAGACAGAATAGAAGGCCACGACAAGAAATTTGAGAATTATGAGGAACGGTTGCAGTCTGTGGCTCAAAACGTAAAAAAATTGAACACAAAAATAGCTTGCGGAACAGCTGGCTCTGTAATCATTCCATCTGCACAGGCTGTCAGAAAGTTCAAAGTACCGCCATTTTATGGGACCTCCTCGTGGACTGCATACAAACTGCAGTTCGAGTCTGTGGCAAAGGCGAACGGTTGGGATAAGGAGCAAGCCAAAACAGCATTAAAATTGGGGTTACGGGACCAAGCACTCAGTGTTTAAGAGGCGCTTGGAGGTGAAGTGACTTACGACCGCCTTCTAGAAGCGTTGGAATCACGTTACGGTGATAGTCACTTGGAACATGTCTACCGTGCCCAATTGAAGGACAGAAACCAGCGTCTTAATGAGTCTCTGCAGCAGTGGGCTTTGGAAATAGAAAAGCTTGTGAGAAAAGCTTACCAAGGAGCTTCTTCGTCATTTCTTGACAGCATTTTGGTGTAAGCTTTTATTGACGGGATCAGAGACTTGGAGGTGAGAGCTGCCGTCCGTCTGGGTCACCATGCAACCCTAAAAGATGCTGTTGCTCACGCCCTTGAAGTGGAAGCAGTACAACATGATCCTCGACCACAGAGATTGCGTGAGATCTCGACAAATGAGCAACGTGTGTACCTTCGGGAATTCACACCCAGGTGTTATTTCTGCAAAGAGCAAGGACATATTCGGTCTAGCTGCCCGAAACGGACACAACAAGGTAATGGCCAAGGACAAACGGCGCGACATCTAGATGCGCCGGAGCAACAGGGAAACGAGTAAACGCCAGGACTGCGGGACGGGTGCTGGCTGGTAGTGTAAAAGTCCCAATTCTGATCTCTCAAGCTAATGATGGAAATAGTCTGGTCATCGAAGGAGGTATTGATGGATTACCGTGCCACCTCACCATTGATACTGGAGCAAGTCGGTCCGTGATTAGCTCTCAGCTCGTGAAAAATGTACCTAGAGATCATCTACATCAACTTAAGCATCTCCATCTGCAGACAGCTACCGGCCAGCGCATTTCCGTCCGAGGAGAGCAAGAAGTGGCGTTGGAAGTCGGTGATAAGACCTATTGGCATAAAGTCATCGTCGCTGATATCTTAGATGACTGCATCATTGGTTTGGATTTTATGAGAAAATATCGCTGTAAAATCGACGTGGATTGTGGCGCTCTGAAACTTGGGTTCAACGAAATTCCCATGGAAGGTGGCGCATGTGGAAAAGTGTACTGTGCAAAACGAACTGTACTCCAGCCTAAATCACAGACCCTAGTGCCAATAAGACTACCGCAATATGGCATCAATTCTCATCGCTGTGCATTGGTGGAAAAAGTATACGGCCGTAGTCCCTGGATACCAGCTCGTACTGTTAACAACACCAACCACAGCCGTTATAAGAATTTTAAATATGAGCGACAACGAGTGCCTCTTAAACAAAGGGACACTGCTTGGCAACATCTCGTGGATACGTAGTTGCCAGGGTTCGACCAAAAGCGATGCCACAAGTGACAGAGAATCAACAGTGCTGAAACTACTAGAAGATTGTCGCAATGACCTCAGTAAGGTAGAGATGCTGAAGGCGCGGAACATGCTGCTACATTTTAAAAACGTCTTTTCTATGCATGGTGGTGACATTGGCAGAACTGGAGTAGTACAGCATAAAATCGATACTGGTGAGGTAACGCCAATCCGTCAACGACCACGACGTGTACCGATTGCTCGAGAAAAAGAGGTGGAGGAAATGATTGAAGAGATGAAGAAGGACCGTATCATTGAACCCTCGGTCAGTCCATGGTGTTCTCCGGTAGTCCTTGTAAAGAAAAAGGATGGAACCACCAGATTCTGCGTCGATTATCGCCGACTGAATGATGTTACGAAAAAGGATAGTTATCCGTTGCCAAGGATAGATGACACTTTGGACACCTTAAGTGGCATGCAGTGGTTGTCAACATTGAACCTCAAGAGTGGGTATTGGCAAGTTGAAATCAGTCAACGAGATAAGGAGAAAACTGCGTTTTCTACTGGAAAAGGTCTTTGGCAGTTCGACGTCATGCCATTTGGATTATGTAATGCTCCGGCCACTTTTGAGAGATTGATGGAACAAATATTTGCTGGACTGCTGGGAGCAGCCTGTCTGGTATATTTGGATGACATAATCATCATTAGAAAAGACTTTGACGATCACCTCAGCAAACTAGAGCAAGTTTTGACTAAATTACAGGGTGCCAACTTAAAACTCAGTCCAAAGAAGTGTTCACTTTTTAAACGACAAGTGAATTATTTTGGGCATGTTATTTCGAAGGATGGGATACAAACAGACCCTGAGAAGATAAGTGCCGTGAAAGATTGGCCGACACCAAAAGATAAGACCGACGTTCGTGCCTTTTAGGTCTGTGTTCATACTACCGGCGGTTCGTGAAAAGCTTCTCCTATTGCGAAGCCTTTGCATCGGTTAACGGAAGAAAAACGGATATTTAGCTGGGATGAACAATATCTGAGGACTCTGTGAAACATCAATCTTGGGTTATCCAAATGCAGAAAATGAGTTCGTCGTCGACACAGATACCAGCAATAATGGGATAGGAGGAGTCCTGTCCCAGAGAAAAGGAGACAAGGAATTCAAATTCAAATTCAAATTCATTTATTCGTTTGCGTGTAATGTGGTACAATGAGAGATGGTAACATAAAATATAGTAACTATATCTAGTCCAAGCACATTTCGCCATAATGTTGGCATGCAAACACAGATAATTATACATAGCAATAACTACTTAAAATCTAATAATACAGCAGTCACAATAAGAGCACAGCGGCGGCTACAGCGCATTTCTGCAGTGGTACGAACGACATGCATATTTCTTTAAAAAGTCTTCCACCGTATAAAAGGTCTCGTCCACCAACCATTTATGTAATGCAACACAAAATTTTTTATAAGGCAGGTCTAGAATCGACGCTGGCAATGAGTTGTAAATTAGTGGAGCCATGTAAACACAACTACGTCTAAAAATTTCTAACCTAGGTACCGGCATCTCAAGTGGCATGTGTGTAACCTTCCTTTTATTTAAGTTGTCCTTTTTATTGAACAGTGACAGATTATTTTTCACAAATATGGCACTTTCATATATATAAATACATGGTACAGTTAATAGTTTATTGGCTTTGAATACAGGTAAACAAGAGTCAGTCCAAGCCATACCAAAGATAGCTCTAGGTCGTGATTGCTTACTTTAGTAAGTCTTTGTCTAAACCAGCGAGAAATTACTGTGTTACACGAAGAGAATTACTGGCCGTGGTTAAGACATTGCAGCATTTCAGTAAGTATCTGCTGGGCCGCAAGTTTCATCTGAGGACTGATCATGCCGCTTTAAAATGGTTGCTAGAATTTAAAAATCCAGAAGAACAAGTGGCAAGATGGATTGAACAGCTCCAGGAATACGACTTCGTCATCGAACATCGGAGTGGGAAAGCGCATGGAAATGCAGATGCGCTCTCTCGAAGACCTTTTCCTGTGGAATGTAACCATTGTGTCAGGCAAGAAGCTAAAGACAGTGTAGCGATTAGAATAATAAGGACTGATACTGTCAGCGATGAGTGGAGTAGCGAAGCCATGCAGGCAAGCACAGTAAGAGGATCGAGACATCAAGCCTATTCTCGAATGGATAAGGGCAGGAACACCTAAGCCGAAATGGAGTGATGTCTCCCAAATTAGTGCAGCTACGAAGAGCTACTGGGCACAATGGGAAAGCCTCGTGATACACAATGGAGTCCTGTGTAGAAAATGGGAGTCTGCAAACGGGAAAGACTCACATCTGCAGTTGGTTGTCCCAAAGATTAAAATTAATGAGGTTTTGAGATCATTTATTTTCATGACGGAACTTCAGGCGGCCATCTTGGTGTGAAGAAGACGTTGATGAAGGTTCATCAACGATTCTATTGGATCCATTGCCGTGAGGATGTTGAATATTGGTGTAGGAAATGTACATGCTGCGCATCAGTAAAAGGGCCTCATACAAGGAGCAGGGTAGCATTGAAGCTAAACAATGTTGGATCGCCTTGGGAAAGGATTGCATTAGATGTAGCAGGGCCTTTTCCTGCATCGGAGTCTGGAAACAAATGCATCCTAGTAGTAATGGACTACTTTACTAAATGGCCGGAGGCTTTTGCCATACCTAACCAGGAAGCAACTACAGTCGCAGAAAGTCTAGTCACGGAAGTGTTTTGCCGATACGGAGTTCCTCTGGAAATACACAGTGACCAGGGAAGGAATATTGAATCACAGGTATTTTAAGAAACCTGTAGGGTAATGGGTATTCATGAAACCAGGACCACCCCATATCATCCGCAGTCTGACGGAATGGTTGAAAGATTTAACCAAACCTTGGAAAGGTATTTGGCTAAGGTTGTTGAGAGCCACCAGAAGGACTGGGATAGTCATATTCCTTTGTTCTTGTTGTCTTATAGAACAGCGATACATGAAAACACAACGGTGACGCCTGCGTGTGCAAATTTTGGCAGAGAACTGAGACTCCCGGCTGATCTACTGACTGGACGTCCTCCAGATTCACCGCAAGAAATCACGGAATATGCTAGTGCATTGCGCGATAGACTAAATGACGTTCACACCCACGTCCGTGAATCTGGGCTCCAGGCAAGTGAAAGAATGAAAACCCGATACGACCGCAACTCTCATCAAGCCGGGTTCGACGAAGGCTCGTTGGTATGGCTACACAATCCGATGCGTCGCAAAGGCAAATCTCCGAAGTTGTCTCCAAACTGGGAAGGGCCATATAAAGTTGTCACCAGGATCAAAATCAAATCAAATCAAATCAAATACTTTATTTGCTAGAATATGGTACAAGAGATTTTACAAAATGCTTTGTTTTCTCACATTCTACCACATACGGCGTGCAAATTTTTTCATGTCATACCTATTATTAACTATATGCTAAAATAAATTACATTATAAGGTATTGTTAAATGTTATTGTATCGTACAGGAAATCATTAATATTGTAATACATTTTGTTTAATATCATGTCAAATAATTGTTTCTTAAATAGTGTCATACGTAGATTAGTCAGGCTTGATGGAAGATTATTAAATATTCTGATACACATGCAGTAAACATTCCTTCTAAATAGTTCAATATTAATTAGAGGTAAATGTAACCTGTTTTTATGTCTCGTCCGGCTATTCGCATAGTCACCTAGTTTGTCGAATAGATGGGGGTATTTTTTAACAAAGATACATATTTCGAAAATATAAAGGCAGGGTAATGGTAGCACTTTGAGTGTTTTAAATAATGGCTTACAGCTGTCTAAAAAAGAGGCACCGCATACCGCTCTAATGCATTTTGTTTGGGTTTTAAAGGCTCCGTCTATTTCTGTTGAATTACCCCATATGATGATGCCGTACCTGAGCACTGATGATACATAAGCATGATATGATACCATTGCAGTGTCTAGATTAGTAGTGTCTCTAAGTCGCTTTAATGCATACACAAAACATCAATGACGTTACATACCGGATACAACGCAACTAGCGAAGCCCCTTGAAGGTTGTACATGTTGACCGACTGGCGAGATACTACGGATCTAATGATGCTCGGGACGAGCATGTCTAAGAAGGGGGTAGTGCTACGCCCGGTGCTTGGCCACTTCAATATATGGCCAAATTTCCATAGGAGTGAGCGAGACGGCACTATAGAAAGAGACAGCATGCCTTGACGTCATTGTTCTAGAAGGAATCGAATGAATAGAACGAGACGTCAGGCTAGAAAGAGACACATGACCCAATAGAACCTTCCAGAAAGTTCCTGTCTTTTTCCGCGCCCGATATAAAAGGCGAGCTAACAGCCTCCGCTCAAGTTAGTCTACGACTAGTATTCGAAGCGATCAAAGCGATAAAGTGTACGAAGCGATACAGTGCGATTATACAAGTGACTGTGTACTGTGTAAGGAAGAGTTTTCGAAGTTCTACGCGCTTTGCTGTAATTTAAGTGCAGCTGAATAATATCTGTCTTCAACGGTTGTCCTCGCATTTTCTATATAAACCGACCCTCACGCTCGTAACAATATTTTTGGTTCCTAAAATAGTCCTATTCCAGGTTTAAATGTCGTTTGAGAGTGATTGAGTAAAATCTCCAAACTTCTCCATAAACTTCCACATTTATAATATTATTAGGATAGTAGTAGGATAAACACTAGAAATAAAAATATTCATAAAGCTTATTAACTTATTCCAGATTAAATAAAAGAAAAGAAAACAGAAACAGAAAAGTTATAAATCAAAACAAAACTTTGCCAAAAGAACTAAAAAAATATTTGGAATACAAAGAACTGTCTACTCTGCCCCACCACTCCAACAAAAACATTGTGTAATTAGGTCCTAGAATAAAAATACAGCAGCAGCTGTTAATCACGACTCCCTCCGTGTGATTGTCGGTTACCGCAACCAAATATAAGCTGTGTCCTTTTCCAACGTCTAATCCAACTCTGTACCAAATTTCAAAAACCGGTTCAGTGTTTAAATATATAATGGACAAGTCAATTAGACTGCACTTCTCCTGATGCCTTATGGTAAGCTGAAGGCAATGTCTCAGAAAAGAGTGTCACCATTACATACATGTACCATATTACATTGGTGGCACCTAGTTTGACGGCCTCATCAGATGCTTTTTTACGCCTAGCTCACCCGAGACTGTAGGAAGAGGGGAAACACACAGCAGAAGGAGTCGCAGAACCGCTTGGTTCTTGATGGAATATTCTGCAGCGTGCGGTTAAGGCTTGAAAGCGTAACGAGCAGACAGAGTAACCTTCGCATTTATAAATCATATTCTGTCCTCCGTGCATTTATACTCAATATAAGTACCTATACGAGTAACTCGATAGGAAAGCCTGAACTAGCCGCATCTGTTGGTTGGCAGGTTCACTGGCCTACAGGTGAAGGCCTTAGCATGGGGTACCGATACTAAGAAAATATTTTTAGTAGTACCCAAAATTGAATAGATGGCACTAGTAGACTCATTTAAAGTAATCAAAAATTACTTTTAATTTAGAATCACGTAAATAATTTCAGAAATTAAACACATGATAATGTAAGCATTTAAGCATATAAAACTCTTTGGTAACGTAATAAATCAAGATTTCGTGATAATCGTGCTATTTATTTATTTATTATTGCGCCATCTAGAGGCATAGTGCATTATGTCTGTATTCTTTACAATTACTGCAGAATCTGGCAGAATTAATATAGATTAGACCTTTCATAGTTTTATTCAGTCATACTCAATAATGTGTTTGGTATATTTATGTTTTTTTTGATAAGTTAATTTTAATACTTAAAATTAGAAAAGTTTGCTTAAACAATGTCGCCATCTAGTTATAACTCCTGAACTAAAAAGCTGCCTGGCTGCTTTGCGAAGTTACGAGTGTAAAATTCTGATTTTGCATCTGTATAAGAATTATATTATGTTATCTGTGGCCTTAGCCATGAAGATTTTGGGAGAACCCCAGAAAATTCTACATTAATATGCCTCAATAAATGTTATACCTGTAAACCGAAATGCATCTATGCGGTCTTAACAGAATTTATTTCAATCTTTTTCTTTCCTATACAGATGGGAGAAAGCCCAATGGCCAGCGGTAGCCATCGGAGGTGCTGCAAGTGCCGTGGCAGCCGGAGCCATGGTGGGGGCAGTAGCCCTGGCTGGTTCCTCTCCATCCACGGCTACGCTGACCAACCTTGAGCCAAGAGACTCTGCTAGCTTGACACCAGGAAGCGCGTTATCACTGACTCCCAACTCTTCGTGTGAAGAACTCAGGGTTGATGCTGGTATGTATCACAATGGTCTGATTTTTTCGTATTAGGTACTATGTTTTTAATATATGTCTATATAAAATTAATTAATATTGGGGAGATTGGACAGAGGCTCATCGAAACGACCGGTGACAATCGTTCCGGATCGTTTCTGGCGCAAAGACTGGCCATCGCCATCCAGCGCGGCAACGCAGCAAGTGTGATGGGCACTTTTGCACCAGGAGCGATCAGGGGCGGGTTGTTTGATTAGCCGTTGCTTGGACTTTATTTAATATTACATATTTTAATTATATTTTAGAATTAAGGTGACATGACTAATATTTTTATTATTGTAAATATAAGACCTATAACTTTTTATTATAATATTTTCTGAATCTTATGGACTATGTGCATAAGAAATATAGACGATTATGTACAAAAAATGAATAAAATTTTATAAAAAAAAATAGTGATGTAGGTACATGTCATCATAATGTAATAACATTTACTTCAGACAAAATAATAAAATTAATTCACTGTATTAATATTGTGTAAATTAATTTTGACTTCACAGTTAAGTATCAGTGTTTTTAAATACATATATTTTTAGTACTGAACATAGTTGATGTACCACCAAACTATTTCTACTATTAGGAGTGCTAACAAAGCGATAGATCTTACCGCCAAATATGGTAGAGATCTTTCAACTAGTTTAATCAGCCGTTCAACTGCCTAAGCTGGTAACTAAACGGCGCCATGAAAGATATTCAGCCGTGATGATTATTACAATTTTTTAAGAACCTGGCTGGTTAATGCTTAGGCCATTCATAAAATGGGGCACCACCCGGAAATAAGACAGAAAATTATATAACATACATACATATACTCACGCCTGTAAATCCCCGAGGGGTTAGGCAGAGGTGTATTCACAGAAAATTTGTGATAAGTTTATTGAGAAAGTTACACAATCCGACTTGCATAAGTTAGGTTAGAAAGTCTAATGCCTTCGTGGTAATTTTTTTTATAACCGTGCAGGAAAAAGACATTATACTATTTGTTTAATTAAATGGCTAGGCATGTAAATGAACGTCATCTACCCAAGCTATTTGCCTAGCTAGGCTAAATGGCTGAACACCATTCAGGCCGCTAATTGCACCGCCGTTCAGCAAAGAGCCTAGACGGTTAATTAAACGACTCATTAACCTAGTTGGCTGCGACAGACCTATCGCCAAATACCTATGGTAGATCTGTAGACAAATATATCGACTTTTTCCGCAGAATATAACACTGCGCGTCCCGACATTTCATTATTAGAGACTGGCGGAGGTCTCGGAACTATATAGGCTTTTCCGAATTTTACGTTTTTACGAAATCATTTTGATGCTTTTCCTCGAAAGCTTATATTGTGATAAAAGTGCCGATAAATTGTACTGAAAGACATTTATTCAGGCAATTGAAGTAGCAACTCTAGTTTCAATATAAGTCAAGTTGAGAAAAGATATTCTCACTACTTCCATTGAAAAAAAAACTGTGAATATGTGACACTTGCAGGGCACTTCCTTTAGTTTTTATATTCCTTAGTAATTAGCGTAATGAGTAACACAACTGGCAAAAAACTAGAACGTGTCTATGTTTCAATTGTTGACGTTTAGCCAGTGAGAGTTTTAAAGAAATACTTTTGGTAATTATATTTACTTACGCGTTTTTGTATCAAACAATGTGTTTCTACTCAACAGCACTTTCGCTAAAAGCTCGAATGAAAACAAAGTTTAAAACAACATTACGTACGCGTTCGTGAATTGGTTTTGTTTGCTTTTTGTTTTATTGTAGAATAGGTGAATTGTAATCTAAAAATACTGACTGTTAGTACTTCCGACTGGCTCAAAACGAATTTCCAACGGGAATTTATTGGGACCCAAAACAGTTTTACATTATGTCATACATTGTATTTTTGTTTTTTTTTTGTAGTTTTTGTATTTTTGTTTGGAAGTTGACATTGGTACTCGGACAGCATTGAACATTTTATTGCTCCTCTTTATCATTCATACTAATATTATAAATGCGAAAGTAACTCTGTCTATCGGTCTGTCTGTCTGTCTGTCTGTATGTTACGCTTTCACACCTAAACCACAGAACCGATTTTGATGAATTTTGATATAGTGGTAGATTAAACTTCGAGAAAGGACATAGGCTATGTTTGGTCGCGATAACCGACATCCACGCGGGCGGAGCCGCGGGCAACAGCTAGCAATATATAAAAATAGGAGCAGGCCAATTATGGACCCTTGAGGAATTCTAGAAGTGACCGTGACAGCCTCAGATTCCATGGCATTCACGATTACTCTTTGAATTCTATTCGAAATTTAGGCCATAAAACACACCAACAAGCTACCACGTATGGCGTTTTGTAATTTGAATGTAGTTTGTATGTAATCCGTCTTGTCGAACCGTCTCTCCTAACCAGCCAGTACACGCGCCTCTTTTTAAGACATGAACAGTCGTCGCGCTGGGTCGAAAAAACCCACAGGATTGCAAAGGCTAGCCATTGCAATCCAGCGCGGTAATGCGGCCAGTGTTCTGGGCTCCTTTGCACCAGACACGACCCGAGGCGGTTTATTTCAATGACAAAAGCTTGGCTGGCTGATTGACATTTTTGTAACAATTTATAATTATTGATAATAAAAATATAATGTTTCAGTTTTTATTATATTAATTTACTTCTATAATTACAATTGACATATTTATTATTCTCATAATAACGGAAATTATTTGAAAAAAATTTGACATTCAACTATGAATTCATTTAGGTGATAAATACTTATTATACGTGTATAAAAAATATATGTAATAGCAATAGAAAACTGTACCTAACATTTGACAACATACTTGTAAACCACAGTCTCAATGAAAAAGAAATAAGACAGTAAAATAAATTTCAAAATAACAATATATCCATTATTTAGAGAAAAAAGTAATATAAATCACGGAATTCTAGAGATCACTGCCAAATCGTATTTTTGCCATGTATAATCTATAAAACTGCTTTAATTTTTTAATCTAGTAATTATTGAGCCATGTTTTACTGTTAAAAATAATCAAGAAGCTTCGACATAAAGGAAAACTATGAAACATTAACTTTTTTTTATCATACACCACTGTAACAGATGTACGAAACATAGTTCAATGATCTTCAATTTCTGATAAAATTTCACCTTTAATGTTTTTTTTTCTAATATGTTTGCCATTATTTTTTCATTCAGTCAATGAGCCCACCGCAGGAGCGGTGAGGAGCAAGGAGCCACCCGATCCTCCGCCTTCCTCATCTAGTCTGACCCAGCCACCTTTTTCAGGTCACCAGTCCATCTGGCACTCTAGGAGATTATTATGTCATTCAAATAATTTGGTAACATGTTTACAAAGAAATAGAACCAAAACAATATTTTTGAAATAGTAAAATTCACTTACACATCACGTCGCGCATGGTTCGAAACGACCCTAAACTCTTTTTAAATGTCCATTATGTCAAGCAGTTATGGCCCAAACTAGAGTTCTGGGTCTTTCGACCCGGCAAGACTACTCGCAGGTTTAATGGTTGCAAGGAAGAAAACCTGTAAATAAATACCTCTGTTAATACACATAAGGGCTTACCTTACCTCCAAGCCAGTACACAAGATGATTTCCGGACAAGGTTCTGGTAGGTATATCTCTTGGGGTTGAGAGGCCAAGGGGACCATCTTGATGGCACTTGGTCAACTCAGCTGGGCGTGAGAGATGTGCCAGAGATTATCCGTGAGGATTTCAGGGGTTGGGAAGTCAGATGGCAGTTGAACTCGTAATAGTCAAAAGCGCCAATAACATCAGTTACTATTAAAGTTAAATTTCACAGACATATACCATGATTTAAAATTGTAATTAGCAAACGGGTGGCCTTATTATGTCTCAAGAGATTTTGTTCAAACTTCAACATCACTGTCGAGCATAAGGACTGAACAGCACATGCTACTTTAACATCAGTAAACGGCAACTCACTCATTTTCCGAAGATTGGCAATTTTCAGTACTTTGCGAAAATTTTAAAGGTTTTAACTCACTCGATGTATGGTAGTGATTAAACCCTATATAGCACATAAATTCGAATACATCGTGACTCTGAAAACTGAAACATCAGACAGTAACCAAAACACGATACATGATCAATCCAATTAATTGCTGAGATGTATCACAACCGCCAAAACGTGATTCATAAGCAATTCAGTGGGAAGACCCTACGTGGTGTACCTAACTGGCTATTCCAGCTTTATGTTCTATACTGATGGCACAAAAGCTCTCTGTGTTTACAGGGTCGGCAGCACAAATGTGACCCCCCTGGTCACACGTCCACAGGCTCCGGTAACCACTTTCAATCAGATGGGCCGTTTGCTTGCCTGCCACCTCTGTAGTATAAAAAATCAATCCTTAATCTCATTATTAAGGTAGGCATACCTTAATAATGAGATTAAGGATTGATTTTTTTATTAGTAACAGATTATAGAAAAGCACCAAAACACGCATCAGAAATGGTAGTCGGTCACTTGAAAAATATCAAAATCAACTAAAGTGTAGAATGGAGGCATAAAGTTGCGGATTCCATATTCCAAAGCTTTGGATGCAACCAGAACAGTTGCTCACGTGATGATATTTGAAATTGCGAAAGCTCGTGCAAACACCAAAAATCGCTAAAGTGAAAAATGGCTCATGTGTTTTGACCTTAACAGCCGTAGTAAGTTTAGTACAGTCAACTCTTTGATCGAGTTCACGTAAACCAACAGACATGACACGAAACACACGCCATGGTGGCTATTTACGTATGAGTGATGTATTTTTGATTCGCATGAGGAGCAGACAGAAATGGTGGATATGAAACCGTTTCTAATAATATGTTTGTTGTACAGTGGTTGCAAGGCGCGATTGCGGCACTTAGGTGTGAGGTTTGATTTCTTGACCTGGTTAAATGGGTTTTTTTGGAGTATAGGATTTAATTGAATTCAGATTTTTCAGAATGTGGTATAGCGTTTGTGAGTCGTATATAACTGATGAAATGACCTCTGCTACCCGCCTTGTGTACTACCTTGTGTAGCTTTGTCGGGACGAACTACTATCCGCCCCTCTAGAGAAGTGGCAATTCGCTAGCTGGCGTTTGGTGGAATAGAATGACGAATATATGGGATTTGACGTATCTGACAGTCGTTAACGCATGTCAAATACGTCAAATCCCGTATATTCATCATTCTATTCCATCAAACACCGGTTAGCGAATTGCCACATGTCTAGAGGGGCAGATCTCACAAACCTGACCGGAAGCGTACGCCAGGGTGTTATCAGCCAATAAGTAGGTAACTGTACCAGCTTTCAAGTGAGTTGACTAGAATGAAAGTCCTTGTAAACATCCACGAGGCATGACACTTCGTTTGACTTGATCCTTACCGAAAGAAATTTGTAGTACAAATAACTTCATGGTACAGTCGACAAAAGAGATACGGATACGGCACCTTACTTACACGGGAAATTCGGAGCCGGAGGGGCAGGTTATGTCGGACTCGAACCGACTAAACCGCACGCCGCCTATGCGTCGTTGTGCTAGGCGGAAGGTGAGGTTGTCTCGCGACATATCCCTCGCACCCCGGCTGACCCAGGGCCATTCCTCTCGGTCTGGCCCTCCTCGGGAGGGGGGACCACGCGGTCCCCGACTCGCCCCCGGTATCGGGATCGCCTTTGTCGACTGTATGTAAATGATCTTTTGTTCGTGATGCGTGCAAGTTCGAAAGCACGGTTGTACGTTACATAGTAGCCTACTTATTCTCCATCCAACCATAAATAAGTGTGAATAAGTGTCCAGCTGACAACATTAGGATTGCCTCCAATTACGTTGCTACAATATTGTTGACGAAATGTGGGTGTAACACACCTGCCTGAGAAACATTCGTGCATATGATTTACTTTTAAAACCTTGGTTATTGGGTTATTAATATTATTTTACGTTCTCTAATGCAAAGAAAACATAATATATGAAATATTACGCATATATTTCAAGAAAGATATTAATAATAGGGTTGGTTCTCACTGGCGGCACAACAGGGCAGGCAGGGGTTTCTGTGTGACTAATAGAAATATTCCTTAAAAGTATGGCACAATCTAAATTGTAAACTAAACCATATTTAAAAAAAAAAAGATATTAATAGAAAAGTTTTAATATAGTTTTTTGAGTTTCTTACTGGTATCTTCTCTTTGGAAAAAACCTTGCGAAATCATTTTCCAATTATTAATCTACTTGATTGACATATTGTGCTCTCGTGAGTAAACTGAATAAATGTAATTTTTGATTTTTTGATTGAAGGAAAATTTAAATCCTACTATAAACATTTTCATGTAAAAATGTTGCCAAGACGAGTCTACGTAGCTTCAATTTGGGGACTCGCTCTTAGAAGCTGTTGAGGAGTACGTCTACTTGGGTCAACTGATCCAGGTAGGCAATTCCAGCTTCGAAGACGAGGTAAATCGACGAATCCGACTCGGCTGGGCAGCGTTCGGGAAGCTACGAAATGTCTTCTCGTCCGACATACCTCAGTGCCAGAAGACGAAAGTCTTAAACCAATGTGTGTTACCAGTAATGACTTACGGATCTGAAACGTGGTCCCTCACTATGGGTCTCCTAAAAATGCTCAAAGTCGCTCAACGAGCTATGGAGAGGGCTATGCTCGGGATTTCCCTACGTGATCGCGTCAGAAATGATGATATCCGTAGGAGAACAAAAGTAACCGACATAGCCCAGCGGATAAGCTCGTTGAAGTGGCAGTGGGCGGGACACATAGCGCGCAGAACAGATGGCTGATGGAGCAAAAATGTTCTGGAGTGGCGACCGTGTACGGGCAAGCGTAGTGTAGGACGCCCAATGGCCAGGTGGAAGGACGACCTCATCAAGGTCACCGGGAAGCGCTGGATGCGGGCTTATTTAGATCAGTCATTCTGGAAGTCTATGGGAGAGGCCTATGTTCAGCCGTGGGCTGTGCTGTGTGTGGCTGATATGATGATGATGATAATTTTCAATACGTGTTGTTTATTTGAAGAATTTCCACTAAACCTCAGTGAATTCCAGGTATCCGCAAGAGTGCTCGAGACGATGGTGACAACACATTCCTGAACCTGCCTCCGCAAGTAAGTATAACTGTAGATTGATAAAAATAGAACTATCTGTTAGATTTGAATCTATTTCAAATAAGTCACTCCCATAAAAATCAAGTAACAGCGGATGAAGAACCCCTATTTTCCTTTCATTAATTTGTTTTTATGGCTTGTATGGGAGTGACTTTCTTCTGACCCCGTTCTCGACTTCGAGAAGAAACACGGTGTCAGGACCTTTTCCGTCATACAGGAGCCCTGGTTTGCAGGTAAAGCTTGGGCCCCGAAGATCTTGGTAATACCTCAAAAACAGCGGAACGATTCAGGAACTAAATTCGTGACGTCACTTTATATTTTTAACTAGTTTAAGTCATGATTCCGAGGGAACAATGGAATAAATAGTGGCCTATTGAACTCTTTTACTCGAGGCCAGTGGCCTATGTTACATGGCATTCTAATGGTGAAAGTATTTCTGAAATCGGTTCAGTAGTTCAGGAGTTCAAAACAAACAAATACATCTTCCGTTTTTATACTTAATAATAGGTCGTTACATATGAAATTGCCGTTAAATTGGAGGAAAAACAAATTTGCAGTACTAACTTTTTTGCATTTCTTTTAGGAATTACAAATCCAAATTTCATGTTTTTTTTTATGAATGAGACGACATTAAGCAAACAGCAACTTTTATTACATTTTTGAAAAGTGACAGCTGTAAAAAAGTATTTGAATGAAATTTTGAAGCATTTACTATGCTAACTTTTCAAATCGATTAAGATAGGAAAAAGTGAGTGCCCAGGTGGGATCGCCACCGAGCCACTGAGCCGGGGGCTCAGTGGTCAGAGCATTCCCCCTGTAAGGGAAAGATCGTGGGTTCGAGTCCCACCTGGGCATTCACTTTTTCCTATCTTAATCGATTTGTAAAAAAGTAATACGAAATTTATCATCAAAATGCTACGAATAATGTATCATTATTCGTAGTCAAAATGGATAGCATTTAGGAAGTACTGTTTTTGAAGATCAAATTTAATTTATCAAGCGGCCAATAAAAACAAAATTTAATACAGAGTTGTAAAATCTTGAAATCAACTTTCAAACAAAGTATAAATAATGGAAATGCTATTAAATTACAGGAATAACAAACTCATCAATCTGTAAGAAAATTTCGACAATTTCATATGTAACGACCTAATATATTAGTAGGTTCTCACAGATATCTATCTTTAATAACATAATTCTTCTTCAAATTATAACCAGGATGACAGTTCCACCTCACCTTCACCCAACAAGCTCCACAAAAGTCCGTGGGGCAAAATGCGAGACATCATCCAGACTCACCGGGAGTCTGTCAAAAAGAAGACCACCAGGGGCCCCAAGGGCTCCCCCGACGTGGTGCCGAAGAGGAGACGGTCTCTCAGTGATGGTGGAGACAGTGACGCACCCCCAGCTCTGACACTGACGATACCATCTTCGGAAGAGCTTGGTGAGTTTATATCTTTACTAAATTTTTTATGATTGATGGTGGCGTTTGACCACTTGATGGTAAGTGACGATGTGTTTGACGGTTAAAATAATATATACCTATTATAATAATTGTAAAGTAGCTGTAAATGGTAGATATTAAAAAAATAACTTGTTTTGAGCTAGGTCAGCTAGGTATAGTATCAATACTCGTGGAGCGTAATATTCTATTCTCATGACACCACCGGCAGTGTCAAGAGTGTAAATCGAATCCCCTTGACACCACCATTGGTGTTAAGGAACACAACATTATTTTTTTTCAGAATTCTTGTCTGATCATCCACGATGGATGGAAAGTTATTGAACGGATTTTTAAGCGGTTTTTCTTAAAAATTCTTCAAACTTAAGATCTTACAGTTGTTTGATAGTAATTGGCTGAGTAGAACCAAAGATATGACTAAAAGTCGCATCGACATCCAACGCGGGAGATGTCGCGAGTAACAGCTAGTTATTATATTTTTTTGTATAGAATACTACATAGTAATCGAAATTACTAGTAACATCATCTTCTTCAGTTAACGTAAATTGATTTTATTTGGAATCAATTCAGCCCCTCTAGACAAGTGCCATTTCGTTGGCCGGCATTTGATAGAATAGAATCACGAATGTATGGGATTTAACGTTTATGACAAGTGTTAACGACTGTCAGATACGTCAAATCCCATACATTTGTTATTCTGTCTTATCAATCGCCGGCCAACGAGTTGCTCCTTGTCTAGTAGGGGGGCAGGTCTTCTTGAAGAAATAACCTTTTCTCAACTCATTTATGGTCGGTAGAACTTAGAACGTAAGTAGTAACGTAACGACTGAACTTCGATATTTTCCGTGAAACTGTCTACCTGACGTCAACCACCCCTAGCGATATCGAAAGACTGTAGACAAGACTGCAACTACCCATAGCAAATGGCACAGATGTTCATATGGTGGCTAAATCAATGGATTAACGTACTTTCCACTGTGTGTAATGAGCATTCTTGTAAATGATATACAAAAAAATTAATGCGAGTGTTTATAAAGCTTTCTGTCGAGCGTTCTGGCGTGCATTCTAGCGAAATGGAGAGGTTTTGTACTGTCAGTGGGAAGGCCAAAGGCTATTCTTACTTTGTCTTCTACACTGACGGCACAGAAACTCTCTGTGTTTACAGGGTCGGCAGCACGAGCGTGACTCCCCTGGTGTCGCACACGTCCATAGGCCACGGTAGACACTTTTCATCAGGTGGGCCGCTTGCTTGTATGCATGCCACCTTAGTGATATTAAAAATATATAAAAAAAGAAATGATGGTAAATTTTGCTAATAGCATACCTACTGAAGTCTGATACTCCTCAATTTAGTCTTAGCTGTTTAATACAATGAAAAACGTAACACCTACCAAAATTTAAATTTATTGTTCCACATTGTACGCAAAATTTGGAAAAAGGCACATCGCTCATTTCATTAAGACACCAAAAACGCGTGCAAAATAAATTTAGACACGCTGCTTGGCTTTTCACCGAAGATTTTGGTCCAACATCCACTTATTATCCATGTCTTTGCAGAATCAGAGCCCTCCCACCCTGCACTCCGAAAGCAGCTGTCCTTGGAGCTCGGAGGTCGACCTCCGCAGCACCGCCCCCCTCGCGCCTCCAAGTGGACCAAGGTGAAGCGAGCCTTTCTGACCTCCGCATCTGCTTCGGTCCCTTCCAGCCCCAACAGGCATTCTGCCTTTTTCACCGATGCAGGTATGTGCCTAGCCATTAGTGTTCTAAACCAGTACCTTGGTTTCTTTTGTGATTTTGTCTTAATTTCGCTTCTATAGTGGGATGGAAGTTCAGAAAACTTGATGATAGGAAATTGGGGATACTGTTTCCTGTTTCAGTTATACATATAACTATCATCTACAATGTATAACTAAACCTGTATTACCAAAAACAAAATCTCCAAAAACTTCAACCAATGAGTACCTGAACATAAGTCAGCGTACAAAGTACATATTATATATCTCAATGAAAATTCTTTAGAACGAATTATTAAACGAACTAACATAATTTTGAATATTGATGACACTATATTCATTAATTTTCAATGACATACCAATCACTCCATCATTTATTTTATTTTTTTAGTTGACTAACTGGATTGCACTTAATTACTTTTAGAACCGTTTATTCTTCGGAACAAAATTATTTTCTATTGTATTATAAATAAGCCGGTGATATAAATAGATGAAGTTTTAATCCCATGTTTTCACATTATGTCTGCCACAATTCAGAAAAGAATTCTGTAATGTTATCGTTGTATCGATAAACAACTGAAATAGTGTTCGTAAGGTCTATATATTTTTGTGTAGCAAAAATCTCCGCTAGACATATTTAAGTAGGATTTCACTTAATATGTGTATCGCGCTTATCGATATCTACAGTCTATATTTTTGTATCTTCATATTGGTCAATTCAAATGCAAGCTATAGACATGATCAGGATTAGCACACAGATGAAAATTATGAACTATTACTCGTGGCTCTAGCCACGTGGACTTCTGATCCCATTACTGCTGCTGACCCTATCCGATAGCGTGATTTATTTATTTAAAAAGGTACAGAAACAGACATCAGACTCCTAAGACTAAGATCCAACAATCCACACGACACTTTAAATCTGACGTTCACTTACATCTATACACAGCACTTAGCTGACTGCCGTGCCAGTCAACACAGTAACCATCACTTTGATACAAATATATTACAATCAGTTACAACGAACAAAGAATTGATATTTTCCAATGATAGAAAAAATAAAAATAAATTCAAGAAACGCTATTCCAGCTGAATGTCCTCGCCACACAAATTCCTTTTAAATTCTAATAAACCATTGTAAAAAATATCAACACGAGAGCACACAGAATTATAATACCTGCACATTCTAGCGAGCGGACAATTCTGGGATACGTTGTTGTTAAGAGTTGTGGAACACGCACAGAACGCGCTGGTACCTTAATGTCTAATTTGTTTAACAGATAACTGTGATAATATATACCTGTGACATTCACAAATAATATAGCTTTCTATTGGTAAAAGAATTTTCAAATTCGGTTCAGTAGATCCAGAAAAAAAGCTAAGTACACATAGCGACCAAACTGAAAGCCAAAATCTCTATTGTCACCGGTACTAAATATACCTATTGCAATTTTAGAAACTACAGAATTAAATACTGAAATTAGTCTCGATAGTACGTAAATTATACTTCGTGCCCCGGCGAGCATAATAAGCCATAGATCCTGTAGTTGCAATACGAAAATCTGTGACATTCGTTACCGATAATTGGATTCCTAAGAAGTCCAACAGTCTCATCCACTTACATACACACACCGGCAGAATTAACAGAACACAAAATTATGGTCTAGGGAGGGATATGTTTAGGAGCTCGCACGGAGTTAGTATTAGTCGACGGCGAAAATCTGACTGCTGATCGGTATATCAGGGAGATTTTAGAGGAACTTGTCGTGCCATTTGCCCCATTTATTGATAACGACTTCATTTTAATGCAGGATAATGCTCGGGCTCACAGTGCTCGCTCAGTAGAGGTATACCTAAACCATGTTGGTGTTACGGTGATGGAGTGGCCAGCACGGTCCCCAGATATGAATCCGATTGAACACGTTTGGGACTTGCTAAAGAGGAGTGTCAAATCAAGAATGCCACCTCCTAACAATCTGGGCGAGCTGCGAAACACATTAGTTGAAGAATGGCAGAGGTTGCCCCAAGATATTATTGACAAAATCATTCGCAGCATGCCCAGACGGATGGAAATCTTAATGAGGGCACGAGGGGGAAACACTCGTTATTAAACATGTTTTTGTTTGTTTCATGTTTAGTTATTATTTGTTTAAAAATAAAGCTGACTATTTTATACTCTCCTTTTTTTGTGTTCCGCTTATTCTGCCGGTGTGTGTATATAGAACTTTGATATCACCAGTGAGTTATGGAGGTCAGATCACAGTCGCTTCACAGAAAATGTCGAAGTTCCGCCATTTCGTAGTTAAACTGAAATCCGACCATAACTGAGTCGGGAAAACACCCGGAGGGAGATAAGAACGAATACACTAAAATGATGTTGAAATACAAAGTCTACAGCCCCGGATCCATTAAGCGGGGCGTGATAAAGCATCTGATGAGGCCGTCAAGCTGAGTGCCGCCATTGTAACATTGGGGAGGGTCTTTATTGGTGACCCTGTTCCTGCGATGCGGGCCTCATGCTGACGGGTGGCGTCGCTTATCACCCTAGCAGAAGCACGGCGACGGCGCGCATCGTCCCGGGGCGAGTCGGGGACCGCGTGGTCCCCCCCCCCGGGGCCAGACCGAGAGCCGTCAGCCGGGGTGCGAGGGATATGTCGCAAGACAACCTCACCTTCGGCCTAGCACTACGACACACAGACGGCGTGCGGTTTAGTCGGTTCGAGTCCGACATGACCTCCCCCTCCAGCTCCGGAGGGGGGGGGGGGGGGGTTCCGTGGGGATTTCCCGCACGTAAAAAAACCCTCTTCCTGCGCTTTTACCTTCAGCTAACCATCAGGCGAAGTGAAGTCATATTGACGTGTCCTATATAAAAAAAGACTAAGCATAAACAAAAGAAATAAAAAAATACCAGTTCATTTTTATTAGTCTTTGGTCTAGCTTTACAGAACTTTACCACAGATTATACTCTCAAACATCTGTCCAAGCTTTTTTTATTTTTAATGTGTTGTGACCTGTGAAAAGATTATGTCACTACTGTCTTTGAAATTTTATACTCTGAATATTTTTTCCACACACTCATTGAACGAAATGAGATTTTTCATTTCGAATTTTTCTTTATATTGTTAGAAGTGGCCAATTAATTCGTTAAAGCGGCCATTCTATTTCGATACTATATGAACAGTCAACGACTTATGTTGATTAATATCAAAATATTCACAAACCTTTTTGTAAACTGTTTTGAAAATTATTCATTTAGTTTTATGCTCCCCAGAGGACAAAGTAAACAAATTATTATAAGTATTTGTGTTGTTCATTATTTCATGTGGGGTTTAGGGGCCACAGTGTTCAAGGACGAGGACGGAAAAGGTCTTATCGAGATTTCTGTACAAAAGCATAATGTAAAAGCACCTCTCTGTACTAGCAACTTTTATTAACAAGGCTGACCATTCGATAGTGGTTATGGTAAGCGCTGCGTCATCAAAACTAATTAAACTACAAACCTAACCAAAAATGTGTGTCAGGGACTGCACTGACGTGAGCGATCGGTACTGCTCGATAATAACTAGAAATATCGACAAATCAGAACTAATGCATGAGCCATATACTAAAATAACTTACTAATACGAGCGTATTGTGTTAGAACATCAGGAATTTTGGAGGAGGTTGGGCATAATTGGATTTGAAATTGGCACCCGGAGATGTAAGTAGATAGTATTGTAGTGTTACCTGTAAGAATTGACTGAAATTCTTTAAAGTTTTGCTGCCGACCCTGTTAGAATGAAGAGTTTCTGTGCCATCAGTGTAGAAGACAAAGCAAGACAAGCCTTAGGTCTTTTCACTGACAGCACAAAAACTCTCCAGTGACTTTTAGCTACCCTTCTCACCGCTGGGAATACAACACGATGTTAGTATGACCGCGGTATTCTGTAGGGCGGAGGTACTTCCCCAGTCGGACTGCTCAATTGGACGGAACCATGGTTCCAAGAAGCACCATGGGTGCTGATGATTCCTGTTCCTGCGAGTGTCGGAACTTGATTTAGAGACAGAGCTATACAGGCAGTAAAAAATACAATTGGCCATGGAATAGTACCCAGTTGACGGCACGAATGACCACTATTGTATTCAACTTGACAACTTCATAGATATTATGTCAAACGCCTGTGTGAAGTAAAACGTATGTATCTGTTTTCAGAATTCTTATTTCTCTTCCTCTTTTCCCTATCGTCCTCTATAAGCACCATACAGTGTATGCCGCATGTGTTTCCTTACAAAATAAAATCGGATACTCACTGAAATACTTTGTGAATGCTACCAGGAAACACTGTCCAAAACATTAAAACTTGAAGAAATGTTTACTTTGCGAATAATAATATTATTTGATTACCAGGAATGTTTACAATTTCAAATGTTTTGCGGTAAATATCAGATTTAATTTTAACTTCTCCTGACTAGAGATGAATCATATTTGTTTGTTACATTTTAATATGTTGCATTGGGTAGTAGTGTAGTAAAGCAGTAAGACTACGATTCTCAAGGCACTGCCAACTTTACATGTAAGCTGGTACACCTGTTGAGTATATAAAATCAATAATATAAATCAAACAATTACCATTTCTTACGTACTTCATGCCACAGATATATTGTAGGCTAGATAACGTTTGTGCATTAAAAAGCGTGAAAACCAAGCGGGTAATTTTTCTATAGACTGATGTCACCACGCGAGCGCAAGAACTTACTGTTAAAAAATTATGAAAAATGTTTGACGGCCCCGCAATGATCTTATAAGTCAACATTATTTGATAGTTGGTGCACCTATTAAACAACGGATGAGGCTCTTGCGCAGAATGGGCGTTGGATGGTCAGATGGCATCTGCTACTAAAAGTGCACATACCAACAAAAAAATAAATTGGACTCGACCTGAAGATTAGATTATGATTAGACCCGAAGTATATAATGGTAACGAAAAAATAAAAGATCTTTTACTTTAACTAAAGTAGGTGCGAAAGGCACGGACTTTTCCTGTGTATTGTATAGTAGAATCAACAATTCAGTGAACTGAAGAAGGCCGCCGCCATCCCATTTATATTATCAAGTCGTACTAAAAACAGTAAGCATTTGAGAGTTGAGTACTTCATGGAGTCGGTTTTACTATACCGGTTTTTGACAGTGCGGGACGAACAGCCAGTGCTATCTAGCGTTCTCTATGTCTGTGGTTTATAGAATCATATATAAAATCTCTTGGCACTTTCACAAGAAGTTGATAATCGTATAGAAGCGCCACACTAAATCTTAACTTTTAGCGGACAGTTTTATGAGTCCGGAGTGGGACGAACAATCTTGATACTCTATTTCCGGATATCCCACGGAAATAGTCATAAAATGGAAATGAAGGGGAATAATTAAGAGTAATGTTTAATTTATTTCTCTACTAGCTATTACCGACGACTTCGCCCTTAGGTTTCTTTTGACCCAGAGCCATAAAAACCGGGATTAAAAAAAGCTATGTGTTATTCCAGACTGTAGTCTACCCCTGTACCAAATTTCAACCACATCCGATTAGCCGTTAGAGCGTGATAGACTAACAAACAAACATCTAACTTTCACATTTATAATATTAGTAGGATGACAATATGATTTCACCTCGGTAGATGGGAAGTGTACTCTAACGGATGAATTAAATTTTTAAGCATTTTTTATCATTTTCGAATAAATGTAAATAGAAAAAATTGAATCGGTCTAGGCGGGCTTGAACCCACAATCTTTGTCTTACAGGGGCAATACTTTGACCACTAAGCTAGCCCTCGCCGAACCAATCCATCATAGGCCACGGTAATCACTTTCCATCGGGTGGGCCGTGTGCTTGTCTGCCACCTAAGTGGAATGAAAAAAATACAATGCCACCTGTTCGCCTCGTATCGCGATCGGTCGCATCATCGTAGTTATAGGAATGATAATGTTCATCTACCAACAAGGTGGGGCAAAATATAGGACGATTATTTTAAGAAGCAAGTCTAGATCATTTTATATTGCTAGTCGTACCTCGAAATAAGTATCAACTTATAACTGAAGTCACAAGGAATTAAACCAGTGTTTTCGTTAACCCTGTATTCTCACGGTTCAGAATTTCGAACGATAATGGGACCAAGAGCGCGAAATCTCGTTGTCTAATCTTACCTTGCTGGCTTGCTTTTGCTCATATTTATCATTCAGTCATACTTCAGGTGGTAATGTGCAAATGAGACGCCTGACGTTGAAAGCTTCCATAGAACAGGCCCCGTAGACAAGTGGCAATTCGCTGGCAATTGTAGAATAACTTCAACTTCTTCAAAATGGCCTCTGCAGCAAATCGACACAACTCGCCAACGCAAGTAAAATGTAATATAAAGTTATTAATGGCGACACGCCAATGTCGAGTGTACCAGAGCCACGTTAGCCACGCCAGTAAATTTCTTTTCGTATGTCCGCCCCCCACGAGATTCAGGTGAACAATCAGGACGTGGGGTTGGATTTTAGGGGGTAATTGTAGAATGGAACGACGAATGTATGGAATTTGACATATTTGACATTTGTTGACGACTGTCAGATACGTCAAATCCCATACATTAGTCATTTTATCCCACGATACGCCGGCCAGCGAATTGCCACTTGTCTAGAGGGAGAGGTGTTCCATTACCATCATGTGAGCCATAAGCTTGTTTAACCGCTTGAGTAGTCAATCAAAATACTTCGCAAGAGATTCCCTTAAGAAACAGTTATTAGTGTTCCTCCTAAGTTGTTTTCAACGTTTGCACTTTTAACCCCAAGGACCATTTCCCTAGTCTTTCTTTTGATTAATCATATTTTAGCTTTAACGGCTCTCCCGTTAAAGCTAAAATATGATTAATTAAACAACCATCAACCTCAAGGGAACTGCTTGCTCCAGAACCTATCTTAATTTGCAATCGCTACGTTGGCTGGGACCCCGAAGGTCTTGATGAATCCTATCCCTCAGGAAACAATGTCTTGGAAATTCTCCCACTTCTGGCGCCAGAGAGGAATATTGTCACCTTTTTGCCACAGCAGTATTTGTATAATACGTAACAGCATATCATGATGCCATATGCTCTCGCATTAAACCTTGGCTACCGTCCAAAGACCAATAATTACAAAAAGTCAAAGTACGTTCACCTCCACTCTGTGATAAGGATTGTAAATTATGTCATACGTACTTTTATGGAGGGATATAGGCTGGTTCTATAATGATGATGTTGTGGTACAAACTACACAGCATCATCTAGATGCACACTGCATTGGTTGTAATAAAAAATTACATAACTTTGTCGAACGTTAAAATCATGTACCTGCATTTTTTAACCCAAAGTTTGTAAGTTCGCAACGTTCTGTGGTCACAACGCTTGTCCCGTGGTCACCTTGGAAAAGAGTTTTACTCCATAGAACCTGTGACCTTGTTTTACAAAATGGCAGCCAGGAGACAAGGGTTGCGACCACTACAAATAACTATCTCATGTCATTCAGAAAAGAAAATTGTGTTGTGTGACTATTGCACGTTAAAGCTAATTTTTTACCTCAATCACTTAGGTATGCGACACTGGGAAGCCATCAACATCAACCATGGTGTTTACGATGTAAATGATTGAAATCCATGAATTGATAAATCACTAATGTGGCAAACAAGCTCACAGCCCAACTGGCGGAAAGTGGTTACCGGGGCCTATAAACGTATGCAATTCCAAGAACGTCTATATTTACATATTAAAAGGAAATAATCAGATGGATCGTGTGCCATATTATTAGTAATTGTAAACCAATTATTCACATTATGTTATGAACTTTTCAGCAAAATATGAGTTTATATTGCAACCAGTTTTGACGACTAAGAATCATCGGCGGTATAAAATATTAGATATGTTAATGCTTGGGTTTGCTTTGGGCAGTCTCAGTCATCTGCAGTCTAGATTTATGTTTACGTGTGAACGATGTATTTACGTTAGTATCACCGTATATAATTACTCACTTTAGCACTCCAGAATATGGGTAAAGATATTATCTACCCGTCTGTTACTTCTCCAAATATTTGCAAATACTGTCAACCTATACATTTTTATCAAGTTAACCAATACTCAGGAACATAAAAATTGAGCTTTTCAAAACTAAAATGTCGTGTCTCACCACCTCCGTAACGTACACAACCAAATCGACGATAATTGTTTGTAGATTTGTTGATCGATTAGTTATTTTTGACAGAACGCCCGAGAGCGAATGTCTTGTTCTATACGATATGTCATGTCAGGGCTAGTCCATACACAGAGCGTACTCTGATTTATCATGCGACTAATCAACCGTTAGTTTAACAGAGGGGTACCAAATGCTCCATGGGAACTGGAAGCGAGAGCCCTGCGTCTCTATTTAAATGGCGCAAGGAGGCGCTGGAGCGGGGCCGAGGGCCTGCGTCTCGAGAAATCGAGGCCCAGCGGTCCCAGCTCTACCAGAAAACCGTGGAGACATGGAAGGTGCGACATGAGCAACCAAAGGGGAGATTCGCCACAATCGCGGCCGTCAGACCGATCATGGACGAGTGGCTGGAGAGGAGACATGGTGCTCTCTCCTACCGGTTGTCATAGATACTTATCGGGCACGGTAGCTTGTATCTGAGGCGAAGACACCGGGAAACCACGGCCAAGTGTCAGTACTGCGAGGATCGCAGCGACGACACATCACTCCACACGCTGGTGGAGTGCACGGCGTGGGCGAAACAGCGCCAGATCTTTGTGGTTGGTCTGGAAGTAGACACTCTCTCGCTCGAGACCCTGGTGCGAGCCATGGTCTCCAGCGTGAGTAAGTGGGACTGCGCCGTCTCTTTCTGCGAGCAGGTCATATTCGTGAAAGAGGCGGTGGGGCGGGAGCGGAAGAGAACTCTCCCACCCGAGTTTCGCAGTCGGCGGCTCGGGTGCCGCCGACGTGTCTTCGCCGAAGACTATCGGCCTCCATGAACGGGGTCCTGAGGACTGTGAGTGGGCTTACAGAAGCAGGCCCATGACGGCAGCGTAACGTGAGCCCCCTCCCCAATAGACGCGAGATAGCACCCGAACCACGCCCTGGGCGAGGCCGCAGTCGCAGGTCTGTTAGTAATCCTGGGACATCCTTCCGAGGGCTTACCCGGGGCTCTCGACTGCAGGCTATTACGCAGTACGTGAAGGTTTTAGTCGGTAGGAGTCCGGCATAGTATCCATGAAGGATTTTCCCTCACATAAACAAAGGGGTACCAAATGTTTAAACATAAAAAACTACGCACTGCTCGCCTACTCTTGTTCAGCAGTGAGAAAAAACGGTTTGTTATAACGATAACAGCAACGCAACTGAAATTTTAAGTCGCAACAAATCAAATTCGACACTAGATCCACACATCAAACCAAAATGAAACGAATTTCAACACTCTTGCGGATAATCATGGTGCATACAGCTGGTTTCGAACCAAGTAAACAGAACAGTGAAAAGCCGCTATCTTTTGATCGTAAACACAAGTTCGTTTCGTAAGTGAACTATTTTTAATGTTTGGATATCGTCTGGAGCAAGAATCTCGGTTCGGCCCGTGATCTGGCTTGAATGTTTTTTTTTGGCTTTGTAGAAATTAGAAATTGGTAGCACGGCACAATTGTGTATCGCACCAAGATTATCACATACAGCTGGATAGTTAGGTTCAGGAATTGGTCTTAGGATCGAGAGGTCCCGAGTTCGAATCCATTCCTGACACAACCAGTTTAGTTTGGCTTAGAATTAACATAAAATAGTAATTTCGGTTACTAGTAGGCACCTATTCTATAGGATACTTCGTATGAATGTAGTCTATAGGGATAATTATGCTGCTAGTGCGTCGCATAATAAAGCGTTAGTCTCGGTTGCATCCATAGTGTGTTGTCTGGAACCCGAAATCCACTTCCTTACTTTTTCTCTTAATTTGGCTTTTCCTGGCTTATAGGGAAGCGACAGCTGCCTGATCCATCATCTTGATGAGTTGAGAGCCGAAAATCTTGGTGGGGTTCCTATACACTTCTTGATACCATACTGAAATTGGTCTAATGGAGAAAAATAGCTTAATAATAAGTTAAACAAAAAATCCATTGAAATTCATCAATTTTAATCTTTCTTAGGACTCTTTTCAATTTGATTAGTATCTACAGAATGCACATCACTTGTCAATTTTAATAATTTATTTTGAAAAGAGTTATCTAGATCTTTCACCTTATTTTCTGCTAGCATTCTCCGTATTAGCTCTTTCATTTCTTCATCTTTCTTTTCTACGTTCACTTCTTTGGTCAATTTTTCTTTCCTTGGTACATCGAGGATAGTAGCGTTATTTTGCTTTATGTATTCATTAGCTTCTTTCATAAAAGTATTGTTGCTATAAGCACACGTTCGAATCTCTTCAACTAGTTTCACAGCTTCATCTTCAATAGACCGTATCACTTCAATGAGGCACGCTTCATGCATGGCTCCATGAGCCATGAGTTTCGTGAGGCTCACCACACCGTCGATTAGCTTCCCAGTTATTTCCATCATTGATGATTTTATTATTGGTGACTGGAACAGAAAAAAAATACATACGTCTGTGAATATTTTTAACAAAACCAAGTGATAGTCTCAATACGTTTTCCAAACACGAGATTTCAATTCGATTCCAACGAAAACGAACTTTAGGATTCTGTATGTTCCCCAGATACTGAAGATGATTGGACCACAAGGGTGTTCGTTAGGCTTTGTACACAATACACCCTTCGTCCTACAAAAATAATCCCATTCTAGCGAGTTAAACTATGGTAATTTCATATGTTCTATATTGTTATTGTCCACCAATAACGTTATGGAGCACTTTCTCTACAATTTCTACTTCGTAGTTTTGATACACATATGCATCATCCATATCTGAATTATTATCTCTCTCTATCACCAGTGAGTTACATCTAAATTTCATATAATCCGCGAACATTTTCCGTTATGTGCTATATATTTTGCAGCTACTAGGCAACTTAGAATATCTAGACGTTGGCCAACTGCCAGTTACAATTAAATTTGCATAGTATTCTTAGGTGACAGGACAATCATAACATAACTGGTAATGCTAATTTTTAATGGATGATAGAATGCTATATTGTAATTAAATTCTGTGTTTCGAACAAATTCGCGAGATATTATTATTATATTGATTAAAGATATGTAACGAATTATGTTAATACATCATCATCATTAGCTTTTTCTCAATTAAGTTGAGGACTCCGAGTCAATTTAGTCTAATTACTAACTAGTATTTTCTATGAAGCGACTGCCATATGACATCCACAATCTTGTTCATGCTAGCGTTAATCCCAATCGCATCCAAAGTCTGGGGTCCGCCTTTACCAGCCTCACTACAGATTTGGCTAAACTTCAATATTTTCCGTGAAGCGACTGCCATCTAATCTTCACAACCCAAAGGCGATATCGAAGCATTGCAGCTAGACCAGTTGTTGGATTTTTGAGGGCTCCAACTACCCGTAACAACTGCCATAGATGTTTGTATGACAACCGGGTCCGACGGCTTAACGTGCTCTCCGAGGCACGACCAGACCAATGCAAATACCCATATTTATGCATACAAATATTTGCACTGAGCCTGGATCGAACCCGCGCCTCCTGCGTAGCAGCCGCGTTTACTGCCACTACGCCACGGAGGCTGATATGACATCCACAATATCCTGGCGATATTAAAGTTCTATAGTTTTCTCCTTCGAATCATGGGTTCATAAAATTTATGAAATTTTGTCGGCCCAATATTTGGCCAGGTCTACAGCATTGTCCGTTGCCCTAGGTCCGCAATAGTACAGATCGAAGGGCACAGTAGGCAGGAGAGCAACTGTAATATGGACTGGCATGGGGCCCCGCAGTCGCAGGGCACTTGTGACTCTTATATATAGCCCCATTTTGCCAAATTTGCCTTACAGCAGCCAACTTTCAAGTTGGCCAGGGGAGATGGTGTCCAGGAGGAAGCTTTTATTTAGGTATAATGAAACCTGTCAGAGCTGGATGTTTGTCCACATTTGCTCTTTTGCTCGATAAGTTCTGTAATTAGACCTGGTTGTCGGACTTTTAAGGGCTCTAACGAACGTCACAGATGTTCGTATGACGACCTTGATCGACGGCTTAACGTGCTATCTGAGGCTCGGAGGGCTCTCACTGTTTTAAGAACGGTCACCCATCCCAAAACTGACCTGGCTAGAAAGAAAGAAATTTTTATTCTGAATAGATTGAACATCAAGAAATATATATTAGGGCAATGAAAACTTCCTAGCTAAAAATCGTAGAAACACGAACAAGCTTTTGAACAAGCTTTTCATAAACATATTTATTTCTACGACCGGATATGACTCATTTTCTCTACTGCTTACGGTGTTTTTTAATACATCTGGTTCCAGAATTGAATGTAATAGTAAATTATCTGCAATATACGATTCAGAATAGATTTTTTCTTTAAAATTTGACTAGTTTAATGTCCTTCAGCTGCTTACGTAACTATAAGTTTGTAACTAGTAACTGTCGATTTAAAAAAAATCCTCATAATGATACCAGTTACTAAACAATACATTTTTCCTTTATGCGATATTTCATTATCTTCAAAGCAACTGCCCATTTGCGTTTAAAGTTTGTTGTACCTAGGAGCCCTAGGTCCGCTTATTGGACTGCCGTTTGACATCTCAATCCTAATAAGAAAGCCTGTACCAAAAGCAAGTCCCTTGTTTAACAGGTGCATCGTCGTGCATATGAAGTCAACTTCGGTCGCAAGCATATTGTTATGGTACGGTCCTGTACTCCTGTTCAAGTATCAATGTATTAGGCCAGGCCTAAAAACTTTCCTATGAATATCAGACAAAACTAAGTGGACATTAGTAGAATAACAAATTATCCTAAGAACATGTGTGTATAACAATGGAAGATATGAAAGTTGGCAAAAACTCAAGGTTGTTTCGAGTGCCAACTGCAAGCGACCGTCACATCTCTCTTGTGCGATAATGTGTTATTGCAGATGTTTATACAACAGATTAAATATTATCAACTTCTTGTAATCATGTCATCACTATCAGCAAGTCCAATTAAGAGCGGGTGATAGATGAAATTCGAACGTCAGGGAGGAATCAGTAAGACTGAACTAGTTTTTTGTGAATATGTTTAGATCGATTAAAGACCTTTTCGTGCAGACTGTGGTTATCCCCACGGGTACACCCGCTAGCTCGCAGGTGTGGTTATGTTGGACTAGAATCGACTAAAACCACATGACGTTTAAATTAAATCATTTATTGTAAATTTTAGTCGCCTTCCGGCAATTTGAAACACCCTAACCATCCAAAAATATTTAACGAGCCATCATAATTCATAAACTGTATGGGAACCCACCAAGTTCTTCGGGGCCACAGCCTTATCTGCTGGGCCTAGTGCTGGGAGTAGGTTATCCTCTCGGAGTTACGGAGCCAGATGCATGCTCGCAGCGAAGGTACGGTGTGCGAGCACGTTTGCTGCCGCTGCTTTTTCTTGCAAACAAGTAATGGTCGAGAAGGAGACGGCGGGTTGGGCCCGAGAGAGACTTAGAACTCTCTCGACCCGCCGAACACACAAAAGGTATGTGGCGTAGCGAAGGTTATTTAGATGTTACTGGTCACTCAACTGCCTCCGTCCTCCATGAGCGCCGGCCTTTGAGTTTAACATAACCGCCATAACGAAAATAACTCCAGTAAACCAAAAGATAAAACAATATGGAAAAGAGAAGTAGAAAAGAAGAACCCGGGCTCTAAAAAGCAATATGAAAAGTCTGACCTACCAAAATAAATCATAATGAACTAAAATCATTTTATAGCAAGCTATTACGACGAATCGTGTCACAAACGGCTAATGACTGTAATAATTTGTGAGTTATTATGCCACTATTCGCCTTTAAACGATTCTATTATACGCTTGGTTGGCAGGCGATGGTAGTTAAAGTGGTACCCAAAGAGGGCCAGGACAACAACCAAATCTGGCGTACTATTGCTAGTGGTTTTTTTTTTTTTTTTTTTTTTTTTTTTTATGAACAGGACACGTCAATTTGACTTTACCTCGCCTGATGGTAAGCTGAAGGCAAAGTCTCAAGAAGCTAGATGCCAATTTCTTGTTTCGCTCGTCATGTAGTCATTGCTATTATAACCCGGGTTTCAAATTGTAGAAACTCTCCAACCACACCGTTTTATTTACTTATGTTTTGGCTAAAAAGACTAGAGGCCAAATACATTAGTTATAAGTTTCGATGACAGTTGAAGTGTCACTTCTGTAACACTGGGTCAATCGTCTGCGTGGACGCAGGTTCTATTTTGGGAGGTTTATAATATATTTGTGGGAATATTCTTATGGGATAAGATTTGGGAATTTGTATACTAAAGTATCTATATCATCCGCGGGGCGAAGTGTAAAGGAAGGGTTTTCGATTTTGGGACATATTTCGGAATTTGGGTAGACACGTGTCTAGTGTCCGTGAGTGTTCTTGAAGCAAGACCAGCTGAGGGCGGCTGGTGACAACGCCACCGTGCAGTGGATCAGCGCCAGGGCAAGTCAACACTAAACAAACTCATCACACAGACACATACACACCTCACAGTACATACACGCCTTGGATGTTTCTGCGGGTGCTGGGGTGACATCACTATAGGTGAGTGAAAATTGCTGGTTTCTATTAGGGTTAGGTCTTAGGCAAAGCGCTGCGTTACTTGAAGCCAGTTTGGAGTAACAGAGGCTGTTAACTCCAACAACTTATTAGTATAAGAATGAAAAATCAGTTCAGATTGCTCTAATTGTAGTTTAAGGCTGCGTTTCCATCAGAGATGTGTGATATAACTGGGCGGCGGTGCGAAGGTGTGTAGCGAGGCTGTATGGTGTGATTGTTTCCAGGTGTGCTAGGCCGCTGAGCGGAGCGAGAATTTGCTGTGAACTTATTTTTGATGCGAGCGGAGTAGCTTTTGATCCGTATAATTATTATTCCTTTATTTTGCAAGTAACTTAGACCACTCAACTGCGAGAGAGGCGCTGACAGATAGGTAAACTTTTTAACAAACACATTCCTCGCTCATTATCTCCGATGGAATCACAGCCTTAACAACCGTTTAAAAGTAGTTAATCCAAAACCAGCAATAAAACTGTCTTACCTTGGAGATGACGCATTTGATAACCTTCTTGAGAGTGTCATGGTCGTGCCCACAGACTTTCAGTAACCCGTATATTTCAGGCTTCTGGTCGTATATCTGTAATTTTAATTTACTGATGTAAATACGAACCTGGATTGGTGCTTTTGAAGTTTAATTGCTAGAGTGTGTAGAGCTATTGATGTATCTATGATAATCACGGCAGATACATTGACCATTTAATCATGTTATAAAAATGTCACAAGGTTTTTAAGAGATTATGATAACATTTTTTGAAGAAAAATTGTAATACTCTTTTTTCTGTATGGATTTTCCTTGAAGGTCGCTTAAGTCGAACTCGAACCGACTAAAACCGCACACTGGACCGGATTCTTCAGATGCCAGATGCGTAAGATTGCCTCAAGCATATCCCTTGCACCCTGAAATTTTTAAACGTCCGGCTTGTTGATTTCACTTAATGCTAAAATTTATATCATATTACTTTATACTTAGGAGTTGGCTAATATAAATAGAATATGGTAGAATCTCGTAGAATCTGGCAGAATCTCGTAAAATCTGATAGAATCTGATAGAGTTACCGCTTAACTCGAAATAAAAAAGGAAAACATGGTTTAAAGTTCCTATACAAAGAAGTAGCGAGCCCAATGTCTCAATATTTGGGTCACGTAAAGTTCTGCGTGATAAAACAAATAAATTTCTCATCTTATCTTATAGGTTTTGAAATATTACAAATATTAAAAGAAACTAATGATGACTTGGGGCTTTGACTTTTCATAAATATCAATTTGCAATGTTTAGTCCACGAAACGGCTCAGTAGGTGGGTAGGTAGGGAGTCTATATTTACTCTTTCTACGTAAATCATTAGCTGTGAATTGTGGAGCACCCATTCATCTTTTCACTACTTCCCATGTGTGGCCGACTACGGGAATAATTTATAGAAAACGTTTAGATTTACTCGGAGAAATGAGTTTTACAAAAGCTTTTAACACAAAAAAATGAAATATGGTCGCTGCACTATGCGCCTGTTCATATGTGGGGGCTCTTGTTAGGAGAGAAGTTTTATAACACCTTGTAGAAATTTTAAAATTGATTTAGGAGAGAAGAAGATGCCCGATTCAGTTAAATTACATTTTTTAAAACGTATGATTTTAAATCTTATGAAATCTTGTAGGACTATCAAAATGTAATTGATATCGAATCACAGAATTAGTGATTCTAAATAGAACAGCTTATCTTTCGTTTCAGTGTAAGTGCTCTTATAAAATAATGTTAAATGAAAAAAGTAGCCTTTTAAATCGATTAAGATAGGAAAAATATTGAATCGCTGCAGGAGGGTTTCGAACCCGCAATCTTTCCCTTACAGTAGGAATATTCTGATCACTGAGATACCACAGCATTTGAAATGCAATCGTTGCCTTGAAATTTAATATGAGACTTGTCATCTTATTATCTAAGCATAGTTAAAACAAACTCCTCACGTCTGTATTGATATATTAACTTATTAAACACAACTTTGATACGACGAAACAGAACGAATATTCAAAAACCACTTTGATTATATCTATTTGGCTCCCTGCCAATTCGATTTCGTACTAAACGGATATTCTAACATATTCGAAATATCTGAACTGGATTTATGTTTATATGAGTCCCAAATATGTCTATCATTGGTATTTATACACACCACTAAATAATCCAAACAAGCATCACTTTTTAAAAAGAATGCTGTTGATTTTACAGTACTCCTAAATAAGCATTTCACTGTCTTATCTGTTTAGCTAAATATCAGTTTTTTACCGAACTTTTAAGGTACGAGTCTGTAGCTGATCGCATACAACAGCAACAGGCAATGGTTGTCGCGACACTACTAATGTCTATGTCAATACATCAATCAATGGCCTATAGACTTCTCCCAATGTGCGCTATTGTTCCTGATTCTCTAACTTCCCCATTCAGTCTGTCCCAGCCACCTTTTTCAGGTTATCACTCCATCTGGCTAAGGGGGTTCTCATCTTCCGTTTGTCTTAACATACTTTCCACTCTAGAATTCGTTTGCTCCAAAAACTTTGCTTTCAGGCTTTGCGTTAAGCGTAAGGGTAAATAGGTGCGGGAGTTGCATTCCTATGAAATACATTCCGTAGTAAGCACCAACCGACCGTACATTCAATATTCATATGGTCCATAGAAATACGTGAGGCATTTTGTCTCACAGATCACCCAGAACTACAATACGATGCTGCCATCTGCTGCTGTTTTTTGCGATGAGCTAAGAATTTGTACCTTTATAATGATAGCACTAATAATAAGAGGATAGAAACGTAACTCTTGAGTTTTCTTTAGAACCGAGTTCACTGTTTTCTTGTTTACCATAGAATCAAAACTACATACGATGTTTTTCAAACGAGATCCATAAGATAAGATAAGATAAGATAATTCTAATTATAAGTATTTATCAACGTAAATATACGGACAAAATTAAAGTAAAATTAACAAATGGCGCCCTTATCGCAACTACAAGCGATCTCTTCCAGGCAACCTTTGGATGGACATGTTTTAATTGTCTCAACAAAAATAACTTATGGGCAGTTATTAGTGTAGTCACAAATGATCATCATCTTAACATAATGATCCGCATCCAAGACCTTCACCTGGAGCCCGCTTTCCTGATTTTCCGTCTCCACTTCACACTATGTTGGGTATTTTTTAGCAGACAAGTGCACCGCGTTTCTATCTTACATTACATTACAACACATTATAACACCCACATTTTGTCAATTATACTTTTCGGTCTCGAGTTAATCTTCACGTATCTCTAGTAAAATTATTCTTATGTTTACAATACAGAGAGAAGTCTTACCGGTTTGATTCCCTGTCGGATCATATTCTTGAGAGACATCACGGTATGCACCGCCTGTGCTGGGTCATGTCCGATCAACGCATAACCACACACTACCATCTGATGAAGTGCCTTCTCAGCAAGCAATGAGGACTCATTCTGTTTAGCTAGCAGGCAGGTATCAAACTGTGGAGACAAATATAACGACGATGAACAAATCTTGTATAGCAACCCTTCAAAATTAATTGAATTGTGAAATTAACTCATCTAATGTGAAGTTGGAAACATATTTTATTTAGTACGAAGTTACAGAGATAACTTATAGTCTGAAATAGTACATGAGCTAGTTTTTATCATGGAATAGGTCTCTATAGGTTGCGAGAATGAAATCTATACCCTGACACGAAAATCTATCGTAATAGTGTCGTATTGAGAGAAAGGAGCGTTACGATTGGCCAGCTTTACACAGACACAGGTTCACAGCAGGTAGGCGGCCAATGGCAATGTTCCATTCTCTCAATACGTTTACGATACCATCTCGAAAAAATTTCGTGCTTGAGGTACTGAACTCCACACTATTGCGGCGATGGAGCAACGGGGGATAGGGACTCATGCCAGAGATAAAAGTACTGGTAGTCTATGTGTTATTCTAGACTATAATCTAATCTTGTACATCCATTTTGTGCGTGCTTGAATAACAAACATCTTAACAAACTTTCATATTAATAATTGTAGGATATGGACAACTACACAATGATATATTTAGGTTTTACCTTCAAAGCAAATTCGAAAACAATATTGCAGCATATGAAAATAAACTTACAATGTATTATCGCACTTCCTCAGTGTAAATATTTGAAATGATGCAAATGCATAAGCATCCTGGCGATTGAAACAATATGACCTACTTTTGGATAATATTCGTCTTAAATTGTAATTACGAAATGCATTGCATTCAGTTTGTTTATCTATACAATGTGGTGTTGAAAGAAGAAGAGTAGAATCATGCAGTCAAAAATTAGAGTGTATTGAATACACTTTTAAGCATAATCTAACCTGCAACCACTCGTTCTCGGGACCAATCGCATATTAAAAATGTGTTCCAAATTCAGCCTCGATCTAATATAAATCTTCCAAATGTCAATGAATGACCACGATGATAATGACAACGAGAATCGTCGAGAATAACGTTTTTGACATTTGGTAGGGTGAGATTAGATCGAGATAGGATTTCTTGGAGAACTTGGCATTGGCGTTCTCCGCCGTTTATAATTTTATAAAATACTATTTTACTTGAGATTGCGCAAATTAGTGCATTTCTATCGATGACAGAAGCTTTTAAATTTAAATTTGAAAGAAGCTGTAGAATAAGCTCATTCTCCGTTTCAAAATTATAACCGTCAATGTTTTGCGTGCTGCGATTGGTGAGATTTTGCTGACACTGATTTTAATAAGTTGTTTCTTAATTTTATCCTAATTTAAAGGTATTTGACGGTAGAATGAACTAAAAAGTAATCAGTGAGTGAATATCATCATACTTCCTTCTCTCCGTGAAGTTTTATGACATCGAGCATATCTTGAAGCTCGTTCAGTTTCTCCTGGATTTGCGTCGTACCATTCTTCAGTAATAGCTTTATCTTAAGAAGCACCATATCTACTGACCTAGTTTAAAGACCAAATTAAATTAATAATTAAAAATATTACTTGTAAAAATAGCTACTTGTGAGCAGTGTCACATTATGATAATTCATTATGTTAAACAATTATGCTGTTAAGTAGACTGATCAACCAATGACGCGAGTCCTTTGAGTCCGTGGTTGGAATCTAATTCATGATTGGTTGGTTGGCACGCCTCGGCCGTCGCGCTCCGCGCATACCGCCAAAGAGACCTAAAGCACTTTCTGCACACTTAGAGTGGCGAGGGGTCCCTAAGTTCCCATTCTTGTCGACTTCCCAATGGGTCTCAAAGTGCATGGTAAACTAGATTGAGCTCTTTTTTTTCCACCGACCTACACCTACAACTAAATGCACGTAATGCTATTGTTTGTATATCTACGTGTATATGACGATGTAGTTCCATCCTTACTTCTGTAAGTCGACCTGGAACTTCTTCTCGAGACTTTGCAGTAGGTCATCGCTCAGCTTCTGCGTGATCTCATCCTCAATTACTTTGTCCACTTCTTCTTTACCGATGTCAGCTGCTTCTGCTAACTGTATACATTACACGTTTACTTTTTGAAATTTCCATGAGGGGATTTGAATCATGACAGTACCTTTTGGAATATTCTGTCGGAGAGCCTACCATGACATTTTCGAAAAACTGTCAAATGCAGAGCAGTGCTAAATTGAACTGCTATACAATTTTATGGTCGACCTGTACGGGTTTTGAACCGCGACAGTACAATTCTTAGAGTACACTCTGTCAACAGAACAGAACTAGTTTTAGATATTCGAAATTCACCTACGTATAAACGTATTCTTGGTAAGTGCCTTTACTTGTAGACTTAACATTTCACAAATAAATATACGAGAAAAACTTAGTTTAGTAAATGAATTAAAAAATATAAAAAAGCACAGTTGCATTTCGACACGCCTACTAATCAACGAACGAGGCGTTGCCGCAGGCATTTTTTTGCTTTTTCTATATTAACCAAACCATAAGGTGTAGGAGTCCCAACGTGGAACACAGGTACCGAGGTGTAAGCCTCAAATGCATTGCAGAAGGAACTTTGTAGCAATGAACGATGGATGTAAAATTAGTTAATTACTTTTCCATATTTTTTTGAACGAATTTTTGTGCCTTTTTTATGCTTCCTATTTTTTTTCCTATTTTATCTTTGAATAATCTTTTATACTCACCAACATTACAGAAAACAAAAAGCATATACACTTTACATTATACATGGCGTTCGATAAACCACTTCACGATCGATGACTTCACAATACGACGATTATAAATATATTGGCACATAAACAATTTAATCATATACATGTTGTTTTATTTTTATGATGAAAGTCGTAAAAATATATTTGATGGTTATTGAAGTGTGAACAGGCTTATAAAAAAGCAAACAATTTGGTACTTCAATGAAACTGAACCAAACGAGATGAGATGGGTGGTCCTAGGTCTCGATTCGACAGAGTTAGACAACTTGAAGTGACATAGGGATGTGTGAACTGGACTTATTCCAACTAGTTCCACGACTAGTTTAACTGTTTGAAATAATATTATTTTGGGAAGTCGATGCCACTGCAAGACCTAAATCTTCACTCTTTTTACATCAATAGGGGGTAGATTGATTGAGAATAAAAAGAAAATTCGATCAACATTTATAGTTTTCATATTCAAAAATTAAGTAGAAAGATTTTGATTCAATGGCAAACATATAGTTATAGGTGTGTACCTATATCTATAGAATTGCCTTTGAATCACATAAACATTGTAATGTATTTTTTATTGATTAATGTTAGCATACTGGTGTACTTTACCATTCAGATCCCCTGAGGATCGAAGTGGAATAGCGATTCCTCTTGGATCCCTAGAGGGATCAAAACAGGGATCCAAACGGAACACCCGTAAAACTCTACTTGGTGGCGTTAAAAAAAAACACCCGAGCAAAGCTCAGCTCAGCTTTTTATATGACTCATCAAAATCTTTTTATATGACAATCTGATGGTGAGTTTAAGGCTTTGGTAATAAAGGTTTCCATTACAGACACCAACAACGGTGGCTCTCAGCTTGACGGACTCATCAGATGCTTTTGTACACCTCGCTTATAGGACGCGGGACTAAAGGAAGAAGAAATCACGTGTGCTGATAAAGAAGCATAGGCATTTAAAAATTAACTAAATAAAAACAAAACAACAATAGAATCATACAGGAACATTATTAATCAGACAAAGGACAAGACATCAGTTTATTACTACCACAGTATACAACCACATTTGTTCCTTAAGTATCATAGCCACAGTAGTATCCCTCTGTCTGATGTACCATCGACTTCGTGTCTGAAGTACCAGCGCCGGATAAAGCTATGTTCACGTACATTCTGATCAGCGACAGCATTCTAGAAAAGAAGTACATATCTAAAATGTCACTCAGCTGAATCGCTATTTATCTGAGGAAAGATCGTATAGACAATCTGCCAGACAACCTGTCAAATTTGTCCATGTAATTCGAGGGTCAACTGAGTAGGATTCTAGAATATGGGCCTTAGATTGGACAAAATGCTCAAGACTGGACTTGTAACCGCGACCCGTCCCTTAAGGCGCTCACTATCAGTTTACCGGATGACGTACGGACGATATATCTGTCAGTTAATCGCAATAACCCACACACTCACAGTATCGTTAACGATTCTGGACTGACGACTAATACGATCCGAAAATGTGTGGCCGCCGAACGATTCCGGACAGTCCTAGGCCGTTAGGGCGAAGGGGAACACACCGGCAGGCGATCTTACGGCGGGAAACTGTCGACTCACAACTGCTAGTGTGTGGTCGCAAAACTGACAACAGGGAATTGCCGGCAGGCCAAAATCGACAGGGAATTGCCGGCAGGCCAAAATCGCTTAACTGTGTGGGCGCTATCGGCTTAGGACTGCAGGCCGCCGGACAGATCAGAAACTGCAGGCGGACTGTCAGTGAGTGCCCACAACGGAACAAAAAAAAACGGTGGAAGTGTGAAGTAGGTGTGGCACGCGTGTCATTCATATTCGGAGGTTTGCAAAAGTTTGCGAATCTATATGGTGTGTTTTTGTTTTGCAGTATACTTTAGGCTAATTTGGTGTTAAAGACCAACCGAAACAATTGTTTACTAATAGTGCAACGTATTATTTTCTGGTTGTATGTGTGAGTTTGGCGACATTGGTTCCGCTATAGAATCTATCTTATCGCACTTCTAACAGTTTTTTCTGTTCTGTGGTGCCTACTCACTCACTTTGTAAGGGGAACGTTCTAACTAACTTAGCTACATTAGCACTTCTTAAGCATAAAAATTTTCGTATACAAACATCATGGGGTGACACACATACATAAGGTATTGGACCCTTAAAGCTACTTGATAGTTGCAGGGTGTATTTTTCAACTGGGTATGGATGGCCAAATCCCAAATTATAAGGAATAGCAAAAAATACTCAAAGAAATCACTTGCCCGATTTTGATAAAAACTATAACTGCATACACATATAACATATCAATATGCCTAGCAAAATTGAACCCATTGATTTTGAATTATTACAACATTCGATAGTATGACTAATTAGCAATGAATTTTAGCATAACACATGCAACTTAGTAAATAAGGTAGCTTTTGAAAATACACTTTTTTCATACAAACCTCAAAATCCTGCCCGCTCTCTCTTTGATGAGGTAGACGTTACTCCAATAAGGGTTGATAATGGCTCGAACACGTGTGAACTAATCTTTTCCTGTTGAAGCAATGTTGCATAATTATTCATATCAATTATTTTAATAAATAAATGAATATTATAATTCTTTGGGAACACCGGCAACATTTCAGATAATACCCGTGTTTTCATTTTTGATGTTAAGCGACGTCGAACTTGCGTTCAAGAGATCCAATTGGATGAACATGTAAATTTATTATCAAGTAATTATAAGAAGTATCTTATTTCACTACCATTACCCGCAAATGGGAAAGTTTGGATGAATGGATGGATCGATTAAGGAAAAAAAATTGTATCGGTCTTAGCGGGGTTCTTTGTTCTTCGTATTGAGAATATCGGTAGAAGCCTCCACGGTCGCCTCAAAGACGGATATAAAGGAGAAATTTGGATTGGTTCGGCAAAGGTCTGGTAGCTTAGTGGTCCAGCATTGCCCCTGTAAGGCAAAAATCGCGGGTTCAAACCCCGCCTAGGCTGCCTAGATTCAACATTTCTCCTATCTTAATCGGTTTGAATATTTAGCATGCAAAGGATGTTTATTTCTCAATTTCGCCGTAACAGCTCAACAGATCTGGATGAAATTTGGTACAGAGATAGATTACAGAGCTGATCCAGAGCATAAGCCCGGAAATAGGTTCCTGTTGGTTATGGAACGTGAGAATAGGACCAGGATACCCGTGAGCGTAAGTTTAATTTAAATGCTTACCTCGTTAGTGCAAATCACACTCCCTGCCGGTGCAATGGCCTTCATATACACTAGGCTCAGTCTGCGTGGCTTGTTCAGAATTAAATTCTTCGAAGTACAGCTTCTGCCAATCCGGAAGGAAAAAAATCAAATCAATAGGTACCAATACTGGACGTACCAAACGGTTCCAAAATTCGTCGAGCGATACAGAGCTGGAATTTTTTTATTCACATACATCCGGTTCGTAGCAGGAACGTTATCCATGAGTCTAAAAAAATATCGTTGCATACATTTTTATGAACTCGATCGCATACGTCCTTACCCGGGTTGACGATGGAGTTTCAGTGCCGGAGTCGACGCCGGGAATTACAAATTGCTCCGATGCCACGCCGAGGATTGCAAATATAAAAATCAAATGTGGCCATGTCAACCAAGGTCAATAACGTCTGGATTGGTGACCACTATACTTTGAACTGCACCCTAGCTTTCCATCAAAGGTGCAGTCAATTAGACGATATAAATATAAAAAATACAACACTTCAAATGCCAAGATATAAGATTGCCTAGAGCCCTCGAGCCTCTGGTTTCGAATTGAACGGAAAACATACCTTGGGCTCCAAGATCAACTTTCTTACTTATGTTAAGTATAATTTTTTTAAATTTTAAATATAACATCTTATATATAAAAATGAATTGCTGTTCGTTAGTCTCGCTAAAACTCGAGAACGGCTGAACGGATTTTTCTTATATTTGTCTTGAAATGTTCGTGGAGGTCTAAGGAAGGTTTAAACGGTGAGAAAATATGGGAAATTGCAAACTTTTTTTTATTGATTCTGAGGCGGTACGAAGTTTGCCGGGTCAGCTAGTATAAAATAAAATAAAGTATATAAAAAACTTACTTTCTCACAACAAGCAGTACGACACAAGTCCCTCTTGTCAATTTGTCCTAATAACTTATAAAACTGTGAAAGAAAAAAGAGATATGTAATCATGCAAAGTACTACTAAGACATTACAGTACTGATGTATTGTAATACAGCAAGTGGACATGTATAATTAACCTAATAACGAATCCTACTAATATTAGGTATTACTTTTATAACTAATTCACACCGAAAAAGCTTAACAGACCTCTGGGAGTGAGAGCTCTTACACTCGCCACCTTACTCGCGGCGATGGTTTGCTGCCCGCGCGTCCTTCTGCGAGCAAGTAATGCTCGTGTACGTGGCAGCGCGGCGGTAGCAGGACCGGGAGCGAAGGAAACTTCGGCCCGCACTACCCGTGAACTGAGGCAACTCGACCGGCGGAGTTCGATGAATGACCTCCGTCCCCCATGAGCGCGGGTCTGTCACCCTAGCAGAAGCAGGCCGTTACCCGCCTCCCCATACCGGGGATGAGTAGGTGACTAAAGGGTCCCCCTACCCATGGAGGACTAGATCAAAAGAGATAGCTCTGGGTCAGCCAGGGTATGAGGGATATGCTCTAACAACCTCACCTTCGGCTTTGCACTGCGAGCGACAGACGGCGTGCGTTTCAATTTCAAAATTTTAATCGGCTCGACGCGTATAAAACTTGCTCCAGCGGGGGCGAGGGGGGATATACGATTGCTTAAAATAACATGTGGACCTAGGTATCCCTGGAATAAGTTTCCATGAGCTGAGAGAACGGTATAAGATTTCCCGGTGAACAGATCCGCAACAGTACGTATTTTTTAATTAAAGGACAATAAAAATATACTTACTTCCAACTTGGCATAGTAGCACATCTCTCTGATAATATAACGCATACATCTGAGAATTTCACATGCAATTTCCACTGTCCTGGAACCGAGATTGGAGAACATTATAAGAAATCATTCTAGTTTATCCAGCTTACGTCGATAAATTGGAGAACTCTTGGTTACGAGTTTGCGAGATCTGTGGCTGAGAGGTAGGACACGACGGTATTTCCGTCCCAAATGAGCAGTCCGACTGGGGAAGTACCTCCGCCCTACAGAATACCACGGCTGTGTTGTGTTCCCTGAGGTGAGTAGAGTAGCCAGAACTCACTGGAGAGTTTTCGTGCTGTCAATGAGAAGACCAAAGGCTATTCCTGCTTTGTTTTCTACTCTGACGGCACAGAAACTCTCTGTGTTTACAGGGTCGGCAGCACGAGTGTGACTCCCTGGTGTTGCACACGTCCATAGGCTCGGAAAAAACGATAGAAAAATGACTTATTTCTGCATGGTTATAAAAAAACCACGAGCAACGCTCTGCTCCGCTCTCGCATTAGCCGTCTTACCTAACCTAACCAAGTTGGATTGCGCAGCTACGTCGGAGTCTGGGGTCCGTTTTTTCCAGTCTAACTGCGGGTTTGGCTGATCTTCGATATTTTCCGTGAAAATACTGTCATCTGACCTCCGCAACCAAAGTATTGCAGTCAGACTTCTGAACTTTTTAGGACTTCTAAACTTTTTGGGATACCAACTACTCGTAACGACTGTCATAGATGTACGTATGACAACCAGCTCCTCTAGACTAGAGGAGCTGCTTGGTGGTCAAATCCTATACAATCGTCATTCTATTCCATCAAACGCCTGCTAGCGAATTGCCACTTTTCTAGAGAAGCTGGGCCGGCGGCTAAACGTGCTCTCTGAGGCACGACTAGACCAATGCAAATAGTCAATTAATTAGTCTATTGCAATCCAATTTTTGCAGATCATCCGCAACCAGTCTTTCCCAACCATCTTTTTCAAATCGTCGGTCCATCTGACTAGCTGGCATTCATACATACAATACAAATATTTGCACTGAGCGGGGATCGATACGCCATGCCCCAGAGACTGTAATCATAGATCATCTGAGCTATAAAATGTTGGATGAAATAATAACTAGATATTATTCCTTCACGAAGTCTGTGGATGGAAGGTTTCATATTTACTTTAAAAACGCGTCATAGTAAGCGCAGACAACGCAGGCTGCGACCCTCTCATGTTCTCCTATAGGATCAGGCTCTTCGAAAATGCAGCTGCAGTGGTTCAGATCGTGACAGTAGTGTTCAGGAGTTCCTAATGGTGCATACTGAAAGAAAAAAGCTGCATGAAAACGGCAGTAGGGTTTTAAGGCATTGAGATTCGAGAGTTTAACACCGGTCATTATAATACCGATTTGAACCCGCTCCCAACATGTAAATTTGCTTAGCAAGAAGGGTTAAAAGGAATACTAGTAATTTCGGTGACTAGTTTTCGTTATAGTCTAGGAGCCCGTGAACCCCAGACCTACGTTATTTTTATAAAAGCTGAAAGTTTGTCAGCGGATGCTCTCAACACAGGTAAGAACGATGGACCATTATGGAGTTTGGGTTAAAGTGGCTTTGGCAGATAAACGGTATTAAAGGTGTGTAAAATACAGATCTAAATACATCAAAAATAATAAAGTGCAATTTTGCGGTATTACCTTCAGAATATCATTAAAAATCACGTTATTCATTGCCAAACACTTAACATCGTGGCAACCCCTTGGCAGATACCCTTAATGTTCATGAAATTATAATTTTACTTACGTTATACTATATGTTTTTTATACATAACACTTGGGTAATAAGTACATGATGTTTTCTCACTAACCAGACACTATGGATAGTTTAGATAGATAGATTTTAAAACAAACTCACTTTTATTTACAAAGTCACATAAACAAATTGTAAACATTACGTATCATACACCAATTATATTGAATTTATTTTATAGTCTGTATATATTTGAAATATTTTACATTATTAATTGATAATGAATATTAAATTAATATTACTTGAGGATAGTATATAATATAATTTTAGCTGATGTAAATATGTACTGGGTACTAAACAATTCATGCGCGGTACAAATAACAACTGCGTACTGAGGGACCGCGGTGGACTTAACTCGCCATCTCACGCACACTCAGCCATATGCATACTGCCTCGCGCTCTCCTTCAGCTACCCTACATCTTTGTCTGGTAAGGGGTTGGAACTATCAAAAGTGTCTGGTTAGCGAGGAAACATCATCTTCTTATTACCCAAATATTATATATAAAAATCTGCTTTTATGCTATAACATAAGTAAAATTATAACTTCATGAACATTAACCGTATCTGGCAAGGGGTTGCCACGATGTTAAGTTTCTGGCAATGAATAACGTGATTTCTAATGATATTCTGAAGGTAATACCGAAAAATTGCACTTTATTATTAGATGTATTTAGATCGGTATTTTACACACCTTTAATACCGTTTACCTGCCAAAGCCACTATAACCCAAACTCCATAAAGTTCCATCGTTCTTACCTGTGTTGGGAGCATCCGCTGCCAAACTTTCAGCTTTTATAAAATAACGTAGGTCTGGGGTTCACGGGCCCTTGCTCTATTAAAAAAACCGTTTAATTGATTGCCAATATTAAGGTGGATGTGTGGTGTGAAGAGAACGGATGGACTTTATGGATGAATTAATATATTAGAGAAAGTTTGGAGGTTGCACCAGGAATGAAAAGGTGAGAAGTGACCAGTAATCATGGTTTGACATAGTATGAAAAGAGGTAAGAGTTATATTGTAATAAAGGTGGTACAAATTTGATGGCATAAATTTGTCACAAATTTCGGCCGAGTGGGTACCACCGTACAAAATTGCGAAATCCCTTCATAGTAATCCAATCTCGGTTGGATTACGTTCAGGTGTCAGCAAGTGCATAGCCCGGCAGGGAGGAATGTGGTCGCAGCACTAGTGGGAGCGATGAGTGTCACGCGGTGCTGCAACGACAATTTTCTTTTGATGAGCCTTTCAAGCTAATGTGGTAATTAGCTTGAAAGCCTCATCAAAAGAAAATTGTAGTGCCATGTTAACGATGGTGGCATCGTTAACATGGCACAAGTTTGTAATGGACTGGATGAAATCTCTCTCCTTAGACTTTGCCTTCAGCTTACCATTAGACGAATGTGAATTTAAATTAACGCAGCCTATATAAAAAAAAGTATGAATTGAGTGAAAATGAATAAAGCAAGGCTAGGAGTCACTGAGGAGATGACATCTCACAGGAAGTTATGGAAGAGAAAGACATGTTACGCTGACCCCAAATTATTGGGATAGTAGTGTTTTCATATAGGACATGTCCATTCGACTTCACCTCGCCTAATGGTCAGCTGAAGGTGAAGTCTCAGGAAAGAAGGCCACTGTTACAGACACAAAAAAGACGGGTTGCACTCCGGGAGTGCCGGCAGAAGTGAAAACTTTTTCTTTCTTTCTTTCTTTGTTATATACAAAGAAAATGATTAAAATAACATACCATATAATACCTACAATATAGCACCAATAATAGAACCAACCTATCACTAATTTCCTGCTAATTTTCTGTCAGAAGAAACTAATAAATTACAAAAAGAAAAAAAAACACAAAAATTGTCAGAAGCCCAGGTTCGAACCCGGTACCATCTGAAACCATAAGGACTTACAGTCGAAGCGCTTACCGCTAAGCTACGAAGCTTCTTAGCGTACCTAGCAAAATAATCACTTTGTAGCTAATGTTGTATGACGCCAGTCGTCGGTTACGGGTCAAAGGTCAAGTGATCCTGACACGCGAGTTTAACACGTGACCCTGACGCGAGTTTAACACTTTTTACCCATCCAACGCCGCTAAAGAAGTTTTCACTTCAAAAATTGTAACAATGGTGGCTCTCAGCTTGAAGGCTTTATCAGATCCTTATTCACACCCCGCTTAAAGAATCTGGGGCCGCTGTAGGAAAGGAAGGTACGCAGGTGATGATATTGGATAGGTTAGTAAAATACTAGTAACTAGATACTTACCACGACAAAGGCACAGATAACTAGGAAGATACTAATATCAGTACACCACTTTATCAGATAGTTAGGATCTGAAAATAAAATAAAAAAGATCCATAAGTCATGGCAATTGCAAACCTGCAAACTATTATCGCGACAAAACATAGTCTATGTCCTTTCTCAAGGTCTAATCTACCCTTATACCAAATTTCATCAAAATCAGTTTGGTGGTTTAGGCGCGAAAGCGTAACATACAGACAGACAGACAGAGTTACTTTCGTATTTATAAGAAAGTAAGTAATAAGATGATTCTACAGAAAACATTGTTTTACTTGCTAGGAAAAGTGTCTGAAATTCAAACAAAACGACATTTGGTCATTATGAATATCATTTTTACTTTGCACTATGCATGTAGCATATGATACAGAAAGTGACCACCTGCCGGCAATAGGTTCATCACCCATTAGGTACGTGATACCGAAAATCATAGTTTCCGAAATTATTACATCTCTGCCTATCCCTGTGGGCATTTACTAGCGTGAATATACTTATGTATGATTTAGAAAGATAGAGCTTTCTGTAGATAGATGTAACGGATTTTTTTCGAAAAATTCCCGACGGGGGCAGACAGAGGTGTATTCACAGAAAATTTGTGATAAGTTTATTGAGAGAGCTGCACAATTCGAATTGAATAGGTTATGGTGGTCACAGCGCTTCACACGCTGGTAGAGTGCACGGCGTGGGTGGAACATCGCCAGGTCCTCGTGGTGGGTCTGGACGTGAATACTCTCTCGCTCGAGATCACGGTGCGAGCCATGGTCTCCAGCGGGAGTAAATTTGAGTGGGCCGTCTCTTTCTGCAGAGTCAGGTCATGCTCGTGAAAGAGGCGGCGGGGTGGGTGCGGGAGAGAACTCTCCCACCCGAGTTCCGCAGTTGGCGGCTTGGGTGCCGCTGACGTGTCTTCGCCGAAGACCATCGGCCTCTATGGCCGGGTCCTGAAGACGGTGAGTGGGCTGCTCATCATCCTTACAGAAGCAGGCCCATGACGGCAGCGTGACGTGAGCTAAGAAGCGGGATGACACCCGAAACCTTCCCCCCCATAGACGCGGGATAACACCCGAACCACCCCTTAGGCGAGGCCGCAGCCGCAGGTCTTTCTTTTTTTTTTTCCTGGGACATCATTCCGTGGGCTTACCCGGGTCTACCAACCACAGGTGATTAGGCGGTACGTGAGGGTTTTTATTCAGTAGGAGTATAGCATAGACACCATGAAAGATTTTCCCTCACGTTAAAAAAATGTAATGGTGGTTCTTTTTTTATAACCATGCAAGAAAAAGTTTCATAGCTGTTTCATTAAATGGCTTGTCAAGTAATTAAACGTCATCGATCTAAGCTATTGGCTTAGCTGTTTAATCAACTGGCTGACCACCATTCAGCCCACTAATTGAACGGCGCCGTTTAGTAAAGAGCCAAGTAGTTAATTGAACGGCTGATTAATCTAATTGGCGGTGATATGTACATTACTAAACTATCTTGTTTCGTTCAGAAATTCCCATAACCATCTACCGTGTCCATTAACTCGAAGCGGTTCCTAAGGACATCATCCAGGTCCATCATCAGCTCTGCCCCTGGTTATGTACTATCTAGCAACAAGTACTCGTCAACAAGAATCAAATGAGCCCATACTCGATGGAGTTGGGCTGTTTGATTACAGAGTTCCTATGGCCATCTTCCCGTTCCATAATCAGACCCTGGCTAACATCTAGCATTGAATTACTTCATCGAGACAAATTAAATGAGCCGAGACGCGATGGGGTTAAAAAACTTGTAATAAAAACAAAATGTAGCACAGATTCGCACGGGGGTGTCGAAATATTGAGTCGCCATCTGTCTCATGACTTCAGAGCAAACGCTCTGGCAGGAGCCGTACTAAGCAGTACGTAAACTATCAATAGATGGCGCTTATCGATTTATGTTCAAGATAGCGTTTGTTTCACACCATTACTATACTCTCCAGCCTCAGGAAGTACGAGATTAAGGCTCCTCAGCCGTCGAATATACTGTAAGACTTAACCATATATTTTTGAAAACTACCACTTTGAAGTGAGTAGTTTGGAAATATTTACAATGCTTCAGCTGACTTCAGACTGTTCACTTGTTTGATGTTCACTCGGGTACTTGCTTAATTTTTCTTTCAATTTTTGTTCACCGACTCAGATGGGTCAAATCAATGTTTTATGATTTTTCTTTTAAATTTATCGTCGAAGGAAGTCATACGTCGTAGGATTATAGTCCACTAGCTGTTATTCTGGGCTCTGCCCGCGTGGATGACATTAAACTACTCAACTTTTCTTGTCTATTTACTCGCCTCTGTTTTCGTCTTTCTACTCCCCTCTACTGTCTTGCCGTAAATATTGTCACGTAGAAACTTTTTTTATTGCAAATAATATTTATTGCTTTTACCGTGTGGTAGTTTAATACACAAAGATAAGACAATTTAAAATATAAAAGCTTATTAGAAGACCAAAACCACGCACTCTTTCCATGGGAAAATTCTTCAATGCCAATCGTATGGATTGTTTTCGGGACTCCAAATGATCATGGCGTTTAGAGCATACTCTCTAAAACTGACCCTAAATCATAATCCAGCGGATTAAGATCGGGACTAGACGACGGCAAGTCTTCAGCTCTGATGAAGTCCGAAACGTTCACTTCCAACCAAGACCGAGCTTTATGACCCGGCGCCGAGTCTTGTTGGAAGGACCATACTTGGTTATTAAACATGGTGTTGTTAAGGGGCTTAACTACCGTCTCATGAATGGTATCTTGATACACTTGTGCCGATGTTTTGATACCTTTTTCACAAAAATATGGCTCAGCCCCTCCTTCATAGCTAACACCCCACCAAACCATCACTGAAGTCGGATAATGCCCACGTTGCACTCTGTCGACTAATTGGGAAGCTTCCTTACAGCTTTGAGCATAAATACGGTCAATTTGTTTTCTTGATCTAATATAATAATATAATCTTTAATAATAATAATCTTTACCATTAAAACGTTCAACTGTAAAGATTTTCTCATCCGTATACAATTTTTTTCTGTGACCTCCCTTTGCGTACTGCTCAGTAGTTTAATTATCAGTTAAAATGACCAGTACCTCTCTTATAGGCTGCAAGTCCTAAGTCATCTTTTAAAATACGTGACATAGTTCTGGTTGCTATCTTCATCTCCCGAGATAAAATCTTTTGCTTTCGGACAGGATTTCTTCGAATTCTTTCCCTTACTGCTTTTACCACCTTTTCGTACGAACACTACGTAGACGGCCAGATCTTTTTCTGTCACAAACAGAGGTCTCATTGTACCTATTAATAGCCGGGTACAAAAACATTAGACTAAGACCAAGCGTATGGAGAGTTTTAAAAATTTCATTTGGCTCCATACCAACTTTGTGTAATGCAATCACAGCGATTCGGTTCTCTTTATCACCCCACTCCGTTTTAATATCGCAAAAATTTTCTTTATCACCCCACTCCGTTTTAATATCGCAAAAATTTTACAATGTATTGGTGCCAAAATAATAACAGAATCAAAATTCAAATGTAATATCTTTCTTATTTTTAATTGTAACAGTATTTATGGCCAGACTGTGTATATTCGACTTCTCTATACTTGAATCTTCACTTGGCTCTCTACTCGCTTATCTACTCCCCTCTCTACTCAACTCTGTACATTCCTCTATACTCGCCTCTTCAATGGCCTCTCTACTCGCCTATCCACTCGATTTTTTTTACTCAACTCTATATTCAATCGTAACTCGTCTCTCTACATTCTTAACTCACCGCCCTGCTCGACTCTCTACTGGCCTCTATTTGATTCTATACTTGCCTTTCCACTGGCTTCTTGAGTCGCATATCTACTCGCTCCTGTAGTCGACTCTACTTTCTATTTGACCTCTACACGCCTATCCACTCGCCCCTATAACAATCTCTACTTGCCTCTTCAATCGCTGCTATATTTCGCTCGGTACTCGACTATGTAGCTCTAATCCACCCTTGTACCCAATTTGATGAGTATATCTTCCAAAAAAAACTTCTTACTATTTATCCCCTATTCACCCCCTTTTTTGCGCGATTGAAAAATGACAAACTTTAATCCCTTAACCCTACCCCGCTCCTTGTACCCCCCTTTTTCACCATAAAATGTAGCCTATGTCCGTTCCCTAGCTCATATCCATCTCGGTACCAAATTTCATCCGGATATCTTCAAAAATCACAATATTTATTCCCTTATACCCCCCCCCCCCCCCTTAAACTCCTTTTTTGCGATTAAAGGTTTCCTATGTTCGTTCTTTAGCTCTAATATACCTCTGTACCAAATTTCATCAAGATCGGTTCGGTGGTTTAGGTGTGAAAGCGTAACATACAGACAGACAGACAGAGTTACTTTCGCATTTATAATATAAGTATGGATTTAGCACGTCAATTTGACTTCACCTAGCCTGATGGTAAGCTAAAGCCAAAGTCTTAGGAAAGAGGATCACCATTACATACACGTATCATGTTAACAATGATCGCACTCAGCTTGACGGCCTCATCAAAAGAGTATTGTCGTCTGCGCACCGCGTGACACCCACCGGTCCCACTAGTGCTGCGACCACAAAACCCCCTGCCCGGCTATGCACTTGATAACCCCTGAACGCAAGCCCACCGAAATTGGATACCTATATCCCCAATTTTCTCCCTTTTTTACGCGATTGAAAATGGCAAACTTTCATTAAAACTTTTATCCCAAATCTGTACCAAATTTCATCAAGATCGTAACCTACAGACAGACAGAGTTACTGTCGCATTTATAATATAAGTATGAATACTATTGTAGATAGATAGATAGATAATTCTTTATTGTACACCAATAAATTTACACTAGGACAAGTAGATAGTATGTATACAGTTTAATGTACAATGTATTAATTACCTACCTGTTACTAAACGCCGTGAATTACAGTTGCTTTCCATGCCAACATGGAATACACCTTATCTTTACCGCTTTTAATAGCATCATAACCCTATCACTTCCAGTTCATCAATTCATTGATCGGGACATCACAAACATATATAATTTTCTTCTTCTCCTTATTGTTATAAAGTGGTTATTACATAAAATTTACTGACCTAAATATTGAATCATGAATTGTTCAAAACATGGATATCAAATCATTTGACAGAGCCAACTTATATTTGACAGTACTTAGTTTCTTCTTAATTTGTCAACTCTGTTACGAAAAAGGTTTCCTAATCGTCCACCTGAACCACGTGGGGGCGGGACACGAAAACAAATTTACTGGCGTGGCTAACGTGGCTCTGGTACACTTGACATTGGCGTCTCACCATTAATAATTTTATAATACATTTCACTTGACATTGGCACAATTGTGGCGATTTTGTAGAAGTTAGTTCCAAAAAAGGGTTGACAATTTTTGTCTATATGTATTTAGATCACAGAACAGCAAACACACCTTAGATAAATCAATCAATTAATTAGGCCGCCGTAGTCCACGGCTGGACATAGGCCTCTCCCAATGAGAGACAGAACGTAACTACAAATACATAACTCTTTATTATCAATTATACGCGGGTCACATTATTCCAGAAGCATTCCAGTCCAGCGAGGGAATCCTGTGTTGGAATGCTACTGGAATAATGTGAACCATCAGTGAGTATTCCAGTCCAAGTGGATTTTTCAAGCGCTTTTAAAACAATGAAATAATGTGAACACTGCAATCCAGTCCAGAACTGGACTTGTCAATATGGAAACTCTATATATAATATGGAAACTATCCGTGGGGAATTCCCGCACGTAAAAAAAAACTACATAAAGCTAAATGCTTTTATTTCTTTGGTTTTGTTTTATTTTGTGTATATGAATAACATGTAATTTGCATTGTGTTCGTTATAAATGCGTTTTCTTTCTTTCTAATTTAAATCAACATAAACTGCCCATTTTGACCAGTAACATTCACTATTTCAAAATAATTATTACCGAAAAAAGCAACATCGACACTAATATAAGAGAAAAATAACAGCTGAAGATTTTCAAATTTTTATTTCATTTTGTATAACATTTGTAACAAGTTTCATATTTTTTTATTTGAACATAACTCCAATCCCTGGCATCCGTTCATTAATTCTTGTCCAGCATAGCTTCCGATAATTTTTGTTTTCTCTTCAATATTCCTTTTAGTTAGTTCCCTTACTAGCCCTTACCACGTTAGGGTAAAAGTAGTGCCTTTAGAGTTTCCATATTGACAAGTCCTCGCCACTTGGATACAGAAGAGTACATGTTGCTGTAAAGAGATGTAATATACACATTAATTAAAATATAAGAGATGAAAAATGTTGAATCGGAAAAATAGGGTGAGTGAGTGATAAGAGGGTGAACTGAAATCAAAGAGGTGAATAGAAATCAAGAAGGTGAATAGAAATCAATGAGGTGAATAGAAATCAAAGAGGTGAATAGAAATCAAGGAGGTGAATAGAAATCATGGAGGTGAATAAACATCAAAGAGGTGAATAGAAATATAGAAATTAGAAAAATGAATAGAATTTGCAGTTATTTTCTTTTAAGTTCTGAGTTATCAGTAAGATTTATATTAACTGTTTGAGTGTTACAATGTACAAACGCATTAAATATCTGACTTCGGAGAGTTTCAAATAAAAGAAATTATTTTAAAATGTGACACATACAAACGGAAATATGCTCATGCCTATAAATCCCTGAAGCGGTAGATAGAACTATATTACTATCACCCAAATATGCCGTCCACTTTTGGCCCAACAGATGTATCTCGAATTTAAAGTGCGAAACAAACGAGGTCTGGACCGCTGTAACACCCGTGCTATTCTCAAAATACACCTAAGAAATGTGTACTGCGCGTATGAAAGCATATTTTAGGTCCAAGTTATATGTCTATAAGGATAGAAGTAGCTGGATAACTAGAGAAGGTTACAGGGACAACGCAAGTGTGGGTACTCGTATGCGGCTACCAAATGGACGGACGGTGTATGCAACTTCCGCATGTATTTCGTTTTCATTTTATAAAAGTTTTCACAAATTTAGGCCGGGTGGGTAGCACCGTGCACGACTGCGAAATACCCTTCACAGTAATCCAATCTCGGTTGGATTGCGTTCAGGGGTCAGCAAGTGCATAACCGGGCAGGGGGGTAGTGGTCGCAGCACTAGTGGGACCGTTGGGTGTCACGCGGTGCGCAGACGACAATCCTCTTTTGATGAGGCCATCAAGCTGAGTGCCACAATTGTTAACATGGTACGTGTATGTAATGGTGACCCTCTTTCCTGAGACTTTGCCTTCACCTTACCATCAGGCGAGGAGAAGTTAAATTGACGTGTCCTAAAAGGAAAAAAAGAAGTAGACACGCACCATGTGCGGATCTTGTGGGATACATTAAATTAACGGCGGTGAGTAGGGTAGCCAGAGCTCACTGGAGAGTTTATGAGCTGTCAGTAGGAAGATCTAAGATTTGCCTTGCTTTGTCCTCTACACTGACGGCACAGAAACTCTCTGTTCTAACAGGGTCGGCAGCGCAATTGTGACGCCCCTGGTGTTTCACACGACCATAGGCCACGGTAACCACTTTTCATCAGGTGGGCCGTGTACTTCCCTGCCACCTATAAGTGGTATATAAATAAAAAGATCTGAAGTGTACATACCTGGTCAAATCATTCCAGTAGGAGCAGTACTTGTCATAAGTAGGACAGCAATAGGTTTCTATGGCTGGCTTACTCGCAGTACATTCAGTCGATATCTTATTCGATTTACATTGTTGAAAAATTGGCTGGAATGTCGTTTTGGACCATGGTTTACCTAGTTGGAAAGGAATGTGCTGAAACAGTTACAATCAGGTTAAATTTAAATATTACAAACTGGTTAATGGCTATGCCCCGCGGTTTTATCTTCTGTACTCCGTTCTATTCCGTCGCGTCACCTCAACCAGTATGTTTGCGCTATTAACGATATTTCGGTTGTCATTCTACAGCTATGGTCACGGAAAGATTCATTTCGATTGAGATTGGAAAAATGAAATGTTCAGACGGGACTCAAACCTGTGACCAGTCCCTTAGGGGATTGCTGTAACCACTGAGCTACCGAGTCAGGCCTTGAATATTCCAATCTTATTTTTTTTAAAGAATATTATTAGTTAGCAATCGAAATTACTAGTATTTCCTCTAATCCCTCCAACTAAGCTAAACCGCTTGTGCTAGGAATGGGTTCACATCGGTTGTGTATTGGCTAGGATACGATCCCGGGATCTCTCGATCGTAAGAGCACACATCCGCTATCCGACATTCTATATCGGAGGAAGTCAAATGTATGAGATATGTGTTTATATTTCACATTGTCCGGCCCGATATCGGTTATCGGAGCCAACACTGTGTTGCCCCTATATCGAATCACAAAAAAGACTAAAACAGCGACTGCAAACAATTTTCGACCTTAATGACATTTTATTGGTTACGTAACTTTTCGCGTTAATTGATGACGCTGATCACGAATATAAGAAAAAAAATCGATAGCATGTTATGTCAATAAGGTCGAAAATTGCTTGCACTATTTTTTCTTTTTTTCATCTCTAGCATCCCTAACTATTTTGTACTTTCGAGCAAATGGCCGTATCGGGTCGACTTTATCAGATAAATGTGAAAACAGCATAAGGTGTAGGGCTATCGGATGTCGGCTATCGGCGTCCGACACCGATATCGGATATCGGATGAGTGTGAAAACGCTCTAAGGCCGACTCCCTAATCAGATCACTAAGCTACTGAAGTTAACATACTAATTGTTTAAATTGTATTAAGCCATCTCATTTGTTGAAGTGTTATCATGATTTCAGCGTTAGATAGATTTCGCATATGCTTTTAAGAAAGCGAATAACTTCTGACCACTCAACCCCGACAGGCAAATTTCTGCCAAAGTCTCGTCCATCAATCAGCTTGGCAGGCTTGACCCCATTTCTGAATAAATCAGTCACTTAATCTACCAGTAAGCCAGTGGTAGGTGTTTCCATAGCACCCGATGCTCTGACTTGCTCATTCAGTCTATACCAGCCACCATTTTCAGGTCATCTGTTCATCTCACTGGAGGGCATTCCACCTTCCATAAAAATAACTAATAATTTAATAAATTCTAACCATGGTAAAGTAGCAGATGCTCAAAAAGAGCAGGGAATGGAATATGATAGAGCAGCATAACGAAAAGCTATTATCTGAAAGAATATACATAGATATATAATTGAATATCCAATTTAAAAGAAGGTTGCTTTCTTTTTTCGTGCTCTTTCCTATGTTTACATCAAGCGAATGTATCTGTTATTATATTAAGTGTGTCATAATATTATTATTAGCAAAAAGAATGGTTGGAAATCCCCTTCACATTCTCTAATGGAATCTTGCGATCGAAGACATACGACCTTGACTATGGCCCCGGTGTTGAGAGGTTCCTGAAGAACAAAGACCTGTATTCATAATCCTTCTCAATCAATTAACTTATCGCAGCCCAATGCTGGACATCCCAAATGTTGGGACGCCTACAGTAGTATAGCACGCTGCTGGTCAGACGGGTTGGTACAGGTTTTATTTCGAGTTTTACTTCTCTCGCAGTGATATCGTCTGCGTATTTTTCCGTTAGTGGCTTCTTACGACTCCCTTCAAATGAGATGGGGTCGTGATGTATGTAATCTTTCTCCGTCATCACTCGGATATCCCTCACAAAAACCATCATTTTACCTGGAAATCGTGGTAATGAGAAGAGGCTGTCCATGTTAATGCAAGTCTAACCTATCACCACTCTTAACAGTAACGCTGTTCTTTGGATAGACATGTTATAGTCAAGAATATAATCAATTTTCTAAGTAAAACCAACGTCCAATTTCTTTCGCGTGTTGCCAAAATGATTGACATTTATTTTATTCTGACAATTTTGACTTTTATTGCTGTAACTTTTTGACTATACTATATTTCAACATGGCAATTAACATCAGAGGATGCTTACTGCTTATTTTGTGATCAAATCTGGTGGAAACCTACTGAAGACGGACATATTGGGTCTATGAGGTTCCACCAATATCTTCGGGTCTAAGTCAACGTCCCCAGTAAACCTGTGCCACCAGCTGACGATTGATATTCTTCGTTCTTTTCATCCTACCGTTAATTCCAGTGGCATCCGAAGCTATCAACTTGGAGTCTGGGATCCGCTTTTACCAACTGAACTTGGCTAAACTTCGACATTTTCCGTGAAGTGACTGCCATCTGACATCCACAACCCAAAGGCGATATCGAAGCATTGCAGTTCGACCAGTTGTTGGACTTTTGAGGGCTCCAACTACCCGTAACGACTGCCATAGATGTTTGTATGGCAACCGGGACCGACGGCTTAACGTGTTCTCCGAGGCATGACCAGAACAATGCAAATACCCATATTTATGCATACAAATATTTACATTGAGCGGGGATCGAACCCGCGCCTCCTGCGCAGCTGTTGCGTTCACTACTACTACGTTACGGAAGCTGTCAACGGTTGACATTCTACCGCATGATTTCAACTCAGGGTTGTGGTCAGACCATGGAGAAGGTAATTAATCATAATATTCCATATTCTATTCTCCGTGTAGCAGACGGTTGTCACTCCCATTAAACAGATTTAGCCAGATCCCCTGTAGAGTCCATAACTACATTCTATCATCGCACCGCTCACCGTATATTCATAATTTTTAAAGAATCAGGGAATTCTTCCTTACAAGTTATAACCTGCAATGGTGCACATGAAATGATCTCCCTACTGTGGTTTTCCCAAGCAACGACAATGCTTTCTTCAAGAAGGGTATTAAAGTATTCTTACTATTGTAATCGAGAGTATGAGTCGCCCGTTATGTCATACACATCATAAATCATGGACCTTGTTATAAATATAAACGTAATTTCTATCTATTCCTGTTCATTGTGTTAACTTCTCCTAATATTTAGTATTCTCGCCGCTGAAGTAAAAAGTATCTAATGTGTGCCAAACGAGAGCAAAGCAATACATCTCGTGCATTCAAATCCCTCACCACGCTCAGGCTTCTACACTAGATGTGACGTCCGTGATTGTTGCACACGTCCATTGGCCACAGTAACCAATTCCCATAAAGTGATCTACCAGCTAAGTGATATAAAAGCTTGAAAGGAGGAGAAAGTATAAGCGGACCCTAGGCTTCGAGGTGAAAGCCTCGGGTACAACCATGGAGAAGGAAATGATAGCGGAGATGTTGCAAGGCAATCGAGTCGCGAGCCTTCCATATGTCAAAACGACTCAATTGGTCTGTGACGTCACCATCTAGTTCTAGTGAAACGTCCTTGCGTTCGGTTGTCATTTTTGGTCAAAAGTTCAACGATAAAAATAGCTTTAGCCTGGTTTAAGAATGAAGTGTGCAGTACAAGGATGCACAAAGTATATAGATTAACAATTTAAACATTTTAAGGGCATAACATTTCATTAGTAAGTCCACTATATTTAAATTTTAATTTTTTTGAAAATAATGTCGTTACAGAACCATCTGGCGTAGAGAAGAAATAAGTAGCCTTGTCTTACATGTATACTAGTTGTAATAATAACTCAATTCATTTTAGGAAAATTTCATCACAATAATCACGCCCGAGTTCATTAGCAATTTCAAAAATGTTATTTTATTTATTAAAAGGCATATTTAGCTGAAATTGAAAATTAAAGTAAAAAAAATTGGGCTATCTGTCCGTATAAGTCCAAATCATTTAGCCCCCTAAATGATTTTGCTATAATCCGAAAGAGGGCGCCTTATTTAAAAAAAAATATTTACCTAATAATAGATTATTCTAGAATTGTGTAGCGCTTAGTGGCGAATAGACAAACTATATAACAAAAATTACAAGGTCTGTTTCTGTGCGGTTTCGCTATGACACACTAGATGGAGACGGGGACGAGGTATGTCGTCATGTCCCCCGCGTCTCCCTTCCCACCCGCATTTGGTCACGCGTTTTTCTTAAGAGAAATTTGACTATGGCATCTCCGCTACTTAATCATATTCTGTCCTCCGTGGGTACAACCAATAAATACAACAAATAAATACAACCACTTTTTATTTTATAACGATTTTGTTGATCATTCAGATCACGTTGCAACATCTGCCGTTCTTATATTCTTCTGACCTTGACTGGTTTATCATGATTAGGTACTATTACATTTTGCCTGACATCATGGAATAAAATTGCGAATATCACAGTTTGTTGGTGCATCATGAGACTCGTTTCCAGATAACCAAATACACCTGGAATGATTTTGTAAAGCAGTTAGTACGCTAACTTTGAAATTAGAATTAGTCAGGTAGGTCAGTTGTTCAGAGTACCTCTAAATAGAAACATATCGCTTGCAAATTTATAAACTAACTAGCTGTCGCCCGCGGCTCCGCCCGCGTGGATGTCGGTTATCGCGAATCGGGGTATGAAAAATAGATGTTGGCCGATTCTCAGACCTACCCGATATGCCCATAAAATTTCATGAGAATCGGTCGAGCCGTTTCGGAGGAGTTTGGGAACGAAAACTGTGACACGAGAATTTTATATATTAGATCTAGCTGTTTTCCACGGTACCGCTTGCGTTAAATTTTAGTCCCGTTCTCTTATACTATGGAAATCTATTCTTGTGATAAAAAGGGGACTCTTTTGCCGGCATTTAGCCTCCTTTTTTGGGCCATTGTGCGCTTTTAGACTTTCCAAATTCCAGCCAGATTCAATTAGCCGTTAGAGTGTGATTGAATAACAAACATACAAACATACAAACATCTTCATAAACTGTTATATTCATAATATTAGTAGGAATCCTACCTTTCGGCAGCTACTTCGACGTTTTAAACCCTAAAGCTTTGACACACTCTGTTAGAGAGGGACAATTAGGTTTATAGCAGTTAGCTGAACATTCGGAAACTACAGGACTCGAGTTAGAAGGGGTCTTGGGGGTGGTGGCCTGGTTTATGCCCGGGCACTTGGGGGCCACTTTAAGGGTCACGCCCTTGGGGGCAGGACCCTTAGGGGGAACCGCGATCTCGACGCGACTTCGTGTAGTGGCAGAGTTCGTAGGGGAACCACCCTTGGAAGGAGGATCAGCGGCACTATAACACTCTGGAGGACACTGTAAATAAAAATAGTGATTAGTGATGATAATACTCGTACAATTACTCACCTCATATGATAGTAATATGCTATCATATGAGGTGAATACTGATCAGTACGACTGAGAAAGTACCCCCGCCTTACAGAATACCGCGGCCATAATAACCTCGTGTTGTGTTCCAGGCGGTGAGTAGGGTAGCCAGAGCTCACTGGAGAGTTTTTGTGCTGTCAGTGGGAAGACCAAAGGTTTATCCTGCTTTAACTTCTACATTGACGGCACAGAAACTCTCTGTTCTAACAGGGTCGGCAGCGTGAGTGTGACGCCTGGGTATTGTACACTTCCATAAGCCACGGTAACCGCTTTCCATCAGGTGGGCCGTGTGCTAGTCTGCCACCTAAGTGGTATAAAATAAAAAAAAGTCTGTTTCCTATTGGGGTAGGTAGAGAATTTTACAACTTGTTACAATTCGTCTACTCGCGGTGTCCAGTTCTTTCGACATTTAAATCTCCTGAGATTTATTATCTATTGGTATTTGAAATTTTACATGACACAAATAAGGATTTCTAGGAAAAAGGCTAACAGATCATCGGTTTATATGAAACTTTTGAAGATATAATTTCTACAGGGTCGGCAGCACGTGGCTGGTCTACACACATCTTTAGCTACGGTAACCACTTTCCATCAGGTGGGTCGTGAGCTTGTCTGCCACCTGAGTGATGAAAAAACACCATACCTACTAACATTAACTCCCCATATTCGCAATATCTTCGGACGAGATACGAAATTATATGATTTTCTTAAACCCATCTAGAGACGCTTCATTAACAGATTTTGAGCTTTGGGGAATTTTCTCGAATTTGTTGTTTAATATTAAATTTATGTGATTTAATTTGATAAATATGTATCTGTTTAATGTTTGCATGTCACGACCAGTGGCAAAATGTGTGTAGCTCATAATTTTTTTGTCACCTTTGTACTTACCATATTTTCTGCAAATAATTCTATTCCATTCTATTCTAACGTACTAATTACAGAATTACAGAAAACTGGTAGAAATTAAAGGGCAATGACGTTGACTATGCAGCTAAAGGTATAAGCACAGTGGGCTACAGTAGTCAGAGGACAAGTTGAATCCATAATTGTATGAAGTGACGCCACCCGCCACCTAGTAATACATTGGTAACCAACAATGTATTAATTGTAAACAAATTTAATGCAGATGCAAAAAGGTGCTATTTATGCCCCAGTTTACATTATTCCATGGGCATTCCAGTCCAGCGTACAAATCCAGTGCTACAATGTTACTGAAATAACGTGAGCCATGGAATATGCCCATTCCAGCAGGGCTAGCATGGCACGAAGACAAAAAGTCCCCGGGGAGTGGAGAAAAAATTGTCTTTCCCTCCGTTTTTGTCCCTTTAGCTAGCACGGCGTCGAGGAAAGACTAGTTTCTCACCGGGGACAACGTTTCTCCACTCAATGCTACCAATATACGAAAAAATATTCGACTCGTAATATTCGACAAAATTAACAAAACCTAGCAACGTGCATATTTTATAAGAGTAATAGTGACTTTTGAAATTATCAGTATTATGCTGCAGATTATTATTATTGACTAAAGAGTGCGCCATATTGAAGAAAAAGAAAGACAATCTGTCATGTAAGGTTTTTTTTTTGACATGTTTATTTTCTGTTTATTTATTTACCCCATTTACCCGGTACATAACTCGTATATCCTTTATTAATATTATCTTTATTGTAGTATTTATTGTAATATTAATAAAATGAGTGGAAAAATGTTGTAAGAATGTTATTGTGAATAAATGTGTGAATACTGTGAATTCGCTCTAAAAAAATTGTTACAAAGAATAATATATATTTTTTAGGATTAGGAGCACAGCAACTCAAATAAGAGTTTTAGTCGATTATGAAATGCAACATTATTTACCTTTTAATGTACTGGCAAGTCATCTGATTCATTTAGGCGTCGCATCGGTAGCTTAGTGGTTAAGGAGTCTGCCTTACGATCGAGAGGTCCCGGGTTCGAATCCTGGCCGTTACACTACCGCTTAGTTAGATGGGTTAGAGGGAATATTAGTAATTTCGATAATTTCGGTTGAAAATATTATATAAAATGCGTTGTTCAATGCATTGCATAGGTACATAATATAGGGCCATATCCTATAAATTCATATGAATTCACTATCTGGTAATTCGAACACGTTTATTTGATCCCGCAGCATACGCCCGCTGCATTTTGTTGTTACGTTTGATGTATTTGTAGTTCACTTAGAACGAATAAGCCGCGAGACATTTTTAATTGTGTATTAAGCAATCTTGTCCCCACCTCAATAGTTCGAAGACTAATATCTCTCTATCATCTGTCAAAAAGAGATAAATTATCTCCACTTTACGGCCGCCGTGCTAAGCAAGTGGAGAAATAGTCTCTTGTTTATGTCACAGCGAGGGACATAAGCTATCTCCTTTGACGCCATGCTAGCTACCGGGGAGAAACACCTTTGTCCCCCGTCTATTTGACATAAGCGGTGGAGAGAGATATTTGTCCCGCGCCCATGCTAGGCCCGCAGTAAATGATTTCACTCCACCGCATTGTTTAATCGCGTTTAAAACGATGGTATGTTTACCCATTAACGCCCAAAATGAAACTGCAGTATATTTTTCTATTCTTTTTCTATTTATTAGTCCATAAGGGATAAAATACGCAATATATGAAGATAAAATGAAAAAAAAAATTTACATATCAAGTTTTAGGGGTGTACTCAGCCGTGTACAGTGGGCGCTTTAGGAGTGAAATTGTTTAAAACAAGGTCGTTCAACACATAGCGTTTTCAAACATATTTCGCAACGCCAGCGAATTCTTTGGTGACAGATAACACATCGCAGTGGTTTTTCCATCCGTTCAGGATTATGACCATTATTGTTCCGACCCCCTAGTGCCGCTGAGGATGACGGACGGCTCTTAGTTTTAGTTGGACGTAAATAAGTCCGTGCAATAATTCGTCTGAAAGATAACTGGTCCATGTAAGTTATCTCTTTAGTTTTACTGAGCAAAACATGTAGTCGCCAAGCATTTGATATCGCCATATCTAACAAATAGGTAAATATAACCCACCACCACTTTTTTCCTTTTATTGAAATCCGATAAAGGCTGATAGACTGATCCATTTGGTCAACTCCACCCATTCCTTTATTATAGTTGACAAACATTTTAGGTATATTTACGTCAACCTTTTGCTTTCTGATGTTACACCATCGTTTGACTTTGCCCAGAGGCTCTATGTCATCAAAATTAGTTCCCATTGTAACGACATTATTGTCCTTCCAACGTACCATAGCTATCTCATTCTTTGTATCAAAACTATAATCATATTCCGCCCTAGGCTTCTTCTTCATATCTTTTACTGTGATCAGGGGACATTTTTTCGTCCGATTTTCTCGAACGGTTCCAGTACCTCTAAAACCTAGTCTACCCAAATCGAGCAACAATTGATGATTGGTAAAAAAATTATCGAAATATACGATATGCTCTTTAGGAACTACAGGCATTTTAGCCAATAAAGATTTCACGACTCTCGCACCAAGGGTATCATCAGTAGGTTCTGTGGATTTTCCACAATAAACATCAAACGCGTAGCAATAACCATCTGAACTTGTCGCAGCCCAATTGCGATAACCAAATCTTACAGGCTTTCCTTGAATAAATTGTTTTGATGGATGACGCCCAAAATATTTGATCATGGACTCGTCCACAGACAAGCTTTCATGAAATACACCCCACTGACTAGAGTTTCGCTGAATCAAATCGCATAACGATCTGAGTTTGATCATTTTATCTGTCGAACCATCTATTAGACCGTTATCCACAAAATGAAGATTTCTTTTTATCTCCAAAAACCTATTGCGTGACATACAATTAGCAATCAATGGAACACCAAGGTCTTCATCCAAACTCCAGTAAGCACGTTCAGATGGCAATTCATGGTAACCGGTCAGTATCAGTACGCCAAGCTTTCTACAACGTATTTTTGTCTCCTTTGTACGATATCGGTAATTTCATAAGTAGAACTATAGGTTCGCTGAGTTTTTCTCCATACAGGTAAATCTACATCACATTTTTTAGCACGTTTTGCAGGCATAGGTCTTAGCGGCTCATCATCACTGTCACTCCATTCCGAAACATCGTAGTCAGGACGACGCCGACCTACCTCAATAGTCCCTGGAACGTCCTTAGGGAAACTTGAAGCCGCCAAATTATCTTCATTACCTTCTTCCTCATCACTCACTACAGCCGGATCTGGTGGCACTAATACCATATCGTACTCTTCATCATTGCTTTCATCAGCCAAAATTGATTCCAAGGCTTCCTCCAGTCTCTTATAGCTGGTAAATACGTTCCGATTAGCCATTTCAACTTATAAGTAATACTGTAAACAAAACGAAATTTTAGTATGAATATGCCCGCTGTACCCGCCTGTATACAACAAACGAAACAAACCCTACTTTACAAGTTTTGTAATAAACCTTCATTCTTATGTTATTATTACCAACACAAATAAATAGTCTCCATAAAAATATAAAAAGAAGTTGAAATATTTCACTATTTTTGATAAAAAACAACAAAATAATCTTACCTTGAATGTCGTGTCCGGACTCCGTATATTACAAAATAAGTGACATTTATTTTCGCGCCACCGCCAATTTTTATTTATTATGTGGTAACTAGTGTCATCTAGATTTGTAATTTATAACTACCTTCAACACTTACCACAGATAAAATACATAATTTATCGATTAAGTAGTTGTACCTGTGCAGGTACAGAGGGCGGTAATGGGTTAATGTAAACACTACAATACAGTCCAGCACTGGGCCGTTTTGATTCGCTGGATTACTGGACTAGAATAAAATAACCCGGGCATTAGTTTTGTTAACAGAGGTAACATCATCCATATTTCATTCTGTTAAATTAGACGTAGATGCGCATTTTTGATCTCAAGCTGTCCGTGGACTTCTGCAGCCATTGTACACTTCTACTTGTAATATACTGCCTTTTGTCTAATGGAACATTCGTTACTCTAAAAGTACCACTTACGGTTAAAGGTATTTTCGGTAGCTTTGGGAGACTCATCTGGCTTACGTATCTGGAAACAAAACTCATATACACAATGACTTGTATGATAAGCGAGTATCTGAAATGATTTATTTCTTACAATAAGGGAATGTTTTCTGAATAAATCTCCAGCATTTTTTCCCTATATGTAGGATCCAATAATTGCACCCTGTATATCTGTACTGTAAAAATTGTACAATACTATCTACCGTAAAACGACATTGGGTGAATAAAAATACAATGATCTTCGGATACTTTTAAATAATTTCTTTTACATAATTGTAAGTATCTAACTCGATATCTGATTATTCTGTTAGTATTCTATAGCTTCACTTGAAAGAAAATAGCTACAGAATTCAGCTGACCATTTTATTTTTATTCACCCATTGATCTCTATTTACCCCGTTTTGCTCGGTATAGTCATCATATTACATTCTCTTGCCCTTATGCCAAGGTTATTTGTGGTCGGCGCAACATGTATGTTTCTTCCATTCATCTTTAATTGCAGTCATCTCTACATTCTCTCCCTTCTTAACCATATCATCTTTCACACAGCCAACCACCTCCTTTTAGGTCTTCCTCTCCGCTTGTAGCCATCCACTTTCATAGCCTGTCTGCCTTCTAGTATGAAGTTAAAAGAAGTAAGAAGGTCTAGCTCTCTCCTCATCTCAACGTGGTTTCTAATTGCATTTGATATTTTCATCACGGAGCCCGATGCAGTCGCAGAACGACCTCCGCCCCTCATGAGCGCGGGCCTGAGGGTGACGGGTGGAGCCGCCCGTCACCCTAGCAGAAGCGGGCCACGGCGGCGCCACACCGGGGGCGTGTCGGAGACCACGTGGTTCCCCTTCCCGAGGAGGGCCAGACTGAGAAGTCCGACATAACCTCCCCCTCTGGCTCTGGAGAAAGGGGGAGGTTATTTACCGCACGTAAAAAACAATTGGATCCCGATGAACCTTTACGTCGTCCTTTTCATTTGAGTTTTATTGGCACAACTACCATCTGACCCCCATAACGAAGGGAAAGTCTACGTCAGAGCCTTTACAGTTAATAAGCAGATGTACAAACTTGCAAGTGAGAACAAAGCAGAATAAACCACTTCATTCTTTCGACAGTAAACTCACAGCCCATGACTAATTACTCCGGTAATAAGCTCGCCCCTATAACGTCGGAGCCAAAACACAGCAAAATGTGGGTGTTGATACTGTCCTGCCTACCCCTTCGAGGACATAATACGGGTGGGAAAAAAACACTTACCCGTATAAACTATTCATGTTTCTCACAAATGTCTTAGGTAGTTTAGAATCGGTTCCACAGTAGACTTTATTTGGATCTCCGAAGGGATAGAACTGAAAATGTAAAGGTAACATAACATATCATAACTATTTTATTTGTAATAACATTCTCTTTGGGGCCGTCCATTAATCACGTGATCTTTATTTTAATCCACCCTTCTCCTTGGTGACACGTAGTGAGGTTTAAGGCTACACAAGAATCTTAATCTAATATATAAAATTCTCGTGTCACAGTTTTCGTTGCCATACTCCTCCGAAACGGCTTGACCGATTTTGATGAAATATTTATGGGCATATCGGGTAGGTCTGAGAATCGACCAACATCTATTTTTCATACCCCGATTCACGATAACCGACATCCACGCGGGCGGAGCAGCGGGCGACAGCTAGTTTTTTTATAATATTATCTTCAAATACAGGTATTCTAAAGTATAATCTTATTTTATTCTGAAATTATGGCCCATAATAAAAATATCTAGACATACTAGACTACACTTTTCGGTTTAGAAATCGCGCGTTTGACGAAAAAATAAATACACATGATACCTTACTACACCCCCCTGCCCCATTGTGATATTTCGTGATTTTTGTCAAACCCCTCCCCACTTTTAAGAATTATGTGATGAATGGATGGCCCCCTTATACTTCTTCATCCCAGGGTTAATCCCAGTCGCACCCAAAGCTTTCACACCGGCGTCTAGGATCTGCTTTTTTCAATCTAACTGCGGGTTTGGCTGATATTCGATTTTTTCCATCTGCCATCTGACTTCCACAACCCATTGGCTATTTTGAAGTATACTATTTAGGATTCCAAGACCCGTAACGACTGCCAAAAGTGTTCGTAATTTAACCAGCCCTTCTAGACAAGTGGCAATTCGCTAGCCGGCGTTTGGTGGAATAGAATGACGAATATATGGGATTTGATGTATATGACAGTCGTTAACGCATGTCAAATACGTCAAATACCATACATTCGTCATTCTATTCCATCAAACGCTAGCTAGCGAATTGCCACTTGTCTAGAGGGGCAGGACCGACGGCTTAACGTGCTCTCCGACGCACCACTAGATCAACGCATTTAGCCATATTCACGCATACAAATATTTGCATTGAATGGAAATCGAACACACGCCTCTTGCGTAGAAGACGCGTTTACTATCGCCACACCACAGAGGCCGTCAAAAACATTACAATCAAATGCTAGATACTTTTTCAATCTAAACATTGATCTAAATAATCATTACATGTATAACACATTATATCTCGATATTTAAACTTTTTATGTAGTAAACATGCATACAGCATAACATTAAATGGTTATAAGCAAAACGGAAAAAAATATCCGTAAACGGCTGGACTGAAATTTTATTTTTATTTCAATGAGTTTCTGGCTGGTTTGTCCGCGCTGCTGTCGGTATGTCACCAGTATTTTTATACCACATAATGGCAGACAAGCACACGGTCCAGCTGATGGAAAGTTGATAGTGGCGCTGCTTTTCGGGGAAAGACGAGGTCTACCGCATTTTTGTTATAAATTGAAGGTTTCATGACGGAGGAAGCTCTTGAAGTGTATGTAAGGATATACACAGGTGGTGGACTGGTGTCTCTGCTTATCCCGGAAGGAAATAAGGCACTGTACTTACCACGAGAACTAGTACAATTAGCAGTAGTATTAAATACTTGAAATATCTCTTTGAATTTCTTTGTATGTATCTCTTCAAAAACGATCCGTATTCTGAAAATTAATGAGAATATTAATTCCTATCTCACTTCTTCACTATCACTACATAGTATAAAACAAAGTCGCTTTCTCTGTTCCAATATCTCTTTGTATACCTAAATCTTTAAAACTACGCAACGAATTTTGATGCGGTTTTTTTAATAGATAGAGTGAGGAAGGTTTATAAGTATAATTCATGTTTGTTATAGTAGAGGGTGCAGCAGGAACGGGATCTGACGCCACGCGGGCGGAAAAATATTGGCGGCATGAAGTTCGCCGGGTCAGCTAGTATATTAAAAATGTGAAAGTTCGTGAAGATGTTTGTATGTTTTCTATTTAATAACGGTTGAACGTATTTGGCTAAAATTTTGAACAAGAATAGATTATCGTCTGGACTAACACATAGCCTACTTTGCCCGACAATAGTTTTCCATGTGTTGCGGAGCCGCCGTCTTAAACTAGTCCTATTAATCTGAAAGTTTTTAAAGATGTTGCGACGATTGAATAATTACGCTCTAAAGGCGCCCATTCTCTAACAGTTTACCGGACGACGGCCGGACGATATAAATCTGTCAGTTAATCGCAATAACTCATACACCAACAGTTTTGTTAATAATTTTGGGTTGACGACTAATAAGATACGATAGTGTGTGGCCACAGGACGATTCCGGCCAGCGCCAACGTTGCTCGGCTAGAAAGTCCTAGGCCAGGTCAGGGCGAACGACACATTAGCAGGCAGTCGGCCGGCGGCCTGTCGACCGACGTCTCGTATCAGCATTTTTAACGTAATAACCTCAGACCTGATATTAAAACAATAAAATAATGTTATTCTTTAGTCTGGTGTAAAAATATTATAGTGAAATGTAACTACCTTACTAGTTTTTAATAAGATTGTATTCTTCCATTACCATAAGGTCCAAAATAGCTAACACCTATTTCTTACAATGATTTTTACGGACTAATTTAAGAATAACGTAATGCAAGCTATTCTCGACTATATTGACATCACAACGCATCTAGTTTATTTATTTTTTAATATTCGTGATCAGTGGCATTTATTTATGCGAAAAAACATGCAATTAGGAAAATCGCAATAAGGTTGAAAATAGCTTGCACTGTTGTAAATGATATCGGATCATTGTCGGCAGGCGATCGTACGTGCTAACAACAGAGAATTAACGGCAGGTCAAAATCGCTTTAGTGTGTGGGCGCTATCGGCATAGGACTGCAGGCCGCCCGATAGGATCAAAAACTGCCAGTGGACTTCAGGCAGACTGTTAGTAAGTGAGCGCCTAAACGACCAAACAGGTTTTGCTGACATTAGGTGCAAGGGTAGACTATAGTCTGGAATAACAAATCCCAGGAATACGATCCCATGGGCTTCGGGAACGGGAGCAGCAGGCATCAGATAATGTTAAATAATACACAATTACCATTACAAGGGCAGTAACAGTAGCGGCAGTAGGGATCTCCATGTGACTCATCTCCCATATCTGATGAAGGTTCAGCCTAAACACCTCACACCCAGGATTGTTCTGTATCTCTCATATTTAGGTTTCCTTTCATAATTTTGGTTATTCTGTAGGTATTATAGTCTCAATGCAAAATTTATTGCATTGAGACATTTTGAGATATTTATATGTGAACTGAATGATAGCATGTCATTTTGACATTACCCTGTATCTAAAAGTCATTGACTGATCTATGATGTCTACTAATTAAAGTTTATCTATAGTAAGCTTGTCTATAGCTCAGAAAAATGCCCGGTTCACATTATTCTAATAGCATTAGCGAGCGAATCCAGTGCTGGCCACCGATTCTGCTAATTTTATGACATAACAACACCACTGTCATACCGCTGACATTGCATAAAATGTCATTAAATTTTCGACTTTATTTCCATAGTGTTAAAGTCCAAAATAAAAAGAGAAAGAGTTCAAAACAATTTTCATTAACTCTACTAGATTGTCATTTAATTTAAGACTTTAACAGTATCAAGGTAAAGTCTAAAGTTAAATGGCATGCTTTACCATGAGCAAAATAATAGCAGAATCAGGGCCCTGGAATGCTATTCGGGCATAAGAATAAACGAACTAAACACGGTCATACAGTTAATACTTGTAAAAAGAAAATAGAGACACTCATTATATTCAATTGCTATGCTGGTGCAGTGAAAATCAAAAATGCGTCGTTATTGAAAAAAAGACTACTTCTATTCATAACTGTTCCTTAGGTGGGAGACAAGCACTCGGCCCACCTGACGGGAAATGGCCTATGGACGTGTGCAACAGCATAAGCGACACACTTGCGCTGTCAATCCTGTAAAAACGTTCTACCCTTGTAACGAAAGAAAATTTATGCTTGGTTTTATGAAAAGTTAAAATAAAGTGAATAAAAGTGGCTATGTGGAAGCTGTAAAATTAATAATATAAAGTCTATACCGGCTAGGGTATGAGCAGAGAAATGAAAAGATGATTATAACAATTATCGATTATAATAGATAAAGAGCGTTACATAAATTTATAGTAGGTATTATAGAAATGAATCTCAGGGTGGATTCGCAATAAATATTCTGCCGAGGCGTTGTTTGATCCGTTGTGCAGAGATGGTAGTATGCACTTAGCTCGTTCACTCCCGGCTGCTGATGTTGCCGGCGTGCCAGGGTCCTCGCTGGTGTGCCTCACGACCGAATGATGGCGTGAAGCCCGGTGCGAAGACCCTGGAAAAAGAAAGAGTGCGGGTCAGTATGTCACATGGGAACTTCGTCCAGTGACCCGCTGAAAATAATAGCAGGTGAAGATATTCTCCCCAGCGGTAGAACAGCGTAGCTAGAAGCTATAAAAAGGAAGAAATAATTAAGCAGTGCAGGCTGGTGACGTGACCTCCGACCGTAGAGGTCATCGGTCTCGTGGCAGTAAATATTAGGCTGAAATAGCACCTAAAAAAATGTAAAATAATAAAATATAGTAAGCCATACATTAAGCAGGCCGTAAGCTGCGCCGCTGAGAAGTCTTCACCTGTTGAAAGAAGTAGGAAATGTTGATCTCAAAACTTACCCGGTGCCGACAGCAGTTGGCCGCCGGGGTCAAAGCGACCTCCCTCGGCCAAGAGTAGCCGAAGAAAGGGCCCACTTTAGCGCCGTGAATAGACACTTAAGTAATGTTGTCCAATCTCGCTCGCACAGCATAGACAAATTAGTATATCGTATCGAAAATACTAATTTATCGACTATTTTAGACAAATTATTTAAAAATAGATTTATAAAAAATCCACAACGTTACAATACCCCCCCAATTAGTTCTGGGTTTTTGTTACCCAAAAACCCGATACTGGACTGCTCAATAAAATGCCTGACTTACGCTTTCACATACATACTTCCTCACATACCTCCCCTATCATGTTCATCCATACTTAGCGGTTGCCACTTCAAAAATGTAGCACACGCGTTCCTTGCGAAGAGAGTTTCCAGGTTAATAGGCACTGGAGACTCAGACGTAAATCAAACAAGATGGAAAACATTGAAATGTCACATACAACAATTTCAATGGGAAGAAAAGGAGCAATCGAACCACTATATATTTTCAACTTTAAAAAGGGAAAGTGTTATGTTTTTAGTATAGGGCTTATTTTAGATGTATACATTACCGCATCTGCAATAAGGCTTATTTCACGAGTTTGCAAACCGCTCGGAAGAAGACATAACAAAAAGGGATGCAATGAGGCTTGTTTTTAAACTGAGTTTGCACGACCGCTCAGCATAATGGTATAAAACCATAAAACAGTACCCCGATACTGGTTGAATTCCCAGCTCGAAGAAAAAGGTATCTGTTGGTTTAAAACGCCAACAGATCCAACAAATGGTATAAAACCATAAAAATTCCCGGTGACTGGTTTAGTATCCCAGCACCAAGATAAGGTATCCGTTGGTTTAAAACGCCAACGGACCCAAAAACAACATCGGTTGGTTTAAAACGCCAACCGACCCACAACAACCATTACTAGGCAAAGCCTAATAATAAAGAAAACGAACATGAAGTTCAAAGTTCCATCTCAAAGAGAGGAGAAAAGAAGAAGAAAATATATAGCAGTGGTAGGGTATATAGATTTAAAAAGTATAAGTTAAATTTAGTCTAGCCATATAAGTGTCATTGTCAAATATGAACAATGCAAAAGTATAATTAACTACTTTTAAAAGTTATGACCAAGTCAAATTATTATTAAAAGAGTTATTTTGAAAGGATAGTGGCTTATTATTTCACCCACATACAGTGAGTATTATTTATGCAAACATCAGTTGCAAAAGGAACAACGACTGTTCAAAAAATTTAAAAGTTTTAAAAACTTACCAAAGTTTAAAAAGTTCAAAAAATCAGAACCCAAGGTTCAACAAACAAATTATTTATTTAATGTTTTGTAGTCGTTTGCGTTGGTCTTGTGATAAAAAGTTCCAAAAAATTTTTTAAAAGTCCTTGAAGACCATGAAGACATTTTAGGGTTAACCCAAAGGATAAAAAGATTTTTTTGCAAAAAGTCAAAATTTATGAAAAATTTCTAAGTTCTAGTTCCAAGGAACAGAGATTTTAAAAATATTTAATATTTTTATTTAATGTATTTTTTATAATTTTATATTTTATTTTTTATTTAGTATTATTCACCATATTGTAGTGAATCAAACGTTGATATAAAAACAACAGGAACATAAAAATGAAACATCCATCCCAGGAAAAGTCACACAACAGGATACAGAAGTAAATATTTAGCACAAAAGACCAAAACTTGTTATTCTCAAAAGAATAATCTTATTTTGTTTTAAAAAAAAACAAGGCAATTTTGAAATAAAATTAGTAGTTTTTTAAATTATACTACTGGCAACACTTTTCGATTGTCAAAATTATATGACGTTTGACAGTTCAAGTTACAATTTTCTTTTAGAACGAATTCAAAACAAAGTTTGATGAAATTAATTTGATGTTCTATTATAAGAACCAAAGATATAAACAATAGAAAAACAGTACATTAGTAGGTACATGTGAAGACTATCAACATGATGTATGCGTATTTCAAGTTATTAAAAGTTTTTGTAAAAAGTGTTCATAGTTGGGTACATGAAATTAAAGTTATAACTGTTGACCCTTTTATAAGTAAAAGTGTATATCATTACGACCATGTCGTGATTAAAAGGTTGTAGGCAGTGTACCAGCACAGTACAATAACAAGACGAAGTTTGTAAAGTACAAGATTTAATTATATTTTAAATTACAAGTATGTGTTGGTTTATACTTGTTTGCCACAACAGTGGTGTAATATTATTTTTAGTGCAATGTTAAGTTTATTGGAATTGACATGATTAAAACAATAGTTCTTATAAGAATAAAACAATGTTTATTCATAATTAGGAAGTTAAGTTGTTAGTTTAAATTAATTGATTATGTTAGGTTAACTTTATGTTTTATTTATTTTGTTTAATTAAAATGTATTATGTCGAATTAGGTATTTGATTATTTGAATGACTGCTATATATTTGCTAAAAATAACATGAAAGGAACACACACTTTGTCATGAATATGTCCATTGATGCACCAGGCATCTTAAGAGGACTCGGGGAAATGGTAATGTATACTTTACAGAATTGCAGTAATTAAGGGTAATGATTTTAATAACTTGAAATATAGCAAACTCAACAATCCCATATGCAGAACAAGATGAAGGACTATCAATTTAAGCATTTATTATCTTTGTTGTTCTTTTCAAAGATTTTTTTTTTTTATTGTATGGAGATCTTTTGTTTTTCCTTGTATTTCTTTTCAAGGGATATATATATTTTTTTTTATGATCAAGCTTATTTGGATACAGAAATCCGACAACGAGCAACATGACTACAAAACAGTTCAGTATAAAATTTAAATGGTAAAGTAACCCAAAGTTAGCAATAAGTAAAAACTATGGTGCGATGAGCGAGATTGGCATAAAATGAAGTAAGTAATTTACTTCAATAAAGTAAGTTATTTACTGAAATAAAGCAAAATATAGGTAACCTGTCAGTGAATGGTAGACTATTTGTGTTCAAAACAACAAGATAGTTGAAAAAATTAAAATATAAACAAAATTCAACTAGCAATAGGTTGATATAACAACATATTATATGTTATTATTATGCATAATATATGCACATAAGGTAAGTAAATGTAAAAATATAATGAATTCACTGACGGGGTACTCAGTGTGTGTACAATAGACACACCTGCACAAAAATTAATAAAAAGTAAGTAGCGAGATGATATGAAGTTGAGATCAACAAGTCCATAAGAAGTAAAAGAAAATAGAACTTTACTTTACCAGTGGGTATAATAGTAGTAATATACAGTTGAAACAACTGTAAAAGATAATAAACCTGTCTAGTTTAACTAGTACAAAGGTTTCATCAACAATATAGTGTTAATGCAAAAAAATTGTTAAAGTAATGATAATTACCTTGTTGTTACGTGAAACAAAGGTATTAATGTAAATAATATATGTAATGTTACTTATATAATGAAAATAAATGTTCATTATTCAGTTTAAATATGTAATTGAGAAAAAAATACTTTATTTTTTTCTACCCACATATGGAATAAAAAATTCCAATTACTAAAAATTGGTGAAAAAATCACCACACTGGTAAAGTAAAGAGAAATAAGAAGAAATAAAGTATAACAGACCAAACACACAATACCTGCGGCAGAATAATACCTTTGTAGGGGCGCCAATGTAACGAAAGAAAGTTTTATGCTAGGATTAAATGTGAAGTTAAATAAAGTGAATTGAATGTGCTATGAGAGCACTGTAAAATTAAGCAAGATGATGTCAATACCGGCTAGGGTATGAGCAGAGAAATGAAAAGATGATTATAACAATTATCGATTATAATAGATAAAGAGCGTTACATAAATTTATAGTAGGTATTATAGAAATGAATCTCAGGGTGGATTCGCAATAAATATTCTGCCGAGGCGTTGTTTGATCCGTTGTGCAGAGATGGTAGTATGCACTTAGCTCGTTCACTCCCGGCTGCTGATGTTGCCGGCGTGCCAGGGTCCTCGCTGGTGTGCCTCACGACCGAATGATGGCGTGAAGCCCGGTGCGAAGACCCTGGAAAAAGAAAGAGTGCGGGTCAGTATGTCACATGGGAACTTCGTCCAGTGACCCGCTGAAAATAATAGCAGGTGAAGATATTCTCCCCAGCGGTAGAACAGCGTAGCTAGAAGCTATAAAAAGGAAGAAATAATTAAGCAGTGCAGGCTGGTGACGTGACCTCCGACCGTAGAGGTCATCGGTCTCGTGGCAGTAAATATTAGGCTGAAATAGCACCTAAAAAAATGTAAAATAATAAAATATAGTAAGCCATACATTAAGCAGGCCGTAAGCTGCGCCGCTGAGAAGTCTTCACCTGTTGAAAGAAGTAGGAAATGTTGATCTCAAAACTTACCCGGTGCCGACAGCAGTTGGCCGCCGGGGTCAAAGCGACCTCCCTCGGCCAAGAGTAGCCGAAGAAAGGGCCCACTTTAGCGCCGTGAATAGACACTTAAGTAATGTTGTCCAATCTCGCTCGCACAGCATAGACAAATTAGTTTATCGTATCGAAAATACTAATTTATCGACTATTTTAGACAAATTATTTAAAAATAGATTTATAAAAAATCCACAACGTTACACCCTTCTTGAAGAACCCCATATTACACCACATCCACAGCTTAAGCGTGTGCAGAATGAAGTTCCTTTTGTACCTTCCTATGTGCACAGTCCCCGGTCACAACGTGTGAAGCCTTTAAGAACCTTGAGAAATCGCAACGAATTTCTATGCGTCTCGCCACAGAATAGATAATAGTACTAGCGTACAGAATGGAAGCTCACCCCCTCCCACCGATTTCATTTCCTCTCCCCGCACGTCAAAATCATGGGCGCTTTCATGGGCGCCTAAAACAAAGGTTGTCACCGGTAAAAGGTGTAAGAACGGCACTTCGGGAAAAAGAGTGAAAAGTTCGGCTAGCTTCGGTTTTTAAGGCGTCCGCTCTTTCACACATGACTATAGTGAAATTTAACCCTCAAATGCATCTTGCCTTTTTGTATAAATAACTAATGAAGTGTTCTCAATATGTGTAACAACAAGTTCCACCAAGGGTCATCAATATAAACATTACAACAGTATAAAAAAAACTAATGAACTGGATGCCAGGTTCGCCCAGGAATAAAAAGGTGAAAAATCTTATAAATTATAATAATTTTCATATAGTCCGGGTTCTTTAGAAAATAACTTTAGAACTAGCGTGTTAAGTGACATTATGGTGGACCGGTATCGATTATAGGTTAATTATTTAGGAACTGCATTTTAGTTGCATTAAATAAGTAAATATTAAAATATTAACATGATTTTTTCTTATTACTTTATTACTATTCGAAAACTATGATTTTATTTATGTATTTAAGTGAGTATTTACTTACATTGGATACTTGTAAACCGGAATTAAATTTTACCCAGAAGGTGTGCCAACATTGAAAATTAACACGGCCTATAAAATAAAGGATAGAATACCCAGTTCTTAGTTATTATTTTTTTAACATTATAAAGATTATAACTCTAAAGCATGATTTAGATTAGTATACATTCTAGGGTTAAAAAATGGGCGGTACCTGGCAATGACGGAATCCATGATGGACGACATTAATTGTGATACATTTAAATCGAAAAAAAAGCCACACTTCATAGGCGTGAGCTGTCAAAATTATGATTCTTAAATTTTATAAAGTATAGAGCGGTTAAAACCATTTGTTTCTAAAAAATATAAATAGATATCTTTCCGTGAACTTCCGTTTAGTATAAATTATAATTGATACTTAAGTTAATTAACACTATTAAATTAAGGTGTGCTCAACTGCCATTTTTCTAATTTCCTACTCGCCGTTGACAATTCTAAATAAGTATTAGGATAGTTATTACAAAAACCGGGCATAAAATCCGTGTCATTCAGTTGAGGTTCAGAAACCTTAGTAAGTAATAAAAACACCATTTATAAAGAAATGTTTTACCTCAACCTTGGCAATAGAGCATTAATTACTAAGGGATAAATACTAGTAGTTCTGTAAAGAGTTCCAGATAATTTTTTGGCATCTGGAGATCAAATCTGGTATCCTCACTTATATTTCTTGTATACGATACATGTCTTTATTTTATAGCTCTCTGGATATTTCACAAATAAATATTGACAACCCGTTCTTAAAAAAGTCACAACAAACGTCTCCCCCTTTTCTCATGTTTTTTTTTCCACAACTACCTGTAAGGAATCATGTTCGGATATTGCAGCCAAAAATCATCAATATCCGTTCATAAATAACGCGACAGAAAAGGCACCACTTTTCTCATCCGATTAAAAAAGCTCTAGGAAAAAATTATGTTTTAAATCAAAGAACATGTATGCCAAGTTTGGTGACAATCGGTTAAGAAATGTGCCCTATAGACCGAACGGAACGGAGACTATTTATAATTAATGAAAAATTTCACGCGGGCGAAACCGTAAGCAACAGCTAGTTTTTATAAACACAATCGGTTTTAATTACTCTATAAACATATCAAAGTCGTGTTGTAGTATTGTTTTGTTATTTGTGCCAATTCTGTTGTTTGACGGGACCAAAATGTATCGCCATATTCTTTTCTTCCGAAGCGAAGAAAAAGATGGAAATGCGTTTTAATGTCAAAATCATTAACATAACTTTTTGTAACAGCAGGATTGTCGCCTCCGTCGGATGTGACGTAAATCATGACACCAACGGATAGAGTGAGAAAAATCACGCTATCTCACTCGAAAATTAGCTTAAATTTCAAATAGTGCCATCCATGACATTTCTAATTTTCTCACACATCAACACTACCGTGCATGTACACGAGCTATGTTTGTAGTAATTACAACGCGATTGTTTCATACATTTTTCCGAGAGCTATCTTATCTTATATATTATTATAATATCTAATTACTACATATACAATAATATATCGAGTATAGACCAATTAAAATAATTATTAGGTAACTGCCCGCTTCATTTGTCTCTAGTCTAATTCAAAACGTAGTGGTTATATTCTCTTTGACTCACTCCATGCCATGGTTGCCTGAAAGAGATTGCCTCGTGCGATAAGGTCGCTAATTGTGTGTATGCTACGAAACTGTACCTATCATATATTGTAAATATGTTATTTCTTTGTGCCTTCTTCTTCATCCTGGCTATCAACTTGGAGTCTGGGTTCCGTTTTTACCAGTCCAACCGCAGATTTGGCTAAACTTCGACATTTTCCGTGAAGCGACTGCTATCTGACCTCCATAACCCAAAGGCGATATCGAAGCAGTGCAGTTAGACCAGTTATTTAACTTTTGAGGGCTTCACCTACCCGTAACAACTTCCATAGATGTTTGTTTGGCAACCGGGACCGACGGCTTAACGTGCTCTCCGAGGCACGACTAGACCAATGCAAATACCGATATTCATGCATACAAATATTTGCACTGAGCGGAGATCAAACCCGCGCCTCCTGCGCAGCGGCCGCGTTCACTACCGCTACGCCACGGAGGCTGTCTTTCTTTGTGTACCATACCATCCAACCAATCATTTATTCATCCAATCTCATAGTGTAGTCGGTTGGCACACCAAAGCAGGCTAATCATTCCAATGCTTTACATAAACCATCTTACCACCTTAGGTATGTTCATGATCCTTGGGAGAAAATTATAGAAAAGGGTAGTGTTTATACTTCTAATCTGTTCCTTACGTTTTATCGTCTAGAAATTCTAATCGAAGTATAAAATAATGTTCACAATCGACCTATACATATAACTCTTTATTTCCATCTAAACCTTCTGCAACATTTATAACATTTTATAATATATCATTTGTTTCGCTATGGTCAAATTCTATTAATAAACATTCTTCCCATATCTCGTCACTACTATATTTGTTACACGACTCAATAGATTCAGCACCTCGATATATAGATTCGATCAATCCTGTCACCTGACTTCTTCTGGAGATTCCAACGTTAGCATCATTAGCTTCGAAAATCTGTGAAAAAAATGTTTCCAGTTAAGTTTGAATCCTTGGGGGACTTTTAGCTCCTGTGATATGGCAATCCAGACCAATTGTTGACACAGACCTGGCGTTTTACTGTTTAACTGCAGTCTACACAACATATTTCATCTGTAGGACACCAGCAACAGCAGTCTACACAAGATATTTCATCTGTAGGACAGCAGCAGATTGGAACGGATGCCCCAGCAGCCTCCTGGTCCTTTAAAAATAAAGTTTTATTCGCGGCAGTATAAAGATTTGTCAATTAAACTTCATACAGGACGTATATTCACTGAATTATGTTATGGGCCACGGTCTGAAGGTATCATGGTTTAATCATCTCACTAATAAATATCAACAATCACTTACTTTGCCGAGCACAAAGCAAACTGCCCGGAGTATGCACCATGGGGCATTGAAAATGGAAACTATGATTAATCTGTAAACATATAAGACAAATTTAGTTTAAATCTCGATTACATATAGATTGGATGTCGGTATAAGAAAAAGAAAATAGACAACATTCTTAACCTGATGGCTGCATAGTAAGCATAACACAAATCTTCAAAGTCGTTTTTGGATTCACAAGACTTTGATATTTGAATGAACAAGAGGAATACCAGAACCTGTGAATAAATATTTTATCTAGTTGTACTTATTTTGGTGAATCAGAAGTAAATTATAGGGTTTTTTCGACAAGGGAAGTTAGGTATTTCAATTTGAGACCGTACAAGCATTCAGGCGCAAGTCCTGTGTAAAAAATATTATGTGAATTTCGTTCAAATAATGCATACGTTTTGCAGTTATCGGTACACCAGCAGACGATCTAAAACTTTCTAACAAATTTACAAATGATATTTTCATTGTAACGACGAATATTTCAGTAAAAGTGGTTTGCAAATTTAAAAAACCAAACATTCATACTAATATTATGAATGTCAAAGTGTTTGTGTGTCTGTTTGTTCGTCTTTCACGCCTAAACCACTGAACCGATTTTGATGAAATTTAGTATAGAGATAGATTATATCTTGAAAAAGAACATAGGCTATGTTTGGTCGCGATAACTGCCATACACGCGAGCGGAGCCGCGAGCAAAAGCTAGTTAAATATAAAAGATTAGGAATGAATTCACAAAAGACAAATTTCTGGTTGTCGTCTGGCGATGAGGTGTGAGGATGAGGCAGATATTTGTACTAACCATAAAAGCTATAAACAATAGTGGTGCCAGCAGTATGAGACAGTTTTTAATCTGCGTGATGGCATCTGTGAAATTATTATTTTGTAAGACATTTTAATTTATTTACATGATAAAAGAGTACCAGATAGGTTTACACCTATAAGGAATAGTTTGCGAAATTGTCATCTATTGAATTTCTTAAGAAGAATGACGGGAATCATACTTATTTCACAGGCATTTTAAATAGAAAAAATGTTATCTAAGTACATATTGCATAAATAAATTATTGTATCACAGAGCTTTTTGGTGAAGACCTCACAGTATCAAAGAACTTCGTAGATTTATTAATCTACGAAGTTCTTTGATACTTAAGTATATTTACTTATCTTATATAAGCTGGTAATATATACAGTAACCATTGCCGATGGAGTGGACTATGTGCCTATTTGCAATGAATGAAATCGTCGATCACTGAGTTCTATTGAGATAATAATTATAAATCAACGATTGAAGGGCAACAAAGTACAGGCGATATCGAGTTTTCATACAAAAAAGGCCCTAAAGCACATCAAAAACACAGTAGTTTTCTTATCAACTATCTTTTTGACTTACAACCTTTAGCCTTTTAGCCGTCGGTATATTATGTTAATATACCGTTTGCCGCAATATTTGTTCCATTTGTAGAGCTCTTTTGCTACTTGCCCTACTTCATATTCATAAACTACTTCTTCAGCATGCACTCTCATACTCACCAAAGAAGACACATCTCGCGTTTAATAGATATCTTGGATATCTCAATGATATAGTATCCATTAGAAGTTACTAAATTAATATGCCCATCAAAACCGTCTGATATCATACACATAAAAATGTTATCCAATAATACGAAGGGGTAATTGAATAAGGCATATTTTCCTTTGTATCAATCTCTATTACCTTCTTCCTAGAAAACTACTATGGCCCAGTCCCACTCATCTTCCATTCGTCAGGCCACGTTACGAGAAGAGAAGCCATGTTTTACATGATTAGTTTTTCGATTTTCGTTGTTAATAATGTAGAACCGGTTGATTATTAAAGGAAAACCATGTTGTTGTTTCATTACAATCAGGTAACGTCAGATAACATAAACAGATGATTCGTCTAAAGAGTCATAAAGTATAGAAGTCTGCCGATCACTCTTGACAGAAAAATACTAAATCTATGCTCTTGACTATTCTTTTATTTCTTTATGGTTTAACAATATAGCTTGAACTCGGCTCGATAGATGTCATTACTAGTATTGTTCTTTTCCGTTCTGTGATGCATTTATAGTAGTTTATGATACCATATCAAAGCATTATTAATATGTAATATTAGATATATACCTCTACCAATGTGTGCCATCGCACTCAATCCTCCACCTTGCGCATCCAGTCTACCCTAGCCGTGTTTTTCAAGTAACACTTGTCCAGGGTGCCTGATCACAATTAAAGGCGAGCTTACTTAGCAACTTACGAAATATCAATTCCACTATTTAGCAAGAATCCACCATTAGTCATAAAACTGTAATAAATACACCAGAGTAGTCATAACTTCCTATTATTTTATTAATTTGAGTTCATCAAATTGAGTTACATAGTTTGGCACATTTCTTAACACCATTTGAAACTGAGTAAAGCGTTTTGATTGAGCAGTAATCTGTATTTGCATGTAACGTATCATCTGGTTCCTCGACACACTCAATTATATCCTCAGTCGAGTTATAGGATTGGATCTGTGGAAAAAAGCAACAAACATCTGAAGATACTTAAAGGTTACTAGTGATAGTCTCGGCCATTATATTGGCAGTAAATTGTTGTACCACTGAAGACAAGGCATATATACTAACATCATGCCTCCCTATTATTATGAAGAGGAAAGTAAACCGCAGATAAATGGACAACAGTCAGCCAGACAATGTCAAACGAATATTTTATTCTTAGTGCTAGTATTATCTTGCAATTAACTCGTTTGTATATTATAAAGTAAATTACTTACTTCTACACACAAATCTGCAATTATATCCAATACATCGCAGATGAAATGTACTAATGCGCATTTTAATCTGAAAAGTCAATATATTATTTAGTTGCCTTGGAATGAAACGAGAGGACTTTATAAAATCCATATATAGGTATCTTTTGCGGGCTTAGTAAAAGATACCACTGTTGGGTTTATCCAGCTTTGTATATTACTATTGCTATTGATATATTGATATTTATATTCTTATTTCTACTCCTAATTTACTAGTATTTACTAATAATTATGTAGTGAGGTATCGCCAGTCCTTGGGTTTTTGCTAATTGACGATTCCGCTGTTATGGCAGCAGACGTGATTTCTTACTTATTACATTATTATTCTTAAAAAATAATTTTCTTATAAGAATCACGTCCCGCATATCCATGACTGCCATAGTATCTAAAGAAAAAGGCATGGGGTCAATACAACCTGTAACATGGTACAACTTGCTGATAGATGGTGAAGAGTTTCCTCTCAAAGCTAAGGGTACAAATGATAGTCGCTCCCGTAATAGCCAAAATAAATCAGCAATGGAAAGTAGGTGAAGAAGACCGGACTATGGATTCTTAAGTGTAAGGGTTAGATGCAACTGGGACGTTTCGATGAAGAGGGTATTTAAAGTTGTTGTAAGATATGAAGCAATCAATGAATTAGCCCACAGCGGTCCACTGCTGGACATAGGTCTCTCCCAATGTGCGCCATTTCATCCGATCCTCCGCCTTCCGCATCCAGTTTGTCCCAGCCACCTTTTTCAGGTCATCAGTCCATCTGGCTACGGAGTATCCTACCTCCCATTTGCCTTCTCGCGGTCTCCACTCTAGGACTCGTCAGCTTCAACGGCCATCGGTCCTTCGACAGACGTAGCCAGCCCATTGCCATTATTCTGCGAGCTATGTCGGTAACTTTGGTTCTTTGTCGGATAACTCCGTTTCGGATTCTATCATTCAGAGAAACTTAAGGCATAGCTCGCTCTATAGCCCACTGCGCAACTTTTAGCTTTTGGACTAGCCCTACTGTCAGTTTTGGTATCGTAAGTCATAATACGTAGGACGGCTGTGCTGCATTTCGCCCAGTTGTTCCAGCGACTCCGCAACCATGGCGATGTCAGTAGCGAAAGGACGATGTGAGATGTATTCATCGTTTATGTTGATTCAGTCCAATCCAGAGCCTTGAAGACGTCTTCTAATGCGTTGGTGAATAGTTTGGGGGAAATAACATCCCCCTGTCTCACTTCATGCTGGAGGCTGGTGGGTTTCGTCTTCTAGTCTTGGAGCTGAACGGACATTGTGGCAGCGTCATACAAGCATCTCAGCACCTGGATGTATTGCCAATCGACACGGCACCGCTGCAAGGCATCCAAAACTGCCCCTATTTCGATGGAGCAGCTGATTGTTTTCTTGAGTCTTTTCGACAATCTGCCGAACAATATGGATGTGATCCACGTGTAGCCTTTTCAAAACCCGGCTTGCCCCGGTGGTTGGAACGGCCTGCTTCAAGAGCTCAGTAGTAATTCCTTATTGTAATATCCTTGTCCCCATTAATTGTTATTCTTCAGTTGCCTGAGAGCCGCCTCTATCTCGCACTGCTCGATATCGGGTATCTCCTCGGTGTAATAGCGCCTGCGTCTCGTCGGTTTCTCTTCTAGAATCTCGAACTTTGAGGTAATAGTTCTACCATCCGCAGTTTCAAGTTTCGTCAGATGGGGCCTTCCCAACTGCTGAGCGAACACTTTCTTCTTTATTTTTTGAATTTGTTTGTGTAAGGCTCTCTCATCTGACGAAGACAACTGTGTAGATGGTTGTTCACGCCTTCTCATAAGTTCGAGAGTGTCAGAAGGAAGCTTGGACTCGTCGGTTTTCTCGTCAATGCCGCTAGTGGTTTTCAGCCTAGCTACCTCACCTTCGGCCTTGCACTGCGACCCACAGATGGCTTGCGGTTTGAGTCCAACATAACCTTCCCCTCCGGCTCCGGCGGGGATAGTATACTTGTGAAACGATTTTGAAGTTCCAGTTGTAACTTTTCGAACCCTAGAGCTACTTGGAGCGGTATAGGTCGGAGTGAAGATCGTATAATTCGGAATCTTTCAGCCTTAATGTTGATATTTAGAGAGCCTCGGTATAAGTCTGTGCTAACTACCGGTATTAAGCTTGTGGATTACAGAGACGTCTCTAAATATGTGCTTACTGTCCGTTATGAAAAAGTCTATCTCGTTCCTTCCTGTGGGGTTCTTCGCATTAAAAGAGCCCCTTTGACTCGAGGAAGTTGACGAACATTTGTCCCCTGTGATTTCTGTGTCCCGCTTCATAAGGTCCGATTCTCATCTCAACATGTTCCTAAACTCCCGCTTTGGCATCGAAGTCGCCTATAACAACGTTATAAGTGGCGTTGGTGGTGTGATTTATTACCTTAGCAATATTTTTGTAACCGGCCTCAGCGGTTTCGTCGGGGTAACATAAAGTGGGTGCACATACTAGCATCACCTTCAGCGAAAGACTGTTCGTGATTTTTAGGATCAGCTACGCTACCGGTTCGAAACACTGCCGAATTCAACAACGCTGCTAATGAGGTCCAAATTATAGATATTCGTAATCGTAAGTCATTGACTATGAAAGAGGAACGCTACAAGGGGGATCTAAAAGGAGATGGGTGAAAGGCATGAAAGATGATATAGCAAGAAAGGGAGTGAATGTTGAAATGATTGCAATCACAAATGAATGGAAAAAACACATCTATTGCGCCGACTATTATTCAGAGACAGTTAATCTTCGGCGCAATATGTGTGATTTTTCGATTCATTGAAGATGATGATAATGTAGATATAAAATTAAATACCTAACAATTGTGCAGTAAGTAGCGCGGCAGCATAACTTACACCCTTCTATAGGAACTTTTTTCTTTAGCAGCTAGAAGTAAAGACAAAGATAACAACATATTAAACACTGTCAAAAGAAGTTGGATAGAATTTGTACATTCACTTATTTACTACGAATCCGTTACTAACCAGAAAACCAACAGAAATTAGAATCAGTAGCACATAACTAGATTTCCTTCGAATTCTACCTGAAAGTAACCATAAATATATTTACGATATGATTGAAGAAAGTAAATGCATAATTTATTTTAAAACCTAAATGTACAGGTTCATTTCAACATAGAACTGACCGTAAACTCATCTTCTACTATATAAAAATAAGTCGGGTTTTCCTTCCTGACGCTATAACTCCAGAACGCACGAACCGATTTCCACGGTTTTGCATTCGTTGGAAAGGTCTCGGGCTCCGTGAGGTTTATAGCAAAGAAAATTCAGGAAAACCGACATCCAGGCGGGCGGAGCCGCGGGCAAAAACTAGTATTTTATAAACTTTGATTTCTTTAACTTGTATGGAGGCTTGATACAAATGGAAGTATGTTCTGATGTTTAATTACTTACCATATAGTATTTTTTTCAGATGAGAACAGATGGTCGTAGAGGTAGGCATTAATATTGTACAATTTAAAAGGGGGGAGTGTACGCTTTGGGTATCTTCTTTTCAAGGGCATTGGGTAACCCCTAGCAGGGGTACCCATCAGTATTATTAATTTTTGAACTCTGGTTCATAGTTACCATTCATTTTATGTTATTATAAACCTTTTATTTTGTGATTTCTTGGGTTTTGAACATCTTGATTGTTGACAAGTTGATTTTGATTAGAAATGTGTTTATGAGATTTGAAGAAAGATACGTTTCGTGATTTATTGAAAAGTTTTCTATCATGGAGGTTTGATTGATGTAGATTGTTTGTAGTATTTTCCATTTGATTATGTTTCAACGTTGCTGTCTGGCTACATGTAAAGTAATATTAACGTATCATTCCAGCATTACGCTCTAAGCTATTTTAGCTGTTACTTAAAGTTTAGACCTGGCGTCGATGACTTTTTACATTTGATCAACACCACGTCCAAACACAAGTAAACCAAAACATGAGTATTTATTTGTCATTTGTATTACTTCTATAAACTTTCTCTTTCCTAATCTATATCATATCCACTCTGCTCTATCTCTCTAAGGTTTACTGGAAGAAAACTCAACATCTAGTTAACTAGATTCGTTTTTTTTTCAGTTTAGTTGAGAACCATGTGATATCAAAAATACTCCACTTAAGTTTTTTTTTTTTACCTTAATATAATTGGCAAATGATCTTTCATCATCATTATCGACATTTAGACGTTATCCTGATTGCATCCGAGGCCGAGACGCCTTCGGTGCTCAGGGTTCGCCTTCCAGCTCTTTCTGCTCCAATTCGTACGATCTTGGGCGTCCATGGTAGTGAGACCATTTGCGCACATGTCACCCTGCACGACGTCAAGCCAGGATTTTTTTACCTGGACCCGGCGCCATTGCCAGGCATTTGTTACCCACGTAGCCTGGCTGTTGCCGCAAGACGTGGCCGCACCAGCAAAGGTGACTCTCTTGCATTTTATCTACGATGTCACGGGATGTGAGAGTTGTCTGCACATCTACCGCAGTATTTTCATCTCCGTGACACGCAGCTCCTGCTTGTCTCGCTCCAACAGCGGCCACGCCTTACAGCCTTTTAAAATGACAGGCCTAATGATCGTCTTATAGACTTGTCCCTTCAACCTGACTGGCATTTGAGGATCGCATGTCACGCCAGTCACTACACGCCACTTGGCCCACGCGGGGGCGATACGTACCTTGACGTTGTATTCGATGTCACCAGTCACGTGAACTACAGATCCCACTTACTTAACCTGGTCCGATGATCTTTGTTTAGTCAATTTGTAGGAAACAGGTGAAAATAAAAGACTATTTCAGAGACAATGACTTTTTTATTTGTTACAACTTACAACTTAATTTTTTTTCATTTCCTATTTTTTTGGGTTTTGTTTACATTGCCACAGAATTTCCTCTTATCATAGCTAAATGTCTTCGTTTCTTGAAAGAATTCAATTGTGGACTGTTTAAAGTTTCTAATGTACTTGTATATTTGTTGTATTTAGGATGGTTTCTCAGAACTATCTTTTAATTTGGCGCAAGAAGATGAGGAAGGCTTAGCAAAAAGACGCCGAAATGACCCTCCTGTAAAGGTTCTTGAAGTATTCACTGGTTTTTGTGGACATTCGGGATTCGAGCAAAATGAGAATAATGATGTTGATGACCCGACACGCGGCATAACTACATTACTTACTTTGTTTGGACAGGTATCAATAGGCTTGTAACCAGTTTCACTTTTGACAAATGCATGGAACTGTAAATGTAATTTGAGAGATAGAACCAAGGAGGACAGAATATGATTAAGGTTTTGGCTCCGATAACCGATATCGGGCCGGACAATGTGAAAGAAAGATACATATCTCATACATTTGACTTCCTCCGATATCGGATGTCGGATTTCGGATATCGGATGTAGAATATCGGATGTCGGATATCGGATGAGTGTGAAAACGCTCTTCCTTCTCCATGGATAGAACAAATTATCTACATCAAAATTATTACTATGAAGATTGAATTTAAAATTATTAGCGCTCAGCAATTAACACTATTTCTACGTATATATGAAAGGTATGTACGTATCATGCGGCTGATAATAATATGACTATAATAGAGCCCTTAATTGACATAAACAAATCATTATTCTAATCACGTATACCCAAGTTTCATTAAATGTAACTTACATCATTGAAAAAATCCAAAACAATTTGTCCTAATTGCCGAAAGTAATACAACGACGTTTGGGCGATTCTGAAATTAAATAAAATAGATTTAAAAAAGTGGATTAATTTCTGAAGAAAATTACCAACCTGATGGGATAAATAATACCTTTCAACTATCATAACCTCATCTACGTAAACGTATAGAGAAAACGGGGCATTGTGATTGGCAAACACAGTAGGCAAACGACCAATCGCAATGCTCCGTTTACTCGATACGATTACGTTACGCATATGAATATTTTTCGTGCTCGGGGCACTGGGAATGAAGATTGTAGGATGACCACAAAAAATCATTGGATGTTATACCTGGCCAGTGGTTTTCCAAGAACATGCAAAAGACGAGCTGAAAATGTGGAATTTGCTGGACAAGGTCCCTTTGTAGGATCAATTTGAGTACCTGTGAACTGTAAAAAAGAAATTAAGTACAATATAATCTCTGCAAGAATAAAAACTAGAAGCTGCTTTGCTGAAGGGATAGAAGAAAAAAATGTCCAAGATGATAGTACCACATCTTGGTTTCTCGATATACTTGTATCTAATATTACTATCGATTTTTTACTCCGACTATACGAGTATATGATAAGGAATTTAATTCTACTTAAAACTTATGGTAACAAATTTTTCTCTTTGGAAATCACATTTACTTTTTTCTATTTGTCTGAATTCTTTTATAAGATAACAGTTACTGACCACAAGTAAAGCCAATAAAAGTGCAAGTGGGATATATCGACGTAAATATTTCTTTTTTCCTGCTCCTCGACGTCGTTGAACCCGGCAACGTTCTTCTAAAATATAGAAAAGAATAGGCATAAACTTGGAACTGTAAAGGTTTAAATCTATCCAAAATTACGATGCTTATTTTAATAAAACCGGCACTCCTTTATAAATAAAATGTTATATATTTTCCAATAGAGTCTATACTGATTTCCTTTTGATGATTATCATCATCGTTTATTTCTACTCTTATGTTAGCTTCACAGCAACGTGATGAAGTGCTTTTTCTACTCATCTTGCTATCATTTTGACATTTATTGACCATAATATTTCACACATTTATTCACCGTCTTTTAAGTCTTCATCTCTCTGCTCAACCCTACACATCATTCTTTTTTATATCCCAGTATAATCAAGTTTCTTATAACCGTCTGTAATTGGAGTAACTTTTAAACTTGCTCCAGTGTGCTCATTTCATCTGAAGGATATCTCTATACGAGTAAAACCGAAGTCACCATTTTTATATTCTTCTACTTGCTGTTTCCAACCACTATACTGCCACTTTAATTCAACCTTTCTCCAAATACGTAGAAAATTATTTTCAAAGCCAACCAACCATTTAACCGTACTTTAGAACCTACCAAAAAAGCTGCATAAAAGAATGTATTGAAATGTTTTAAACTTACGTATTGTATCTTCAACCTGGCAGAAACAGTATTCGCATAATGCCATGCCAGCTCATTTGGTATCAAATCACACCTCACTACACCTCGATTTCATATTCTGACCTGGTTATCATTCCTTGCCGAGGCAAAATTGAAAATTTTGATTATATAAATGAATAAATATTATTGTGGTGTGGTTTGTTTTAAATGTGATATGACAGTTTTTGAACTTGCCTTTATGTCAAGCAATGTCAAGCTTGAAATTGAAGTAAATTGATTTCTACTTTGAGTACCGATCTTTAAATACATCAAGCGGGAGTTTGTAACAATCAAAGTAACAAAGAACTGCAAAATTTATTAGAAATGGTCAAATCGGCATAGAAATTGGCTAGTGTCGTTCTATTCATGCCAACAATTCAAACTTTAAAGTTTATGAATTTTACTAGCATATTTTATAACTAATTTAGCTCTTATAAATTTTGAAGCAATTATATAATGCTAACTTTCCTTATCATGGAATCTCAATGCAAGTGCCATTAGTTTATTGGTTTTTAAAAAGGGATTACTTCAAATGAAAAAACAGTAAACAATCTGGTGTAAGTAGATCAATGTTGAATATTGTTGGTATAATAGATGGAGTGAAATTACAATATGATTATTAAAACTGCCTTTGTAAAGAATTGAAAACTAATTGATACTGTCTTAAGTTTACGCGGATATTGTGAATTGAAATAAAACAATTTTTAATGGATACTATTAAGATTTTATTTAATGGCATTTCATTATTTACACTGACCCCGACGTTTTATCTGGATTTTTGCCGCCATTGGTCACAGATTTGCTGGCATAAGCACTAAACATTTTAAGCGATTGAGTGACGGGGTTAAAATTCATTTAATATGACCGTATTCATGAATTATACTTTTGACTTATTTAGAAATAAACTAAAGTTTATTGTTACAAAGTTTATTTATTGACAAAAAGCTGATTCATAATTATAGATCTCAAGAATTCATATAACCCCACGACTGTGTATAAATTCAAACATTTAGTTCAAATTAATGGAATGAATACAAGAAACAATTTTATCAATACATTTAACAAACAAACCCCTACTAATTTAATCCTTTTTATCTTTTTCTTTTAGCTCACGATTTTCGTTGGGGCACCCACGAACACAGGTGAGACCTTTCGCCTTACAACTTGGACATATGTATAACGGTGGACGTTCTGGTGGGCCGTTCCGAAGAAACTCTTTTATATCTCTTTCTAAGGACTCTGCAGACTGAGGTTCTCGTGGCTTTAAAAGCCGTGCAGATGACGTCGTTGCAATTCTTGCTGTTGATGTAGCTTTTGTACTTGTAGGTACTTTTTCTGTGTCTACGAGATGCCTCTTTCCTTTAGATATGCTTTCAGGAGGACTTGTTTTTTTATTAGGACTCGAAGGAGATTCATTTTTATTGGAACTTGAAGGCGATTCATTGTTATTAGGACTTAAAGGTGATTCATGTTTAGAAGAGTTAGGTGGAGTTGGAGGTTTGGATTCACTTGGGGACGATGGACCAACTGATGGGATTATCTTAACAGGAGATGATCGTATCTTGATGTCAACATATCTAGATAGTGTAGGTTTCTTATTCGACGAATGGCACGAGAGGAAGTAAAAGTCTTCTTCTGAATCTATCTGTAACATACATGAAGTAATTTAGTAAATTAAAAAAGTATTTAAAGGGTGATTAGTTGAATGTATGTTCATCAAATAGGAATTTATAGTATTTATCGAATAAACATTTTATAATTTTTTTACAATTCATATACTTTCAGTTCAGATACTCTGTTGGCTCCGGCGGGAGTAGTTATATCGCACTCGAACCGACTAAAACGCACACCATCTGTTGGTCTTATGTTGTCGGAGGTGAGATAGGCTGAGATATATCTCTCGCATCCTGGCAAACCCAGGGCCATCTCTTTCGTACTGGCTACGTAAAAGCTGCCCAAAAAAGGTTTCACCTCAAAAATCTAATATGAGAAAGGAGAAGTAGAAGAGTGGACCCCGTCTCCAAGGTTTGCGTGCAACCAGGATAGGCCTTCGGTTGGGGAAGAAAGACCCTACAACATAGTCAGCAATTATTACCTTATCATAATCTTCCAGATGCTCCATAGCGGCAGGATAGTTCATGATGATTCGGTTACAAAAATCTCGAAGCTGCAATAATATTGTTAATTCAATTATTTTTATTTTTAATAAGATACGGTAGTGCAACTAAACTTGAAGTAGTAACGATGAGCGTATGAGTCTTCACTAAGGCCTTTAGAGCCAAGGAGACTTCACTTGCTTGCTTGTAGGTAGACCTGCTGATAATCGGAAGAGACTTTGGCGCAGGTTTATCTCTCGGATTGTAGGGATCCAGAGTTGTAAAGTTGCAACCTGGACCATCGCTAAAATTATGATGACTTTTAGAACTTAATCTAAGCGAAGATTTTTTAAACGCAATCTCCAGCGTCTATATCTCTTTTAATATGCATCTAAACCGTACAGTTTGGAAGTATGCCAGCCATATTGTTAATTTGTCTAGAGTCTACCGTGTGAATTTATTGAATATCTACCACTGCAAAAGCGTAGGATTTGCGAATTTCCTCTGCCAAGTCGTGGCACGCACGTTCTACTGGCTTCAAATTGCTGTAAAAGATGTTATATTTTGTTATAATTTGGCAGACTTTATGAAACTACAATCTGGGCGTATTGGCTGTTTCAACCCTTGTAACCCAAGCCAACCTCGCCTGCTAGTCGGTGCACCTGCTAAATAATAAACGACTCTCTGGCTCAGGGGTTCGGAATTGAGAGGTAAAATGGCATTCGCTCATGGAAAAACCGACTTACCAATCAAAAGCGGGCCTTGGGCTACAAAGGACAAAGTATGGAAGCAACTAGGAAATCGCTTTGAGAATATCGATGATGATGATGATTATGTGGAACTACTAAAGGTTGATTAAATGATTAGCTTGAGATATTCCATTCAGAAATCCAATTTCTAGAGCAACAATTCGATACGCACTAACAATATCTTATAGCTACATGAAATAGTTCATTCAAATTTGGGGCTAAATGAAATACTCCACTAGCATAACGCAAATAATTACTACAACATAAATATAATATTGTTACAACGCGTGGACATTTCTATTCAGTTTAAACATTGGCATTTTGCTGTCATGCTTAATAAAACTGTAATGATGCGAGATATGTATTTCAATAGAGTTGCATAAAATAAAATTAGCGTCTAATGTAATATATGATTCAAGAAGTATGATATTATATGGTAGCTTAGTGAGTTCGAACCCTGGCCATTACACTACCGATGTGAACCCACTCCTAGCACAAACAATTTAGATTAGTTGCGAGGGGCTGGAGGAATTTTAGTAATTTCGATAATTTCGGTTGCTAATTTTACCCACAAAAAAAGTATCCTATTTTTATGCCACATGCCTTGCTACTTCTCAGCTACCTAGGCAGATTAGCACACATCCCACCTAATGAAAAGTGGTTACTGTGGCCTATGGACGTGTGCAGTACCAAAAACGTGACACTCGTGCTGCCGACCCTGTAGGAACTTTATAATGTCCTTTTTGAAGAACCCCATATTTTAGTCTCTTGGAAATACCCCAGGAGATACATAGAGGAACATCTGATTCTGAATGGAGAGGATATAAGATGGGAGCCCTGATATTACTGTACCCCTAATACGAATAATATTCGAATTCGTAACATAAATGTATCGAGAGAATGAAGCATTGCGATTGGCCGTCTGCCTACTGTGAACCAATCCTAATGCTCCATTCTTTCGATAAGTTTAGGTTACGAATTCGATTTCTCATGCTTTGGACACAGATAGCAAAGGTACTGATGGGTTTACTTGTAAATTACCTGTGACGAGTGGTAAAATGTGTCTTATGCCCTAAATTGTTTGTCATCTCTGTCCTTACCACATTTTATGCAAATAAATATATTCTATTCTATTCTATACCTTTTGTTAAAGTTCGACATACCTGATTGTGTCCTCAATCAGTTTACAAGGACAAGATTCGCAGGTGCAATCTTCATTGTTAGCACGTGTTATCCCTTCTGGAGTAACTGCTCGAAGTGTTTGAGGCGCTGCTGCTGCAGCCATTACTGGGGCCTGTCTAGCAGTCTGCTCAGCAGTTCCTGGGGTCTGGTTTTGTGGACCTGCCTGCTCAATGGCACGCCTAGCTTCTACAAAGGTGGTTTTTTCTCGACTGTTGACCGAGTCTTGATCAGGTTGACCTTTCACCGTATTGCGGTTCTGCAGACAATGTAGTCCACAGCTGCCAGTGATTATTTCCCAGATTGCTGACACTCCTAAAGTTAATGTATTTGCATTGTATGTCTGAAACAAAACATTTAGATTTAGCGATTTGATCCTTACCTGAATGTGGTAAGGACCTCAAGCCTACAATCGTGAAAACAACTTGGTTGATTTGGGAGCTTATTATTTGCATTCAAAACCAAGTAAAAATCCAATAACGAGGCTTTTAGTTATTCAGACTATCGTCCTAGTCTCCAAGAGATAGATAGACTAGATTGCTGAAAGCATCCGCATGCTGGGAACAGTAGAAATAATAAAATAACACAAAGCAAATCGCGATAGAATCTGTTCGAAAATAGTTTTATTCCCATTTATACTGTTCATAAGAACTTTGAAGAGTATCAAAAGTTAGAATTATGAGAAGCATATGTCCAGGAGTACAATAGACTAATTAATTAATTAAAACTCGAATAATGTAACATAGAACTTACTACTAGCCATAATGTCACTGATAATAAAACCATAAAAACAAGAGAGGTGAAAACCATTAGTGTACTTTTAATCGGCTCCTGAAACAAATGTTGGTATATTTAATACGTTATGTACCACGATAACTGATGACCTGAAAAAGGTGGCTGGGACGGACTGGATGCGGAAGGCGGAGGATCGTACGAAATGGCGCATATTGGTAGAGGCCTATGTCTAGCAGTGGACTGTGGTGGTTGAATGATTGATTGTACCATGCATGCAAAGTACAAAACTTTGGCCCCGGGATTCTGCGCCAGGGTATACCGACTAGCAGATCAGATTAGCTTGGGCCCTGAAGATATTGGTAATGTCTACAGAAATTCAACGATATTTACTCTGCAATAACATAACTAAAGGGAAAAGGTTTAGACAACGACTTCGTCGTCGTTACTGAGAGAAAAAGGTAACTCCAGATCCTCTATTTCTCTTTCTTCTGTAGCTGCATTCTTGATTCAAGACATTCTCAATTGTTGAGAAATTAGATCCACAGACTGCTGGATAACATGTTCTTGGGAAAACATGCCACCTGTTAAACTAATATTGCCCTGTATTTTCTCATTTTCTTCATAACTATTGTTATTAATAATATACAACACAGTTAAGGGATAAAAGTAATCGTTTTGTGTATTCGTTTATTCAATTCTGCAAGTCTTTCTTATATTTCTATCGCCTCTTTTGTGTTCCATTTTAAAAAGCTAGTCAAATTTTAATTTATTTACATTCTTATATTGTCTTCTTATGTGATCATTTTACATTTTTCTGTTTGTTTGTAAGCAAGAGTAGTGGGATTTATTTTGACGTTTTCATATGACAGTATTGAAGAAAGACAATTCTATTTTATGGATTCTATAAATCTCTATCAAGAGTTAAAAAGTATCTATGCCTCCTATGAGCAATCGAAACAGGGTATTCCTTGAATGTTTAAGCAATGACAGTCGTAATGAACCCTGGGTTCTGAGATGAGCCCCTTGGATGCAATCGTGACACAGAACTAGACACAATGATTATGATAAGATATATATAATAAGTATCATAAATATGTAGAAAATCGCAAACATTTAAGTGCACGTGCGCAGCCAACTCTCCAGCTGCAAGCTTACTAAAACTGTGTACAGTAAAGTGATTAATAGAGCTACTCATAGTAAAAAAAATAGTTTCTCGCCATGATGAGAACCAGATTCATAATCGATGACGCATTCATAGTCAGTAAATCTTTACTTGGTTAACACATGAGAGAGTTATAGTTTTGGTGGTAATGGACATCTTGAGGTTCTATTTTTGTACTTTTTGTTCATACAGTTTCTCAAAGTAGACCAAATTGTTATCGTCTTAATATTAATTGAAAATATCTAGGAATAAATTGGTAAAATATCGAAAAAAGGACAAGTCTGATTAATGACAGCTGATGAAGCGTTTTGAAGTGTGTAAGGATAGAAGGAAGTAAACGGGTGTTGTCTCTGCTAACCCTGGAGGGAAGTATACGTGAGCGTATCTATATACAACTGTATAAGTAGAGTCAGTACTTTTGAACACAAAGAAATTGGCAAACGATATTTATGTTGAAATCGTACTTGAAATGTCGGGATCTGCTTAGGTTTCTCTCTCTCTCTCTCTCTCGTCTCTCTCTGTAAAGAGGCCAAATGCGACAAGTCGGACTCGCCCATGAAGGGTTCCGTAGCAGCAAGTAACATAATATCAAAGTTGTTGTAGCACGTTCACGATTAATGACGTATTAAAAAAGATACTTAATATATCTCGTTCAAACCAATTATCGGTGGAGTTCACATGGATAATGGATAATGTACATCATACATTTTTTTTAGCGTTATCATTCTCTTATTTTAGAAGTTACAGGGGGAGGGGACACACTTTTTACCACTTTGGAAGTGTCTCTCGCGCAAACTATTCAGTTTAGAAAAAAATGATATTAGAAACCTCAATATCATTTTTGAAGACAAACAGGAATTGAACCCACTACCTGTCCCTTACAAGGGAAATGCACTGACCACTGAACTACTGAGACACGTCTAGAGCATTCGAAATTCTCTTCATCTTGGGGCAACAGTGGAAGCTTCGTTTGAGATCGATTTGAATAGTTACCATAATAATAATGTAGTGACAATTTGTGAAGATGTTAAAATTATATTGTTTATTGTTTCAGAAACTGAGGGGCTCAGCAGTGGTTGTGAGGCGAGTGTTGTGCGAGATGAAATAGCGAGGAACTACGCTGCGCTGCAATCGCGTCTCAGGAGAGAGTTCTCTGACAGACGAGATAAGTTGAATCCAGGTTAGAAATGATCAAATAATTAATGTAGATGAAGAAAACACTCGTCACTAAATTGTAAATTTTAATCATCAGAACGCACTGAATAGCTAATAAACCCTAATTGGATGGGTAACAATACTTTTTGCCACTACCTATTATTAGTTATTCTGCTTACGGTACGTTACGTACGGGTAGGTGGAGCCAAAAGAAGTCTGATTATTCTAACAAGAGAACTTCGATTTCTTGGTGTAGACGTCAGATGGATGATAGTCTCTTCACGGAAATATGGAAATTCAGAGTCACCACACGCATGATATTATAGTTCAACCGCGGCGTGGTTAGGCTTGAAAGTCGAGTCAATTGGGTTAGAAAAAGAGATGATTGTTTCCTAGTTCTTTAATTATTTATCCTAGAATTGTTTCTATGGCTATAGTAGGTTAGTCAAATATCTTCTAGGTATATCTGGAGCTCGTCCAGTGGCAACAGAAGAACAGCTGTCAGCAGACTTTCGTAAGAAACTGGAGGAATGGCAGCTGAAGAAAGGCGTGAAGCAACCTTTGCCGATACCGGCCAGAAAGGACCTTAGCGAAGACTTCCTTCGGAAATGGGGTACATTCTTCAAAATATTATTTATAATTTTTGATACATCTTCAACTTAAAGATAACAGTAACTGTGTGTAAAGCCTTCACTGTCAAAAGACATAAGATTTTTGCCATCCAATAATCCCTGGTCCTTCAACCAAGACGTGAGAAAGTTGTATTTATCCAACCGTTAGTAATTGGAAATAATTATTTTAATATGGCATCATAATGATGACTATCATTCTTTAAACTTCACATATTATGGCTAACCATCAAGTGAGACAAAGACACAACACATTAGAAAACTTTTAAAAACAAATTTTATATTAGGTTCAGAACATGATGTTATTAGATCTTATCTGGTTTCAGATGAATGGAAACGTATGAAAGAAACAAACTCTGTGCCCGCGTGGGAAGAGGAGGCGAAGCCTGATGAAGTCCTAGTGCAAACCTCTACTGGTCTCTTCAAATTTCAAGGTGCTATTTTTGCCTTTGTGGTTATACCCAGCTTCATCAACAGAAGACAATATAAATTACACATTATAACGTATATGAAAGTTGTTTGTAGTAGTTATATCATATACAATATTCTAACAATAATAAACCTAGGGCCTGGTCTGCTAATTACGTATTCTGCAGCCAAAGTGTTGAAAAAAAACCAAAGTCACTTATAATTAATTTAATTAAATGAAAAATTACAATATTATAAAGTAATGAAACCTATTCGATGCTAGAATTAGGAATGAATCTAATTTTAATAAAACACATGACTTCGACTCGCGGCGTCAGCAATCGAAGCTCGAACGGTCGTCATCGGCGCGGTGGCGTAATCGCTGCGTCGGCGATTTCGTCGTCGTTGCTATGTCCCTTGATCGTCGTGTGTTTGCGGCGTCAGCGGTCTGCTTTAGGGATCCGTACTTAACACCTCCATCCCTAGAACAGCAACTATTTTGTCATATTAAGGGAAAATGTTGCTGGGACTTCGTTGCGTTTTTTGGTAACTTCTTCGTAAGCAGGGATCCTGAGAGTTTGCTGTTTCTCCTTGTTTTCTGAACAGATATTCCAGCATCTGTATCTGCGGCTTACTACAAATATGGCAATGGTAGCTGCACATGCTAAGATAGTATAGAGAGGTATCGTAGTATGATATAGGACATGCGAATGAGTGTTCTCGATTTCTATGGGTTTTTCTAGTAAAATCTTGTTCTGGATGCTGTGAAGGTCTTCTAAGTTTACTGCTCGGGATCCAATGTGAGTGAAGCCATCGGTCTGGTTCCGTTCATCGTAGGGGATCTTCGATAATTTTAGCGGTTGGCCCTTTATCTCGTTCCCGTCGTTGACTATGGTGAATTCTGGGGTTTTCATATAGCAATCCCTGGGTATAGTGGCGAGGTAACTTCCACTAAGTGTGTTAAAATCTCTTCTGCCACAAGTCAATTGTACTTTTGTTCGTTGCGGTAGTGAGAGCACGTAGTGTTGGTCGTCCAGTTTCTCTATGGCTTCTGTAGTTAGTGAGATCTTAGTCATTTGGCAGGTGGTTTTCAAATGTTGGCGGGTGATGAGTTCCTGGATACAATCGGGTTAGTTGCGTACTTGATGACTTATCCTTTTTTCACAGAGATATATGCTGCTGTACTTCGGGCATTCAGCCTCTATGTACACGAATGATTTCTCGGTTGTTGCTATATAAGGAGTAGGAGGTACAAAGGCTAATTGTTTTTCATTAGGGACAATGGATAACTTGTATAAATCGTATATCTCTCGGGAGACTATAGGAAATTTATAAACTATTACTATTCTTTTCTCAACAAAGTATGAACCTGGTTTGATCAAGTCGTAATATTCTCGTAATTCCAAATTGATTATTTGATCTTGGCTATATAAAGAATTTAATTTGTCTATCATGGATCTTAAAACTTCTATATCTAACATAGAGTGGTGTGTACTAGATGCATGTATGAATGCTAGACTATTTTCTATTCTAATTATCTCTAGCATTATATCCTCTACGTTATTAGTTATTATACTTAAGGTTTGAGCAAATTTTGTAAATCTCACTAAATTATAATCTCTAAGGGCATCTCTTTCTAAGAGTAATTCTAGAGATGCATTCATTTTTGCCTGATTTGAAGCTAATTGTTCTAAAACAGTGTTATGTTGAGTCATCCATTCTTTACACAAGCTAATATGGTTATTGAATTCGGAAACCAGCTTAAGGTCGTTTTCCTGCAAATTTCTAATGGCTTCGTCATATCTTAGGGCATCTTGATAACCTAGGTTGCCAGTAACACTTTTTATTACTGATCCTAAGCTATCTATCAAGCCTCTTTTAACTCTTACGGGTTCCAGTGATTTTATTCGACTTAGTACCTTGTTTAATTTGTTGGTAAGGTAATCGATTTGGTATTCATAAATAGTATAAGCTCCTGCGTCAAGTTTAACTCTAAACATTTCAAGTTGAGTTTGTACGGACTCTATTTGGTCTTCAATATCTGTCAGTTGAATGAATTGTATAAAGGAATGGTAGTGTGTCGTTAATCTAGTCGGTCCTAGTTTGTATGGTAAAAGTCCTGGTCCATCAGCTAAAGTCTCAAGTCTTATTTCTTGGGGATGCGTCGCCGGTATCATCAGTAGTAGCAGACTCCTGTAACAATTCTGTGTGTCCTGTGAAAAGTGGTACAAGTCAACTTATATCGAATTTGATATTATTTTAGTACCTTCATCAGAAAAAAATACTCTTTTTCCTAATCTAATCAACATTTTGATACGTCTATTAGTTTCTGAGATCGTGTGGTACATCTAAGACGAAATGGCGCGGATTAATAAATTATGTTTGTGTAAATAAATACATGTTGACATGTATCGTTCATAATATTTAAGTTATGAGATAAATATTTGTGTGTAAAGATGTATCTCTAGTCATATTATTATTCACATATATTTATTACCTTCGAATAAGGTGTCATCTGATACATGTTTAGTTATATCAATTGACACAAAGTAAATTTGTACACTACATTGATACAACTAAAGTTGTATTATTGCTCACATACATAGGAAAGTAATATTTTTTGTATTAAGTAATTCAACTAATGTTATATCAATAATCACGCGAAAATTAAAACGGTTTTGATCCAAAATATGTGCAAAGTAATACATTTTGCGAACGCGAGCGGTGCGTGGGGTGCCGGGGGCGGTACTGCGAGACTACCGCCGTCCGCGCGGTGTCAGTGCCGTAAATACTACTGGACAAGGTGCTCGCCCGCGCTGTCTGAGCAATCCAACATGGCGCACAATGTACGTATTAGATGTATCATTTTACACTAATTCTATTTTATTTTTCGTATATTCATAATAACAAGAACTAATAACCATTTACACAAAATAATTTATTCCAGCTAAGTATATCAAAATACACGAAATTTATTTATTATTGCTTAAAAGTATAAACAGTGCAATTCACGTAGATGCGCCCCAGTATTGCTCCTAACTTCTTATAATATGTGCGTATGCTTCCGAGTGTTACCAGTACACCTACACTAAATTTTATTTAAGAGTGCACGCTCACACAAACCCCTGACAGTTGGCGAATAACGCTAGTGTCAAACGAACTGTACCCCGCGCCGCGATACCCTCAACCGAAAATTGGAGCAACGCGTCTTCGTGGATTGCACTATCTGTAAGTAATTAATACTAGTTTATGATACTGTTATTATTTTACTTTGTTATTTATGTTCCATGATGGTCTATAATGTAAAATATCATTGTTGCAGCGTCGTCCTTGCCGTGCAAAACGCATGTTAGACATGTTAAGTTACAGGAGGGGGGGACACACATTTTACCACTTTGGAAGTCTCTCGCGCAAACTATTCAGTTCTAAGTATGGGGAACCCCCAAAATTTATTGTTTTTTTTCTATTTTTGTGTGAAAATCTTAATGCGGTTCACAGAATACACTTACCAAAATAAGTGGCGGTGACATACGGACGGACAGACAGACAGACATGATGCATCTATAAGGGTTCCGTTTTTTGCTATTTGGCTACGGAACCCTAATAATGATTTAATTTCATTATTGCCATACATTGATAATAGTTATCATGATTATTATAAAAAATTAAAAACTAAGAAATATTGATCATCATTTCATCTCTAGTGATGAAGACTGAAAAATATTTTATTATATTAGAAAAAATATTTAATAGTTTAGAAGTTGTTGATTTATTTAGTTCTACATGTTATTTGAATGGCCATTCATAATTGGTTTTTATTTACAATATGTACATTAGAATTTAAAAAAATATAAAAACAATAAGTACATAATATATACAAACAAGCAGGTTCAGGCGTCAAAGAATTCCTTCCCATCGATGTCAACTGGCAGGGTGGCCAGAAGGCTGGCGGCATTGCCACGTTGAATGGCAATACTGATCCTTTGCGCAAGGAATAAACCAGCCCTCTGGTCACGGGTAGCGTCCATTACCCGTTTGGAAATGTCTTTAAATAATAGACGGGCACTTAGACCCCATGATCCCAGTGTCTCGACCCCAAACGGCTCAAATATGTAATTATCACTTAAACTACGATATTTGCGCCGTTTGAGGGTCTCTGCCGAAGCAGCAGCAGCGCAGGCACAGTCTCCAGTCCCTGGAAGATGTGAAGGCGCAAGGGTGTCAGCACATGTTGCATCCCACACTAAATGCCTTCCCATCTTCCAAGGCACCAAGGACATTCCATCCGGCTTCTTGCCATCATCGCGCACCAGACCAGCAGGTTCTAAAACGGCTGGGACCCCGGCGGTGACAAGAGCCCGACGGATTATGTCATTGATGTACGCGTGCCGTGAAAGCCGTCCCGCGCTCCTACTGCATGAGAGACCATGGTGTCCAAGGCTACTAACTTCTTCTCCACAGCGACATCGATGCGGAGAAACGCAAGGAGCACCTTGAATTATGTTTAATTTGATATGGAAGTTGAATAACATTTTAGGTCTTTTAATAAACGTTATTTTATTATGTGATAGTTTTGATTCATTCTTGAAGTTCGAATATTTCGTCGAATCGAATTGAATTAAATTGAACTAGATATGAAAGTTTAAGTTCAGGTATGTTTATTATTTTTTTACACAAAGAATACCGAGCTTTTGATTTTTGTTTAGTTCTTTTGAGTATGTATTAGAAACTATTTTTCGTCTATGTTGTATTGTTGACTTATGTCATTGATGCTTTTTTTCCTTTTTAACTAAATTAAAACTACTTAACTTACTTAACTTTCGAACTAAGCGTTACTCAATAATACCCTTAAAAAAATTAAAGTGAAAATGCATTTTTATTTGCTTTTTATTGCTTTATTTTTATGCCTGTGTCTTTAGACTGTTTCTTGTATCATATTACACAAATTTGAGTTGAGATTTAAGTCTACTTATATCAAAAAACACGAATTTTATTCTTGAGTAAAATGATATAAATAATAAAACAACTACTTTTACAAGTTTTGTGTCTACAGTGCTTTTGCCAACTGAATAATATTACTTGTTTGTTTGACAGCTATGAACAGGAGATGATTAGTTTCATATAAAACTACCTGATAATATAACAAATATCACCTTTCACCAAACCTTCACATAGCGTGTAAATTGATATAACTCATTTAGAATCATTATACACGAGCATTCATTTGGTGTGTCTTGATACAACAAATAGTTTTTTTTAAATATCTCTTCCTACCTGTACACTCTTGAGCAGGAACCTAATAGGTTATTAACAATAACACACTAATATAAAATACGTCACTTGTTTCCAAACAAATTATTATTCTAAAAAAAATTATGATTATTTAAACACAAAAACTGCTCTACTGTAAAGTTGACATTTTCAAGATGTACCAGTTTTCACAGGACGCACAGAATTGGTTCCCTTTAGGTAGTCTTTTTAGTCGCGATTTAGCAACAGGGCCACGTTTTTTCGAGGTATAAATATGAATTGGTAAGTCAGCTAGAACTATGTCTTGTGTGAAGCGTGGGGCAACTTTCTGGCGACTGGCGAGGGGGTTTCTTATGAAGACTTGTTGCTGGGGTGAGTACTCTGTCTCAGGCTCACGGGTTTTATTCCTATTTTCGATTAGGGCCGTCCTATTTGCAAGAGAGGATTCACTTATTAAATCATATACCTGTTTCATCTGTTGTCTATGATTCTGCGCGTATTGCTGTAAGATGTGTTGAGTAAAGTCAATGTCGATTGGGTCTCTGGGGTCAAAATGTCCATTCTATAAGTCAAACGGCCTACACTTGGTAAAACTGTGTATAGAGCTATTGTATGCTAGTAGGGCGTATGGAACGAGATTAACTACTGGTTCACTTTTATGCTGTAACTTAAGAATTCTAATATGTTCCAATAATGTCGAGTGAAAGCGTTCTATGTTACCATTATCATTTGGACTATGGGGTAAGGTTTTATGGTGAACTATTTTATGAATGCGCGTTATCTCTGAGAACAATTGGTTTGTAAATTCGGGGCCATTGTCAGTAATAATAGTCATGGGTAGGCCATGATGAGTACAAAATTTTAATAATGATTGGACTATACTTATGGCTGTACCGTCTCGCAAGTGGTAAGCTTGACCATATTTCGTTAAAAACGTCTATAAATGTTGCGTATTTTTCTGATTCTACTGTGAAAAGGTCCATGTGAATAATTTCCAGTGGTTTTGTAGCTGGTGGTACTATATTAAAATGTGGTCTGATTGGATTTCTATCATATTTAGCCTGTCCACATATGGTACATTCGTTAATGAATTTGGTAATCTGTTCCTTCATTTTGGGCCAGTAATATTTTCGCGAAAGGGCTAAATAGCATTCGTTTATACCACGGTGGTTTGTTTTACCATCGTGATAATGCTTAATGATTTCCTGCTGTCTCAGATACTCTTTAACGTTCTCTAATTCTGTCTTGGTTAATACTAGTTTTAGGGCAGAGCTTTTGAATTTATCTTGTATAATAGGTACTATGGAATACATGCCTAAAGGTGGGTTTATTAGTATAGCGGTTTTAACCTTTGGGTTAACGTATTCTTTAATAGCATTAATAACGTCTGATTCTAAATTGGTTTCAGAAATCTGGATTGCTGTTCTTGTGTGCCCTTCGAAGGGTTTGGTCACTATGGGTCTTCGTTTTATGTCACCAACTATTGTAAAGTGAATCTGTCTATGAAATTTGTTAAGGGGCTCGTCAGTGATAGGGACTTCTAAAATGGGATGTTCGTTACTGGTATGTACAGTGTCAGTCGAGGAGTTAGTCTGGTCAGCGGGTACGTTTAATGGATTAAAGTCTTCTACAACGGGATCTTCACTATTAATAACTATAGAGTCAGTCAGCGAATTGGCACGTTGGATTGAAGGTTCTGAGGGGTGATTTATCATTGAACTTAAGTCGTTGATGCTCTTAATTACCGAAGTAATCTCGTCAGTCTCGTTATTGTGTATTTCTACTCGTGAGAGGGCATCTGCATTGGTGTTAAATTTTCCTTTCTTATAAATTACAGTAAAGTCGTATTCGCTGAGTTTAAGTCTCCATCTTGTCAGTCGTGAGTTTGGCTCTTTTAAGTTCATCATCCATTGCAACGGTTTGTGGTCAGTCAGTATCTTGAATTTCCTACCAAATAGATATGGCCTAAAGTACTTGGTAGCCCACACTATGGCTAACAGTTCTTTTTCTATTGTGCTGTAATTTAGTTCGCTTTCATTTAATGTACGAGAAGCGTAACAGACTGGTTTATCAGAACCTATGGGTCCTTGCGATAAAACTGCTCCTATAGCGACATTCGAAGCGTCTGTGGTAAGATTGAACTCTCTATTAAAATCGGGGTACTGTAGAATGGGATCATTAGTTAATAACGTTTTGCATTTATTGAAGGAATTCACATACTCGGGGCTATGGACTACTTTGTTACCTTTCTTGAGACAATGGGTAAGAGGTTTCGTGATGCGTGCAAAGTCTGGAATAAATTTACGGTAATAACCGAGAAGGCCTAAAAATTGTTTGATCTCCTTGGGGGTGTTCGGAATGGGATACTTTTGAATGGCTGAAATTTTGTCGGGATTAGGCTTGATACCGTCTCTACTGATTATGTGACCAAGGTAAGCGGTCTCTAACTTCAAGAATTCGGATTTATCCATCTGGATTTTGAAGTTGGACTCTTTAAGCCTTTGGAAAACTCTTTCTAGGTTTTCTAAGTGCTCCTGGAGTGAGGAGCTGAAGACAATGATGTCGTCTAGGTATACCAAACAAATGCTATTCTGGAGACCTCTGAGGACATTGTCCATGACTCTCTGGAACGTAGAAGGTGAATTTTTTAATCCCATCGGCATGCGAGTATACTCGAAATGACCATGCTCCACGTTGAATGCGGTCTTAGATATATCCTGGGGATCCATCTCCACTTGGTAGAATCCGCTTGCTAGATCTAAGGTTGTAAAGTATTGGCACCTACCTAACTTGTCCAGAACATCTGTGATATTTGGTATGGGGTACTTGTCATCTATAGTCTTTTCGTTCAATTTACGAAAGTCAACTACGAGACGCCACTTCTGTTTTCCAGAAGCATCCATTTTCTTGGGTACAACCCAAATGGGTGAGCTCCATGCAGAGTCAGAAGGTCCAATTATGCCCTGCTGTAACATTTTTGTAATTTGGTCTCTGACTTCCTGCCTATGAACGAAAGGGTAACGATAGCTTTTGGTGTATACAGGTACTTCGTCGGTTGTACGAATTCTATGTTTGATCTTATTAGTAAAAGTCAACGGTTCGCCATCTATATAGAATACATCGGCGTAGCGGCTACAGAGTGTTAAAAGATTAGCCTTTTCTTCTTCGTTAAGGTGGCCGGTACGCAACCGCGATAACACATCATTTACACGGTTTGATTTCTCAGTCGGCGTGCAATTAAAGTTGAATACATCTGCACTAGCGGGCTGATCTAAAGAGAATATACTGTCGTTAGAAGTTGGGTTTTCTATTTCTACATAACCTCGACCGTTAGTTACAGTAGTAAGGCATTCGTGTAAAATACAGTTACAAAAATTTTGTTCCTCAACGAAAACATCGCCTTCTGGGGCATTTATGGGTACCTTGATTATCTTGGAACTCTTGGCTGGAATAATGTCTTCGTATAAATTTACATTACGGGAGTTATATAATTTAATCGGATTGGTTGCATTTCGCGTAATTAGTTGGAAGTCTTTTAGATTTATATTAGCTTCCAATTTAGATAATATATCTAAACCTATTAAACCATCAAAATAATCGTGAAAACGGTATACGAATAACTTAACACCATCACTCTCATTAAATTCGGTAAAACTTGGTAAAAATATAGAATAATCACTTTTGCTAACACCATGTATATTTGTTACTTCGAAAGGGTCATAATTAAGGGGATATTGAGAGAAAAATTCTTGTACGGCCTCGGGGCTTATAAATGACTGGTTAGCGCCAGTGTCTATCAAAAATTTTAAAGGGGGAAGGCCAATTTCTATGTACGGTAATTGCCTCTGGGTTTGCAAATTAATATCTATCCTGATTCCTTTGACTTCGGGTTCGACCGAAAATCCTTAGTTGGACCAGTGTGGCTGGGCCCAGGTTGCGGTTCTATCTCTTGTACTATTTGATTAGTATCATAAGTCGGTTCATTATAAGTCATGTCGGTGTTATAGTCATAGTTGTAAGAATTATTATAGTCATTAAAGTCTGTGTAATATTCGTATTCGGGTGCACAGTAATACTCGTCTGAATAATAGAAATTATCGGGCAACATATATTCGTTGACGTTAACTTCCCGGGTCTTAAAGTAATTAGTAGGTGGTGGGTTACCAGATTTTCGCCAATCGTGGCTTGACGACATCGGTAATGGCCTAGGAGTAAAATGTTGGACACCACTCATGGGTTTCACACCAGCACCACCGGCTTGTAGCGGGGCGTTATTCCTAGGTGGTAACCTGAACAAATTGCTCTGTGGGTGGTAATTGGTTGGTTGTGCCCGGAACATCTGTTGTGTTCTTGTAGGGAATCGGTTTTGCTGAGGGTGGAATTTAAATGCTGGATTTAGATTTTGATAAGGTCGTTGTGCCATAGGGGCTGGCCAGTTAGTAACGGGGTGACGCGGTACACTTGGCGTATTTAGCGGTGTATTGAAGGGCGTAGCAGGCTTAGGGGCGCTATGTGTCTTTGAGCCATCATTGCGCTGCTGCAGGTACATAACGTTTAACTCTTCCTGCACGTATTCAAGAGCTCTTTCGATTGAATCTGGGCGCATGCATCGTATACGCGATCCCAAGGGTTCCTTTAAACCACTTACAAAAGCCTGCATAGCTACTTTCTTATAAAGGGCTCGTTTAGCGTCTATAGTCGTCTGTAATGTCTCGTGTAATGTCACGTATGTCATTATTGTACTAAATAAAGTCTGACACTGATCGTAGAACTCTTGTGGGGATCTATTGTCCTGTCTAGCTAAAGAGAGGTCGTTATACAACGCGGTCTCATCCCTCTGGTCGGAAAAGTTATTGATAAGGGCGGCTCTGATGCCTGCCCAGGTCTCTGGTATGCCGTTCGCATTGATAGTTGAAGCGGCAGACCCTGTAATTTTATTTAATATGCCATTTAACAAGCAAAGATTTGAAAGCTCGCTGCCTGGCTCAAGGCTAGCATATTGGGTTACGATTCTATCACAAATATTAATGAATCTCGTTAACACATTATGGTTACCGTCGAACTCCGGTACCAGGCGTAAGGCCTTAAAAATAACATCGGGGTCATAACGGCATATTTGGTTCGAATAAAAAGTTTAAATTAAAATCAAAATCACTATCTAAATGTCTAGACCTATCTGCTAGTTGCCGGCGAGCCTGACGCGATGCAGGATCCCGGGTATACGATTTTTCGGGGCGAAAAATTTTGGAAACTTAGGATAAGACGGGAAGCAACACGAGAAAGATTCAAGTGCACTTACATAAGATATAACATCTCTGGTTCTTCTTCGTGAATCGAAGTCTGGATTCTTCACTCGGCGTTGCAGCTCTGTAGATTCAGGATTCTCGTACCGTGGCTTGATAGCCGCCCGGGCGACTCGCGAACGCGAATTATCGATGCTAGATAGTCCTACGTGCTCGCGAACCGGCCCGCGAGAATCCTACCGACTGCGCCAATTACGTATTCTGCAGCCAAAGTGTTGAAAAAAAACCAAAGTCACTTATAATTAATTTAATTAAATGAAAAATTACAATATTATAAAGTAATGAAACCTATTCGATGCTAGAATTAGGAATGAATCTAATTTTAATAAAACACATGACTTCGACTCGCGGCGTCAGCAATCGAAGCTCGAACGGTCGTCATCGGCGCGGTGGCGTAATCGCTGCGTCGGCGATTTCGTCGTCGTTGCTATGTCCGTTGATCGTCGTGTGTTTGCGGCGTCAGCGGTCTGCTTTAGGGATCCGTACTTAACATGCTAGCTGAATGCTAATGATGGATTATGGAGGATCTCCCTTCAGCACGGACCATCACACACCCATTCTTCAAATGACCTGTGTAACGATCATATAATTGCTGCTGAGTCATACTCACACTTAGTTTGAATCTAGACATACATACATACATATAATCTCGCCTTTATCTCCGGAGCTAGATAGCACTAGATATTGCTATATAGATACGACTGTACTCTAAAGTTAATTCATACAATTTAAACTACTAAATTATAATGTTCCAGGCATCTCCCGCTCCTTCACGCGCAAGCTCCACGAATGGGAGAAGTCACGGGGCATAGCACCTGAAGCTTCCACCTCAGCCTTACTCCGAGCAGCAAGAGCTGGCAAAAGCAAAGTTACGCAGGCACCTCTCACCAGGACGCAGTCAGACGGCAGCGTCGCTCCCTCCACAGCGGGTTCTGGCAGACACCACGCATCAAGCCTTAGCGTCAATGATGCTGATGACTTCGATTCGGAGTACGAGAGAGAACATTCTGTATGTATGCTTTTATACCACCTTTCTAGCCTCTAAATCATTTCACGAACTTCATCTACTGTTAAAAAAGTTTTCACTGTATCAGAATAGAAATGCTAGGTACTAAGAATTTCCAAACAGTGAAAAACCCAATTGATCAAAACGGGAATCTCATACATATAAGTCACATTCATTACTGTTGCAATCTCTTTAAAAACCTCACTAATATTTTGTACGTGAGAATTAATATGATGTGTGTGGATGTTTTAAACCCCGTTACGCAAAAACTATAGAAATGATCTGAATTAAATATGTCACAGGGGATAAACTGTTACTTTTATTCTGGGAATAAGTTTTCATGGGTTATGGATACGTGATCTGCATTTCACGCGGCCAAAGCCCACGAACAACAGCTGAGTACTTTGAAATAATTCATAATATTTACTTTTTCTCCAGCTTGATGGTGCTGACGAATGTGATGGTCCTCAAAGTCGTGGGGCAGTTCTTGTCGAAGTCGAAGATGAGGAAGTCTGTACCGCTGCTCCTCTGGTGGCCGTGTCTCCTCGACATACTCCTCAGAAGCCAGTGTATACGTATGGCCAGGCTGAGGCTCGGCTGCTGTGCGAGACTAGCTCAGCAGTCACTGGGACAGCAGTGTTGCAACCTAATGGAGCTGGTGAGATAACTAAACAAATTTAATTTTACTTAATTTGTAGGGAAATAAAAAGGAGGGTTATGTGCTTGCAACTAGTTCGATCGATTTTATTGATTTAATGATAATTCTTAAATTACATCTATATTGCAGTGTCACTGGGTAACTTCTTCTTCTTCATCATGCTAGCGTAAATCCAAGTCGCATCAGAAGTTTTCGACTTGGAGACTGGGGTCCGCTTTACATGTCTAACTGCGGATTTATCTAAACTTCGTTATTTTCCGTGAAGCGACTGCCATCTGTCCTCCACAACCCTAAGGCGATATCGAAGCATGGCAGTTAGACTACTTGTTAGATTTTTGAGGGCACCAACTACCCGTAACGACTGTCATAGATGTTCATATGGCAACCGGGACCGATGGCTTAATGTGCTCTCCGAGGCACGACCAGACTAATGTAAATACCCATATTCATACATACAAATGTTTGTATTGAGTGGGGATCAAACCCACGCCTTCTGCGTAGCGGCCACGTTCACCGCTATGCCACAGAGGCTGCCGCTGGGTACTTAACTATAATCATGAAAATCTAAATGGTAAAAATTTTGACACCACCAATGCATACTATAAATATCAATATTTTTTTTTTTATAAACAACGTTCATGAATATAACTATTTAATGTTCATAATTTCCACAGTTGTCCTTTCTGACAATCGCAGCCCGAAAACAAGAGAGTCTGCTGGTGCTCGTCCCAAGTCCCGTGAGCAGGTAACACACACATTTCTCGTAGATGAAGCAATCTCGTTTATAGTCTTCACAAGTAAATATCATTTCAGATTCAGAATAAACCTACCGACAACAAATCTAGAAGAAAGATCACCAGACAGCCCAGTATTGAAGAAGATGCGATGTTTATCAGAAAAACCATTGAAGAAATAGAAAGATGTAGTTCTAGTCATTTCAAAGAAGTTTCTGATAATGAAAGTCGTAAGAAAAGTTCAGACAAAGACATTTTCGTCCGCAAAGATTATACTCCTAAAAAAGAGAAAAATATAGACATTATGGACGGAGAAATTATTTACGAATCCAAAGATGAGTCAAAAGTTAAAGATACGGAGAAAACTAATGGTAAAAAGAAATCTAAATCTAGAGCTAGACTGGAGAGAGAGCAATCCAAACCATCTGAAAGCGATACGGACCATGATGTTGATACAGTTACTGTTGAAATCCCAAGACGAAGAAAAAGACCTAGAAGAGCATCTGAAAAGCCAAGAACACCTCCAACATCGTTGCATTCAGATTCTGATGGAGAAGTAAGTATAAAAACGATACAAACTATTTAGGGTTTCCTAACTTACGTTAGTTTTATTTAAATATTTATTCATTTTATTACCATTGTACATAACTATTTTCAGCTATATCCGAAGAAAATTGTATAGATTAATAGACAAAACGCTTGTATTGTTTTGTTAAGCGCTCTTTTGTATCTCTGAAGTTATTTATACCCTTTTGTGATACTTAAAACTGGTTACTTATTAACAAGTTCATTAAATTACAATTTCCAGGTATTCATTCTGAAACTTAAAACGACAGGACAGCGCGACCATTCACCAGAAGTAATCGTCAAAACGATTCGCAAGATATTCTCACCTGTCGTCCGCAGCGGTGAGACAGTTCCCAGTGCAGTAATACCAGTAAATGTTGAAGATCTGCCAGAAGTCCGACCTTCAGATTACAGCCACAGAAGCGAAAATAAAAGAAAAGAGACCAAAACTGATAACGTTAAACAAGAGAAAACAACACGTTCAAAAAGTTCGGGTGATCTTCACGATACAGAGGAAATAAAGAAAAGAACAAGACCTCCCTTACCGTCTTCACCATCATCACAAAGGAAGCCACAACCAAAAGAAACAGCACCATCAATACGAATTATGATACAGCGATATAATAAAAAAATAAATGAAGAAGGTAGGCACTTTAATTTTTGAAGTGAAAACTTCTTTAGCGGCGTTGAATGGGTAAAAAGTGTTAAACTCGCGTCAGGATCACGTGACCTACTCGCGTCAGGATCACGTGTTAAACTCGCGTCAAGATCACGTGACCTTTGACCCGTAACAGACGATTTTGTAGGACGACATGATGTCATACAACATTTCTTGCTACAGAGTGTTTATTTTGCTAGGTACGCTAAGTAGCTTCCTAGCTTAGCGGTAAGCGCTTCGACTGTTAGTCCTTATGGTTTCAGATAGTACCGGGTTCGAACATGGACTTCGAACACTTTTTGTAATCATTTTTTCTTTTCGTAATTAATTACTTTTTGTGATTATTTATTCTTTTTGTAATTTATTAATTTCTTCTGACAGAAAATTAGTGATAGGTTCTATGATTGGCGCTATATTATTGGTGTGGTATGGTATGGTATGTTCTTTTTATCTTTTTCTATGTATATAATGAAGAAAGAAAGAAAGAAAAAGGTTTGCACTTCTGCCGGCACTCCCGGAATGCAACTAGTCTTTTATTTTTAAATAAACACTATGGTAGGAATTATATAATAGTAATGATAACTAAGCTGAAATAACAGGCACGTCACCAGTCAGCAGTGGAGCATCATCACCTGCTTGGCGGTCACCTTCTGCAGAACGCCGAAGACCTCCCGATATGCCCGTTGGTGTTAACATCAGGTATCTATACTTCCATACTTACTTAATATTATAAATACGAAACTAACTCTGTTTGTCTGTCTGTATGTTACGCTTTCACGCCTAAATCACTGAACCGAATTTGGTGTAGGGGTACATTAGACCTTGAGAAAGGACATAGGCTATATTTGGGCGCGATAACCGACATCCACGCGGGCGGAGCCACGTGTAAAAGTTAGTCTATATTGTGTTTTTGTACCATTCAAATACCTTGGCTTGCCATTTGCTTAACACATACCTACACTAGCTCCCCTACTGTTACACCTCGGACACCGAGTTGAAGGTTGCTTTTTGTATCTGGTATCGACCGAGAATCGTAGGTAGGTCTGAGAATCGGCCAACATCTATTTTTCATACCCCGATTCGCGATAACCGACATCCACGCGGGCGGAGCCGCGGGCGACAGCTAGTTCGTATATATAAAAGAGTAGTTCTCCTCGAAACACATGCCTAAAAATGAGATTAACGCTTACAAGGGTATTAAACCTTGTCCTGACAATTGCGAACACAACAAAAATAAATCATTCAAAATGCTAAATCAGATTGGTGAAATCCTACATTTTTCTTCCAGAAACAACCCATTCCTAGAAAGGGAAGTCCAAAAGTCAGCCAGCGCTTGCCAGTTATCAAGACGTGATGCAACTTCCGTTGAAAAACGTCTCACACCTGCACCATCTGTCAATCTGGATGGTGTCCTCAAATCACACAGTGCAAACGCTCTCCATCCCGAACAATCCAAGATAGAAGTGCCTAAGCAGAAAAATATTGATAGTCAAGAAACTATCATAGGAACAGCTAGCACCGACACCATAGTACCAGATCTTACAAGGAATCCACCTGAACCACCGTCAAACACTGAACCCTTGGAAGTATCTAGTCAACCATCTGAAACTACGTTACCAAGTCTTAGCAGTTATATGTCAGGGAACCCGGGACTTTTTGGTAGATCCATTTCCACGGTTGATTCTCCTACTTTTGTAGATTATGATTCTGCATCTGTGAGTCTATCGGAAAGGGCAGCCAAGATTAAAGCAGCTAGAGAGAAATTCTTGTCCTCGTCTACACCTATGAGACGGGAAGGTACCAGTTCTGCAAGCGATTTGAGGCCTGGAGACAGGTAAGTTAATAATGTTTACAATGGGAACACCCTAAAATTCCGAAATATTTAATTCCGAATTTCAATATTCCGATTTATTAAATTCCGAATATTTATAATTCCTAAGAAACAAAACTCCGACTTTTCAAAAACACGATAGTTATTTTTCCGAAAATCATAAATACGAATATTCATCATCATCATCATCATCATCATCATTTCAGCCGAAAGACGTCCACTGCTGGACAAAGGCCTCCCCCAAGGATTTCCATACGAATATTCACTCTGCCGAATTTCATTTGTACGAATAATTAAAAATCCATAGCGTTATTAGCCCAAAAACCATCATTCCTAATTTCAAATTTCCGAAAATTCATTGCTCATATTCAAATTAGTATCAAAAATAGATAAAAGTTTGATTTGCCATGTCACGCATGAATAGGCAGTTTTAAATTAAGTAATTAATAACTCACCAATTTTCATTCCTATAAAAATTGAGCTAAAGGTGACATTCCGTGTTTCTGTCGCCGCCAACTAGCTTAACCAGCCGTTCAATTAACTGCCTAGGCTGTTAACTAAAGGCATGACATTCAGGCGTAATGTTTATTACAACATTTAATAAGTTAAATTCCCGTGGGGGTAGGAAGAGGTGGATTCACAGTAAATGTATCAGTCAATAAGTGATAGGTTTATTGAGAAAGCTGTACAATCCGACTTGGATAGGTTAGGATAGAAGGCAAATAAGGAGGTTAGACGAGGAATAAGGCAAAGAAAGAGAAGGTTAGAAGGCGGGAGCTTCGCTCCGCTCTGCTCTCGCATTAACCTTCGTGGTTATTTCTTTATAACCATGCAGAATAATGCCAATTTCATAGGTATTTAATTAAATGGCTAGGCAAGTAATTAAACATCATCGATCCAAGCTACTTGCCTAGCCGTTTAATCAAATGACTGTACACCTTTCAGGCCGCTAATTGAACGGCGCTGTTAAGTAAAGAGCCTAGGTAGTTAATTAAACGGCTGATTCAACTAGTTAGCTGTGACATTTCTACTGTCGTGGTGCTTGTCTGCCCATATTTTTTTCGTGTACCCCGAGAGGCCCGAGAAAAGAAACAATCCTTTTTCAAAACAACAAGTAAGTTCCCAAGGCGTTTAATTGTCGGGTTTGTGTTGTTTCGGAATTTTGATAATCGGAATTCTTATTTATGATATTTCGGATTATTATGCATTCGGAATTGTAATGATTTGGTATCTTGAAATTCGAAATTCTGAAACATTCATAGTCTTGAACATTAGGAATTTTGAAATTCGTATTTTCAATAAATAGGATTTGGGATAAATCGGATTTCTGACTTTCGGAATTCGGATCATTCGGAATTAAGAAATTCGGAATTTTTAAATTCCTGATTGCGACTTTCGGGATAAAGTTTTTCGTATTTATGTAGTGTACCCGTTTTCAATTTTTATACAAGAAGAGGACTTCAATAGTCAGTTTGCTTACGAAAAATTAGTAAAAATTAGAAGTATATGGGGCTCCACCAAGACCCATGGAATCAAGCCAGCTTTGGTATAGGTTTACCTTTCGTGACTCTGTCACTATTTACTTTTTTTTTTTTATTTCTCACACTGTTTACGTCTTTCCTGTTACCAGGTCGAGTAGAATAAGTTGTGAGAGTGACGTAGCAGAGTCCCAGTCTTCTGGCACCCAGGAGTCAGGGGCCTTGGGCAGGAGTGCCTCCACTGGCATGGTCAACGTTGATAGGGAATCGTGGCAGCGTGTTGCGGAAGGTACGGTGCAGAACACGAAACGTAATCATTCATGTGTTCATCTATTCACCCTTCCCTGAACCAATTTTGATAAAATGGGGTCCTGCATGGTCTAAATATTCGTACACCGTCAGGGCTCCAAGCTAACCTCACCTTCAAGCCAGTAGGTGCAGGAAGAGGCCTTGGCCAAGGATTGCTATTAGCGGCTGCGTGCCCAGACGGCAGATCCTCTCATAAAATTCGTCAAAACCGAACCTAAATAAGAACTCCGGGTTCCGAGGTGTTAGGCGAACGAATGTAACTGATAACAACGCTTAAGGTAATCTGACGCTGCAATGGGATTTAGGACTTTTGAGATGAATTTTTCTTCTACGTTTACGTTTTGTTAACCGACTGCGCCAGCGAAGCGAATGTGTTACGCACATATATATGTATGTAAATTTCGTTACTCCCCGCTGCATAACAGCTGGACTATTTTCGATAAATGGGGCCTAAAAACGCGCAATGCGTAGCCTGAGTACATTACCGCCAAATTTGCCAACTACTATATCTATCTTATTTCCTTACACAGGACAGGGCAGTCGTCGCGAGGGCCGCGCCAAATCCCGCTTCAGCCTGGCCCGGCTGACAGCCAAGCTGCGGCGTCGTGAAGAGGGAGCAGTATCCCGCCTCTGCCGTCAGAGTCTGCTCGTGCAACTCATCAATAAACATTAATAAATCTAGTATTTATTGGATATTGCTCATTTTATTTACTTCTCACCACCAGGTAACTTTAGTACAGCCCCAGTAATTAATTTGCTCACTAGCTGTTCGTCGCAACTCTGCCGAACCCCGGTTCAGTAGATCCAGAGACTATCCCATACAACGTCAAACTCAACATTAATATAATAATAGTAAGTAGAAGCAAGTATTAAAGTACCTAAGCAAGTTGAAGCCAATCTCGCCTGCCTGTCGGTAGAACTACTGATTAATAAATACTGACTTTCTAGTCGTGCATGGGAGGGCAAACGGTAGTTACCTTCATATAAAAGCCAATATAACCAAGGATGAGTAGAAGACCGGATACTGGAATTAAAGTACGTGGAAGCTTTGGATAAAAACGGAATTGGCGCTTCGATAGGAATTGGCGCTTCGATAGCAATTGAGAATAAACTGTTGAGTCTTCAAACAAATTGCGCTAAGCCACAATCTTTTTTTACCATAGTGGAGGGCATCACTGCTCCTACATCCCACAAAATAAAATAGATAATCAATCAAACGTTTTCAATCAAAAATTTTAATCACATTTTCTGGGTGTATCCCATCTGCCCCGGTGACTTGGCCCGGTGCCGGGCCACATTTTTCTGCGAGCAGGTCATGCTCGTGAAGGAGACAGCAGAGCGGGCGCGGCGCAGCGAGCGAGAAAGACTCGCGGACATCGCTGGCCGCGTTCGAAGGCGGCTCGGGCGTCGGAGGGCGCAAACCGACCTCCGCCCCCCACGAGCGCGGGCCTGAGGGTGACGGGTGGAGCCGCTCGTCACCCTAGCAGAAGCAGGCCACGGCGGTGGCGCGCATCGTAGGGCGATGCGCGCCTCCCCCCATACCGGGGGCGAGTCGGGGACCCGAGGAGGGCCAGACCGAGAGGGATGGCCCTGGGTCAGCCGGGGTGCGAGGGATATGTCACGAGACAACCTCACCTTCGGCCTAGCACATCGACTCACAGACGGCGTGCGGTTTAGTCGGTTCAAGTCCGACTTAACAGTCCGTGGGGATTTCTCACACGTAAAAAAAAAGCCCTACACACGACTGTTGGACATAGGCCTCTCCCAATGTTGGGAGGCTTTGTTGTACTGTTGTCACGCTGGCCAGACGGGTTGGTACAGGGTTTTATTTCGAGTGTACCTTCTCTCAGTTTGCGTATTTTTCCGTAAGTCGCCTCTTACGGACACTCTCGGATGAGATGGTGTGGTGATACTTGTGTTCACCACACGGCATCAGGAAAGGTATAATAATAAAACTCAAAGAGCCATGCTTAATTTTCAAATTTAATATCATTTCATACAATACCACGTCAACAGCCCACCGTCCATTCAATAGTGCGGTAACAATAATTACCATATCAAAATGTGAATGTTGCAACTAATAGTATCATTATAAAAACACTACGTTTCAGTATTTATTAGTAATAATAAGACTCAAAAGAACACTTACAAACAATATTATTGGGTAATTTGGTTGAGGTAGATTCCGTTTTTTTAAAACTAACTTTTTTGTGGGTGATATTTAGGCAACGAGGTCCTTTTTCTGGGTTATTCGCGATTCCACCCCGTTATGAATGTTCACCAAAAAGTTTTCGGTTTTAAAATTGTGTTTTATCACGCTATTGCCGAACACAAATTTTCGGGGAAACGAGAACGGGGGGATTAGCGAATCACCCCTTTTTGAAATGTAGAAATAGAATATATAAAAAAAATGTTTGGTGTGCATGTTCTATATATTTAAAATACGGAAGTTTTTTTTTTAATTTTCCGATAAATCGAGCTGAGTTGTTAAGTGAGAAGGTTACTAATTGTAATGAAGAAATGTTACTTTTAAATAAATTGTTATCACTCGTGCCTTATATATTTAATTAAAATGTTAATATCGCCACAAAATCTTTAAATGTAATTCACTGGATTTGTTTTTTTTTTTTTTTTTTGTAGCATTAACAATTTAACCTTCACAGGCACAGTATGTCAAATCTTCATAATTGAATAAATTTTAAAAATTATAAATTTAAATATCATGACCCCACATTATATTTCAAAAAGTAATTACTACAAAGTTTTTTTTTTAGTATTGAGATATTTTAATAATCATTTAATTTTTTTAGTAATAGGTACGACAATAAAACTAGTTTTTTTTTTAATTCAATAACCTAAATCTGGTGTTACATCCACGACCTCGAAATTACAGTAAGAATACACTTATTTTAGAAGGCATGGATATATTAAAATACCTCAACAAGTCGTGTTGTAAAAAATATTTGACTTAAAAGCACTGGATTGTGGCTATCAATAGTTACCTTACATCAAAATTGAGCCACCACAATGGTCTTTAAATTTTTAAACTTGTATAATATTAATTTACAACAACATCTTAATTATCTCCTGTAAAAGTGTTATTGGTGCTTCGCAACGAATAAAAAAAAATTATAACCTTGCCACACGATATATAACATTTTATAACTTTATTTTTTGTCGGTTAAGATAGAAAAATATTGAATAGGTTCAAGCGGGATTCGAATCCGCGATCTTTCGCTTACAGGTTGAGTGCTTTGACCACTGAGCCACTGAATCGAAAATTATCGTTATGTATTCGTCTCTGACTCTGTAAGCGATAGATAGCCGGGCACGAATCCTTCCTGTTTTAATTTTTTTTTTAATCTTATCTTAATCGATTTGAATAGTTAGCATGATAAATAATTTAAAATTTAATTTGAATTTTTGTATAGATCTTTATGAACAAAGGTTTTAACCAGTAACTCATTCCATGTTTTAACTTGGTCAAAGTCATAGATGAGCTAAGCTCGCATATCTTGAAAAATAGGGCAATAGTAACAATTAATTGCTAGTAAAGTTGAGATTGTGCGGATGCAATGTGTTTAACACTATTTAACACCAACACAAAAAAAAACCTAGTTTTCCTAGTCTTCCTATGCTTGAAATATATCAATAGGACAACAAAACAGCAATGCATTCTTTTGGCGGGAAACACAATTTTTTTTTTTAAATGCCTTTTGAAGGTCTAAAAAGTTCAGAAAGGAGTTCATAACAATATACAAATAATGTGAAACTCAGAGAAAGATAGAGAGAAGAAAATAATGGATAGTTCACCAACGATATATAGTTCTACAGAGGTGGTTTTGGTCCCCTGAAAATTATTTATAGTAACCGTATTCAAAAGGTCGCCATTTCGTTTCATCGCAAAGATAACCAATAACTTGAAGTTTACTAAAACAGGAGTAAAAAAAGTTAAATTGAAAATATTTTTATTTGCTTTTTATAGAAATATTTGGACGCGTTTAACTAAGTACATGCTCAAGAAATCAAATTCACGCAATTATGACTCTAAGTTCTGATGCTTTTAAATTTTATAATAGGTTTTTGTCACTTTGCAAACTTTTATGGTTAATATTAACATAATTTGGTAAAAAAAGTATTACATTTTTGTTAAATACCAACCTAATAATAATAGTTATTTTTTCGTTCGACAAAATTTGGTTAGTATTAAAAAAATCTTTTTTAAAGATTCAAAACATTTTTAAATTTTATCATTTCGAAGTCAAAATACGAACAACATATAATATTTAAACAACACATATAACTAGGCTATTGCTTTACAGTTGGGTGATCACGGCTACATTACAAATTACGTATAATCTATACATTCAGAATATAATTAAAAATTCCGCGCATTAGTGAAATCAAAAAAAGTATTCCATTGTTAGGTTCAAAAAATAATTATTAACTAAGATAATTGATATAAAAAATAATTATTATATTAAGTTTCATAAATATGTTTCTGGTATGAAAATTAATTTAAGTTCAGAACAGTGAAAATTAGTTTTTAAAAAATATTGAAATTTTTCTATGAAATAACAAAATATTGAAATTTTTCTATGAAATAAAATCAAATATCTTTAACCCCACAATACGTACGATCCAAAAAACTATTTCGTGTAGATACTTAACAAATACATGTTTATTTACTATGTATTTAATAACATAATATCATTGCTTATATATGAGTGTTATATTATTATTTGTAACAAAATGGTAGGTATTGTAACTATTTAATTGTAATATTCGCAAGGCTTCATAAAACGTAAATGTAACACATAATGTATACTAAAACAATAATAAAACAAAACTGTATTTACATAAAACAATCTGAGTGATTATGGTACTATTGCAGTAAAAATGGAATGTGAGTTAGTAAAAATAAGGTATCTATTGAATAAATAAAGTGGAATGATTGACCCGCATTTATGTTATCAAAAGATATTTAAAACTGATTATACAGGGAATAGTCGTAAACACATTACACAGTATTATAATATCTGAAATATGGGTGTGTCTGTATACACAATTAAGATGTTATCAATAAGACAGAACGATAGATATCATACAAAACAATCGCCATTTCAGTATTCAATTGCGAAATGAGATTCAAAATTATCATCAGAGGCACAATATCAGGCTTTTAATTATTCTCTTATTTTTTCACTCCAAGGACGGAGCAGCGCTCGGAAACAATATCTGTAGCAGAACTTAATTCTATAGAAATGATTTCATCCATTTATTGATAACTGTAAGATTTAAAAAAAAAAAAATTCAGTTAAAAAGTTTTTGGTCTGTGGAGTGGCGGCAATTGCGCTTTGTGACGTAATGGCAGCTTGGAGAATAAAATTCTTTGAAATAACAAAGATAATAATATTTTTAAGTTTACGTTTAGTATTTAAGAATTTACCAATAAATAGACGGAACAAAGAAACAATGTATTTTATAAATGCATGCACTAGTATATAAATAAGTTACAAAAATTGTACATCATTCAGGTATCTGTTATTGCGTCAAAAAATCAATTGTTTTGGTTCTACAATACAATTATTGTTAATAATGGAAAATAATAATAACAAATCTGACAGTTTCCGATACAGTTTAAGTGGTGAAATTATTATTGTAACACAACCACGAGTGAACTTTAAAACCCATACTATATATCGATGAAAAATAAATTAAAGTCTAATATTAATTAGATGATTATCTTATGATAAAATGAATTATTTTTATTTAACGTCTACGGTATGTTTGAACATTCATATTTAACCTACTATTATAAGTTGTATTAAACCAAATGCATGTATTAAATTAATTTTCAAGTGCAGCATACTTAATATTAGAATTTTATAATTGGTAAAAATGCAACGTTTATTATTTTACTAAAGTATGTAGTATTATTAGCTCCATTATAAAAAATAATTTTCGATACAGTGTAAGTATTATTTCAATTTACAGAAAAATATTGGTGTTATAGTTATGTTGAAGTCGTTCATATTATTTTATTTATATAAGAAATATTTTTTTAATTGTAATTTTTATTTATTAATGTGTAAGATTAATTTTCAAAACACTTTATACAAATTACATTTTAATAAAATAAAATAGGCAATTTCATAAATCGTGAATTTATAGATTTTTTGGCTGTAAATGGTCCTTAAGTAGTAAGCAAATGCTATATTATAAAAAAAGACAACAGCGAAATTCTGTCACTTACAACACTACAATGAAGAAATGAAAAAAAATGTGGTATTATGGAAATCAGCGCACTACATCTAGCCCTAGTGGGATAATCGTTAATATAGTTATCGGCAAATATCGAGACAAACGTCGAAAATGCGCGCATAATTACATTACCTGGCCAACCGATAGCGCAATGGAAGGACTGATTAACCAGTCAACTAATGACACGAACACTAAGAGCCCGTGATTAGTTTAATATAATCCAAAAACACGCTTTGCGTAGCCTGAGGTACTTTGTCATCAATTGTCACCAAGTTTGCCGATCTCTATATAACAAATACACGGATTTGACAAAATAAAAGTATACCGAATACACACCTGCGTGTATTGAGAATACACAGAATCGAAGCTTAGACCCTGTGACAAAACCTAGCGTCGAAGATAAATTCTAGATTTTTAAAGAATCTAACACTACACCTAAGTCTAGCTAACTTAGTGTAATTGAATTTTTTCAGGTACATAGTCGGCGTTAATCCTTTTCAATTAATATTGAAACTGAGTTTACACTTTAATAATATTTACAATAGCTAATTACGCTTAAAGTCAAAAAACGAAAGAGCAAACACAATTATGACGAAATACCAAAATAGTTATTTGTCATTTTTTTTTGACTTTAAACTCTCTAGCGCTTATTATTCCTAATTTATAGGTTGTAAATTGTACCTAGGTGCCTTTTGTCAACATATAATTAGGTACATAAAATAGCTGTCTGATTTTTACTATATAAAGCATATAAATCAGTCGAATGTTTATGTAAATAAGAAATGTAAATGTAAACAAAAAATGCGAATGTAAACAGAGGTGTCAAGTTTAGCAAAATTTGTTTTTATATGAATACTAAATTAATAAAACGCTAAATCCTATTTATTATTGTAATATTATTTTGGGTATAACCACCAGTGAAGGAACTAACAGAGCGACAAAATAACAAAAACAAAAAAAAAATATGACGTATGAAAAGCATTGTCATATCGACAACAATACCTAAAAACTTACACTAGTCTGCTTAAAAAAAGAAAAATATACAGTACGAATAATCAGTGAAAACTTACTGTTCTAGCAATAAATAAATAAAAGAACACCACTAAAACTATCCAGTAAGCGCCGTTAACCATCTCGTTGGGCTACCGTAGAAAACTTAATTATTTTTAACATTATTTTATTTTTTATTAAAATCTAAAATAAACTTACAACGAATAAAATGAGGTAGATATCAATTGTGATATGGAATAATGATTAACGAAGTACTGAGCTGTATGTTTAGCTTACGTTACCACAGATTTGGCCACATCAGTCTTATGCATTTTATATAGAAGATTCGTGAAGTTTAATTATTACTACATACTAGATGAAATTCTTTAGGAAACATTTAAATTTTAAATACTAAATTCGTGATAAATAATAACCGAGCATGTGATAATAATTATTTCTTGTTAATTTTTCAAACTTAGGACTTCTAAATCCACGAAATTAGCACCGGCATGCGATAAAAACTTGCGAGGCATTTAGATTTCACTAATATGATTTACAGGTTTTCACAGGGATTGTTATCATCCACCCCTCACTTATAAAATATCAAATAAATGGTGCCAATTAAACTAACCGATCTTTAAAATGTTTATATTTGAATTATCGGAGTATCGTTCTATAAATTTCTGAAAAATACAGACTAACCAGATGCCATTATATGTGAATTTACTTCACGTTGTTATCACAACACTAAGTAACATTTTAATAATTTTAATCTATTGAATAAAATGTTTAAGCAATTAATATTTAGATAACGTACTAATTAATAGCTCAATGATAAAGACAAAAGATGACAATAATGAAATCTATCTACATAGAATCCGCTTAATTGACCAGATCCTTAATCTAAGTGGCTTGACGTAAGCTAAACATGTTCCAGCGGAACACAGGGAACAAAGTGTGCAAAACTTAAGTAACTCTCTAACGATAACGCGTGATTTATTTACTTTTTTTTATAAACTATTTTCATTTCATAATATCCATAGTTCGTTGTTATAAATTATTACTTTCATATAATATACTTATACATATTTCTATTATTTTTAATCTATCTACTTGATTTCTTAGGTTTAGGTAAGTATCTAGAAAAAACTTTGCGGTTTAAAAAGTATTATATAAATAATAACATTAATATATATTATTATTATACAAAGAACCTGTGCGGGTATACTATTGTGGTATTTAAAGAGTATTATTTAAAAAAATAAACTTGGAATGTAACTTGTGAAGATTACTAGCATCTGTGGCTTTCTGCTCGGTCAAATTTAAAAACAAAAAGTTTTAACATCGATATACAATACTATAATGTTATATACACGCGAATTTTATGAATGTTTGGAATTATTTTGGTCTATATTTTGTACGATTATGTTGCACTAACGGTGAAAACTATTTTGTATGATTATAATGATCTGTGTACTAGTAGGCACTGTTTATATACATAGCACGATTGTTTTGTTGACGATATCGGATCTAAGGACGGCCGAGATAAAGAGAATCATCTATTATAAAAGCTGTGTGCTAAAAACTTATATTTCAATAACTTTCCTCAATGGCGTGGGTATAGATATAGTGTATGGTATAAATGTAGCAATTGTAGACAAATTTAGATATATAAAGTTTAAAATTATCATGATTAATTGTTGAAAATTTCACCCATACTTGCGTAGTACAGCGCCATCTAGCGACATCAGGCCAAACTACGACCAGACGGAATCACCATTCTGAATCGCGAAAGAGAAATTCTCGCGCTGGATGCCAACTACGTTAACCGTACTAGGCGTAATCACCTTGCCCGGTCGAATAATCCTTCATTTTATGTTGAAGAGATATCTTACTCATTCCTCCACAAAAATGATTCTCCTTACAATCTACCTTCAATAATCGTATCGCCAGTACAAAACGCGTGCTTTAAAGTCGCGCCATTCTTACTTTATTGTCGAACGCATATAATCTCAGGCCGTAAACAACGTTATTTACAAGTGCATTTTGCCACAAAACGGCAATAAAAACAGTTATATATATACACAATAACAATTATAGTAGGTGATCTTTCTACTGCGAAGCTATGAACAGTATATGCGAGAATAACTCCATGTGGTTACGTCAACGACGTTATACCTAAAACTGGTAGATAATGCACTTGTATACTTAATTTGACACTTGTATAAAATCCTACAAGTGCAAAATGATATGCACTTATTAGTAAGTGCAAACGAGAAAAAAGTATGGTGGGGATTTGAACGCATATAAATACAGAAATCCAATATCGCGTTTGCATAATATTAATATCATATTGACAGAATTGTGAAGATTGTGATATTTAACGCCAGCGACTTCTGTCATACAGGAAAATACAATACATCTACCAAATTTTAATATAACATCATTGGACACATCGTAACGGTAGGCTTTACCTGAATCCATTTTTAACACTTAAATTATTTACCCGTACTATTGTTTAACCAAATAATATCAGCCTTACGATCATTAAAAATAAATTCTAACTTTAGGAACGTACAATGCAGCTATCCTCGCGTATCCGTATCTATTACAAGCCTCATTACCATTTTCATAAAAAAGACTTTTCTTACTATAGTCGTATATCCATTTTACGGTGTCTAACCGCTTCGGCCACCATAGTTACGAACTAAAAATAAACTCGATCTTTACTGGTTACGATCACGGAGAAATATTCCTTGATCGCAACTGGTTACCATGGCGGCCAAAGTGTGTCCTACTATTAAAAATTCTGTACACGATTCCGGATCCTTGACTTAAAATTAGCAACACCATACAAATTGACGCGAGAAGTCGTTTCAGACTTCGGGGTCGCCTACCCCTGGTGTAATTCTCTTAGGGGGGTGGGTGATGGTTATTTCAACCATTTGGTTGGAGTGTGGGAAGAATTTTGCTGTTGTCTAGCTGAAAATCCGTACTCCTAGTTAGTTCTGAGTTCATGTTATCGTCTGGAAGTTTGTTGAAGGAGTTATTAGTGCTTAAGTTTTGGGACGACCTTGAGAGGTCGTATTCTGGACTCCGGGAGGTGTCGAGGAGGTTGAAGGCGGCGGAGGATGTGCTATTGAGGGTTGTCTCGAGGGTTGTGTCGGGTTCTTCGTAGCGTGACATGTCAAAGGTGGGTTCGTAGCGGTGTCCTCTCCGCATGCGGCCGTTGGGTGTTTTTAGAGGCTGTTGGCGAATAAAATATTGGTTAGTTTTTTAATCTTGATAATGAATATAGTTCTATAACGTTTTATGATATATGAGATACTATATATTATGTGGTTATTGAGAATAGGTACAACGGTATATCTTGATTTTGAATCTCGGACATTACTCTACTGAATTACACTAAGTGCATATTGCAAATAATTTAGCTAAGTTGGAGAAGCTAACAAGAGTTCTAGTAAGACCGATGTTACTAATTAGTACGTAGTAACTAGTAACCTATTACAAATTATCATTCTCTCGAGCCTTTTGGCCTTGACAAAACTACACTCAAGAAGCAATCTAACGCTATAAATTTAAAGGTTAAACGCATACAAATTTTAAGCGCTACAGTAGGATTATCCACACTACCGACACGATATGATGGCCGTTAAGTACTAAGAGAACTTGGCAGAGCTTGCTTGCTCTCTCTCTCTTTATTACACGGCCGTTAAGTACCACCTTTTATCTTCTACCTTATCAACTCAACTACAGATGACTAGACCGTTTTACTCGGTCAATATCGAACTTAGTTAATTTGTCAAAACGGCCATCATAGCGTGCCGCAAGTATAGTGTTATAACTCTTAACTTTTGAGTATTGACAAATACTCAAAGCTCATACCTTAATTATTAGATACTTTTATATTGTATATGATATCTTGTGTGGTAGAAAATATAAATCTAGGGTATATTAAATACCGTTCGAATTTAAAATTGCTAAGCTGGGGAAGTACCTCCACCTCACAGCAAACCGTCTATAAATATTTTTTATTTCTGGTGGGAAGTTAGATCGTCAGAGTTTAGAAAGGGAGTTTTCGACACCACAAATATTACTAGCGTTCATAGGTACCATCAGGTCACAGAATATAAAACCGAGAAAAAGTACTGCACTTTTTAAGTGTTAATGAAATATCAACCTTATTTCATTTAGATGAAGCTGAAAATAATATAAAATTTAATCTTGTGCGATAAAGTTGGAGCGCTTAGTTGCATACTATTTCAAGCTTTATTTTAATTAACATAAGGCTTGTATTATTTTTTTTCGGTTCTATCAACCAAATATACTAAACCAACGTGCCAGAGGTCGCGGGTTTGATTTTCGCCCAATGCAAATATGTGTATGCATAAAAATGTATATTAGCATTTCTTTAGATATTTTTATGTATTTACTAAATATCTCTAAGCATGTTTATCCGCATTCTAGAATCCATAACACTAGCTAGTTAAGCTGTTTTGGGGTCTAGGTACCGAATTTTCTAAAATATTTATATAGAATGCAGTAACGTCAGTTCGTTTATCACAGGCACTATACTTACAATAGGGTTCTCAGTGATATGGACATGCCCATTGAGAAGTGGTTCTCCAGCGTCTTTGGATGTACCACCATTTGCAAGATGGCCGCCAGCATTCTGCAAATATCACCATCATAATATTTAGCAGGCCGTCCGTTTACAAATTTGGTGTCGGATCTTGCGAGAGGGTGATGATTGTTATCTGACGATTGCAAGGTGAAGGTACAAGGAGATATGAGAGAATAGAGTTTTCATTCCTATCCGGTATAATAATAAACCTATATTAATAATACTAGCTGTCATCGCAAAAAAAATAACTTGTAGACTATATACCAAATTTCATAGCACTCACAATGACATCCCTAAACCTACCAACATAACAAATAAAATTGCTTGACCCGGGGATCGAACCCGATATAATCGCACTGCATAATGCATAGGAATACGCCAATGAGGTACCAATAATCAACATCTTAGCATTGTTCCCTGATGCATCCAAGGACCTTTCATATCGGACTTAGGGATGAGCTTAGTCCTTTTCCTTCTTTTGGCGGCGACTATCACCTGACCTTCCAAACTCAATAGAAAAACCTACGTCCAAGCGCCGTTCCTCAATTAGCATATATGCCGGTGGTGCAATTAATGGCCCTAAAATTCTTGGAGACTCCATAAACTCACACCGATAGGTGTAACAACTATTTTATAATTACTCCTACTTATAAATATTATTTATAAAAACTTGTTGTCATTCATATCAAGCAACATGTCGTTGAAGCGCTAGCCGATTAATTATTAATTATTGAAAAAGTTATAATAAACTTACATACCTTCATTTCCGCCATCTCTTCTTCGTTGCCATCAGACGGAGATATACTTCTTCTACGTGATCTGTAAAAGATATCAATAAGTACAAAACTAATTTTTGACACCAAATTATTACCAGGGTTGATCTATAAGTACCCGTTTTTGACAATAGATGGCGTTGATAAATAAAATTGCATTTACCATCATGTTTTATAGTCTGTCACATGAAATCGCGCGTAAATTGAAGTTATTTTATCGGCTTGGGTTATTTTTAGAGCTATGTGATTTTTTGGAGTCTTGCGTTTGTCAGTAAAATGGAAAAGTACAATACCAATCCATAACTTATTCCCTATTTTTGAACAGAGAAACTTGCGACCAAATTAAATTAAAGTTGGATGCTGTGTATGGGGACCCTTCACCCTTTATGACAACAGTGAGGTATTGGTAAAACGAATTTAAACGTGGTCGTACGTCCCTCAGACGTATTTACTGACGAAACCTTCAAAAAAGTCCAAGGTATCATTGACGCTGATCGCCCTACGAAAATCCGAGAAGTAGCTGAAAAACAAACGGGCACCAGCAACAATATCAAAGCAATTGAAGGAGGTAGGACACGACGGTATTCCCGTCCAATTGGGCAGTCCGTCTGGGGAAGTACCTCCGCCCTACAGCATACCGCGGCCATAATAACCTCGTGTTGTGTTCCCGGCGGTGAGTAGGGTAGCCAGCGCTTACTGAAGAGTTTTTGTGTTGTCAGTGTGAAGACCAAAGGCTAGTTCTGCTTTGTCTTCTACACTGATTTCTACACTCTAGAGACCAAAAGACAATCTAAGCAATGGATCTTTCGGGACGAACTTGCTCCGAAGGCAAAAATCGTTTCCTCAGCCGGCTACAATATTTTGGGCTTCCAAAGGTATAATTTTGATCGATTATTTAGAGAAGGGGAGAACAATTACAGGCCCGTACTACAGTGATTCATATGATAGATTTGATAAGAAATTGAAAGAGGCACGGCCCCATTTGTCGAAAAAAAGGTGCTCTTACATGCGCCGGCGCACTCCTCACACATTGTGGGGGCTAAATTGCAAGACTTGCGATACGAATTTGCTTCCTTATCCACCTTACTCGCCTGATTTTGTTCTGTGTGACTTCTCCTGTTCTCTGACATGAAAACCTGGCTCGAAGGAGAAGATTCATCTCACATGAAGAGGTTAAAAAAAATAGAGAAACTTTGGGAAAAGTGCATAAGCCTGCAGGAGATTACATCGAAAAAATTATTTACAAAATTTGTAAAATTGTGGCTTCATTTATAACCTGTGGCTTCATTTATAATCTGTGGCTTTATTGATCAACCCACGTATAAAGACTTAATCTTTTAAGACCTATAAAGTCTTATCAAAATGGGATCCACTGAGAGTTTCACCGTCACCTGCAAGTCGAAATGCCAAGAGCAGAAATACCTTATTGGGTAACCTTATACGATGTGCGACTTAATGGATCGAGCCCGACATAACCACCGTACCGGCTGGCAGAAAGGGGTCAGATGAGAGTCGTACAAATAATAGTACCCAAAGCAAAAAGCAGTTAGAGAGTAGACCCTAGGGTAATTTCTTTTAAGCCACTCAATTGATTTTGGTACAGTTTTCAATTACCGTTTCGATATATTTTGACAGAAGATTTAGTATTATCCCAAATAAACTTCTTAAGAATAAGAAATCAATTGTACTCATGTGAATCCAGTAAATCATTATCTAAACCTTTTCCACCTCAGTTGGGATCGGCTACCCAGTCTCACTGTGATGCGGTCGAACTTTAATATATTTCGTGAAGCGACTGCCACCTGACCTCCACAACCATTTGGTGATGGTGCGAAACCGGTACAAATATTATAATTGTGAACGTTTTGTAAAGATGTTTCTTACTTAATCTACCTCAAACAGCTGAACTGATCAATTGGGCGGAATTGAACGGGAATAACCCAAGCCCAAACAGCTTACTAGCTCCTAGAAACTCGCAACGCACTGAGCGGGGATCGAACCCGCGTCTCCTGCGTAGCGGTCGCGTTCACTAGCGCTACGCCACGGGGGCTGTCATTATCTATAAGTCTTCAGGCTTTCACGGCCGGCGTTGCATGTAGAATATACTGGCCGTGGTCTATGTGAAACTTGCGTTCCAGACGTTTCGTCGATCATTGCGGTCGAAATCTTCAGTGGCGCAGGTCCGGGCGACGACGACTTCGGAGACCTTGCCTCGTCACAACTCCCAACGCCAGTGATTCAAGACTTCGCATCAGTCGCAACTCAGTCGCCGACGACGCAAGGTCTCCGAAGTCGTTGTCGCCCGTACCTGCGCCACTGAAGATGTCGACCGCAGTGATCGACGAAACGTATGGAACGCAAGTTTCACATAGACCACGGCCAAACAGCCCGGAAGTAGTATATTCTACATGCTGACGTTATCTGTTTAAAAATGATATTATATTATTTGTGGTAGCACAACAGGCGCACACGCGTACCTGGCGGGCGGCCGGGGCCGCTTGCTGCGGCGCCAGGCGCACGCGGCGGCCGCCAGCAGCGCGCACAGGACCAGCACCGCGCAGCCGATACCCACACCTATAATAGTCAAAAAATTTCAACAATTGTTTGAAAACATGTAAAAGTACTGTTTAATTAAAAATATAATTCACAAAAAAATATAGGTCATAAATATCTGTATTTTTTGTAAATTGTAGATATTTTTATTAGTATACCATAAAAATAAAAATAAAGCAAAATCGTTTTTTGTATTTTTATAACACATAATGAAAATATGTGATTTAACTCATCTAAAGTTTTAAAACATGCGATTTAGACAAGTATACAACTTATCTAAAAATAATATGCTTGAAAGTGCACTAAGATTGAAAAAAATAATAATATTACGCGTACAAAATGGCCAAAAGGTATAAAAAATATGCAAAAAAATCTGAACAGAATGGTTTCGATATAGGTATAGAATGGATGTTTTGTGTCAAAATTATTCCATTTCTGGCAAGGTATGTTTTCTGAAATTCCATGTTGCAGTTTTAGTTATCTTTAATATCGGATCCAAGATTCAGTTTTTAACTAATCCTTCCCCCACATACAGTTAAAAACTCATTAATTCATTCATGTACATGTTTATTATGAAAAATAGGATTTTTAGGATACATATTTAATTACATTTGCTTTCTACCTTCAAAATAAATGAAAAACCGCACGAATTTGCACTTGATTGTTTCAAAAATTAAAGACTTAAGGTATAATTCGAAAAATGAACCTAACTTTATAATTTTTAGTTTAATACCAAAGGATATCCTCACGCAAATAAATTAACAAAACACAAACTGCTAGACATTTATTTAAAAAATATTAAAAAATTATGAATACACAATTTGTTACAGAATAAAAATATAAATAAATATATAAAAAATAGCTAACATTTGTAAAACGATTAGTTACTAAATAAACTAAGAATAAAAACATAAGCAAATAAAAATCTACAATATTACTTTATGTCACATTTTTTTTATAATTATAAGCATTAATTACAAATTTTACTTTGTAAATAAAATACTAAGTTTGTTATACCCTTGTATCAATATATTTTTTAGCAAAAATAATAATTGTAAAAGGAATTTGCAAAAAATATATTTTAAACATTTTGTTTTTGCAAAAACAATAAATTACAAAACAACAATTACATTTTTTTTATATTTAATATTATAATGTATCTTATGTGTGTTGTAAAAATTTGCAAACCAAATGGGGATGCCGACGCAAGACTAATTGTAGATGGCAGCAGCATATGACCAAACAACAATAACCATCTGGCCTCCGATTCCAAAACCACTGTTACACCGCTGACATTGCACAAAATGTTGTTAAATATTAGACTTTATAGATGAGCGTTAAAGTTAAAAAAAGTAAAAAAGAGTATAACATTTTTCATTCACTCTACAAGATTGTCATTTAATTTTCGTTTTTAAAATTATATCCGTAAAGTCTAAAATTAAATGGCATTGGTTCCAGTGTCTGTGGTGCCGCATTGGGTTTGTTGGCCCTGTTCTGTGACATAAACAAACTTATAGCTGTCAGATTAGAGGAGACAAGCAATGAAATCTACGTAGATGACAGCTAACATTGGCCATTACGAGGCGCCCTCTGTAGGGATAAAAGCGCAGGCGGCATCCCCATTCAAAAGTTACACAAATAGCAATTTTTTACCATAATTGTACCAAAAATTAATTGACACACTATTACGGTTTAATCCCAAGAAGACCTGAAATATCGAATACAAGTACTCACCGAGGTAGACTGAGGAGGTGTCTGGAGGCCGCGGCGGTACCGTGAGCACCTGGTTAGCGGCCTGGCCCGGCGCCTGGACCACCACGAACGTGCGGAGCAGGGGGTCTAAGCCAGAGATCTGGGAGGGAGAGTACTAGCTATAAATCGAGATTCAGGACTGAGTTTCGTTCGGCAATACGGGCCTTAATGTACTAGCGAGTGAAAGTGCTAATGGCTAGGAGCGCCCACTGTTAAACAGTAGGTTAAGCTACCTAGGTGCGCTTACTCGTGAAGGAGACAGCAGAGCGGGCGCGGCGCAGCGAGCGAGAAAGACTCGTGGACATCGCTGGCCGCGTTCGAACCGACCTCCGCCCCCATGAGCGCGGGCCTGAGGGTGACGGGTGGAGCCGCTCGTCATCCTAGCAGAAGCAGGCCACGGCGGCGCCCCCCCCCCCCATATCGGGGGCGAGTCGGGGACCGCGTGGTCTCCCCTCCCGAGGAGGGCCAGACCGAGAGGAATGGCCCTGAGTCAGCCGGGGTGCGAGGGATATGTCACGAGACAACCTCACCTTCGGCCTAGCACATCGACCCACAGACGGCGTGCGGTTTAGTCGGTTCGAGTCCGACATAACCTCCCCCTATTCCTCCGGTCCAGCGCTTCTGTGAACCGGGGGTACAGTAAAAATACGTTAAAAATCAGTTTGTCACGCGTAAAAATCGTGTGCAGAACTCTTGCATCCAAGGCAGCCTTCATGTCCGTGACATCGCAAATACAATGCAAAAGAGTCGCCTTCGCTGGTGTGGCCACGTCTTGAGGTAACAGCCAGGCTACGTGGGTAACAAATGTCTGGCAAGGGTGCCCCCACCGGATCCCGGTATAAGGGACAGCCCCGCAGAGCACCGTGGCCTCTGATGCAATAAGGAAACTACGTCTCCATGAATATGATGACAAAGCTATATTGGCAGTTGGCCTATTTTAACAGTTCTTGGTAAATCTGGCGTACTTGGATTCTGCGTGACTAACATAATTATACTCACATGCACGCTGTTGTCAGTCACATTGACGACGGTCCACCTCTCCAGCGGCTGCGTGAGGTTCTGCGAGTACATCACCACGCGGACCTGACGGTTCCTCCACGTCACCTTCAACCCTGAACGAGTGAACTCGTACGCAAGCGCTTCTGAAAATTTTGGAAAAGTGTTTATAAAGCCTACTTCCTACAAAGAAAAAGAAAAGGTATGACACGAGAGCGAGCGACATACCGCCGCGAGCGTTGGCGGCAGACTGACCAAATCTGACGGGTGATTTGTCGATACTCCCCCCGTCACGCCACGCACATATCTAAAGCCATTGTAATATATTGTTGGTTAATCTCATTGCCTAAAGCCAGCCTCCGTGGCGTAATGGTAGTGAACGCAGCCGCTGAAAGGAGGCTACAACTATTTGTATGCATGAATATCGTTACGGGTAGTTGGAGCCCTCAAAAGTCCAACAACTGGTCTAACTGCAATGCTGCGCGGAGGCCAGATGGCAGTCGCTTCATGGGGAATGTCGAAATTTAGTCAAATTCGCAGTTAAACTGGTAAAAGCCCCCAGACTCCAAGTTGATAGCTTCGGATGCGACTGGGATTAACGCTAGGATGATGAAGAATCTCATTGCCTAAAGCGCGGCACAATGGTTACGGTCCATCTACAGTTACCAAGAAAAAATAATCATCTTATCTCGTAACTAAGTTACATACGAAGATGTGTTACAGGGCAGTTCTATGGTGTCCACAGAATTTTCTCACTTACCGTGTACATTGGCAGGTATATGCAAGATGGAGCTGTACCCGTCCGGTTCGTACCCGCGTACCGTCACGTACAACTCCTTCGATGTGTTCACGTTGGTTATCTGGGGAAACAAGAAATTCAAATCAATAAAATGAACTTTTAGAGAACCCTTCAACACGCTTTCCGGAACTGTCAAAAAATTTGCTCATGGTATTGCTGGCGGCTTTGGCGTACTATTGTCACGCTGGCCAAACAGGTTAGTACAAGGGTTTAAGTCGAGTTTTCATTCTCTCGCAGTGATATCGTCTGCGTATTCTTCCGTTAGTCGCCTGTTAAGAGACCCTTTGGATGATATGGATTCCTACTTCACCACACGAATAAAAACATAGTAAATGTATATACTCCATTCGGATAATCTTGATGTGTTTTTTTTTGTTTTTTTTTTTTTTTTTAAAGAATATTAGCAACCGAAATTATCGAAATTACTAATATTCCCTCTAACCCCTCCAACTAAGCTAAATTTCTTGTGCTAGGAGTGGGTTCACGTCGGTAGTGTAATGGCCAGGATTCGAACCCGGGACCTCTCGATCGTAAGGCCGACTCCTTAACCACTAAGCTACCGACGCCTACTGTCTTTTTGAAATAATGAATTCTTTGATTGAAAGCAACAAAGGCTCAATATTTGTTAGTATTACTTTACTTATCACTACATAGTATAAAACAAAGTCGCTTTCTCTGTCCCTATTATCCCTTTGTATGCTTAAATCTTGAAAACTACGCAACGGATTTTGATGTGGTTTTTTTAATAGATAGAGTGATTCAAGAGGAAGGTTTATATGTATAATACATGTTTAATAAAGTAGAGGGTAAAGCGGGAACGGAATCTGACGCCACGCGGCCGCCGGCAATGGTTTACATGGCGACTGTCTAGTCTTCGTGCGATCATGTTCATTTTAATTTAATATCTTTTATTTAATAAATCAGTTTATTAATATATTTTTTCTACAATTTTGTACTAGTTAGTCAGTTAGTTAGCCTAGTTTATTTGACTAATATGTTTTTTTTAAAGTCGCTTCAAGATTTTTTACCTTTAATAACCTAAGCGAATGGTGTATACACTCAAAAATTATTGACTCATGGTTAAAAGTACTTACCAGTACAGTGGTCCCTATGGTCTCGACCGAGGGCCACTGATTGACGGGGAGCTTCTGGTCAGAGTTGTAGTAGACGGTGTGTTTGTCCATCACGCTGTTCCACGATACGCGAATGGTGGAGCCGTTGATTACCTTGTACATAAGGTCTTTGATGGACTCGGAACCTGGAGGTGGAAAGAATTAGTATAGTTCAAGGCATATAACTTGGACGAGTCGCGAGAGAAATGAGACCTTAGTGCAGTGCATCCGTCGCCCTTATGGTGTATCAACCCCGTTTGATCATGTCTGTAAATCCCCGAAAGAGATCTATTGTCTTTAGGCTTTCACGGCCGGCGTTGCATATAGAATATACTGCTTCCGTGTTGTTTGGCCATATCCTTACGAAAATTGCGCTCCAGACGTTTTGTCGATCACTGCGGTCTCTATTAATACCCACGTTTCTTCAAATATGATTTTTGGTACTATATAAAAGGGATGAGTTTATTGCCGCCATGCGGGCACTTGTTCTTTTTACTGGTTAGCACGGATTAGTTGCTATAATCTATGATTGAGTGGATTTGAGCTCGTCCACCGCCATAGCACCCCGTGCTAACCTCAAAAGACACCAAAAATGTGTACTGCGCGTATAGGTACGTAGAGAGGACACGATGAAAGGAGGTAGGACACGTCGGTATTCCCGTCAAAATGAGCAGTCCGACTGGGGAAGAACCTCCGCCCTATAGAATACCGCGGAAATAATAACCTCGTTTTGTGTTCCCGGCGGTGAGTAAGGTAGCCATAACTCACTGAAGAGTTTTTGTGCTGTCAGTGGGAAGACCAAAGGCTTTTCTCGCTTTGTCTTCTAAACTGATGGCACAGAAACTCTCTGTGTTTACAGGGTCAGCAGCAAGAACGTGACTCCCCTGGTGTTGTACACGTCCATAGGCCACGGTAAAAACAAAAAAAAAGGTGGGCCGTGTGCCAGTCTGCCACTTCAGTTGTATTACAAAAAAAATTGAGCACATTTTGGAGGCAAGATAATTATACCTTAAGGTATACAGAATTTAGTTACTAACTATGACATCCAAAGGCACTCGTGGCCAAGAGCGCTTACTGTTCGGTAAACGATCGGTGGGTTAAGCAACGTTGGTGTGGTTGTCATTTGGATGGGTGACGGCTTAGTGGTGTTACATCTGAGCGCTTCGGTGCTACGGAGTGCATAGTAAAAGTCAGTACAGGCTGTGATTAGTCTTTAGGTCAAGATGGAGACCTATATAAACAACTCTGTCACTCGCACTCACACTCAGCCTGTCTGTTGGCTACTAAACCACAACTCAAACAGAGGTAAGTCGGCAGTCGCTTCCATATAGCCAAATCATATTTAAGCGGTCCCCAGACTCCGAAGTAAAGGCGCAAATCAGACCGGGTCTAACAAAAGGCGTATGATGATGACGAAAATAACTCACTAGGGGTGACCAGAGGGTTGTCTGCAGATCTGGGAGGCACCGTGAGCACCCTGGCGGACTGGTGAGGCGCCGTCACCACCACGTACGTGGGGAGAGAGGGGGCTAGATCCAGGATCTGGAACAGAAGATATAATAGTTATTAATTGTGCTTGAGGTAAATAAAACAGTTAATGTAAGTACTACAAAAAACACACAGTCGACAAAAAAAGATACGATTGCACCCCTACATACAACTTTATGTGAAAAAGTGCGTCCATATATCCTTTGTCGACTGTACTTTGGATAAAAATACTAAATAGATGATGCTCGCGGCTCTGTAGACAGCAGAGCGAGCGCGGCGCGATGAGCGAGAAAGACTCGCTGACATCGCTGCTCGTGCTCGAAGGCGGCTCCGGCGTCGGAGGGCGCAAACTGACCTCCGCCCCCCATGAGCGCGGGCCTGAGGGTGACGGGTGGAGCCGCCCGTCATCCTAGCAGAAGCAGGCCACGGCGGCGGCGCGCATCGTAGGACGATGCGCGTCCCCCCACACCGGGGTTGAGTCGGGGACCGCGTGGTTCCCACCTCCCGAGGAGGGCCAGACCGAGAGGGATGGCCCTGGGTCAGCCGGGGTGCGAGGGATATGTCGCATGTCAACCTCACCTTCGGTCTTGCACTACGACCCAGAGACGGCGTGCGGTTTAGTCGGTTCGAGTCCGACATAACCTCCCCCTCCGGCTCCGGAGGGGTGGGTACCTGGGGGGATTTTCCGCACGTAAAAAAAAAAAAGCTCGCGGCTCTGTTTATTTTAAGCGCTTACCTCTGGTTACGTATCTTGGAATCTAAATTGCGAAAAATACGAGAACCAGGCGCGCGCGGATTGTTTTAAAATAATCTTTGCTTGGTGAATTTGAGTTTATCCACCACCATAGCACCCCGTGCTATCCTTAAAAAGCACCCAAAAAACATGTACATGTACATGATATGCCCGAGCATTACCCGCGCTTCAAAGGATACATGCGTAGCTTATATGCTATAGCTGAGGTCCGCGACTTCGCGCGTAGGGATTTCGGTAACGGCGACTTATGGTCGTATCTACGTATTACATATATATACTTTATCTAATCTCATGAAATAATTAGGTAATATAATTTGCTTAAAATAGGTAACAGAAAATTCTAGCGCGCATGTTAAAATCTGAAAAAAATGCATTGACACCTCCTTGTGTCCAGCTGAAGCTGTATCGTAATGGGAAAAAGTGAAATTTAGATATAGTTCCTTAAATTCATGAAAGTATTGTTTTAAATTTTTTAATGTTGAGATTAGAAAATATTTTAAATGAAATTAAGATAGGAAAAATATTAAATTTGTAGTAGGTAGTGAAACCACGCCTATTTTTCCTATCTGAATCGAGATAAAATATATTTTAGTGTTCAGGATTTTTGAAGTAACGTCGTCATAGGTCTTCAAATTGGTGTAAGATTGCCTAAGACATGTTCCTCACACCCCGGATGACCCAGGACCCAGGTGTGTGAACCGCACCGGGAAGAGGTGGGACGTAAACAAATTCTGGTAGTTAAGAGTCTAGGATGCAACTGAGGACAATTTCGATGAAGCAATAACTTTCTTTTTATTTAAAAAAGAAATATTAGAGCCGGTATAACTAATATTCTCTCTAACTCCTCAAGCTAAGCTAAATTGCTTGTGCTAGGAGTGGGTTCTAGTCGGTAGTGTAATAGCCAGGTTTCGAACCTGAAACCTTTCGATCGTAAGGCTGACTCCTTAACCACTAAGCTACCGAAGTTTCAATTCAATAACTGCGAGGAATCAATATATTTCTTTGAGCACAACCTTCCAATATTAAAATCTTCGGTCTTTTATCAGGAGTATACCTTTTGTATACCTCCTCATATTATTAAATTTCAACATTAATGTACACAAGATATTGCCTCTCATTGGACTGCAATTCCTCTGTGCACTCGCGGGCTTACTGGAAGAGAACTCAACCTGGAGTTAAGCTCCTCTTTGTACATAATATTTCTCTTATTTGTATAAATGCAATGTAAGTGTACAATAAAGAATAAATAATAGTAGTTTATAATACTGTTGCATAATAAGTGTTCTTATAACACGAGTGTGTTTTAAAAAAACGAGCCGTAGGCGATTTTTTTATATTATCACACGAGTGTTATAAGACTAAGTTATGTACAGTGTCATACACTTCTTTATCTACTCTTACACTATAATACATAAACTAATTTATTTTACAAACAAAACTAAACTTTGTTTAATTTAAATGTAAAATGTTGGCGCCAAGACGCAAACATCGATTGCGCATGCGTGTTTCTTTTATTTTCTTCCCGGCGGATTCCTTTTTTAAAGTAGAGATTCAGTCCAGATGGTGGTTGTATAGGTGTATCGTTATGATTAAAAAGTTATTTAATGATATAGGTGTCCATACAAGACCTGTATCGTAATAAAACTTTATTTTGGCCTGTGCGTAATGTTTGTCATAAGAGTTTTGATTTCAATTTTATAATCTTTGTATTATAGTATCAGAGTAGATAAAATAAAATATAATATCAGATACTCACAGTAATGCTCTCGCCAGTGCCGTTGGCGCTGGCCCAGCGGTCGGGCGGCTGCGTGAGGTTCTGCGAGTACCACACGCGCAGGGCCGGCTGCCTGCGCCACGTCACCGCCAGCCCCGAGCTCGTGAACGTGTACTTCAGCTCGTTGGAATCTGGAAGATGATGCATATATTACAGCCATTTGTTAAATTCTAGAATATTCTATGCAACGCAATCTACACCTAAAGTCAGCTGTACGTATGTTGTGGAAGTATTTTTTATATTATTTAGGTAGCAGATAAGTACACGGCCCACGTAGTGGTTACAGTGGCCAATGGACGTACTAGCCTATGTTAAGGAATCTAGAATCCAGATACACATTCTTATAGATACATTTTTTGGTAATACATACATATTATACATAGACTAATCATATGCTGTCCTCTGTGATAGAAACACTCATATTTAAATATTCATGCATTTAAACATTTGCATTGAGCGGAAATCGAACCTGCGCCCCCTGTGTAGCAGATAAATGTTTCTACTGCTACGCCACATAGGACGTCGAATTTTGTACAATCACAATCGCATGTAACAAACATACTCCTTAGCTGCATTATCAGTATAGATTACGCTTTTTTTAACGTAGGGGATATCCCCACGGATATCACCCCCGCTGGAGCCGGAGGGGGAGGTTATGTCAGACTCGAACCGACTAAACCGCACGCCGTCTATGGGTCGCAGTGCAAGGCCGAAGGTGAAATAGCTATAGAGATATGCATCGCTCGCACCCCGGCTGACCCAGGGCCATCTTTCTCGATCTGGCCGTCTTCGGGCGGGGGGACCACGGGGTATTTTATTTTATACTTTTCCGTTATGATATACATTTTTGTAATCGTTTTCTAATTTCTTACATTTTGATACCCCACTCGAAAAATAAGCGTGTTTTTTTTGCCACACACATTTTGGCGCCAAAAACCAACATGAAGCTTATTTTTATATTTTATGTACCCAAGAACACTTTGGCAATAAATATCTTTCATTTGAGACATGACGTACTGTGGTTCCGAAGATATGAAGTATTAAAAAATATTGCAAACATACATACATAAATACAAGATAGGTACGAAAAGCCCTTCTTAGCAGTCGCGTAAAAAATGAACTTACCAGGCACTTTAACAGGTATGTGCAAGAAGAAGCTATACCCCACAGGGTTGTACCCCAGCACCATCACGTATAACTCCTTTGACGTGTTCACGTTTGTTAGCTGAAATTGTTATAACTTTATTAATATACGTTCAAGATGATTTGTTTCTAATATTGCTTGCTAGATGGCGTTATTCCATTCTGGAACACGATAGTAGATAATTTTTTATACGGAACCTCATAAAAAATATTTATATAGCATAACATTCTTAGAAATAAAGAAATTCATTCATTCATTTACAAAACCAGAAATAGCAAAAAAAAATATTCATGTCAATATTTGTGTCAATATATACAATGTCTAAATTACTAAATAATTAATAATTTGTGACAATGTCTAAAACGCGATAGTAATTTGTTTACAGAACCTTATGGGTCCGTTTTTACAAAATTTGGTCTGTCTGTATGTAACAGTTTAAATAGCTCCAGCGTGAAAAGTCATCTAACTTTGTTTGGAGTTGGAGTTGCACATGACCATGAATAATATTGACATCTTCTGTGTAACCGAACATTGGTTGAAAGACCATCAAGTCATGTTCAACTTCAAAAATCACCAGGTGGCTAGCTCGTTCAGTAGACAAAATTTCAAACGTGGAGGCACCCTAATTATTATTAATAAGAATATTAAATTTAAAGAGCGTAAAGATTTAGTCAGCCTCTCTATTGAACGAGTTATTGAGATAGCTAGTATTGAGTTTGAACGGTTCATTGTATTAAGCGTATACAGTCCCCCAGACGCGCCCTATGCAAAATTTGAAGAAAGGATGGAAGAAGCGCTTTTTAAATGCCGTTACTCCCAAAAGGCGATAATAGTTTGTGGAGACTTCAACGTAAATATTTTAGATAACACCCTAGTGCCAGTAGAGAAGAATAAATTGTTAAATCTATTCAAGTCCTTTAATCTTATTAATATGTTTCGGAACCTACTCGAAAAACTGCAACTAGTGCCACATGTATTGATAATATTTTCACGGATATTAAACCAATCAACAAATATATTGTGGATGCTGTACACTCGGATCACCGTGGCCAATTAATAACTTGTGAAAGACATAATTGTAAAATTAGTAAAAACGAAATTAAAATTGTACCAATTAACCAATACCGTTTAGACGCTTTCAAGGAAACTATTGTAAACAAACTACCTGACTTGCCCTCGTACAATAATGTAGAAGAGTCTTACGCAGACCTAATCAACCTGATCAATAATGAGTTTGGGAGAATTTTTACCTCAAAAACATTATCGATTGGTGGCCGTCCAGTTTTCAGTGATTGGGCAACATCGGGGATTTATAAGAGCAGGAGGAGATTGTATGATCTATATTCTGAAAAATTGTACAATTTCAACCCTGTTTTCCAGGATTATGTTAAAAATTACTCAAAAATATTTAAGCGAGCCTGTTCCTTCGCGAAGTCAAACTTCATTAAAAATAAAATTTCTAATTCTGTAAATAAAATTAAGACTACTTGGAATATTATAAATTCCGAATGTGGGAAATCTCCATCAAATGTAAGAGATTTTCATTTAAAAATAGGAGGTCGCCATGTCACGGAGGATCTGGAAGTTGCGACAGAGTTTGAACATTTCTTTTCAAATATACCGTTAATAACGACTAAAACTCTTCAGTCGTCTTCCACTTCCGCTGTGTCATTGCTTAAGGAATCGATAAACGAGTGTGAAGACGCATTCGTATTCTCAGTTGTTAATAGCAAGGACATCACCAAAGCGTTTCACTCTATTAATATCAAAAAGACCGCGGATCTATGGGGATTATCAGTCAAAACTATTTCATGTATCATTGATGTCATTGCTCCCCATCTAGCAACTGTGTTTAATGACTATGTCAACAGCGGTATATTTCCTGATTTAATGAAACATAGCAAAGTCATACCTTTGTTCAAGGCTGGCAGTGCTACAGACCCTTCTAATTTCCGACCCGTTTCTGTGTTGCCGACCTTGAGTAAAGTATTTGAGAAATTAATCCTAGGACAGTTGATGACCCATTTTGGTGAAAACAAATTATTTCATGATAAACAGTTTGGGTTTACTAAGGGACGTTCGACTGCTGATGCTGGTATAGAATTGTTAAATTGTATTTACGAGGCCTGGGAGGATAAGTATGATGCATTGGGTGTATTCTGTGATCTATCCAAGGCTTTCGATTGCGTCCACCATGACACATTAATCAGGAAATTAGAACATTATGAAATAAGGAACAAGGCTCTCGAGCTTCTGACTTCATATTTGAACAATAGAATTCAGAGGGTCGATGTTAATGGTACACGTTCAGTGGGATCTCTGATTTCGATGGGTGTTCCACAAGGTTCGATACTTGGACCATTTTTATTCTTAATATATATTAATGACCTCCCCTACTACGTAAGGGATAAAACTAGTATTATTTTATTTGCTGACGATACTTCGTTAATATTTAAAATTAAAAGGCAACAAAATAATTATGACGAAGTGAATGGTGTTATCACAAGAGTGGTCCATTGGTTTAATACTAATAATCTTTGCCTTAATGGGAACAAAACTAAATGTATAAAATTCACATTATCTAATGTTACACAGGTTGAAACCAATGTACAACTCAATGGACAAGTGTTGAACCTTGTGGAATCAACAGTGTTCTTAGGTTTAAGTATTGACGCCAAATTGCAGTGGCGATCGCATATTGAAAAAATATCCAGTAGATTAAGATCGGCTTCTTACGCTGTAAAAAAGATTAGGACATTAACAGACGTGGATACGGCTAGAATAGTTTATTTCAGTTATTTTCATAGTATTTTAAGCTACGGAATTCCCCTTGGGGGTAATTCCGCGGATTTAAACACAATATTCATTTTACAAAAGCGGGCTGTGAGAGCTATTTATAATTTGGGCCCAAGAGTTTCCCTTCGAGAAAAGTTTAAAGAAATAGACATTCTAACCGTAGTGTCACAATACATCTTCGAGAACCTGATGTATGTAAGGAAAAATATCTCTAAATTTTCAAGAGTTTGTGACAGGCATAATATAAACACAAGACATAAAAACAATCTTGTAGCTTGTGATAGTAGACTCCATAAAATTAGTAATTCTTTCCGGGGCAACTGTATACGCTTTTTCAACAAGCTCCCTAATGAAATTAGAGATTTACATGTAAATAAATTTAAAAATGTAATTAAGACTAAACTGTGCCAAAAAGGCTATTATAAAATCCAAGAATATTTAGATGATAAACAAGCTTGGAAATGAGCTGTTCGCTCAACTATGCTACTCAAGCAAACTATTGTATTTAGACTAAGTAGACTAAGCAAATGTTTGTAAATAGACCAAAAAAAAAAAAAATGCCCGCTGAGTTTCTTGCCGGAGTCTTCTCAGGTCGGGGCCGCGTTTCCAACCGGTGGTCCATTTGCTAAACTAGTCTAGATTTTTTTTTAAACTTGTCGTTTTGTAAGTACCGTTTTAATGGTCTATACAGAATAAATGATTTTTGACTTTGACTTTGACTTTGACTTTGACTTTGTATATTTCGATGCGAGGCGATTTCAATGATGCTCGTCTAGTCTGGTCTGGGTCTGGGAGATCAGACAGGTTAATATAGCCCTCCAGTCAAATCAAAAAACGATCAAAGAATCAAGTTTATTCAGTTTAGGCACATAAAGAGCACATGTAATCGTTAAAATTTTACAGTCAGATTAAGAAATAATTACAAGAATGTTAATTATAGTAAATAAATAATTTGAAAAATATTTTTTTAGCTGGTTCGGTAAGTAGATTCTACTGAGGAGATACCAGCAAGAAACTCAGTGAACTAAATTATCCTTTTTTTAATGGTTTTATTTCAAATATAAATTTATACAGTGGGAGCAAGCAAGAGATTAGGATGACCATGGATTTTTATCATTAAAATATCCGTCTACTTTATAATATATTCTTTTTTCATTAGTCACATCATATTTAAAATGACCCCGGAAGTAATGAAAGCTTCGGAGACTACCGGGAAACGCAAGGAGGATTATTCATATCGAGTATATAGGTTGTGCTGCAGTAATAATAATGTATCACAAAAATCAGTGCAAATTAAGTGACTTACCAACACTGTATTCTCCCTAGTGTCGACAGAAGGCCAGTGGTGGACAGGCAGAGTCAGAGCACTGTTGTAGTATACCGTGTACTTGTCCATAGGGCTGGTCCAAGACACTCGGAGGGTGGAGCTGTTGACCACTTTGTATGTGAGGTCCATGATGGGTTCTGAACCTGGGGGTATAAAAAGTTTATTGTCAAGCAAGGTTTTTTAAGTATGTAGGATACGACGGTATTTTTAGCTAATTGAGCAGTCTGATTGGGGAAGTACCTCCGCCCTACAAAATACCGCGGCCATAATAACCTCGCGTTGTGTTCGCGGCGGTGAGTAGGGTAGCAAGCGTTTAATGGAGAGTTTATAAACTGTCAGTGGGAAGACCTAAGGCTATTCCTGCTTTGTCTTCTACACTGACGGCACAGAAACTCCCTGTTTACAGGGACGGCAGCACAAGTGTGACTCCCTGGTGTTGCACAAGTCCATAGGCCATGGTAACCATTTCCATCAGGTGGGCCGTGTGCACCTCAATTGAACATAAAAAAGGTCATAATTTAGTTCAGGGATTTTCTTTTTCAAAAAGAAAAAGTAATATAGGAATTTTATCTGCATATATGAATATAAACGTTTAGCTTGGAATATATACAATTCTAGAACATTCGACATAGCGCTCTCTGAAGTAATTAGCTTCTTTATTTAATGGTTCTAGAATATGTAGTATTAACATTTACATTTTTAAATACATACAACCCTTTCAATTGTCGACCAACAAAGAGGTGGATCGCTTTATATACTCTCACACGTGTTCCCAAAGAATCCTGGATTGTGTGAAAGGTCACATAATCCAGGATTCTTTAACCATCTGTCGAGGCCGTATAAGTAAAGGATCGCTGTTTTAAGGACAGCATTTGCAATGGCAGTCACAATTTTTTTTAATGCACCTGAGTTTATAATCATCTCTGCCACTTCGCTACTTACAAGGTTCTAAGATAGTGGTGTTGAAATATGTTAAACTAACAAGCCCGTTTTCACTTCACATAATGTCGTAACCGGTCGTTCTAATTTACTAACTAATATACTTTATAAGTTTCACAAAGTTAAGCTATCAAAATAGAAGCTGGTTGTTCCTACAATCTATATATCTATATTTACTTTAAGTGGGACCCAGTATGCTACCCTGTGGAACACCATACCAGGTTCTATCTTGATAACTGAACTTCAAAACCACATTTACTCACTGTGATATACGGAGGTGTTGTCCTGCTGCCGCGGAGGTACTGTGACGACCTGGCTCGCTTCCTCGCCTGGAGACGACACATCTATGTAGGTGAACCGCGACGGGCTTAGTCCGGAGATCTGCAGAGATTAGACAAATTGTTGATTAATTTGTTGTATTTCATTTTTTTTATACCACTTAGGTGGCAGCCAAGCACATGGCCCACCTGATGGAAAGTGGTTACCGCCTATGGACGTCTGCAACACCAGGGGCGTCACACTGGCGCTGTCGACACTGTTAGAACAGAGAGTTTCTGTGCTGTCAGTGTTGAAGATAAAGCAGGGCAAGCCTTTGGTCTTCCCACTGACAGCACAAAAACTATCCATTGAGAGATTTTATGCTATAGATATAGAGATAGAAATAAAACAGAAGGTCACACCTAACTTGTACTGTTACGTAAGTTCGTTGTACACTAAGTTCAATTTGCATAATATTTTGTATAGTAAGTAAGTAGGTATGCAGCGGCGTGATACGCGCTTCCCCTTATCAGGGCGAGATGAGGACACCTATCTTTCCACATCCAAGATGATCTGCATCTTAAAGCCGCAGACGGCCTTAAGTCAACCGTGGTGGGACGGCAATGCCTTATTGGGTCACCTTACACCCCGGCTTTAAGACAGGAGACGATGTGCGTTTTTAGTTGGTTCGATTCCTAAATTACTGTCCCATAGGCATAGTCAGAATAAAAGTTACTTGCATTAACTACAAACTGCCTGCATATTGCTGCGTTGCAAATTTTTTTTTAATACTAGATGCGGACTGCTTTAGATCTGTCGTTCTGGAAGTCTATAGGTCATTTTAGGAAAGTGGTCATTTTAAGAAAGTAGTCATTATTAATCTAAAGGGAGAGGCCTATGTGCAGCATTGAACTATGTGTGGCTGATATTTTGATGATTATTATTATTAATACACCAGAATGTAATATATCTTTGTAATTAACAAGAGACAAATACTACAAGTGCGTATAATTATTAAGTCAACGACACCTGTGCAGCTGTACAACTCTCTAAGCATAAAGCATCTAGCAAAGCGCTGACAGCCGTAAAAAAGATTGCGATTGGTCGATTTCCAGTGACGTAACCCAGTCTGACCAATACCAAACTATATCGAGGCTCGACGCTATAATAAAATAATAAAAAAATAAAATAAAATAAAAAAAGCCTTATATTTCTTGCAACAAGTTACAATAAGTAAATCAGTACTAATCCTGTTCCTAACCTTTTTTATATATATAGACGTAAGTTTAGTAATGTAACTGTAAATTCTTTTTTTTTTTAAATACATGAAAGACTATGATGTTATACATCAATTTGGTCTGCAAGAGCCCCTTGTCGGGAGAAGGTCTCCTCCAAAGAGTTCCACTTGTCCCTGTCTTGGGCGCCGTGTAGCCACAGAGCGCCAGCCGTCTTTCTTATGTCATCGTCCCATTTCGTGTGCGGTCTACCTCTGCGACGTTTGCCAATTGGGCCGGTCCATGACGTCACTCTCTTGGTCCATCTCTCGTCCTGTATACGCGCCACATGTCCCGCCCATTTCTATTTTAGTCTCTGGGAGTGATATAGAGCATCTGTGGCTTTCGTTGTTTGTATTATTTTTGAGTGACGTATTTTTTGTATCCTCCTTATATTTAGCATGCTTGACGCTATATTCTTCGAGAATAATACAGCAATCCTTTCGACCGTACTCTTCCACGTCGCCTTTTACATTTGGTGCTTTACCAATAGCAAATCAGTACTCACGTGCATGATATCGTCAGTCACATTGACGCTGGTCCACAGGTCCTGTGGCAGAGTGAGGTTCTGCGAGTAGCGCACCAATCTGACCTTTCGATCTTGCCAAGTCACAGTCAGTCCAGAGCTTGTGAATGTGTAGTTGAGTTCTGTTTCTGAAATAATTAGAATATTAGGTCGTAAATGTACAGAGACCTTTCTTCATCCCAGAACTAATCCCAGTTACATCCAAAGCTTTCAACTCGAATTCTGGGGTCCGCATTTTCCAGGCTAACTAACTAACTTTTGATATTTTCACATCTATAAGCCATTGCCGATATCGAAGTACTGCAGTTAGATCAGTTATAGGTTTTTTTAGGGATCCAACTACCCATAACGATAGCCATCGATGTTGATGGCAACCGAGACCGACAGCTTGACATACTCTCCGAGGCATCACCAGACCAATGCAAGAAGAATGTATCAAGACCGTCCTAATAAGCCAACTTTACTCGCAAGTATGCACCTACTGATCAGGTTCTGTCGCTGGTTTTCTTCTTGTCATTATTTTTATATATTAGGCAAAGTGGAGTCATATTAGGATAAGGTATGCTGTAGGCAAAGTCTCCGATAAAATCATCTGAGCCATTTTGATGAGTGACCGTTTAGTGGTATTTCAGCTAAGCGCTTTCGTGCTTCGGAAGGCACGTTAAAAGTCGATCCCGGCTCTCAATAGTCTGTAGGTCAAGACGGAGGCCTATATGTGCGACTTGAACCTCTAGACAAGTGGCAACTCGACGAATGTATGGGATTTGACGGATATGACAGTCGTTATCGCATGTCATAAACGTCAAAACGCATACATTTGTCATCCTATTCAACCAAACACATACCAAAGAAGTGCCACTTGTTTAGAGGGGCTGAATATCTTCGTCATAGGTTGACGACTAACTCTAACACAGGCTGGTAGGTCAGACGATAGTTGCTCCCAACAAAAAAGCTACATCATATTGAAGCGGACCCTGGATGCTAAGGTGAAGGCGTGGTATCCGACCGGGATTAACGCAAGGATAACGATAGTAGTGCGTTTCGGTTTCAACTACTCTATAAAGATATCAAGCCGCAGATAGTAGAAAGGACTTACTGGGCACGTGCACGGGTATATGCAAGACAGGGCTGTGCCCTGAAGGGTTGTACCCAAGTACCACCACGTATAATTCTCTTGATCTGTTCACGTTGGTTATCTGAAACAATAATAATTAGGTTTAGATGGGGACACCGCCATCTTATATCCATAGATAGCCCAGGGTCAGCTGGGGTGCAAGGGGAATAAAATGTCTTATGGGGAAACCTTACATCGCGGGAATTAGGAGTCGGGACGGTGTATGGTTTTTGACGGTCCGAGTCTGACATAACCACCTCCGCTGGCTGACGGGGGTGATACCCATAAGGATTTCCGCATGAAAAAAAGATAGGTACAGCATAAAGTGCCTATCTACAACTGTGGTACTTCGCCTCTGAACTCAAAAATATTGTCCAAATTGTATGAAAATCTCTAGCTTAGCAAAAAAAGATAGAACATAATGGAGGCGCCACTGTGCTGTCATTAAGACAGTCCGTTAGACATTACCATATATGTATTATACGGTAAAATGTATCACCCAAATTGCTTCAACTTCAACTCCTTCAAAATGGCCTCTGCAGCAAATCGACGCAACTTTACCAATGTCAAGTAAAATGAACCAATTATAACATTATTAATGGCGAGACGCCAATGTCAAGTGTACCAGAGCCACGTTAGCCACGCCGGTAAATTTGTTTTCGTGTGTCCGCTCCACGAGATTCAGGTGGACGATCAGGACGTGACATAAGTGGCGTTTTGAGAGCAGCTTGACAATGTAGCCACTATGGAAAACATTAGTTCAGTTTCTAGACATTCTTGTACCTACTATCCATACAAATATTATAAATGGGGAAAGTGTGTGTGTGTGTGTGTGTGTGTGTGTGTGTGTGTGTGTGTGTGTGTGTGTGTGTGTGTGTGTGTGTGTGTGTGTGTGTGTGTGTGTGTGTGTGTGTGTGTGTGTGTGTGTGTGTGAGTGTGCGTGTGTGTGTGTTGTATTTGTGTGTGGGTGTGTGCGTGTGTGTGGGGGGGGGGTCCGTCTTTCACGCCTAAACCACTGAATCGATTTTGATGAAATTTGGTATAGGGGTAGATTAGACTTTGAGACAGAACATAGGCTATGTTTGGTCGAGATAACCAAGATCCACACGGGTGGAGCCGCGGGCAAAAGCTAGTAGAAAATAATGGAGGCCACTGTGCTGTTCTTAAAACAATCCGTTAGAAAATACCATATTTATTTTACGGTAAAGTGTATTACGCAAACTGCAGTACTTCATATATTAACTGACATAAGTGACGTTTTGACAGCAGCTTGACAATAAACATTTGTTCAGTTTCTAGACATTCTTGTATATATACCATACGTCCATGCAATAGACAGACCAACCGCTGTACCGCGGTAGGTGCGCGGCAAGACGGGGGAGTATCGACTCGACCATCACCCGTCAGATTTGGTCAGTCCGCCCGCAACGCTCACGGCGGTATGTCGCTCGTTCCCGACTCGTGGTCTTTCTCTGCATACGCTGTACACCGGTGCTATACCGGTCATACTATATTATAATATATTTTAGACTTACCAGCGCAGTATTCTCCGTGGTGTCTACAGAGTGCCACTGTTCAATGGGTAGCTTCATCTCAGTGTTGTAGAACACCGTATACCTGTCCATCAGGCCGGTCCAGGACACTTGCAGGGCAGTTCCGTTCATCACTTTGTATGTCAGATCCGATATAGGTTCTGAACCTGTATGTAAAACGTTAAGCTTTAGGATAAGTGTAAATTTCGGTGTAATGCGCGCCCTTTCCAGGGGCAAGATGAGGACAACATGGTTCCCACACTCGACACAACCAAATCAATACCAGAGATGGCTCTGGGTCAGCCAAGGTGCGAGGGATATAGCTTGGCATCTAAAGACACTAGACAATATAGAGTCTTAGTCAATCCGAGTCCGGAATAGCCCCCAATTAAGGTATCCGAAAGGATTTCCGCACAAAAAGAAAGGTCCAATCCAATTTAAAACATTACAAATCATTTAGAATCTTATCTACAGGAGAAAAAGTTCATAGTCATTTGAAGGCAAAAGTAGAGCAGGCGGTTACTCGTACTTCTCGCAACTATTTCTAGTAACAATACAAACTATTGGTTTTCATTCATTCTTTTAATTTCGTTTAAATTATATCTCATTCAGACTTCACAGACCAATATCCAGTGAGACGAAGTCATTTTCAGGTGACGTCGCTTTCACTAATTCATATATACCTAACCAAAATAAACAAGATGTCAAGGTCACTGAGGTCAAGGTCACTTATTGACCTATGTGACATTGACCTGAGGCAAAGTCCCCGGTCATTAAATCAAATATTTAATCTTAAGACATATTCTTAATCAGGAATAGTGAAGGCATATAAATAATAAGCTCGATATTAAGAACTCACTTGGATGGATGGAGGCGTCGGGGCTCTGCCTCGGAGGTAGCGTGAACATCTGACTGGAGGACTGGTCCGGCGCCACCACCTCCAGGTACGTGAGCAGAGTCGGGTCTAGGGAGTTGATCTAGAAGGTATAAACACAACTCTGTTAATGTCAGCTGGCTGGCGATTTAATAAAAAAAAAGACGGGTTGCACTCTGGGAGTGCCGGCAGAAGTGAAAACATTTTCTTTTGTTCTTTCTTCGTTATATACATAGAAAAAGATAAAAAAGAACATACCATACCATACATATAATATAGCGCTAATCATAGAACCTATCACTTATTCTCTGCTAATTTTCTGTCAGAAGAAATTAATAAATTATGAAAAGAAAAAATAATCACATAAAATAATAAATTACAGAAAGAAAAAATAATCATAAAAAGTAATAAATTACAAAAAGAAAAAATAATCACCAAAAGTAATAAATATACACCAAAAGTAATATATAAGAAAAAACAATAACAAAAAATCCCTGAAAGCCAGGTGATTTTAACCCGATACTATCTGAAACTATAAGGACTTCCAGTCGAAGTGCTTACCGTTTAAGCTACGACGCTATTTATTGTAAGTTGCAAAATACATAGTCTGTACCTAATCTTGTATGACGTCAGTCGTCGGTTACGGTTCAAAGGTCAACTAATCCTGACGCTTCCTTAACATTTTACACCCATCCAACGCCGCTAAAGAAGTTTTCACTTCAAAAGCTACGAAGAGAAGATATGAAAGGTACGTTTTTCGCTTAGGCTCAAGCTGTAGTGTGATGCCCTTGCTGTGGTATACCAAGCAATACTATCTGGGCTAGTGTTGACACATTGAGAGCCTTTTGGGCCTCTTAGCAGAAATGGGCACAAAAGGGCGCTTTGAGGCACCGGTCCCAATCACCAAACGGACGAGGTAGCAGTTGTTACGCGTAGTTGGAGCTTTTAAAGTCCGGCAACTACAGAAATTCGATACGTATAGTCATTGAGTTGTGATAGAATTTGAGGCTTACACGCCTTACACACCGGGTTAGTTTTTTTTTAAGGGTACTAGCAGCTGTAATTACTCATATTCCCGTTAACCCTTAAAGCTAGGCTAAATTGATTATATTAAATATGTATCCTTGCTACAAATGAAAATAATATAAACCGAACCAATATTATTTTATTTGTAAACTAGCTTCTGCCTACGGCTTCGCCCGCGTTGATGTCGGTCGGCGTTGGTATCGCTATAATATCGGATATCGTTATAAATTGTAGCCTATGTGTTATTCTGATGTATACTATATTAATGTAAAGTTACATAAAAATTCATTCAGTAGTTTTTACGTGAAAGAGTAACAAACATTCATTGATTCATCCATCCATACTTACAAATTTTCGCGTTTAAAATATTGGCAGGACTAGTATTGAAACAGTTACAGTGAAACAGGCAGAAATGTAACTATATATGTAAGCGTTTTATTTCAATTTTTATTTTTGGAGTGGACTCACGTCGCTAGTGTAACGGCCAAGATTAGAACCCAAGACTTCTTAACCGTAAGATCAAAGTTGACCGACATACTGAATCAGCAGCCATAGGCTGAAAACAGTACAAGAAGCTAAATTATTTCTATATTTGGACTGAATACCGATCACATAAAATTGGAGAAAAAAACTGGGATAATGAGAGTAACAGCCACTCCCAATTCAGATGATATGTAGTAACTCGGGTGCCGGACGGACGCGGAGGTCCTCACACACGAAGGGCATCTCGAAAGAGATAGCATAACACCCCTCGCCGGCTCCATAGGGGGGTTGTCATACATACATACATACAATCACACCTTTATCCCCGAAGGGTTAGGCAGAGGTGAATTGACACCTACATTTAACCAATCAGTGTTTTCGGTCCCACGTAATATGGGGTGAGCCCATTGCTGGATTCCGGGCACTATTGTTGACTCGAGCCATGCACCTGAGGCTGAGTCTGGGTAAAAAAGCCCTATCTCTTAGTCGCCTTGTGTGACACCGTATGGGAAAGGATGGGGTAACCCAAATTCTACTCTGCCGGGAACCACGCGGTTATCGTCATTTTTTTTTTTTTTAAGAATATTAGCAACCGAAATTATCGAAATTACTAATATACCCTCTAACCCCTCCAACTAAGCTAAATTGCTTGTGCTAGGATTGGGTTCGTGTCGGTAGTGTAATGGCCAAGATTCGAACCCGGGGCCTCTCGATCGTCAGACCGACTCCTTAACCACTAAGCTATCGACGCTTGCTATGACAGGATAAGTTAAAAAAAAGCACTTACGTGTACAATGTCACCAGTGACGTAGATGGTGGTCCACTGCTCCAGAGGCTGCGTGAGGTTTTGCGAGAATCTCACAACACGCGGCTCTCGATTTTCCCACGTCACCGTCAGACCCTTACTGGTGAAGGTGTAGTCGAGTTCCTTTGCGCCTGGAACACGAAAGTAACGTCATCAATTAATCAATTAACCTATTCCTCTCTATAGTTAGATAGGCATCTCCTAATGTTGGGAATATTTGCCCTTATCACAGTTAATATAATAATTATAATTCTTATACAGATGCACAATCAGGAACAAAAAATTGTGACATTCGTAACTTCCAAAAGTAGGCAGGCAACTTTTGTTACTAGATGGCGACATTGTTTTGGCAAACTTTTCAAATTTTTACTAATAAATATTAACTTTAAAAAAATAAAACTTACACTAAACACATTATTGTATATGACTGAATAAAACTATAAGTATTCTCATCTATATTGATTCTACCAGATTTTGCAGTAATGGTAAAAGTTACAAACCTAATGCACCATGCCGCTAGATGGCGGCGCCCTAAAATAGCACTATTGTCACGAAATCTTTATTTATTACATTACCAAAGAGTTTTATATGCTCACATGTTTTCATTATACTCCATGTTTCGCCCTCGAGATTAGCGGTATTATAATTATTCGTAATTTTATTTACTTGTAGTATCGCGTTATTGACTTCCACTATATCACTAAAGTTGAGAAAAAGGTGTCGCCACAAGCGACACCAAACTCAATTTAATTAATTATTTCCGTTTCCTGTCACCTGTCACTGTCACCCGCACTTGCGAGGTCTCAACAGTTTCGTCTCCATTCGTGTTTTAGTGCTCATCCACTTCGGTTCACTACTTCGCACAAAGAAAATAAAATAAATCATGCCGAAGCGCCGCCATGATAAAGATTTTAACTATTTGATTAGTAAAATTCGAAAATTAGAAAAACATGTTAAAAGATCGCGTCGCGAAAGTGTTCTTTCTCGATCGAGCCCATCAAGTCTATCCTCATCAGGATCATCTTCGGGCTCTTCGAGAGATCCCTCACCAATTCCTGCTGAGAATGTCACAAGTAAGTACCCTCATTTTTTATAATTCTGTGGAAAAATGAAAATTACAAAGGATGGCCCAGGGCTGATCCGAAACTTAGACCTAGGGTCTAAATCGATGCGCCAGGACGACCGAGGGTCCGTCTACACAAAATGGCTAGCATTCGTTGCACCAGGATGACCTAGGGTCGATCCGAAACTTAGACCTAGGGTCTAACACAGTGCACTAAGACTACCTAGGGTGGTCATATGGTTGCATTTGTTGCATCTGATCTCAGATGACAGGTTTTACCCGAATCCTAGTCCTGGGGACCTAGGTTTGGCCTTAAGGCTGATTTATATCTGTTTTACCCTTAATGTTGGAAAAATCTAAAAATTCATAGGAATTTGTGGTTTTATACAATGCTACCCTCTGATTCACAATAATCTAGAGCGGAAGAATGCAGTGTTGCTGTTTATTATTACAATTTACGAAGATGCATCAAACCCGGTCGTAAATATACTGTGATGGTCACAGAACCGCTTGCGTCACCACAGTAGGTGATCACACCTACAATGATTACCGGACACTCCGGTTGAAGTACCAAACCTCAGCCGTTTTGAGGAAGCTACTACCTCGGCAGACATCATTGAGATCCTAGGCGATGATCCTTCAGCCTCTCAGGACTACGGTCCGGATATCAACAAGGAAGTGGCATCCAGATTTGCGCACTTCACAATATCCCGTTTGGACAGAGAAGTTCGTAAAGAACTCATATAGAAACATTTAGTCCCTGGCAATTGCACAAACATAGCTGCACCGCAGCTTAATACGGAAATGAAGGCTGCCTTTCCTGAATACGAGTTCAAAAGGGACAAGACTATGGAGGCCAGGCAAAGGCAAGTAGCAGCCGGTATTAAATTTTTGGCGAAAATAATTTCTGACCAGCTAAGTAAAGCAGATAAAGATGGTGACCTAATAAAAAGCTTGATGGAAATAGGTCGGCTGTTTTGTGACGTCCAACATTCTGAGTCTGAAACGAGACGCCATCTGGTGTTTAACAAAGTCAAGAAGGATTATAAAGATCAGTTGGCACTAACCAAAATTGACAAATTTCTGTTTGGAGACAACTTCGCCGAAACCCTTAAAACGGCCAAGGTGGTTTCAAAATCCTTATTCGAATTGAAGCCTGGGGCAGCTAAGGAGCCGAAATACTTAAACCAGAATAAAGACTCTTCAAACAAGAACAATTTATACTGGCACGCGAGGACATCGGCCCGCAAGCAGACGATGGCCCCGCAGCAACGTTACCAGCCGCCTGCACAGCAGAACGCGAGGTAGCAGTCAACCTCGTCGCAGAGTTCCACACAGCGGTCCAAGCAGACCCGCCGCCAGTAGACAAGGTACATCATGCAGGCAGACTTGCACTTTTTTATAATCAATGGTCCCGCATAACTAAGGATCAATCCATTTCGTCATGGATAAAGGGCTACCGAATCAAGTTTGATTGCCCGGTTAATCAGCCCTGCTTACCTAAATCAGTTTTGTTTTTCGGTTTTTGAAAGAAAAAACGTAACGGTAGCTGTTCATAGCTTAATGTCTATTAGGGCCGTTTCTGAATGTGAATCTAGCCCTGACCAATATGTGTCACGAGTATTTACTGTACCTAAGTCAAATGGGAAGACGAGATTTATTTTAAATTTAAAGGGATTTAATAAATTCATAAATACATAACATTTTAAGTTAGAAGACATTCGAACTGCTCTAAAGTTAATATCTAAAGATTGCTTTGTAGCCTCCTTAGACTTAAAAGATGCATACCCTTTAATTAAAATCCATCCAAATTCTCGGAAATGTTTAAGATTTTTCTTTGATGGTAAACTGTACGAGTTCAATGTTGTCCCATTTGGTCTTTGTACATCTCCGTTTATATTTACTAAACTTATGAAACCGCTCGTTAAATTGTTACGAGCTTGTGGCTATCTGTCATCAATTTATTTAGATGATCTCTTTCTAACTGGATATACCCATCAGGAATGCCTGCAAAATATAGAGATTACTCGAAAATTACTAGAATCATTAGGATTCATTATCAATTATGAAAAGAGCATTTTGATACCGTCTCAATCTTGCAAGTACTTAGGGTATATTGTAGATACCTATAGGTGGCACTTAACTTTACCTGCAGACAAAAGAGCTCGTATTAAAGACGAGCTAGTAAAGATTAAAAAACTTAAACTTTGCAAGATAAGACAATTTGCACAATTAATAGGTTTATTAGTATCCGCATGTCCCGCAATAGAATACGGGCTGCTTTACACCAAAGAATTCGAACGTTGTAAGTTCTTAAACTTGATAAACAATGACAACTACGACAAGTACATGTCATTACCGTCTAATTTATTACCGGACATAAATTGGTGGTTAGGGGCCATTAATTGGTCTTGTAATAGAATCCGAGATGCTAACTTTATTTTAGAAGTATATTCTGACGCCTCAACGACTGGGTTGCTTGTGGGGAACAAAGGCTAGTAATATACTGAAAAAATATTGCATATATATAAATTGAAACTTATGGCGGCCTTTTTCGCTCTTAAGATCTTTGCAAAAAACTATTTTAACTGTCAAATACTTTTACGCATTGATAACACTACCGCAGTTAGTTATATAAATCGAATGGGAGGTGATCAATACCCTCATTTAACCAGGGTCACAAAAGACATATGGCAGTGGTGTGAATCACGAAAGATTTTAGTAGTAGCTTCATACATAAGATCGCAGGATAATTTCACTGCAGACAGAGAATCTAGACGCACCCATCCTGATGTGGAATGGGAACTTTCTAACAGCTGCTTCAAAAAATTTTTTAAACATTTATTAACCCCGGAGATAATTTGTTTGCCAACCGTATAAACAAGAAATGCAATATATTCGTATATTTCCGCCTGTGGCTGTAATATCGAAATCTTTGCGGAAAATAATATCCGACAAAGCCAGGGGTATCATGGTTATTCCTCGCTGGCCCTCTCAGCCATGGTACCCACTTTTAATGAGAATGCTCTCGTCTGACCTGGTGGAACTGAATTCTGAGGATGTTTTTATTCCTGATTCCAGCAATAGCAACATACGAGCCAGCACTACCCTGGTGGCCGCGGTTTTGTCAGGAAGGCGTTGCTTAAACGTCTAGTCCCACCTCCAGCAGTAGTACATCATGATGGCTTCCTTTTCGGATAATAAATTTAGGCAATATGACGTTTGCTTAAAAAAAAATGGTATTTATTGCATTGCATTGAAAATAAGGTGGACATGTACGAGCCGTCCATTTCAATAATTTTGGAATTTCTAACTGATATTTTTAATGATGGTGGTCAATACAGTACGATAAATTCCCATCGCTCCGCACTTTCCTTAATCGTAGGAAACATATCAGACGACGATAGGATATCTAGGTTTTGTAAGGGTGTCTATAGGTTACGACCTCCGCTACCCCGTTATAACACTACCTGAGATGTCAGTGAAGTCCTGAACTTTTTAGACTCATTATATCCCAATGAAACTCTAACCTTTGAACGACTATCGAAAAAATGTGTAACATTGATAGCCTTTGTGACGGCTCATAGATTACAAAGACTTTCTAAAATTAAGACTGACCAAATAGTGACTCTAAATAACCAAATTATAATAAAAATTTGCGATTTGATTAAAACATCTAGAGTTGGTAACAAACAACCAATTTTACACCTGCCTTTCTTTGAAGACCGACCTGGCATTTGTCCTGCGAAGACACTCTTGTAATATTTAGATAAAACAAGAAATTTAAGAAAATCTGACAAGTTGTTTATCGGTGCTCGCAAGCCTTACAAACCGGTTTCTTCGCAGACGCTCAGTAGATGGGTTAAGGCCATGTTACAGGAGAGTGGAATTGACGTCTGTCTTTTTCTCGCATAATACTCGTCACGCTGCAACATCCAAAGCTCATAGTCTAGGAGTCAACTGAGATATAATAAGACAAACGGCTGGATGGAGTGGCAACTCTTCCACCTTTGCGAAATTTTACAATAGGCCAGTCTTCAATTCGGAAGATAGTACAACTTTGGCGCGAACGATCTGTTCTCGTTGATTACGAATAGGTATACGTCTGATTGCGTATATCCTGTTACATACCTAGACAATAGTCTGATTATAAATATAATAATATTGTGACTTGGATCCAATAAGTGGTTTAGTTTTGATGTTGTTACCTAATATTCGATTCTGTTTGTTTTTTGATACCTATTTGAATATGGTTATTAATAAGAGTAATAATTAAATTACTAGGTTTATTATTTTAAGAGTTGTGGATATTTCCTCCACGTGCTCTCAATATCTACAAGTAAATAAAATTACGAATAATTATAATACCGCTAATCTCGAGGGCGAAACATGGAGTATAATTAATGATTAAACGAACTTACCTGTACGTGAAGTTCTATCATAATTATACGAGATGTTTCGCCCGAAGAGATTAGCGGGAGACACCCGCCCTCCCTAAGTAGCCCCAGACGTTACGGAAATATAAATTTCTCAACGTAATGAAGACGAAACTGTTGAGACCTCGCAAGTGCGGGTGACAGTGACAGGTGACAGGAAACGGAAATAATTAATTAAATTGAGTTTGGTGTCGCTTGTGGCGACACCTTTTTCTCAACTTTAGTGATATAGTGGAAGTCAATAACGCGATACTACAAGTAAATAAAATTACGAATAATTATAATACCGCTAATCTCTTCGGGCGAAACATCTCGTATAATTATGATAGAACTTCACGTACAGGTAAGTTCGTTTAATCATTAATTATCATGTTTTCAAGTTCTCAAATAATTTACATGAATTTCTTTACAGTACAGGGTTTTACTTAAAGTTTTCTTTCTCTCGCGGTGATATCGATTGCGTATTTTTTTCCGCTAGTTTTGTGTGTAGTATAGAGTTGCGATACTTGTATTCTTTCTCTGTGACCACATGGAGACGGAGAAGTAACGTAAACCCCCACAAATATTCTCTCATTATAAAATTCGAAGAAGTGGGAAGACCTAAGACTTGTCCTGCTTTATCTGCTACACTGACGGCAAAGAAACTATCTGTTTTAACAGGGTCGGCAGCGCGAGTGTGACATACCTATGTAGTTCACGGTAACCACTTTCCGCGTATATATTCATTAGCTAGTATGGGTTTAGTTTCTGATAAAATGATCTTACCAGGCACATGCATGGGTATGTGCAAGACAGGGCTGTACCCCACAGGGTCGTACCCAGACACGATCACGTATAACTCTTTCGATGTGTCTACATTGTGGATCTGAAAAGAACACCCAGATTAATATTTTAGTAGTAGACTAAGTCATGCCGTTTAATATCAGCTATAAGCTAAAATCCCGTCAAACTCTACACAATTAATGATTATTATTAATATAGATTTAATTAAACATAACATAACATAAACTCACGCCCGAAGGGGTGGCAGAGGTGCTAGCACCCACATTTCGCCAGTTTATGTTTAGGTCCCAATGTAATAGGTGGCGAGCCTATTGCCATTAACCGGGCACTTATAAACCTGCGATAAATACACACATAACTTCGAAAAGCATCGAAAAGTCATTGGTGTGTGCCATGGTAAAACCTGGGATCGAACCCGAGACCTCGTCTCAGCAGTCCATTACCCATACCCCTAGGCTACCGCTGCTTTTTTTTAGCTTTTTAGCTTTAAGATTTAATTGCAAAGTAGACATTTTTATGTAGCCTCCGTGGCGTAGCGATAGTGAACGCGGCCGCGACGCAGAAGGCGCGGGTTTGAACCTAGCTCAGTGCAAATATTTGTATGCATGAATATTGGTATTTGCATGCCTCGGAGAGCACGTTAAGCCGTCGGTCCCGGTTGTCATACAAACATCTATGACAGTCGTAACGGGTAGTTGGAGCCCTCAAAAATCCAACAACTGGTTTAGCTGCAATGCTTCGATATCGCCTTTGGGTCTTCGATGTCAGATGGCAGTCGCTTCACGAAAAATATCGAAGATTAGCCAAATCCGCAGTTAGACTAGTAAAAGCGAACCCCAGACTCCAAGTTGAAAAAAAAAAGACGGATTGCACTCTGGGAGTGCCGGCAGAAGTGAAAACATTTTCTTTTTTTCTTCCTTCGTTATATACATAGAAAAAGATAAAAAAGAACATACCATACCATACCTATAATATAGCGCTAATCATAGAACCTATCACTTATTTTCTGCTAATTTTCTGTCAGAAGAAATTAATAAATTATGAAAAGAAAAATAATCACAAAAAATAATAAATGACAGAAAGAAAAAATAATCACCAAAAGTAATAAATTATAAAAAGAAAAAACAATCAGAAAAAATCTCTGAAGGCCAGGTGGTATGAACCCGATACTATCAGAAACTACAAGGACTTACAGTCGTAAGTGCTACCGTTTAAGCTACGACGCTATCTATAGTAAGTTGCAAAATAGATAGTCTGTACCTAATCTTGTATGACGTCGGTCGTCGGTTACGGTTCAAAGGTCAACTAATCCTGACGCTTCTTTAACATTTTACACCCATCCAACGCCGCTAAAGAAGTTTTCACTTCAAAAAGCTTCGGATGCGACTGGGATTAACGCTAGGACGAAGAAGTAGACATATTTATGTAGGTATGCTTGTACTCAATTAACCATGAGATTTACAAAATTGAAGGAAACTGTAGGTCTGTATTTCAAAAGAGTTGTCTTTAATGTAGTTATAAATAACTATTTGTTTCTTACAAAATGAACTTTTAAAAAAAGCGTACAAATGCCACTTACCAGCACAGTATTCCCAACAGTGTCCACAGAAGACCACGTATGGATGGGCAGGACCAGCTTGTCGTTATAGTATACTCGGTACTTGTCCACACCGCTGTGCCACGACACTCGAAGCGTGGACCCATTCACCACTTTGTATGTGAGGTCCTTGATGGGTTCTTGACCTGTGGGGGAAAACATCAACCATAATATAATCTTTTTTTTACACCACTGAGGTGGCAGACAAGCGCACGGTCTACCTGATGGAAAGTGTTTACCGTGGCCTATGGACGAGTGCAACACCAGGGGAGTCACACTCGCGCTGCCGGCCCTGTAAACACAGAGAGTTTTTGTGCCGTCAGTGTAGAAGATAAAGCAGGAAAAGACTTTAGTCTTTCCACTGACAGCACAAAAACTCTCCAGTGAGCTGTGGCTACCCTACTCACCGCCGGGCACACAACGTGAGGTTGTGTTGAAATACTTCCCCAGTTGGTCTGCTCAATTTGCCGGAAATATCGTCGTGTGTGTCCTCTAAGAGGAGTGTGTGAATGTGTTAAAAATAGCCTCCGAACTCCGAAGGGATAGACAGAGGTGAATTAAACACACTTTACCAACTACGATGTATTGGGCGAGCCTATTACCGGCAAGTCGACACATCATTACAAAAATACGGTGTAGTCCACAAGAGCACCCAGCCGAATAGCACCTAGCCTCGACATTATGATCCCACCGTAAATCCCAATTGCATCGAACGCTTGTCGAATAATTTACGAATTACCAAAAATATATAAATACCCACTGAAAAATAAAACGTTTTCCTTTTACCAGCACAGTATTCGTCACGGTGTACACAGAGAACCACGTATGGATAGGCAGGACCACCTTCTCAATATACTATACTCGATATACCAGCTTGTCGAATACTTTACGAATTATTAAAAATATATTATCTTGTATACTTTGAGCTCGTCCACCGATCAAGCAACCCGTGATATCCTCAACAGATACCCAAGAAACGTATAGAGCACATTTAAAGTCCAACATATATATCTAAATCTATCTGCCCTACTATTATAAAGAGGAAAGATTTGTATTTTTGTAATGAATAAACACAAAAACTTCTGTGCCGATTTCAAAAATAGTTTCACCATTGGAAAGCTACATTCACCCTGAGTAACATAGGATATTATATTGAATTTCCACGGGAATGTTTTTACCACCCGTGCGAAGCCGGGGCGGATCGCTAGTATATTATAAAGTAGTAAACTTACCAAGAGATTGTGTGCTGACGTATAAGGGCTGTGTGAACTCTGTGACGAGGTCAGGCTGCGAGGAGATGATCGCTCGAACCCTCACGATGTACTCAGTTGAGGGCGTCAGGTCTTCCACGCTGGCCCATTTATCATGGCTGAAAGGATGAGAGGAATAATAATTGTAACACAGAACGAGTAAGGACGTTTCCACATTCATCCGATATCGGTGTCGGTCGCCGATAGCCGACCTTCGATAGCAGACACCATGTGCTGTTTTCACATATATCCGGTAAAATCGGTCGGATACGACCATTTGCTCGAAAGCACAGACTAGTTAGGGATGAAAAAGAAACGATCTTATTGACATGACATATTATCGAGTTTTCTTTTTCTTATATTCGTGATCAGTGTCATCAATTAACGCGAAAGATACGTAACTATAAAACTGTCATTAAGGTCGAAAATTGCTTAAAGTCGCTGTTTTAGTCTCTTTGTGATCCGATATCGGGCCAACACAGTGATGTTGATTCCGATAATCGACATCGGGCCGGACAATGTGAAAGACAGATACATATGTTACAAATTTGACTTCCTTTGATATCGGATATCAGATATCGGGTAGCGGACAGTGTGAAAACGCTCTTATATTTAAAAGATAAAATTAAAGGTTTTATTAATTGAAATTGGATTGTTGTCCAAATTTGAGGTGTGTGTACCAAAAAACATAAGACTAGTTCTTTTAATAGAAATCCGACAAAATTCAGTGTCGATCTAGTCACGATCTAATCTCGATCAAGTATTAATATATAAAATGTCAAAAATTATCGATTTATTTTTTTGTTCTATTGTAGGTAGGTACTGTGTTTTAGATGTCAAACAATTTTTATTTCCTTCTAATCAAGATGTTAATGTTCTTTCTGGAAAATTGTGGAGGTATAAGAGATTGAAATTAGTTCGCAACTGAATTTCAAATAGATAAGTGGGAGCGAGAGGTATACCAGCAAAATCTCTCTATAACCTACTTAAAGATTTAGGCCTATCGAGAGCTACAATAAGCTCATTACTAGGACGAATGTCTAAAGCGGCACTGGTAGGTTCGTATCAACTTGGGTAGTGAAGGTGAGTGTTGATGTACCTACATCAAAAAAGAGGCCCCTTCTAAACCTACACTTGGGTCGCAAGTCCCAGGCACTGTCCAGAGTTCCCAACTCAGCAACGCGATGGACCCGGCACCCGCACGGAGAATCCATGGATTGTTAAGAATATCGTCTCTCTCATTAGGATGGGCCTTCAGTTCTTTCAATATAAAGGGGCTAAAATAACAGCGCTCAGAGCACGCAATATACATATTTCAATCCAAAACGTATCGAGAGTACGGTGCATTGCCATTGGCTGCCTGCCTACTCTGAACCTGTATTTTTGTAAAGCCGGCCAATCAAAATGCTCCGTTCTCTTTACGTAACGTCTCTAACGTTTACGTTACGAATTCGAATATTTTTCGTACCCCGGGCACTGATCCCTATTCTCGCTATTACAGTACATACCTCTCCATACACTTTTCGTTCTTGTCGTCTAGTTTTCTGGTACAGATGCTGTAGACGTAATCATCATCCGACGTCTCTGCTTCCTCGCAGCGCCAGTGCACCGTGAACTTCGTTGGACCGACATCAGACACTTCAACGTTATCTATCTTGCCTGTCACTCCGCTAAAAGGAGATATAATTGGTTAGAATATACCCCTAGACATATCTTGAACATAAAATATGCTCTATACGCGTTTCTTGGATGTCTGTCGAGGATAGCACAGGGTGCTAAGGCATAGATTATTATAAAACAATTCGCGCGCGCCAAGGCTTTGTACCATTCATCGTGTACTTTTTCCCCGGACGCTAAATTTCCACGGATACATCCCCCCTCCCCCTTCGACCCCTTAGGGATTATGTCGGACTCGAACCGACTAAATTGGATGCCGTCTTTGAATCGTAGAATGCTGAAGGTGATATTGCGGAAGGCATCTTTCTCGTACCCCGGCCGACACGATACTATTCAGCGTATGCCTCAGGACACATATCTTGGGTCTAATCACGGGACAAGCAAGCTCTGGCGCACGCGGATTGTTTTGTAATCCTACTAATAATATAAACGCGAAAGTTTGTAAGTATGTATGGATGGATGATTTGTTACTCTTTCACGTAAAAACTATTGAATAGATTTGAATGAAACTTTACAATATACGCTTATACATCAGAATAAAACATAGGCTACAATTTATAACGATAACCGATATTATAGCGATAACCGACATCCAAGCAGGCGCAACCGCGGGCAAAAGCTAGTAATCTATGTTTGATGAATTTGAGCTCGTCTCGCAAGAAACGCGTACAGCGCGTATGGAGCACATTTTAGTTTCAAGATATATATGCCGGGGTAAAAACTACGCTTAATAGGTTATTTAAAAAGAAAATGATGCCCGTTTGCACTAAACTCTACTTAGGTTGATCCTTGTAAAGTGACTCCTAAGTCTAAGATAATCTTAACTTTATTTTCAATTGCACCAACATATTTACGAAAGGACATTCCTAACTTAAGATAAGCCTAGTAAAGAGAATGAAGGTGTAAATGAACGAATGAATTAGCCAAATGTCTATGATAATTGAGCGATTGTCTATGATTTCTTTAACGATCTCGTCGGAATTTTGGCGCGAACGCGGGAAAGCGCACATCGCAGTATTATTTTATTTTTTGAAATTGGTGTGAATTCGAGTTTTTATGTGTAAAAATGTTGGATTTTTAGACATAACGTCTTGGACAATTCATACAAGTGTAGGAAAGTGGGATATTACAGTGAATTGTGACATTTCGTGTTCGTTCCAAATCTCCTGGGGGAGCTTTCAGTAAAGTCCCCACAACTTTACTGAAGCAGAAATCATCACTCATCGTCATCGTCATGAAAAAATATTGTATTGAAGATATTTAAGGTTTAGGCTGATGGCTTTGTGCCAAGCCCCAATAAATAATAATTAAAAAAAAACGATCTCGTCTCGTTAGTCAAGTCGCGTAAGTCACGTTGTATTTAAATTTATTTAAAAATAATAATAAATAAATTTAGATTATTTATTTATTTAGTTTAATATCATGTGCCAAATAGTACATAACAATACCGGACATTGATTGACAACTGTCAAAAAAATAGGGTTAGGAGATTCTTAAAACGTTATGACTTACTTAATCGGTGTCATTGACTTAGCGTGTTTAGGAGTATCTTAGGGCATCAGGTTAAGATACTGCATGAGCATGAGTCAACCACTTTCATGTTCATTCTAACAAAGTAATCACACGTCGCAGACAGAACAGAACCTCACCCTGGTTCCTGTCCATCATTGGTGGTCGACCGCCAGGGTACGAGCGTGAGATTCTGGTGGAGCCAGGGTAGTTGCCTCGTGCCCAGCAGGCGGACTTGCAGGTCTTCGGAAGACGGCGCTGTGAAAAAGCATTTCATTTCATATTAAACCATTAAGACGTATACCAACTGAAAATTAGACCAATAGCGAGCTTACCACGAAATAAGCATCATGGTAAGCTAGTGTTTCGGGCTTGTGGTTCAGAGGGACGGAAATGCAGATATTAATGATATGCACGGCGATGGAGCGCCTCAGACAATGCGTGCCTCCCCATACCGAGGGTGAGTCGGGGACGGCGTGGTCCCCCTCCCGAGGAGGGCCAGACCGAGAGGGATGGCCCTGGGTCAGCCGGGGTGCGAGGGATATGTCGCCTGACAACCTCACCTTCGGACTAGCACAACGACCCACACATATCGTCCGACATAACCTCCCCCTCCAGCTCTGGATATAAGTGAGGATTGCCCGCACGTAAAAAAATAATTCTTTTCCTCTGGATCGCCGCCTATAACACGATCGCTTTTAATATAATCATAATTAAATTTAAACGAAATGGGTTGAATTTGATAGAATGTTATTTAAATGAATTATTTTGATGAGGAATTATTATTTTTTATTATGTGACATTTATGATTATGTATATGTTTTTTAATATTCCTGAAATTTTATTTTTATTTCATGTAATGATAGTGTATGATCTAAATGTTGATCTAAATAAATAAATTCAATTTAAGTCGTGATGAAATGAATGGGCACTGAACTAAACGCAAATTGGACTAATCATGAAAAAGGTGAAATAGATCATCCGCGAATGAGATCAATAAAGATCGGCCTTGATATCCTTGATACGGCGCGCATCGTGAGAAAGTTCCTTTCTCTGGAGCCCTAACCAGACCACAGCGACGGCGCACATCGTAGGACGATGTGCTCTCCCCACACCGGGGTTGAGTCGGGGACCGCGTGGTGCCCCCCTCCCGAGGAGAGCCAGACCGAGAGGGATGGCCCTGGGTCAGCCGGGGTGCGAGGGATATGTCGCATGACAACCTCACCTTCGGCCTAGCACTACGACCCAGAGACGGCGTGCGGTTTAGTCGGTTCGAGTCTGACATAACCTCCCCCTCCGGCTCCGGAGGGGTGGGTATTCATGGGAATTACCCGCAAGTAAAAGAAATAAATTAAAAAAAGGAGCCCTAACCACCGGTAGCTTGGTCCTTGTATCCGATACCGGTGGGACATTTATATATTTTTAAATAGATATTTGTTTTTTTTTCTATATGTATTTAAAAATATAATTAAGTAAGTTTTTAAAATGAATAAAGAGAATAATAATAAGATTTCTTTATTCAGGCACAGGTCCCATTACAATTACAAATAAAATTAAAATTAAGTAAATAGAATGCTCTGCTAGCGTTGGTGTTTCCATCTTCTCACTATCCCGGGTTCTTTAACCGGGGGTGGGAATTGTAGGAACCACAGAAATATATTACGGGGAGCAGTCAAATGATTGACTACATACATAAAAAATATGCAAAAAATATCTTACCAGGGATAGTATAGTTGCTAACTTCTGGCCCAAGAGTTATGTTGTGTTCCTCCGTCTCTTCCCCTGTCTTGTACTGCAATATCCACTGCTTCACTCCGACCTTCCTCGAAGGAAAGTGTCTCCAGGATACGTAGACTACATCGTTCATTCGGGATAACCTTATCGGTACTGGTAAAAGAAGAAAAAGATTAGGAACGTTACCTGAAACGGGACTTTTAGGGATCGAGCCGTAACACCTTTTGGGCCATGACCACTAAACGGTCACCCATCCAAATGATAACCTTCGCCTAGGTAACTTAACCCACTAAATAAACTACTGAACTAAATTCAACCACATCTAAGTTGGAAAAATGGTCATAGGATTTTCTTCCGGTAGGGTTTAATTCATATCGGGGTGTCTTACATTCAAAGACAGTTCTTTGGAGTCGATTTCGTTATAATTGTATTTCAAGGAACCGATTACTCGAAACTTCGGACGGGTTCTAGGTAGGTTGCTTCTATAAAGCGTTTTTCACCATCAACCACATCATCATTTACCAATAATCAATAATTGCGATAGTGGTCAAAGGCGGGCCGATAGTGGTCAATCGTGGACTCATAGTGGTCAATAGCGGGCCTATAGTAGACTAGTCAGTGAGCACTTACCGCCTTGTCCCTGACACGTGACGCCCTCAGACATGTCGCTCGCCTTGACGTTATTGTTTGACTTCGACTGTTGGATGTACGCCCGGATCTGTGACAAATAACTAACGGTTCAGTGATTACTAACTGTGGCCCGTGACTTTGTCCGGATTTATTATTCTCTCTCTCACGCTCTCAATTAAAAAAACAACAAAAAGTTTTTGTGTTGTCAGTGGGAAGAAAGGCTATGTAAATAGTTCAAATTTTTCATTTGAAGTTGTATGTTTAGAAAGAAGATAGGACACGACGGTATTTCCGTCCAAATGAGCAGTCCGATTGGAGAATTACAAGGTGTTTTAAAATAAATTTTATATTTATTTAGCTTACTGCATAAACGCAACGTATCCGAGGGGCGCGGGGTTTATGTGAATCCGTAGCCTGGCTCTTGGGATTTCAATCACTATGGAGCGTTACTACGAGTACTACGAGTAGTACCTAAGATAAATTCCTATTTACCTGGAACTTGTAAGGTGTCAAGGTATCGAGGGTGTGGGTCAGTTCGGTTGTCTTGAGAGGCTGGCTCGGGAGCACCTGTCCATCTGTCGACAACGAGTTCAATTATAAAAGTAGAATGTGAAGCATTTGGTCGCTGCCTACCCCATTGGGAAAGAGGTGTGGATGTATATTTAGATGTTGTAATATTTAAATTTCAATATTTAATAAAAATGCTTAGATGACTAGCTGTTATCTATGTGTGCAATTCTGATCCCATAAATATCCAATGTCTGACACCTGACGTCAAACATCCAACCTCTGACCTCCAACGTCTAACGTCCGAAGTCCCCCGCCCAACGTCCAACGTAGAAAGCCCAACGTCCTTCGTCCAATATCCATCCTCCAACCTCCATCGTCTAATGTCCCAAAAATATTCAATATCTGGCGTCCTACATACATCTTCCAAATTTCAACTCCTAATGTCCAACGTCCAAGGTCCAACGTTCAACGTCGAACGTACAACGGCCAACGTACTAAGTACAACCTCCAACGGCCAGCGTTGAATAACCAACACTCAGCATCCAAACATCCAACCTCTGAAACCCAACGTCCAACCCAACCATCCCAAACTTTCACATTTATAATTTCATTAGTTATACATACCAGGGTTAGAAATCTCCACGGTGTAAGCCATAGAGTTGTTGACCATGGGCCAACGGACCAACACGTGGTCCGCGTCGGTGGGCCAACACATCACGCCGCTCGGGGCCGGCTCGGTGTTGCCAGTCACGTTGAAAACTGCCCACGCAGAGGCCACTGAGTGACCGTTGTTGGCGAAGCATTGATATATACCTGGCAACATATAATAATAATAAATCATCCTCTGTGTCTTCTTCCCAACAGAGTTGTGTTGGTCGTAACGCGGCTGGACTTCGATATTTTTCCGTGAAGCGACTGCCACCTGACCACCACGCCACAACCAATTGGTGAGATCCAAGATCTGTATTTAGACTAGTCGTACTTTAAGGGTTCCAACTACCCGTAACGACTGCCATAGATGTTCGTATGGCAACCGGGATCGAAGTGCTCTCTGAGGCATGACTAGACAAAGGCAAATAGGTATGCAATTTTTTGCACGGAGCGGTAATCCGCTCCTTCTATCACGCCTCACATTATAATCAATCAATCAATCAATTAGCCCACTGCAGTCCACTGCTGAACATAGACCTCTCTCAATGTGCGCATTTCGTACGATCCTCCGCCTTCCGCATCCAGTCCGTCCCAGCCACCTTTTTCAGGTCATCGGTTCATCTGGCTAGGGGGCGTCCCACCCTTCGTTTGCCTTCTCGCGATCTCCACTCTAGACTCTCAAATTATAAATATTGGTGTGAAAGAGGTATTTTGGTGTTCTATTAAGAGCAGGCAAGCCAATCTCATCTGCAACGCGGTACACAAGTTATTAGATGATCAACGACCTCCGTTCATGTAAGTAAAAAATGTGAAAAAAAACATCAATGTGTTAAGAGCTTTAGCTGGTGTTTGGTGGGGCGCTCATGCCTCTTGTCTTAGATTGGTTTATAATGCTTTAATAAGAAGTTTGTTGGATTTTGGTTCCTTCACATTAGAACCTGCTAATAAGAATGCACTCCGTAAATTAGATTTAATTCAATCTCAAAGCTTACGCCTTGTGATTGGAGCGATGAGGAGCACCCCAATAAATGCCCTCCAAATTGAATGTGCTGATCCTCCTCTAAATCTTAGGAGGCAATTTTTGTCTGATAGGTATTTGTTTAAGTTAACTCAGAATAAACCACATCCGTTAATACCAAAACTTCATCAATTAAACTCATTGATTGTAAGTGGTAATCGATTTTGGAATAATAAAACTGTACCTAATCTTTTAGCTAGCCTTAGAAAACTCATTGATCTTAAGATGCATATAGTTGATTTTCCGTGTCATCCACTATTCTTTTATGACTACAAAGTTTTAACTTATTTGCCAAATGTTCTCCTGACTATAGGTATCAACAAACATTCAGTCTTCCTAAACCCTAACCGAGTGTTGGAGTCTTTCGTGCATCAGCATTGTCAAAATGCTGTCGTATTTTTTACGGATGCATCGAAAACATTTACCTCTGTTCCTTCAGTTCCGGGTCTTAATGACAACAATAATGTGGTAGGTTCAGCCTTTTTAGATTTCCATTCGGGTCATTTCAAACTATTTAAATACCCTGGAATAATTTCAATTTATTCTGGCGAAGGTATGGCCATTCTTGAGTGCGTCCGACACATTCTTATTAAAAATATTCCTGAATCAATTATTTTTTCGGATTCTCTTAGTTGCTTACAATCGCTGCTTTCGAACCCATTCAATAAAAATTGCTTTGCTCCGTTATCTTTAGAAATTAAAGCTAAACTTTTGGAATCGATTAAGAATAGGAAAAAGTGAATGTTTAAAAATGATTGCAACATCATTCATTGTTTCCGATATTTCGTATAAATGTCGGTAGATGCCTCTCACCGTCGCCCTAAGACGGTAATATAGGAGAATTTGGATAGCTTCAGGTGTGGCCCGGTGGCTCAGTGGTCAGAGCATTCCCCCTGTAAGGGAAAGATCGTGGGTTCGAGTCCCACCTGGGCATTCACTTTTTCCTATTCTTAATCGATTTGAAAAGTTAGCATAGTAAATGCTTTCAAAATTTCATTCAACTTTTGGAATGTTATGACCGTGATTTACAAGTCACCATTGCATGGATTCCTGGTCACTCGGGTTTCAATGGAAATGAGATGGTAGATGAATTGGCGAAGTTGGCTGCTCTACAGGGTAATACGAATAATCAACTAATTTATAGTAATGATTTGTCTATACTTCCTCGTATTTTTCTTGAGGAGAGTTGGAATAAAATTTGGTCGACTTCCAATAAGGGAAACTTTTATCGTCGCTTTCAACCTTGTATAACCATGCACCCATGGTTCTCTAAATTACACATCGAAAAAAAATTTTCTTCCACTATTTCTCGGCTGAGATTTGGCCATTGTACTACACCAGCACACCTTGCAAAGTTAAGGGTGCGCGATTCATCTTTATGTGAGTGTGGTTTGGATGAAGGTAACATTATGCATATTCTATTTATGTGCCCTAATTATTCTTCATCATTACTTGATATTATGATTTATTACCAAGCTTCTTTACCTTACGATCTATCATCTATATTATCGTTATCTAACAAAGTATATATAAAATCGCTTATTAAATTCTTACGTCTTCATAATATATCTTTGTAATTATCATTATATTTGTGTATATATTGCCCATATAAGTCAACGTAAAAGCCTTTGTCTACATTCAACTCAAACCGCAAACGTCGAAGAATCACTTAGTGATTGGGAAATTTCCAACTTGACACTGGCAAGAATGTCCCCTAAATTGGGTTGACTACATTGCCATCAAAGAAAAAAAAGAAGAAGAAGAAGACCTCCGTTCTGCATGAACGCGGGCGGAGCCGCATCATAGCAGAAGCAAGCCAAGGCGATGGCATGATATGTGCGGTATGTGCCCCCCTTTTCTGGGCGAAAGATTGGGAATCCATACTTACTTAATATTATAAATGCGAAAGTAACTCTGTCTGTCTGTATGTTACGCTTTCACGTAAACCACTGAACCGATTGTGATGAAATTTAGTACAGGGATAGATTGGACATTGAGAAAGGACATAAGCTATGTTTGGTCGCGATAATCGACAGCTACGCGGGCGGAGTCGCGGGCAAAAGCTAGTACAAAATAATAAGAGAACTTACCAGCATCGTCAGAAGTCACACTCCTGATGAGCAGCTCCATCCGTTTGCCCAAAGCTGATGGAAGCACCATGGTCTAAGAATAAAACAAATATCTATTGAAATGCTCCCAGAACATGTATCATGTTAAAACACATGATAATTCAACACTACATAATAATTTAATGGAGGTACGTATAATTTTCTGCTCTTTTAAGCTTTTCAGTCTAAGTATGCGGTCGAAACTACCATATTTGCCGTGAAGTGACAACAATCTGAACTTTATAACCCTCTAGTTATATTGAAGTTCTATAGTTAGGCCAGTTATTGGACTATTTAGGACTCCAACTACCCGTAACGAATAACACAGTTTATAATAATATGTCAAGGGATCGACATCTTAACGTGCTCTCCGAGGTTGGTAGGGGTCTTGTGTTAACAGTCACTCATCCTTAGACTGACCTGGCTAGTATGCCTAACCTTGCAACCCAATTAACTTATTATATGGGCCATATTATACGCAGCCAAATGGCATAAAACGGAACCCTTATGGATTCGTCATGTCTGTATGTCTGTCTGTCCGTCCGTATGTCACAGTCACTTTTTCCGAAACTACAAGAAGTATACTGTTGAAACTTTGTAAGTAGATGTATTCTGTGAACCGCATTAAGGTTTTCACATAAAAATAGAAAAGAAAACAATAAATTTAGTAGGTTCTCATACTTAGGACTGAAACTCAAATAAAATTTGATTCATCAGACCCATACCTGGGGAATCTATGGATAGGTCTATCAAAAATGATATTGAGTTTTTTTTCTAAACTGAATAATATGCGCTGGTGACACTTCCAAAGTGGTAAAATATATCCCACCCCCCCCCCCCCCCTCCTGTAACGTCTAAACTAAGAGAATGTTTAAAGTAAAAAATTTATAACATGTCAACTTCCACCGAAAATTGGTTTGAACGAGATCTGATACCTAAGTTTTTTTTTTTTATACGTCATAAATCGTAACGCATCGTACAAGAACTTTTATATTTTGTTACTTGCTGCTAAGGAACCCTTCATTTTTATTGTTAATACCTACTTAAATATAAACAAACTACTACAATACTAATATACGCACTGACCGGAAATCGAACTCAAGACTTCCAACGTAACAGTCAAGCTAGCTAACATCCAACGATATTCATATCCAAGGAATAACAACGACCCTTACCCTGCCAGTCAACTCCAGTGGCTGCCCATTCTTGTACCAGGTGATAGTCGGGGTTGGGTTCCCGACTGCGGTACAGTTGAACCTCACGGTGCTGGCCTGTAGGGCGGCCTTGGATGTCGGGGGTAGCGTGATCCTCGCCGGGACGGAGAGGGATATGTTGAAGGTCTGGAACGAGCGAGATAAGTAGATTACATTGTTGTGTACAACGTCGTTAAACTTTCTACGAGCCTGGTACTTTTCTTTTTTTTATACCGTTGATGTGGCAGACAAGTACACGGTCCACTTGATGGTAAGTGGACCAGGGGAGTCACGCTCGTGCCGTCAGCGTAGAAGACAAAGCAGGAATAGCCTTTGGTCTTCCCATACTGATAGCACAAAAAAGCTCTCCAGTGAGCTGAGAGTGAGTACTTCATGCAAAAAGTATCAAGCTCACAGAAATACTGATCCCGTGACCGAAATTTCTGTGAGCCTAGTCCTTCATGCAATAAGTGTGTAACGTCGTGATGCCATGAATGGATGAATCACGGGGAATCCCACACCTGAGAAGCCGTAGTTGTCAGGGTCAGCCAGGGTGCGAAGAAAAGGTCTTTTTGGACCAAACAATGAAATCCAAAACGCTGTTTTAGTCGTCTCGAGATATAACCGCTCCTCTGACGGGTGGATCATACGGGAGGATTTCCGCATGAATAAGGTTCTAGCTCAGCCTCCGTGAACACACACAGATAAACGGATACCTGAGATACTTTTAATCTCGGGATGGGGTTCCCGTAATTCATGGAAACATGATTATTATTCCACGTGGGAGGAGTCACGGTGCAGTAATAAAATACTATAAACGTCAATTAAAATAGGAAAAATATTGAATCGGTCTAGGCGGGGTTTGAACCCGTGATAACTAAGCTACCAGATCCCAACCCCGCCTGAATTGATTCAGTATTTTTTCTACCTTAATCGATTTGAATGTTTAGCATGCAAAATAAAATAAATTTAATTCATACTATAAACATTTTTATACGTCTATCAAAATAAACTAATAACGAAGTTCATGTTCCGTTTCCATCATAGATTAATTTGTTTGTAGAAAGGTAATTTATCCCGATTTAATTAGATTGTAGGATAATACTTGTTTACTTATAATAAATTAGTTTTCCACTTCTATTTTCGTATCTTTAAGGCGGTTTTCCACGGTGCGTGATTTGATCACTTTCGGCAGACGACCACGCCAGTCACGGACCGCGCATCAAATGTTTTCTAAGGCGCGTGTCGATACTGCCGGTCTAATTCACAGCCACAGATTCAAGCCTCACCAAGACCGACCTGGTCAAGATAACCCCACGAGCTAGCCGATATACCTACCGACCGAGGTTTGCAGTGTTATGAGGTAGGACGGCAGTCGCTTCCATAAAACCAAACCAAAAGAAGAGAAGGAGTAAGTAGGACTTGGACTCTGAAATGAAAGCTTTGGGTGCAACAGGGAGCAAAGCTAAGATGATAATGGCTGAACCCTGCTACGGACTTGTCTGCACTTTTTTTAAATAACAACTCATTCTACGGTGTGTAAGACTGATCTACGTTCGTCCGTATATTGACGCACCGTGGGTAATGACCTTAAAACGTGTCTAAGCTAAGATCATGAGCAATTAAGTTATCAAATTTGCTTAGCGAGTGAATTAAATATTATATTTAGATTTCGTTTTTAATTTTCTTACAAGAGGTATTATATCAGCACTGTTTGTGGAAAAAAGACTACCCAACTCTGAAAGAAAAACAGCAGCCTTCGGCCTCAAAAAGCAGGTGTCCGGCTTGTAAATGAGCCCCGAAGATCTGGGTAGGGCCCATGAATTTAAAGATGAGCGGTAAGAGCGAGCCTGGGGGTGACGTGGACGTTTGCAGCACCAGGGGCGTCACATTCGTGCTGTTTCACTTCATACATACATTCATACATAACTCACGTCTGTAAATCCCCGAAGGGGTAGGCAGAGATGTATTAACACCCAGATTTCGTCAACTATGATTTTCGGTCCCATTTAATAGGGGGGGAGCCTATGACCGTCACGCGGGCACTTAGTTATAGGCTGTATGTCAATAAATTAGTACCAAGTGTATCAGAAAGACGTTCTCACCTTGAACATACTTTTGTTTTCCTCAATGGTGCAGGTGTAGATGCCCTGCTGCGTCATGACGAAGTCCTGCACCGTCAGCACCTCGGTCTGGTATATCAGCTCTGCAGTCCTCTCGCCTGGGGCCGTGAACTCCCATAATAGCTGGAAGATGAGAGGGTGTTTAATACAAAATAATTGGCTCTGTGGCGTAGCGTCATGTAGCTTATTTCGACTACTAAGTCAAAGGTCACGGAGTCGAGTCCCGATTTGCAAAAATATTTGTACATACACACATATATATAAATGTTCTCGCCTGTTAATTCCCGAAAGGATAAGTAGAAGTTAATACGCCCTAGCCAATCCAATCCTCAAAGAGCTAGCAACTCTTTTTAATTCCGTCATCCAACAGGGTCTAACACCTAGGGCGTGGAGCGAGAGTGCGGTGATACTGTTCTTCAAAAAAGGCGACAAGACCTTGCTGAAGAACTACAGGCCCATCTCGCTCCTGAGCCACGTCTACAAGTTGTTCTCGAGAGTCGTTACAAACCGCCTCGCGGGTAAACTTGACGAGTTCCAGCCACCGGAGCAAGCCGGGTTTCGAAAAGGCTATAGCACCGTGGACCACATCCATACTGTTCGGCAGATTGTAGAAAAAAGTCAAGAATACAATCAGCCGCTGTGTATGGCGTTCGTGGACTACGAAAAAGCCTTCGACTCCATCGAAACCTGGGCAGTTCTGGATGCCCTGCAGCGGTGTCGTGTTGATTGGCGATACATTGAGGTGCTGAGATGCCTATATGACACTGCCACAATGTCCGTCCAGCTCCAAGACCAGAAGACGAAACCGATAAGCCTCCAGCGTGGAGTTAGGCAGGGGGATGTTATATCCCCCAAACTATTCACCAATGCATTGGAGGACGTCTTCAAGACTCTGGATTGGACTGGGCGGGGTATCAACATTAACGGAGAGTATATCTCACACCTTCGGTTCGCCGATGACATCGTCGTTGTTGCGGAGTCGCTGGAAAAACTGGGCGAGATGCTGCACAGCCTAGATAAAGCTTCTCGACGCGTCGGCCTCGGTGTAAACTTGGATAAAACCAAGATCATGTTCAACGAACATGTTGCACCGAGACCGATTGCCATCGAAGGGGATCGAAGGGGCGACGCTCGAAGTTGTCCAAAAATATGTATACCTGGGCCAGGTTATCCAGCTCGGTAAAAACAACTTCGAGAAAGAACTAGCCAGAAGGATTCAGCTGGGCTGGGCAGCATTTCGCAAGCTACGTCGAGTCTTCTCTTCCCCCCTACCGCAATGCCTGAAAACAAAGGTCTTTGACCAGTGCGTCCTACCTGTTATGACTTACGGTGCCGAAACGTGGACACTAACGGTAGGGCTAGTCCATAAACTAAAAGTCGCGCAGCGGGCTATGGAGCGAGCTATGCTTGGAGTTTCTCTGAAGGATAGAATTCGAAACGAGGTGATCCGACAAAGAACCAAAGTTACCGACGTAGCTCGCAGAATAAGCAAGCTGAAGTGGCAATGGGCTGGCCACGTCTGTCGAAGGACCGATGGCCGTTGGAGCAGACGAGTCCTAGAGTGGAGACCGCGAGAAGGCAAACGAAGGGTAGGACGCCCCCTAGCCAGATGGACCGATGACCTGAAAAAGGTGGCTGGGACGGACTGGATGCAGAAGGCGGAGGATCGTACGAAATGGCGCACATTGGGGGAGGCCTATGTCCAGCAGTGGACTGCAGTGGGCTAATTGATTGATTGATTGAATACGCCCTAGTGCGAGTTTTTTCTCATATTCACTGAGTAAACGGTGATTTTTGTATACACGAAAAATGTTTGACAAATTTGCGCCCAGATGGCGCTAATTCAATGTCATTGGAACACCCGTTTAGTGTTATTAAATAATAAACATCCTGTAACTGCATATGCCACCACTGTTAACATGGTACGTGTATGTAATGGTGACCCTCTTTCCTCAGACTTAGCCTTGCCATTAAGCGAGGTGAAAAAAAATTTACGTGTCCTAAATATATAAAAAAATAAGGCTACAACTGCAATGTCATCAAGTAAACACAAGCAGCACTGTCTAGCAGAACTCTTCATTCTCTCTTCACACTCACCGTAGGCTTAGGGTTCCCAGTAACTGGACAAGCCAGAGTGACATTCTCGCCTACAGTCGCAGTGATGTTGCCGGTATGCTGTATCGGTAGGAAGGCAGGGCTCCTATCACTGGAGGACGGTTCCACTTGAAGTCTGCCTCCATTGCTGACTCGTGTTCTGTTCGCTTCTGAATTTGTTGCTTTACATCTGGATAATTAACATTTAGGTAAACTAAAGACTAAAACCGACCTCCAAACATTTGTAATTTGTCTTAGCTGTAATTATTTTTCTTGTCTGTAGATAAAGTGACATTTTATTAGCGATAACGCCAATGAAAACGTTCAGTGTAAGTGATATTAATGAAAAATGCTCAAAGCATCGCTCTATTATTTAGGTGTGATGAGCATCAGCGGTGGGATCCGAGCTCATTTTTCGGAGTATCGTGTTGCGGACCTTTATGAAGACGAGAGCTATTCTTTAAATGCCATTTTGTTGAGGACGCCCTCAGTTACAACATACGCAGATTTTTTTTTATAAAATACTTGCCATCAACCTGCTTTTTTTTTAATTTGATGGTATATATTTTCAATTTCAGGAGTCCTTTATAAGCTAGGAAGATTTCAGTAAATTACTTATTACTTAAATATATCTTTCTATCTAAATGATGTATCCTCTATAAGATAGCATACAAAGTTTGGCTATGGTTCTAGAAAAATCGCAAAGAGAACCCCAAAAATTGAACTTCACATCCCACTGCTGATGCTTATGGCCACACAAAGAAGATTAAGTAATCCCACTGAGGGCGCTCGCGGCAGCCAACGTGTACTATCCACGGGGTCAAAGTAGCTCACACCATTGGTTCGTTCATTAGTCCCTTTATTAGTTTCTTGGTTAGCCTGTTAGTGCTTTTGTTTATTCAGGAAGTTGCGGATACAACCAGACAAACCACAACCACACGACAAGGATAGATTTGTTTAGCAGAAATCGTCAATTGTGTCTTTCTATGAACAGCTGAATGTATACCCATGTTTTTTAATGACTCTTCGTGACGCATAATAAACATTTAAAATTGCAAATCAAGGAATTAAACAGTTGTTTGTCAGTTCATTGTCAGTCTGTGAAGTTACATAGTAGATAGTTAGGGTCGATTGCCACTATAAGAGCAACGGCTGGAATTTGTTTCTAGAAATAGTTGCAAGAAGGTTTGTGCAGTCAGCCGGCGTCTAGCGACGACGCCTTTACCACAGAATACATAAATTCTAGGCCTTTATTGTGGCGGTGCACTGCTCCTGCTTTCGTGATGAACCTTTTCTCTCTTAAATAAGATTCAAAATGGTTTCTAATTTTGCCTAAAGAAGCCGTTACTGGCTGCTGTTCCTTCAATGCCAATTAACCGTTAAAAGCTCGGAGCTGATGATGAATTATTCGATAGATTGCGATGATTAGTGTTTATAGGAAAAGGATCTCATTGGTATTCCCAACAATACTTGAGTCTTTAACTATGTAGCAGTCTAGTAGTGCATGTTAATGGTATACGTTGATATTCAAAGACTCTATGAATATTTACTTCTAGACTGGCAGTACGGAAGAAAATATTGGTATGACGAAGGACCACGAACTTCTGTAACTTCTGTAGATGACAGTACAACAATGTCTGCCTATAAAGATCGGTATTATAAACATTCATTATGTTGTTTATTTTTAAAAAAAAATTACGTCTCGTTCCTAATTATTCCTACAGTCTCGGGTCCTTTAAACGGGGCATGAAAAAACATCTGTAGATGCCGTCAAGCTACGAGCCGCCATACTTGGGACAGCATCTGTAATGGCGATAACTATTCTTTTACTTCACCTCAGCTTACCATTATCATGGGGTGCAGTCAATTTCACTACCTAAATATATGAAAATAAATTGTCACCTCATTTAACAACTGTGTGTTTGAACCACTTATCTATTCATTGAAAATCACAAATCGTACTAACCTGTAAATTCCACCATCTTCTTGTGACACATCCAAGATCAGAAGTTGATTCTTCAGCGTATAATGTCTGAAACAATGACAATAAATACATTGGAAACAGTTTCTGGTTCGGACATGGGATGCGTGAGGATGAAAGAAATGTCGTAAGGAAGGGATGATCTATGGAAGTGGATGGCTACAAGCGAAGAGGAAGACCTGAAAGGAGGTGGGTGGACTGTGTGAAAGATGATATGGTTAGGAAGGGAGTAAATGTTGAGATGGCTGCGACTAGAGATGAATGGGAGAAACACACGTGTTGCGCCGACCTCAAATGGACTCGGAATACGTGCAGGATGATTAGGTAATACATATTGTGCATAGAATCAATACAAATGACAATACAAAAAGCGCGTGATAAAGCGTGGGCAGCTTTATTGTTGAGGAGTCAGCTTTACGATCGAGAGTTCCCGGGTTCGAATTTCTCTTTTCGACATTAAACTACCGACGTGAACATGAAACTACCACTTCTAGCACATGCAATTTAGCTTAACTGGATAGGTAAGAGAGAATATTAGTAATTTCGGTACCTAAACTTCTTTTAAAAATATAGCACTCTCGCGAATACTATACATTCAAATATCTGCACTGACCTTGAATCATCAATTAAACGCTCTACTGATCTATAACAGTGGAGGCAGTTACCTTTTACTTTCTGGCAGAGGTTCTCCATCCTTCTGCCATGAGACGGAGGCGTTTGGCCCGGAGCTGATGTCACAGGTCAGCACATGCGACTGACCCTCCCATACCGTCGCATTCTCGGGATTTACCGAGAAATACTTATCTAAATCTGAAAAAAAAGAAATAATTTGTTAGCGTCTTCGACGTACCTAAGTTTTAGATTCGATCGGTTTTACACGTTCTGTTTGGGAATTTATGATTCGTAGGGCGGGGTAAAATTACCTAGATAGTTAGACATTTTAAGTTGTTTCAAGTGTACATAGATAGGTATATGAACTCGCGCACAGCTTGGCAACCTAAGCGGGCGCTGGCTTGTTTTAAAGACAGGCTGCGCCGCACCAGGACAAGCCAACACACCGTGGGACCATCGCGCCTATCGCGGCCTGTCGCGGCCTGGCGCGACGCGTCGATCCGTCGACGCCTTCAAAGACGAGATGCGTCGGGGTGCAAATGTAAGCATGAGGCCTATACATACATTCGCGACATGCGCCGAGCGGTTCCCATGGCGCGCGGCGTGGCGCGACACGGTGTGACGCGGCCTGTCGCGGCCTGTGCTTAAGACTCCGGTTAAAGAAGTAACAACGAACCATGTGTTTGGTTTAATTTGTTGTTTTTAACTATTTGTGATTTATGTTGTAATTTGGGGTTATTCTATCTTCATACCACGAAAACTTATACCATTTCAAAAATGTATTAACCCATACTGACTTTTTGCTGCGTTTTTGATTTTGTTAAGTGTGTTTTTTATTTTTATTTTTAATTCTGCTCTAATGATAGTGTATGATGTGTAAATAAATAAAATAAATAAGTAAATTTCAGCTCCATTGAAGTTGTCACTTACACGAATAGCTTTCAAGAACCCTTTTCAGTAATTTCACGTTTCCAAATCGCTTGGAAAGAATAACGTTAAAATTACGTTATTTTATAAATATATGTTCCGTCAAAAGTTATTATTTATTCAATCTTCAGAATCGCTCATAACTTGATCTCATTATATTTAAAAGTTTTAAAATCATACGTTTTTTAAACATAATTTCACTCTAAACTCAGCTCAACCACCTAAAACTTACCCACTTTTAGAGTCAAATTCAATTAGTCAGGAGATCTTTTTACTTGTCTAAAGCACAGTATAACGAGTACTTAATATAAGTCGTTAGTTAGACTGTGTCCATAGTATCAACATGGATCAAAGGGTTCCTACATCGAGGGCTTAGGACTCGGATAAAGATCAAATGTATTTATAAGCAGTTGGTTTTATAAACTCTCGCGTTAGGAGCTAGGAGGCAGAGTTATTAACCGTTATACTAATTAAGTAGAATTTTCCAATTCATAGACCACGAAATTACCTTATTGGTGGTAATACTCGTATGCTCCCCTCCGTTGTGAAAAGATGGGGGGTTATGGCTGTAATACCACTTAGGTGGCAGACAAGCACACGGTCCACCTGATGGAAATTGGACTTTTGCGATTGGAAAGCACACTTGTGATGCTGACCCCGTAAAAACAGACAGATTCTGTGGCTTCAGTACAGTAGAAAAAGCGGGACAAGCCTTTGGTCTTCCCGCTGACATTACAAAACTCATGACGGCAATAGGCTCGTCCCCTATTCCGTGGGACCTAAAATCATAGTAGGCAAAATGTGGGTGTTAATACAACTCTGCCTACCCCTTCGGGGATTTACAGGCTGTCGAACAGTATGGATGTGGTCGACAGTGCTATAGCAGCTTGCTCCGGTAGCTGGTTTAAATACCATTTGTAATGTTAAAATAATATTATTTGTTTTATTTTAAAACCACGTATCTTACTCTTGAGTTCCAATGTGATAAGTATGGTCAAATCAAATCCGCATAATTGCCGTAGAGCATTAATTATTCATTTAAAAGAATATATATTCCTAAAAAAAAGAAGATGGAACTCATAAACTCACACTCTGTGTAAAATGAGCTTAAAAGTTGAAATAAAAAAGTTATTAAGTTTTAACCTTCTCCTGTAAAATTCGATCTATTGCAGATACGCACCCTTTACATATGGTAGATTCGCGGACTTGTACTATCCCCGACGATATGTAACCCAAAGGGCTCAGTGTCAATATAAGTGAGTATGTGGTAATATTCAGTTCAAGTATAAACGTGTATAATTTTCACATATTCGGCGTTATTAAGGGAATTCCAGGTCCTTTAATCAATCATTAGATTAGAGCTAGAGTTAGTATGCACATTTTTTTTCTAATTTAGTAATTACTTAAATTAATTCTATTTTTAATTGATAATGATCTTAATGAAACATTTTCCTGCTAGAAGGACCCCAGGCAGAGCACTTTAAGCGTGGAATGAAAAAGCATATGTCGAGGCCGTCAAATAGAGAATATTGTAGGCATTGATATGGATGTAGCTTACAGCTGTTTGTCATCGGGCGGGGTGAAGTCATATTGACGAATCTTCCTCATCGTTATCTTTGCGTTAGCCCCGATTACAAGCGAAGCGTTGCTCACCTCGCAGTAAGAGGTCCTCTTGACTGTTGATGGTTTCTCTTTTCAGTAAGCGACTGCCATCTGTCTTCCAAACTTCGACCAAAACCTGCGCCAGAGCCTAGCCCATTATTTAACAGGTGCACGAACTTTTTTTTAACTTGTGAGATATCCCCAAGTATACCACCCCGTTGGAGCGGGAGGGGGAGGGTTATGTCGGACTCGAACCTACTAAACCGCACACCGTCTGTGCAGTTCAAGGCTAGCGCATATCCCTCACACCCCGGCTGACCCAAGGCCATCTCTCTCGATCTGGCCCTCTTCGGCAGTTGCATGGACTAGCAGGTGAAGTTAGCTTACACTATATACTGTTGTTGGTAGGATCTTGTACACCTACCTATAACTACTATGATTGCGTTAATTCCCATTAACATTATTATAACTAATCGTACCTACTGTTTACAAAGATACCAAAAAAAATGCCTGCTGAGTTTCTTGCCGGAGTCTTCTCAGATCGGAGCCGTGTTTCGAACCGGCGGTGGTCCATTTGCTTAACTAGTATAGATTTATAAAGTTTTGTAACTGCCATTTAAATGAATACAGAATAAATGATTTTTGTCTTTGACTCTGACTTGATCCCTCACACAGTAAAATATTAGGTACTATAATTTCGAGGTCATGTGAGAAAGGCATAAGGCGGATCGATGCCACAACAGCTGTGCACAAACCCCACAAAGTCCCAAAAGTTCTGGACACGGACAAATTAGAATCGTATCTTGAAGAAACATAGCCATTCTGGAATCTATTACACTGTTTCTTTTAGATTTTCTTATGATTATGACAGACCAATGCTTAAAACCCAGCTTTCGTAGCGAATAATGATCGTATTTATTAAATAACTTTTGCCACAGAATGTACGAATTATGTTATTTGTAGTTTCGCTAACTTGGACCCTATTAAGAAGCAAACAATTCTACCCAGTATCAAGCGGTTGGGATGCGTGGTTCGGAACCACCACGTGGTGCACCCTAGGCAACGTAAACGACAGCGTCTCTCTCTCTGTCTCGCAGAGGAGATGCTGCCGCCTTTGGCAAGTATTGGCCGCGACAAGAGCAGCCCTGTAGAGAGCTCATCAGAGGCTTTCAACGTGGCCCTCTGACTTGCGCAGTGAACAGTGGAGAGCAAGCAAAAGGCGAGCTGGTCGCTCAGCGCAGGCGTGGGTACCAAGCGGTTTAGTACCTCTTTTCTTTGGTTTAGCTTTCACAACAAAGATTGGATTTTTTACCAGCACAAGTGCTTTCTTCTTCCTACAGTCCCGGTAGGGTCCGGTCCCGGGCATTTGTTGAAGACAGGCCTAATCATAGTACTGGAGATAGACAACCGGGTTCGCCAGGAATATGTCCTTGGCAATCTCACACTCCAGCATCGGAAAACCCGAGACGGTGCAGCGTGCAATTTTAGTCAGCGGGGGGTATCCTAGGGGATTTCTGCATTATAAAAAGGCCTAATCGTAGTCTTATGTGCACATTCAGCTTCATGACGTTAGACTTACCTCACGCCACTTGGCGGCATTGCGTGCTTCAAGATTACAAATAAAGTCACCAATTGATAAATGTCTTACAGAATTTATTGTATAAACTTTCAATATTTTTCTATTCAGAAGCCCACGGCTATATTTGACAACTTAGGAGAATATGGCAAGATAAGTACGTAAAATATTTGTCATCAGACCGCCATTTTGCGGAATATCTCCTCTTCAGAAAACCCTTCCAGTGATGTATGATCTTATTTACGTTTAGCTCAAGATACAGACGGTAATGGCACCCTATCAGGCCGGTTGATCAGCTATATCCGAACGTTTTGTCCGGCTACCTGCTATTTATCTAAGGTCGGGAAAAGATAGTGATTTCTTTGTCTATTACACGGCAAATAGACGAATATATCGACTTATTTACTTGTAAGGTAACTTGATTTTTACTTTTCTAATATTTTCATCAAATTTTAACGTTTTGTGGTAACCAGCCAAGCTACGTAGATAACAAAGATCTGTCTTGCCGAGCCCGACGTAAACTCGGCCTTAAAAATCCATCGATGAGACTATTGGTATACATAACAGTTACCCTCTCAAGGCCTTCATGAGCGTACCCCTCCTACCCAGAGACGGCGCCATTGCCAAACATTTGTTACCCAGGAAACTTGGCGGTTTTCGCCGCCGACTCTCTTGCATTTTATCTGCGATGTCATTGATATGAAGGCTGCCCTGGATGCGTTCGGCAGCATACTACGATGATACGTATTATTAGAAGTCAGTTAAAATCCGACATTTATCTTAAACCAATAGTAGTATATATGCGTAACGAATAACATACTGAAACTATTGCGTATTATAGAAGGTTGCCTAGCTCCAACATAGATACCACTTAAAATAATATATCCTTAGAACATAATTTTCTGTGTTTATGTAAGTAACTCTGTCAGAATGAGGCTGAGAATAACACTCCCTTATGTTTCTAGAAGACTTGTTGAATAATTCATGTTTTAATATTATTTTAGTACTCCAGCTGAGCCGTACGGTCGATAATATCGTTAATATGGTATATTTTATGTAACACTATTCAACAAGACCCGGTTTCACACGCAGACGTCGTACTTATAACTTAGCCAAGACCGTGCAAAGTGGAGAAGTATAATTGAATGAAATTTTGAAGCATTTACTATGCTAACTTTTCAAATCGATTAAGATAGGAAAAAGTGAATGCCCAGGTGGGACTCGAACCCACGATCTTTCCCTTACAGGGGGAATGCTCTGACCACTGGGCCACCGGTGGCTCAGTGGTCAGAGCATTCCTATCTTAATCGATTTGGAGAAGTATAAGCCTAAAAGTGGACTCCTAGATGAGGAATTCTGATGCTACCGAGATTAATGCAATGATAATAATGATGAATGACGGCATCGTACTTATAACGTACAACGTCCAAAATATGACTTTATATAACCTCCGCGCCAATGCAAGAAGGGAGTGCATGAAATAAGAATAAGCAAAAAAATTACTAAATAAAAAAAAGTTTGTGGTTTCAATTACTGCGACAAAAGTCTGAGATAATAACATATCCCTCTCCTTAGAATTAGTTAGAATACTACAAAAACAGCCAAAAACATCACTTTAGAAAAAGTTTGTGCTATAAAAAGTGATGAAATAGTGACAATTAAAGCATCATTGATATTTTTTAGTCACTTGATTTATAACATTTTGATAATTAATGTCATCAGACCATTATTACAATATATCGTTTTTTTTTTCATAGACAGAGAGATTAGACATTAAAATTTATTTTATGATAACGTTTAATCAGTTAATTAGTCAGTAATGTGAACAGATGTACTTTTTAAATTAAATTATTTGGTTAGTAATAAATTAAATTATTTGGTTTGTAATTATTGATGCTAATTCTGTTGTTGACATCTCTAAACTTAAATTTCTCTAAAATTTTATTATTTTAGCTTAGTGATTGACATAAAGCTATTCTGTTGTTTAGTTCAACTAAAATTAGTGTTCACTAAGACAGCGCTAAATTCGAATATGACATTGCTAAAAGTTGAAAATGGAAGTTTCTTTTTATAAAATCTTGAAAAACTGTATTTATAGGTTTTTAAAATGCTGGTAAATGTAAATTAATGCATAATATTGATAAAGTAGTAAAAACGCTGTGATTCTTTTTTTAATCAAACCTAAGTAAATATAGTTTTACTCGGTTCACGTCCCTTTTTTCATGTGCGGGTAATCCACCCTCGCCGGAGCCGGAGGGGGAGGTTATGTCAGACTCGAACCGACTAAACCGCACGCCGTCTGTGGGTTGTAGTGCTAGGCCGAAGGTGAGGTTGTCATGCGACATTTCCCTCGCACCCCGGCTGACCCAGGGCCCTCCTCAGGAATCTGGCCCTCCTCGGGACGTTTCACGTACCTGGCATTTCGCGGTACATGTCTGTATTATCTATGTAAATAAAGTTATTAATCATGGAATCTGTGCAAGTCAATTTGACACTACGATTTGACATCAGATTCTCAGTAGGGATGTGCCCGGAGATGAAAATCATCTCTAAGGAAACTTTCTCCGGTTTTCCAAAATTTCCAGTGATTCTTCGGTAAGCCTTCTTTAATCAAAATACAGCTCATATGCTTCAATAACCTAATGCTCAATAGACGATATATATAAAATGACAGGCTCTGTGATTAAGTGGTAGTGAACGCGGCCGTCATGCAGGAGGGGCGGGTTCGATTCCCGCTCAGTGCAAATATTTGTATGCATGAATATGGGTATTTGGATTGGTTTGGTTATGCCTCGGAGAGTTCCCGGTTGCCACACGAACATCTATGGCAATTGTTACGCGTAGCTAGAGAGGGTTCGCTGTCAACATACGCGTAAAAGCTCTTGCGGCTTTTCAGCCTTTGTGACACGCTAGGATGATTAACCAAACAACCACCACACAGGCCGATGTGATGAATCACCGTGCGGCTTTAGTTGGTTCGAGTCTGACATAGCCATCTGATCATTAGCTCCGATGAGGTGAAGTCAGATGTTCGGTTAACTAGTATAGCACATGCATGTTCTCCACTGTGCCCTGTGCAAGTCACCGGGATTCTTGGAAAAACTCCGAGCAATCTTCTGCAGAGTCGCTCCGCCTCGGTCGGAATTTGCCGTAAGCGGCAGCATTAGCCCTACGGGAGAGTGGCGCTGCCGTCTCTGTAGCCCAGGGTGCACCGTGTGGAGGTTCTGGACCGAGTACCACATAGAACTACACCTATCACTAACTTAGTCGGCATCATTTAGGTGGCGTCTAATTTTAGTGTGACAGTTCTTATCATAGTGAATCTTTGACATTTAAAACGTACAACAGAATACCGATTCACTAAAAAAGGACTAAATGAAGTAACTTAGCGAATTTTGGCCGTGTCAAACTAATTTTAGGTAAGCCGTGTGTTCTCAGAATACCGAACGACGTTTGACAGGACTAAACTAAATTTTAGAGATTTTTAGCTTATTTTAGTTTAGTTATGTCACAACAGAATTCGCATCATTGTTATTTAGTTTACATGTAAAATACTCATTTCAATAATTGTGTCTAACATTTTATACCGAACCCTTGAGAAATTACATTTTTAAAACGCGTGATTTTAAAACATTAAACCTTACACAATACCTTAAATCTACTTTTTCGAAAACGCCATCAACAAACGAGTGATTCTGAAGGTTTCACTACCTAACAAAAACGGCACCCGAGAGAAAAGCCACCGACACAGCTATGCAGCTAGTGTACCCGGCTTGCAGACGAGGTCGGCTGGGCTCAAAAGCCTTATTTACTCTAACAGTAGGTATATACCTTACACGTGTAGTCCATTTCATCCATAGGTATTGGTCGATAAACTCTAAAAAACTTGATAACCCGCAGATCGAAACCAGACTGTAGTAATAACATTATCATAAACTATTCTTTTCTTGCGGCTTCGCTCGCATAGATTTCGATTATCGCGACTTTTGGTCATATCTCCAATTCTAATCAATTGATGCGGTCAAAAAGAGGTAAGTCTAAAAATCCTTTCAGGGTGTATTTTTTTGCGAGGGTATATACCAGAGGTAAATTCACCCTCTGCAATTGATGAATCAAGACGGCGTGCGGATATAGCCGGTTCGAGTCCGAAATAAAAATTCCAGCCTGCGCCAATATGCCAATATTTGATGGGATTTCTACAATAATGTAAAGTGCTTTTTGCTTCTATCGCCGAAAAAGTAACGAGAGTTCAAAAAATATTTTTCAGAATCGTTAATAACGTAGACACAAGTATTTTTTTTGAATAATATCTTGAATGCACAGACACGATTACTTTACAATTGTATAATAGAACATTTATTGCCATTATCTGTCAACGACGTTAGTTTGAAAAATATTTGTTAAAAATCTAAATCTGCCTACCGACTTGTTTGGAGTTTGGGGGCGATGACCGAAATCAGTGTCGCGTAAGAACTAAAATAATTAAAACAAATCAGGCTAAAGATAACCTGACATTTGAATCTAATTCACATTCACTGGTTTCGAGATTAATTAAAATACAAGGTAGAAAACAGACTTATGGGAAGAAAAAATTGGGTTGAAAATGGAAACACACAATTAAAAAGTTCAACTTCAGGACGGACTTGAACTCGCCACTAGTCCCTCTCTTGAGGGAATACTGAGCTCTTGCAAATGTAACAAATTTTATCCGCCCTCCATGAGCGCGGGCCTGAGAGTGACAGGTGGAGCCGCACCCGTCACCCTAGCAGAAGCAGGCCACGGCGGCGGTGCGCATCGTCCTACGATGCGCGCCACCCCACACCGGGGACGAGTCGGGGACCGCGTGGTCCCCCCTCCCGAGGAGGGCCAGACCGAGAGGGATGGCCCTAGGTCAGCCGGGGTGCGAGGGATATGTCGCGTGACAACCTCACCTTCGGCCTAGCACTACGACCCAGAGACGGCGTGCGGTTTAGTCGGTTCGAGTCCGACATAACCTCACCCTCCGGCTTCGGAGGTGGGGGTATCCGTGGGGATTTTCTCTCTCATTTTCCCTCCAATCAAAAAAGCTCTCAACAAAGGTTGAGTTTTAAATCAAAGAACTTGTGTGCTTTAGGGAAAAATGGTTAATCAATGAGTCCCCTAAACCGGAAATGACAAACCGAGATTGAAACAGACAAAAGCAAAATCGGCGTGGCTATCGAGTAATAATAAGTTTTAAATTTAGAATTAATAAAAAATTGTAAACTACCTACGAAATCATCTTTACACAATCCCAAGATGCCTTCGAGTGTTTACATTGCTGAAATAACAATTCAAAGACCACGATTTGTCAGAAATTTGAAAAGTTACCGGTAAAAAGGTCGGATGGGATCAAACTGAGTCTAAGATAGATTTATCGGTATAAATGTCGACCGTGGCGGTATTCAATACAAACAGGCCTGTTAACGTTAAGATTTGACATATATTTCTGTAAAGGGAACGTATGGTCGACGCTTCTCGTCACCAGAAGGTTCACCTCTTTTTAGGTCAGAGAATAAGTATTACCATACCACGTGGCAATGCTACCAGTCTTCTGGGAACGTTACCACTAGAGGCATGCGATGCGGCGGAATTCCACGTCGCATTTTTTAATCAGCCGTTCAATCAACTGCCTAGGCTATTAACTAAAAGGCGCCATTCAATGAACGGCCTGAATCATATTCAGGCGTAACGTTTATTACGACATTTAATAACCTGGCCGGCTAATGCTTAGGCCATTCGTAAGATGAGGCACCACCACGAAATAAAACAGTAAATTACAAATATACATTATATATACTCACACCTATCCCCGAGGGGTATGTAGAGATGTATTCACAGTAAATTAGTGATAGGTTTACTGAGAAAGTTACGCATTCCGACTTGGATAGGTTAGGTTAGAAGGTCCGCTCCGCTTCGCTCTCGCATTAGCCTTCGTGGTAATTTTTTTTATAAACATGCCGAATTTTTTTTTTTTAGCTGTTTCATTAAATAACTATGCAACTAATTAAAAGTCATCGATCCAAGTTACTTGCCTAGCCGTTTATTAAAATGGCTGAACACCATTCAGGCCGTTAATTGAACGGCGCCGTTCAGTAAAGAGCCTAGGCAGTTAATTGAACGGCTGATTAAACTAGTTAGCTGCGACATATACATATATAGTAACTGCATAATTTAAATAACTGATTGGTAATGTAAATAAAATAAAAACCTGTTCATTCCCGTAAATATATCATCTGAAAGTTGATGCGGGTACGTTCCATAATCAGAGTGCTTATGTGAGAGGTTTTTTCGATTTCTTTTGCGTTAGTAAGTTGAATTATGAAACACTTTTTTGATACGACTGAGTTGGCAGATAAGCACGCGACCCACCTGATGGCAAGTGGTTACCGTGGCCTACGGACGTGTGCAACACCAGGGGAGTCACACTCGTGCTGCCGATCCTGTAAACACAGACAGTTTCTGTGCCGTCAGTGTAGAAGACAGATAGGAATAGCCTTTGGTCTTCCCACTGACAGCACAAAAACTCTGGAGCTCTGGGTACCCTACTCACCGCCAGGAACACAACACAAGGTTATTATGGCCGCGGTATATTAAAAGTTTATGTTAATTTCTTTCAGGGAAATAAAGTTTATCTATCACTATACGAAAGCTTCGTAAGCTTCGTGGATAAGGCTGCCTTACGATCCAGAGGTCCCATGTTGGAATTCTGGCCATTATACTCCTAACACAAACAATTTAGCATAACTGGGCGGGTTAGATGAACCGGTGACCTAAAAAAAAGGTGGCTGGGATGAACTGGATGCGGAAGGCGGAGGATCGTACAAAATGGCGCACATTGGGGGAGGCCTATGTCCAGCAGTGGACTACAGTGGACTAATTTATTGAAGAACTAGCTGACCCGGCGAACTTCGTACCGTCACTATTTTTACACACGCGTGGCGTCAGATCCCGTTCCCGCTGCGCTCTCTACTATATTAAACATGTATTATACCTTCCTCTTGAATCACTCTATCTATTTAAAAAAACCGCATCAAAATCTGTTGCGTAGTTTTAAAGATTTAAGCATACAAAGGGATATAGGGACAGAGGAAGCGACTTTGTTTTATACTATGTAGTGATACTAGTAATTTTTGTTGCTAATATTACTTCCTGTCTTTCTTGTTTTTTACAATACTATGTTCAAACTTAATTTTGGGAATTTGTTCCAGTAAGGACATGTCAATCACATGCGCTTCGTGTGTTTGACTATTTTTGGGTTAAAATATGTACAGTCTCATAAGATTAGAAGTATTTTTAACCCTTTTTTGTCCTTTTTTGCCTGCTGACGAAGTATATTTCTAATATTTATATTGGAATCAAAACTAATCGTGAAATCTAGGCCGTGGCCTAAAGACAAGTAGCCACTTATTCCTTTTATTGCCACTACATTTGTAATCCTAATTAAATTAATTCAAATCCGTATTATTGAAATATCTAAACTTCAACAAAATAATTCTAAGAAGTTGTTACCTATTATAATATTACGAAACATTAATAAATTGTACAAATTAGTGCTCTAGACACGGTAATATCTTAGACTCCCATCTGGTTCAGTCTATTAGGATATTAGAGCCTGAAATATTCACGATCTAATTTATATACATGGACGTCAAGGGGATTGGCTGTTGAGGGACAGTCAAGCACTAGGAGATTACTATACTTGAAATAAATTATAATTTACTTCAACAATATTTTGATTCTCTAGTTTAGGTTTTTAGGATTCTATACCCAAGGGGTAAAAAAAGGGACCATACGGAACCCTGTTACTAAAATTTGTCTGTTTGTCTGGCGTATCTCATGAACTGTGATAGCTAGACAGTTATAGTACATTACTACAGAGGCCGGGATGAAAGGGGTTGCCGGCCGAAGACATATAGACGGCCGAGCGAAGCGAGGCCGGATAGGTCTGAGGCAGGCAACCCCATATATCCCGCCGAGGTATGTATAGTGCTTTTCTCAAACATGCCAACGAAATAAACAACAAAAAAATTAAAGATATATATTTTTTTTAATACGCATAGTGGCAGAGTGTCGATGCCTTTGCCACAAATTTATGTGAAATCGAAATTAAAAAAGAGGACTTTGCCGGCCTAGGCCTGCAAGGTTTGTATGAAATTCCATTGCCGGCCTCTGGTCCTAGCCGCGCCTGAAACGTCATACTTCGCAGCCTATTAAGAGGAACGTAATGTCAATATTTCATTGCATGTTTGAGAAAATTTATTTTCTGTTAACGCTATAGCAATAAATACGAAAAACAGTATAAACAGGTACGGAAATCTTCGTTATCGAGTCTGACTGAGCACTTTGGTTGTGTTATACGCGTGGAAATAACTCCAGTTGGATTCAATAAAATCACAAAATACTCTTTGTTGAAGTGCCTTGTTTTTCCTGAAACATAATTTCAACTACGGCCCCGACAGAAGCCCCAATAATTATATACAAACAAACTTGTAACTAGTAATTCAAAATCGAAGTATTTCATATTGTATACTATTTCTTCGACTTCGCACGAAAAACAAAATGAAATTATAACGAAAATGTCCACGCAGTCCGAGCACTTTTTTTTGTATTTTTACTCATTTTATTTCTTTATCATCCTTCTGAAAACTAAGGATGACTTAATTTTCATTTTCTATTCAATTTGTTCGAGCTGTTTCCGAGAAAGTAGGTAAAATTATATTGGTAACCGAACTTAAGTACCTACTTGTGAAATACAAGTGAAATACGTTCCACGTAACTAATTTCGATAACTCTTACAACTAAGCTAAATCGTTTCTCTCTCCTACCGGTTGTCACAGATACTTCCCGTGGCAGACACCGGGAAAACACAGCCGAGTATCAGCACTGCGAAGACCGCAGTGACGACACAGCGCTGGTGGAGGGCACAGCGTGGGCTAAACAGCGTCAGGTCCTCGTGGTGAGTTTGGACGTGGACACTCTCTCGCGCGAGACTATGGTGCACACAAGACCATCGGCCTCCATGACCGGGATCATGAGGACGGTGAGTGGGCTGCTCACCGTCCTTACAGAAGCAGGCCCATGACGGCAGCGTGACGTGAGGGATTCACGCACGCCCCCCTAAGAAGCGGGATGACACCCGAAAATAGACGCGGGATAGCACCCGAACCACCCCCTAGGCGAGGCCGCAGCCGTAGGTCTGTTGGTAGTCCTGGGACATCCTTCCGAGGGCTTACCTAGTGCACCAACTGCAGGCTATTAGGTGGTACCTGAGAGTTTTTAACGGTAGGAGTCCGGCGTAGCATCCATGAAGGATTTTCTCTCACGTTTAAAAAAAAGCTAAATCGTTTGTGTTAGGAGTGGGTTCACGTCGGGATTGGAACCTGGGACCTATCGATCGTAATACCGACTCCTTAACCACTAAGCTATCGACGTAATATATATATTATATATAAAACCCAAATGTCGAATTGATAAGCTTCTTTCACGTAGTGCAAATACTTAATATATATATAGCTACCTATGTTTGTATTGGTTAAATTTGATTATCTTGATTGACTGAAGCGAACATTAACTAGGTAGGTATAATATTTACTCTTAAATATTTACATTATTAAAATCCAACTCAACGTTATTATAGTGGTAAATTACGGGAAGTACATTGTAGGAAGGAGTATGACGGCAAGTTAAATTGCTCTATTTTTACAAATCATACATTCATATTCTCACTTTTACCCTCTGTGGTACGCACATACAACTGAAAGCTATGTACTTATGTATCCATAAATAACGCGACGGCAAACTTCCCCCCTTATGCTCCCCAATTTTCCCTCTTATCAAAACAGCTTTCGAAAAAGATGACTTTTAAATTAAAGAACATGTTCTGTTAAGAAATGCGCCGTCTAGACCAGAACTGACAAAAGATAAGGACAAAAGCAAAATCAGCCGCCCTGTCGAAACGGAGAATCTCGCGCGCTTCGCTCGCTCGGTCAATTATATCAAACCAATCCGCACGCCCTAGGGCCTCGTTTCCCTCACGAGTTGAGGTCAAGATTTATACCGTTAACTATCCACACAATATTATTAATATAACTAAATACTCAATCATATGTAGACTGCCTTAAACCCAGAAATGAGATGAAAATTAATTTGACTCGCATAAAAGAAAACAAACAAAACTAAATGTTCTATTAACGCTATTAGTCTAAGATAAAGTTTCGAAGCAAATCTCTGAACTGTTGCCAATACTGAACAAACTTGGAGTTCTCAGAGAGTTCGCGAATGATTTATAGAACATGTAGCCCCTACTATGAAACATTCATTTCATAGTCATTGACTCCATAGAACGCATTTATTCCGAAATCGGATCCGAAAACGGTAAGTGACACTTCGATTTAGATTAAACCCTACCGTAAGTTCTTACAATTAGTCCCACCCTCTCCTTTCCTTTACAGGATAACACGTGCAGGGCTTAGATGTCACCCACATTCGGTGCAGATTCCATCAAGAACCAGGTGGTTTGTCAAATATTTTCTTTATCGCACCATTAAGTCTTGGAACTCTTTACCAGAAAGAACCCGGAACTGTAGGAAAAAGGAAACACGTGTTGTTGCCTTCTTCCTACAGTCCCGGGTTCTTTAAGCAGGGCGTGAAAATACATCTGCTCGGCCACAAACCGATGGCCGCCATTTTAAAATGGTTGATGTCTTGTCTGTAGTGTGTCTGGTGTGTGTAATGGAGACTTTGTCGTGCGACTCTGTCCAATAAAAAAAAATTGATAGATGGTTAAATGCTACGTCTTTCGTTCGAGTTTCGTGCGAGTTTAAGGCTTTCGTTACATGATGGTAGCGCCTTTATTACATAACGACTTTTGACTTCGCATCAATGATCGTTCAAACTTATTCATTCATTCAAAAGGTTCCTAGTCGTCATAATTTAGAATACAATTTCGATGTTGGCTTTGATTTCTGAACTGAAAAAAGTATTATTACATAATTTTACTTTTTTATTATGTCGACCCGTCTGGCGTAACAGTAAAAGGTTCGATCGGTACGTCAGACAGAAGCCACTGATTCGATTAGGTTTGATACAAATATAAGTAGGTAATAATGTAAAGCATGAAAAGCCTGAAAGCCAAACCGGGCTTCGAGATGAAGGCCTCGGTTGAAGATAAAATAAACCTAAAAATCAAATTAAACTGTACGAAACAAATATTTGCGCAAGTTCCGAGAATTCACCCGAGTATTATAACTATTACCAAACAATATTATTCGTAAACTGATATGAATATTAATTATTTACTTAACAAGATAGGTACGTTGTATTACAAAAGTAGGAAGGATATTATGTAATCTGAATATCCTCTTGAGACTCTTACAAACGAACGACCTGTAGGCCTACGGCCTTAGAGCGTTTTCACATTCAGCCGATATCCGATATCGGTGTCGGACGCCGATCGTCGACCTCCGATAGCCGGCACCATATGTTGTTTTCACACATATCCGATGAAATCGGCCCGATACGGCCATTTGCTCGAAAGCACAGACTAGTTAGAGATGCTCTTAATGAAGAAAAAAAAAGGAAAAGAAGTGCAAGCAATTTTCGACCGTATTGACATGACATAGTATTGAGTTTATGTTTTTCTTATATTCATGATCAACGTCAATTATTAACGCGAAAAGACACGTAACTAAGAAACTATCATGTTGAAAATTGGTTGCAGTCGTTTTAGTCTCTTTGTGATCCGATATCGGGTTAATACCGTGGTGTCAGCTCTGATAACCGATATCGGGCCGGACAATTTGAAAGACAGATACATATGTCATACATTTGACTTCTTCCGATATCGGATATCGGGTGTGAAAAGGCAGCGAACGGCGGCTGGGGTAATGCGAATTTCCTTACGCGGGTATGTCCGGTTGCGCGACGAGCATGCAGTTCCCTATCCGGATAATAATGGGCGTTTATTCCCAACGGACCCCGTAAGTACGTGGGGTCCGTTGGGAAAAAGAATTCCCTACGGACCCCACTCTCTTCCCCCGTTAGTAAAAAAAACGAAAACAGGAATTAAAATGCTTTTAATTTAGGTTTATTGTGATAACTGCGCAATTCGACTTGGTAAGGTTAGCTAAGACGGCTAATGCGAGAGCTGAGCAGAGCGTTGCTCGTGGTTTTTTTTTATAACCATGCAAAAATAAGTCATTTTTCTATCGTTTTTTCCGAGCCTATGGACGTGTGCAACACCAGCCCCTTTATACAAGTGGCAATTCGCTAGCGGGCGTTTGATGGAATAGAATGACGAATGTATAGGATTTGACGTATTTGACATGCGTTAACGACTGTCATTTACGTCAAAATCCATACATTCGTCATTCTATTCCACCAAACGCCAGCTAGCGAATTGCCACTTGTCTAGAGGGGCAGGAGAGTCACACTCGTGCTGCCGACCCTGTAAACACAGAGAGTTTCTCTGCCCTCAGTGTAGAAGACAGCAGGAATAGCCTTTAGTCTTCCCACTAACAACACAAAAACTCTCAGTAAGCTATGGCTACCCTACTCACCGCCGGGAACACAACACGAGTTTATTATGGCTAGAAAAATTACTTAATCCTGCATGGTACATGTCATATAATCACATAACTTTCTCAATAAACCTATCACTAATTTTCTGCGAATACACCTCTGCCTACTCCCTCGGGATTTACAGGTGTGAGTATATTTATGTTTGTATGTAATTTTCTGTCTTATTTCGGGGTAGTGCCCCATCTTACGAATGGGTTCTCTATTTTTATTCCTAAAATTTTATGTCATAATTTAACATTGCATAATGTTACTTGTCATAACATTATTTACGCATAATACTCATTTGCCATAACATTTTAAGCATAATTTTTTTACTCCTATTTACTATAAGCATAATATTTAATAAGCATAATATCCCAAAGCATAAGTTTACTTAAGCATAACGACGCATAATCATAAGTATTCCGAAAAAATCACTACAAAATTTATTTAACAATAATACACTATTTTATACACTGCTTTCGTCAAACTTGTGGGCGCATCAAAGTTCATTTAACCTAATGTTCTTTTGACCTAATTGGTCGACGGAGCCCCGCTACGCTCCGCTCCCGCATTAGCCTTCTAACCTAACCTATCCGAGTCGGGGTGCCCTAAAGTCCAGATTGCATCCAGATCCTTGCCAGCTTGCTAGCACCATGTTAGCAGGCGTTTTCATTATACCTAATAACTTGTAGGCAAATAAACACTATGCTTTACAACTTTATGCATATCAATGTTATGAATATAAACATTAGGATATACAATATTTATGCTTAATAACACAGTATGCTAAAAACCAATTATGGCACACTATTATTATGACAAAGAAAATTATGCCTAATTTGTTATGGCAATTTAAATTAGGACAAAAACTATTATGACAAAAGATGGAATCCCTTACGAATGGCCTAAGCACTAGCCAGCCAGGTTATTAAATGTCGTAATAAACATTACGGCTGAATATCATTTAGCCCGTTCATTGAATGGCGCCGTTTAGTTAATAGCCTAGGCAGTTAATTGAATGACTGATTAACCTAGTTGACGGCGACGTATACACCTTATTAAGTATTTAAACTATCATGACACTCACATTCCTATTAGCCATAAGTTACCATGTATTGTTTGAAGTTTCCGATATTTAGAGCTGTTGCAAGCACCATGCTCACGGAGGAACAGAGCAACAATACATAGTAAATATCTCAATACACCTTTACAGGCGTGTGTGTCTAAATTGGGGGCTGATGATGATAAATCACAAATCACACGTCACAAATTACAATGTTACCAAAATGAACGTGTGAACTAAATTCGCTAAACTAATTTATTACTTGACAACAACGCTAATTCGCCACAATCACGAGCATATTACGTTTCTACGGTAAATGACGTCAAACTACAAACATCTTAGGCATTTAGGGTGTTTGAGGCCTCAATAAGATCTTCGGGGCTCACCAGCACCAAAACTCTCGTGTACCTTAATATACGATAAAGATGCAACCTCGCTTTTCTGTGCAGTCGGATAGATACCGGATAGTTTGCTTGCAAAATAAAACACTGTGAGTGTGGTATATGACGGTACATGGGAAGATGAAGAAGCTACCTCACGGACTTGACGACGGCGGGCGTGCACAACTAAGCCAGTCAGTCTGTGACCACGGCCGGTGTAACCTGGTCGAAACGTCAGGCAATCAAAGGTATGTAAGTACCTGTACCATGATCGGGTTAATGCCCGTTTCCTCTCGGAGTTGGGAGGTCAGATGTCAGTTGCTTCCATAAAAGCTGTATAAGCTAATTAAAAAGGAAGAGAAGGTATAAGCTTAGCTTAGATTATGAATCAATCTTTTTATAAAAACCTAAATATAATAGAATAGAATATAATAGAATAGAATAACACTTTATTTGTACACGATTTACATTACATTTTAGAATTAAATATAATTTATCATCTACACTTGTTGTACAAAGGGCGGCTTATGGCCATAACAGGCAATATCTTCCAGGCCACCTTTGGATGAACTTGAGTTAAGTGAAAGAACAGTTGGTAGTTGGTGTGATTGAAAATGTCAGAAAATAATATATGAATATACAAACATACGCAAACACTCTGGAAGGAATGTAGATGTGTATATTCACACAAATATGTGCCCAAACTGAAATAGAATCTGTGTCTCACTCACAGTAGTTGAACAACAACAGGCGTAGGTTTATTCAATTTTTAAACTTAAATTATGATATTAAATTCTTAGCCCAACTAAAATGTTAAGCCATCTCAACATTAACTAAATGAAGTAACTAAACACTAATAAATAACATAGTTAGCAACTTAAATCCCGAAACAAGCTCATAAACGTTGAAAACAGACTTTAGCCATTTATTCTGGTCCACAGACAACGCCCGGAGCTTCCTTAGATAAGGGACATATTTTTCATTAATATTCCACAATAGTGTCACAGTTAACTGTGCTATCTAGACTCTAACTGCCAACCACGCACTTCAAATAAAGCCACTTTTCCACGGTCCGTAATTTCACGGACGTGTGTTTATCAGCGCAGTCTACGCACGGAATGGGACTCGTCTATGATAGACACGTTTTTCATACCACACCTCATGATCGAGACATATACCTTGGACTTAAATATGTTCTATACGCGTAGTGAAAAGCAAATAAAAGACACTCAAGAAACATTCTTAGGTGACTTTCAAGGTTAGCACGGGGTTTTAGACAACCTCAAATTGCCATGCATTACAGCATGCCAGGACCTCGTTTCTCTCGCAACTTAGGTCCAAGATAAGTGTCCCGGACTGCCATAACTGTTTTTGTACCGTACCGTGTATAGATAGATTGGATCATTGGTACGATCAGGCTAGTGGTAGGTATACATATAGAAGACTTTGATTTATCTATGTGGCAAATTGCTTAGGCATCAAGAAGATAACACATCTAATTAATAAGACTATATGCATTTAATACGCTAATTTAATGAAATATTTTATAGCGCCTAGACTGCTTTAATGTAAATTTTTGCATTAATAAAGGCTTTTATACGATTTTTATTCATATTGACATAGTGTTTTGACCGACAAACAATTTTGGACTCATTTTGATAAATCACATACAGACAAACTGGTCTGCCCCCTTAGATAAGTGGCAATTCGTATTGTAGTATCGTTGCCTCGTGCCTGAGGTAAATTTGGCCAAAGCTATTTAGCGGGGCAATGCAGCCAGCGTGATAGGCACTTTTGCCCCGGGTGCGGTGAGGGGCGGGTTAATAGATGAAAATATAATATATTTGGACTACTTAATGTAATTTTCACTCTGTATACCTATTTGACGCATAAAAGTAATTAGATTGAAGAAATTAGAATTAGTAATTAGAATGCCGTAGGCATTCTCTTCCAGTCAATCAAAGGTGTTTCAAAGATAAATTATTAGTTTATGACATAAAGAAAAAATTGTCATAGGTTCAGCCCCACATGGAGTACTGCTGTTACCTTTTTGCCAGAGTGCCTGCATACCAGCTTGAGCCTTTCGACTCAGTGCAAAGACGGACATTGAGGCTCGTCAGCAATCTCATTCTCACAGGCGATGTGGAACCCCTCAGCCTCAGGAGGGACTTTGCCTCGCTGTGTGATTTCTACCGCCTATACAATGGTCTGTGCTCAGATGAATTGTTTGTCATGATGCACACCGCTACATTCTATCATCGCACCGGTCGCCATAGGTAGGGAATTCATCCTCACACATTGCGATCGGAAATTTTGCGCACCGTGTGGTTTGAAAGGAACTTCATCCTACGCACGCTCAGGTTGTGGAATGAACTTCCTGCTGTGGTTTTCCCAAGCGACTACAATGTAGGGTTCTTCAATAAGGGCATTAGAAGGTTTCTTCAGGGTGAGCAGCGAGAGTATAACGCCTCTGGTGTTGCACACGTCCATGGGCCACGATAACCATTTTCCATTAGGTGGGTCGTGTGCTTGTCTGCCACCTAAGTGGTATAAAAAAACCACACTTCCTGCTCCACCTGAATCTCGTGGGGGGCGGACACATGGAAAGTAATTGACTGGCGTGGCTAACGTGGTTCTCTGGAACACATGACATTGGCGTCTCGACATTTATAATTTTATAATACATTTTACTTGACATTGGTAGAATTGTGTAGATATGTATGGAAATAACATGTAATTGATGACTGTCATACCCGCCAAAGATTCACTCCAAATTATCTGTTTTACAATGGCGTTTTTTCAAAGTGGTAAAAAAAATTACTACACGTTAACCATTTTTATAAATTTTTGACAAGCGTCAAGATTCTAGGTCTGCGAAAACAGCCCTAAGGCTCTTTAATTTTAAGAAAAAATACTATTAAATTAAGACAACGTAGTCAAAGAACTCGGGGTTCTTTGACTACTTCGAAATATTAGACTAATATTCATCTAAGGGAAAACTAACTTTTGTATTTATAATTTCAATTTTGTTGTCGCTCATCAATCTCAACCCATTCCTTTAAAAAAATAATATTGACCTATTCAGTAACACTGCTTGATTTCAATTCGATAAGAAAAGAAAACGTACAAATATCTCTGATTTTCCGTATGATCTATCAAACCTACTAACATTTTGTGAGGTTATTAAACCTTCAAAGCCATACAGAATTCCGCAGTCATAATAACCTCGTGTTGTGGTGCCCGGCGGTGAGTAAGGTAGCCAGAGCTCACTGAAGAGTTTTTGTGCTGTCAGTGGGAAAACCTAAGACTTGTGCTGCTTTGTCTTCTACACTGACGGCACAGAAACTCTCTGTTCTAACAGGGTCAGCAACGCGAGTGTGACGTCCGTGGTGTTGCAAGCCACGGTAACTACTTTTTCTATCAGGTGGGCCGTGTGCATGCTGCCACCAGAGTGGTATTAAAAAACCATTGAAATTGAACCACATTTTAAAACGGATTCTCTCGAAATTTATTAGTCACTAGCTGATGCCCGCGGCTTCGCCCGCGTGGAATTCTGTTCCAGTCCCCGTGACGGCTTAACCCTATTTTAAATTTTTCTCTGCGTAAGAACCATCCCCGTACTAAAAGGATTTTTTTTAAAAGAATTAACGAAATCGGTCTAGCCGTTCACGCGTGATGGCGTGACCAAGAGAAATAGGGATTCATTTTTATACATATATAGATTATTTACTTTCGGCTACTGAAAAGGACCCTCGACTATGGCTACTGAAAAGTAACCGAAACGACGGGCTGAAAGTAAATGATAACAAATAAATTGCGATAGAATTCGTTAATTCGTTATGAAGTGGTGTTATGTCAATAAGTGATATTCGCGTAAACTTTAGAAAATATCTTTAAAACTACTTATACACGTAGTAGATACTATTCTCTATTTTGGGCTTATACTCAGGTCATTTTCTAAGATTTCGCAAGTTTTAACATCTCATGTTTTAAAAACACAATGTTACTGAATACCTATTCAATATAGCTCCAGATACTATAAGGCTTCTGTATTCTCCTTTTGTGTCGCGAAACTCAAAAACATATCTTATTAATACTTGATAGTGAGTGGCGTGCTCATAAAAAATAACAATTTCCGTTTTCACAGTCAATTAATTCTGAGACATTTACACAGCTTTTGATTTGGTACAGAAAATAACTTTATAAAGACGACTTAACATTGGGATTAATAGTGAGAAGCTATTGAAGATCAGTTTTGTGAAGCATTGTCTTTATCGCAGAGAATTTTTCTACAGGTTAATATAATATAGTTTTAGAGTAGATAAAACCGAAGTTGTACAGGAGGTAGAACACGACGGTATACCCGTCCAATTGAACAGTCCGACTGGGGATGTACCTCCGCCCGACAGAATACCGTGGCCATTATAATCTCGTGTTGTGTTCCCGGCGGTGAGTAGGGTAGCCAGAGCTCAATGGAGAAATTTTATGCTGTCAATGGCTTGTCTTCACCTGAGGCTATTCCTGCTTTGTCATATACACTGACGGCACAGAAACCCTCTCAGTCGGCATAGGCCACGGTAACCACTTTCCACCAGGTGGACCGCGTGCTTATATTTTATTATATTATAATATTTTAGAAACATGAACGGCTTTAGCTACTCTATAAATCTACCAGTTGTCGTAGGATAGAAAGATCCACGGCGACTGATCATCCGTGTATCCGTTGTTTGTCATTAATTATGTAACTAGATATTGCTCACGAACATACCCCTCTCCTCCCCCTCCCCCACGTAGAATTCTGATTCTGTTTACGCTGAATCTTCTTTCGAGTCGACCCTCCCGTTGCTTCTGTTAACTACCGCCCTACGATACATACATATTTATAGAAACGACACCTGATACATTTCTCGGTATCAGAGAGAAAATTGTGATTATTTAGATATTATTTCCTTAAAGTGGGTAAGTCTATAAAGATATTCGTAGGTGGAAGAGACGGGTGGGGGTTCACCCTTCACAAATTCATTCAATAAAGCTTTTACGCCAAGCTCGCGGAAAATTGACAGAATATTTTTCGCGGTAGCATTGGCTGCCGGTGTCTCCTTCTGTGAGCAAGTACCACGCTCGTGAAGGAAGTGGTGGAATGGTAACGAAGTAGATTCGTCAACCACACAGCCCGCGACGAGCGGGGGCTACTCTGGCGTCAGAGGTCGTAGAATGACCTCCTTCCTCCATGACCGCAAGCGTTGGAGTTAGGTTACGGGTGGACCGGCCTGTCACTCTAGTGGAGGCAGACCGCGGCGGCGCCTCACCATACCCGGGGGCGAGATAGGCCAAGGGACACTTATATATGAAACGAATCTATAAGGTTTATCGACTCCCTGTGAAATGTGTATGTCAGAAGAATGTACTCACAAGCGAATTTGAGGTTCACCGGGTACCCGAGTACGAGCCCGGCGCTGTGCCTGACCGCGCACTGGTACACTCCCTCAGTGCTGCCATCCTTCTTGCGTGACACTTCTAGCGTGCCATTACTTAATACTCTGGAACAATGAATGTACTGTTTAGTGGTTTAGAGACAGCGCAATCAAGAGGTACTGGGTTTACTCCCTCATGTACCTAGGAGTGACAGATTGAGCCGCGTGTTACTTATTAGCCCCCCCCCCCCCCCTTTCAAGAGGAAGGTGGGGACATCCTGGTTGCTACATCCGAAGGAGTCGATCGAAACTGGAGATGACCAGGTATTTGAGACCCTGTACGGATTCGACATAGGTAACTTATCTTCGCTGGTGACGTTTGGGAGAATGCTATTTCAATGTTTACTAGGTAATATTCTATAAATAATATTCTGGGAGAAACTACTTAACAGTATCTCATATTAGTATTATTATTATTTATGGGTAACTCGTAACAATACAACATGGCAATAATCCCGATAATTCTATTACTAACACTATCTAGACCGCAACTATGTCTATATTATGAAATAAGTTCTAGAATGCTGATCTAAGACCTTGGTGAGGACGCCCTTAATGATTAATTAAATCCTTAACGATTGACCTTCATGTCAACTGCGAGCAAATTCCTAGACTTTCAAAGTATAGGTCGCAGAAATATATCAGGATAGAATGGCCATACGCAGTGTCCACCCGCATGTCACCTGTAAGAAATACCTATATTTTTCAAATTTTCTTCTTCATTTTTATTCTTTAGTTCGAAATAGCACAATAAGTCATATTCATGGTATTTTCATCGATGTTATTACAAGCTAGCCTTAACAATAGCGAGTAAGCATTCGAAAGTTCCTGTCTCATAGGACAGGCATTGATTAAATAGTTGAGACGCGTTTTTCGCTCCCGTGGCCGTTCTATTCTAATATATTTCTGTGGTGTAGGTACTTACAAGTTCCTCTGTTGTCACTGTCACTTAATTTGTCACTTATGTCAGTGAAAAGCTTTTATTTATTTATCGGTTCTCTGAATAATGGAATAAATTATGGTATAAGCTTTCATTGACGATAAATCAGAAACCTATATAGATCTATACTTTGATATTATAAATGTGAAAGTAACTCTGTCTGTCACTCTGTTGCGCTTTCAAGCGCTGAACCGATTTTGGTGAAATATGGTACAGGGTTAGATTAGACCTTTGGAAAGGATATTAGCGATAGGCGGCATCCACGCGGGCGGAGCTTTGGGCACAGCTAGTATACAGCTAAATAGTACTCTAGGATATTGTACGTAGAGATATTTTTAAGCCTAAAATAAGCTTATAAGAGATGATCCTTCAGTCCTGACCTCTACCCTCCATAAAGTACCTATATCATATGTTTATTTTTCCGATCTGTGCATGATTTACGGTCAAGCATTTTTTTGGGATTTTGCGACATGGTTACTTAGACCCTTAGACCATTAGGTCAATCTGTCCAGCAAATGAGCAAATCAAAATAGGTGTCGGTCATTGGGTAAGTAGTAATACTTATGACGTCAGTACTAAATCTATTCTATTTGATGGGTTCTAAAATGAGTATAAGCATGCTATAATTTGTTTTCAAACATCCAGACCAGATATTGGAATACGAGCCCTGTACCCGTTGCACGAACAACTATAGTAATCATATGGTGAAGGTATTGAGAGAATGGAGCATTCCGATTGGCCGCCTGCCTACTGTAAACCTGTGTGTGTGTGAAGCCGACCAATCGCAATGCTCCGTTCTCTCAATACGTCCACAATACGATTACGATAGTAGTTCGTGCTAGGGGTACAGTACCCTAATCGTAATTCAACTATGGTGGAACAATCCGAACCATTTACATAAGTTTTGAGGCCACACCAAGAATGCCGCCGCCGAACGATTCCGGACAGTCCTAGATCGGACAGTCCTAGGCCGTCAGGGCGAACGAGCACACACCGGCAGGCGATCGTACGGCGGGAAACTGTCGACTTACAACTGCTACTTTGTGGTCACAAAACTGACAACAAAGAATTGCCGGCAGGCCAATATCACTTTAGTGTGTGACACTGGCGCATATGGGGAGAGGCCTATGTCCGGCAGTGGACTCCGGTGGACTATGAACTTTTTTAATGTTTCTGGCAATTAACAGTGCATCAAGATTGCAGATTTTTTTAAGCCACGTTTGAATGTAATATTCTAAGTATCTGAAACCTTCGGGAGTTCTCTGACAGCTATCGGCTTAGGACTGCAGGCCGCCGCGCTGGATAGATCAGAAACTGCAGGCGGACTGTTGTGTTAATAGACCTCTACCTACTCTTTTGGGGATTTAAAATCGATTTACAATTTACACTCTATTTGAATAGGCAACAAACTGATTACTTTAGGATTTCAATTATAGAAAAAAAAATGCGTTTATTTCAGCTTACTGCAGCACACAAAACAGATCAACCCAAATACAAAACTTACACTAAGTATATTAATGATGAATACGGAATTAACATGATAAGTATGCAATTAGTACTCACCGTTTCAGTTCCTCTTCACCCTTTCGCCACAGGTAGGGCTGCCGGGGCCTCGGCAGGTCGTCGCTGTTGAGGGGGGGCGGCGGGCGCCTGGTCACGACCCTGTCCGCGTCGGGCACCACGCACGGGAGCGACGCGCGCGGTGAAGACAACCAGGTTATCGGCACATCTGGTGGGGGAGAAAATGATAGGTTAGACAAACTATAGACAATATTTGTCCTCATTTTATGCATCAATCAGAGACGCGACAGTGCGCTACGCCAAAAATAATAATATCTGTATTCTTTAGGGTTCCACACCCAAAGGGTAAAAACGGAACCCTATTACTAAGACTTCGCTTTTCGTCCCACCGTCCGTCTGTCACCAGGCTGTATCTCAAGAACCGTAATAGCTTGACAGTTGAAATTTTCACAGATTGTGTATTTCTATTGCCGCTATAACAACAAATACTAAAAACAAAATAATAATACAAAAAAAAATTGATATTTTAGCCCTTTTTCATGCCCATTTTCAGTCGCCGAGCTAGATCTCAAGAACCGTAATAGCTAGAAATTTGCACTGATTATGTATTTTTACTGTGACTACAACAAAAAATACAAACAATAAAATAAAAACAATATTTATTTTTTTACTGTTTTTTGCTTGATATTAATGATGGCTACACGAAGACGCTAGAAATGATTACAAATTATTGTACGGAACCCTGCGTGCGCGAGTCCAACTCGCACTTGGCCGGTTTCTTGTACTAAGTTTTGCGGTATTTTTAAAAGCCGCCATGTACCTGCATGCCGTGTCTATATAATAACATATTATTAGGTTTAGGTGATATTGGGTCCTACAATAACCTAATATAACAATAGATAATGTGTGTATACACATTATCTATTGTTATCCTAGAAGGATTAGGTACAGATGAATCATCATGATGCCTCTCAAAACGATTGTAACCCAGGGTCTGCTTATTTTGATTGAAATATCAACTTTTCTGTGAGTGACTGCCAGCTATCCCCCCAACCCCGAATGGCAAACCTGCGCTAGAGACTCGTCCAATGCTTGACAAGTGCATAGGTATTCCGAAGACATATTTTTTTACCCACTTTTACAGGTGGCGCGAAGTCTTCGTAACGGTTGCTTCTAGGTAAGATATCCTACTACTGAGCACGTTATATCTGAGTAGGTGAGATAGTGGTCAAATGGAATATGATTATTGAAAATGAAAACATAATTTGTACATTTCATAAAGAAAACCTTTTGTTCTCTTTTAACAGGACGGCGCAACATTAGAAACTACATATACAACTAAACTTACCAGACGATAAGTACATAATATACTAAATCAATCTAAAGAAAAACAACCCATACCTCGGCACCTGATGAGTCTGGAAATGTGGCCCGAATATTGAATGCAGAACTTACCTGAGTTATTACAAAGAAATTGTTGCTATCTGAAATACTGACCTCGTTCACAACACCTAGCTAGAGGGAGAACCTATTCCTAGAAGAATATGGCTTCACGATTCGTGGAGAATAGCGGAATATTTGAACAAATGTCGCGAAAACCGACAATCGTGTGAGCGGAGCCGCGAGCATTACCTTGTATAAAATTTCATGGAAGGGGAGCTTGAAGGAAAGAGAGCAAGAGACACCAAGAAGAACATTTATAGAACAGTGCCCCGGACACGAATAATATTCAAATTAGTATTAATGGTGCTCGGGGCACTGATCAAGGAAAAGATGCAAGTCGAATCTTATCAGGAGGTAAATGGATTGGCACAGGAAAAAGGACAGTGCCGAATACTCCACCGACAAATGCGCTACTCTTTGACATGGTCAGTCACCGTGATCTTGTTGCTGTAACTAACAGTGCCAAAAATAGGTTACTTGAAACAAATAAAAACATTGTAAATATCCTGGTAAGTGTTAGAGTGTTTTCGCATTTATCCGATATCCGATACGGCCATTTGTTCGAAAGCACAGACTAGTTAGGGATGCTAAAGTCAAAAAAATAAGAAAAAGAAAGGAAGGAAGGAATTTTTGACCTTATCGACATGACTTGGTATCGAGTTTTTTTCTTATATTCGTGATCAGCGTCATCAATCAACGCGAAAAGACACGAAACTAAATAAATGTCATTAAAGTCGAAAACTGCTTGCAATCGCCGTTTTAGTCTTTTCTATATCGGGCTAAACAATGTGAAATATATCATACATGTAATAAATGTAAACATATTATGTCATACATTACACTTCCTCCGATATCGGATATCGGACAATGTGAAAACGCTCTTACCCTATTAAAGCACAGCTCTTAAGTTTAGACGGAGGAGGGGAGGGGGGGGGGGAATAATAACGAATGTAAAGTGCTAATAAGCCACTCAACATTGGCGTTTAGGCCCCATCTTATTAGTTTGACACACGCCCATTAATAAGAGTGCCGACGGCTGCTACGTTGTAATAAGCGACGTACTTCGCGGTTAAGTCTTCATCAGTTGTTGCCACAGATATAGGGTAGGCTAGATACCGCTTGCGCACTTATGAAAACTTAGCAGTTATCATAACCACTGATGACGTCATACAAGCCTTTATCATCATCATAAGAGACTGTCATCGCGGCACCCCCTTTGTACTTCATTTTTCCCCTTCGTCCGTCTTGCTATCGGCAATGTGATCCAATGAACACATCATAGGGATCAGGGAATGACCTCCCAGTGGACGCAAGTCATCCCTTACGATGTGAAGCCAGCAGTTCTTGGGTCCACCCCTAGAAGTATTACGATCATTATCATTATCTTAGCGTTGTACCCAGTTGCATCCGAGGCTTTCATCGTTTGGTGTGACTTGATTTTCATGGGAGCTACCATCTGCTATTCCAGCCTAGAGAGGCTTGCCTCGTCCCTCGCTCACTGGCTCACAGGTGAGATTACCATAGCCCCGTAAATCTACGTGAGGCCCCAAACATCTTCGAAGTGTTGCAATATCTAGCGTAACCTAAATCTGTGGTTGTTACCGTTATTAAATAGTCGTTACGTTTGTAATTTGTTGTTACTTTGTTTTGTTTTGTTCGCTGTTGTTTTTCGTGTCGCTCTGTTATTACGTTTGCTGTTTATCATTATGAAACGAAAAAATAAAACAGTTGTAAAAAACATGTCGCGAGTTCGTTGTTCGTTTGCTGGATTGGTTTTAGCGTGATTTAATATCTCTTCATTTTAGCCCAGGATTCGCTTACTGTTGGTCTCCTTTTAATTTGGCTTATGAAGCTTTTATGGGACCGCCTCACCTTCCAAACCTGAAAGGAAAATCTAAGCCAAAGTTTCTTCCGTAAATCAGTCAGATAGTCTTGGTCTCAAGGACCTCGATAAGGTCTTAGGGTCCAAATTTGGAGAACATACGACAACATAACCTCAAAAGCACCCTTTTTCTTACACTAAATACGAAAGTCAGTTACCCGGCCAAACAGGCAGTAGGTACATCAATTTGGACATAAATAGAATAGAACCGCGAACGGATGTTGAATAATTAAAAGAGTTTTGTGATGAATAAACAAAATGGCGCCCTTGTTAAATGAAAATTATAAACAGAAAACAGGAAAATACCCTAACAGGAGAGGAAATTGGATATCAAAGAGTGAGCTAACTCAATAGAAGTTCGGCAAACATTTACTGAGAAAATATTTGAAGAAGCAATAGTTTAGTATACACTAATATATTATTATACAAACTGTTGCCCGCGGCTACGCTCGCGTGGATGTCGGATTTGTTGACATTAATGATCACTGCGCCGCTCCCTTGTGAAGTAGCGTGATGAGATCCGATTCTCAGCACTCCATGGATTCACCGTGCGGTCGCCGGGTCCATAGGGTGGTACAAAGAGGAACACCGTGACGGCGACTGGGACTTGCGACCCAGATGTAGGTTTAGGGTGGCCGCTTTGTGATGCATCAGCGCTCACCTCCACCGTCAGTAGTGTATCCCCCCCCCCCCCTACCTATCCAATTTGATAAGATCCTATCAATGCCGCTTTTGATATTCAATTTAGTATAGAGCTTACGGATGCTCTTGGCAATCCGAGGTCTTTAAGTAGGTTATACAGGGATTTAGCTGGGATTCCCCTTGCTCCTATTTCTGCGGCGTAGAGTTTAACCACGTAGCCGTTTTTGGTTAACTCGTTAGTCAAGTCAGATTATTTGTTTGTCTTTATAGCGTGGTCTTTAGGTATACTAGTTTCCCATGATATAAGCTATATCATTGTAAATTTTCATTAAAATCCATTCAGTGGTTTTCATACATACACATACATCCATCCATACTCACAAACTTTCGCATTTATAATATTAGTAGATTTTTCTACATAGGTACATCTAATATATAAAATTCTCGTGTCACAGTTTTCGTTCCCAAACTCCTCCGAAACGGCTCGACCGATTCTCATGTAATTTTGTGGGCATATCGGGTAGGTCTGAGAATCGGCCAACATCTATTTTTCATACCCCGATTCGCGATAACCGACATCCACGCGGGCAGAGCCGCGGGCGACAGCTAGTAATATATAAATTTATGTATACTATGTACATAAATTGTATTCTATGTATATATCTTGTATATGTTTAGCGTGAATATTGCGCATATTTATGTATACTAGCCTATGGGATAAGGTTGAATATGGGAGACAGAGGACTGGGTACTATGACAAACATTGGAGTACTACCACCAGTTCTGGACTCGATAAGATAATTGAATTAAATGTTAGAGTCACTCAATGACTTCTAGGTACAGTCGACAAAATTTATAGTAGCTCACCTTTACATACAACTTTATATGTAAAGGTGGGATAATATCGATTTTGTCGACTGTACTACTGAACCAACTGTACAGAACGAAGGATTTGGAACTACTGGACCAGCAACAACGCGCCGCATTTTAAAGCTGTTATACAGGTAACATTAAAATTTCTGACTGAAATATAGAGACATAGGCGACTGGGGTAGTAGCTCCGCCGCACAGAATACTACGGTCATAATAACCTCGTGTTGTGTTCCCGACGGTGAGTAGGGTAGCCAGAGCTCTCTGGAGAGTTTTCGTGCTATCAGTGGATAGATCAAAGGCTATTTCCTGCTTTGTCTTCTACACTGACGGCACAGAAACTCTCTGTGTTTACAGGGTCGGCAGTACGAGTGTGACTCCCACGGTAACCACTTTCCATCAAGTGGGCCGTGTGCTTTTCTGCCACACAAAAACATAGAAATGAATATGCTATAGCCGGAAATCAACGCTTCGCTTCGATTCTGTGCGAATGTGAGTTGAGCCTTTCTTCGTATTTGAACTCCACTCGTGCGATTTGCCGTCAGGCCGGAAAATAAACTTGAAAAGTAATAAATAAAATAAAATATATTGATATAATAAAAATATATATTTGATAAGATACGGTTGCACTTTTACATACAAATTTATTTCAAAAAGAGCGACTGTATCTCCTTTGTCGACACTGAATTTTTAATAAAAACATAAAAAGGTAGTTAGCTAAAGTTACAAGAAATAGGTGAATTTTGTTATAAGAGACGCATAGTAATAACGAATTTAGACCCTTTGGTGTGACCATGACGTAGAATAGAAAATCAGGACATCATTTTTTAAATTATTATTTTTCAAATCAAATATTAATTTAAACTATTATTTTAAACATTATTGCTGCTACATTTACTGCCAGATTTGAATTGCAATATGCCTATGAGAAATGAAGATGGCAATAAAAACTCACGCACACTTGTTTCTAATCGAAGGAATTTGGTAGGTTTTTTTTACGTGTGGGAAATCCCCACGGATACCCCCTCCTCCAGAGCCGGAGGGGGAGGTTATGTCGGACTCGAACCGACTAAATCGCACACCGTCTGTGGGTCGATGGGCTAGGCCGAAGATGAGGTTATCTCGAGACATATCCCTCGCACCCCGGCTGACCCAGGGCCATTCCTCTCGGTCTGGCCCTCCTCGGGAGGGGGGACCAAGCGGTCACGGACTCGCCCCCTGTATGGGGGGGGGGGCATCGTCCTACGTTTTGACTTATTATTTACCAAACCTTGTAATTTTTTTCCGAACGACCTTTCGGTTAATTTTATCATTAGCTATATTATCCTGAAGACTGATGAACTGAACAAGAGGGTTAATTTTCGACGAAATTCATGACGTAGCAGAATAGCGTTCGAGTGCCATATCGGTTTGTTCGATGCCAGCTCAGGGAAACTAAATGGAATTTGAATTGGAATTGTAAAGTGATGTCATTCTCTACTCATGTACATCATTTTCCTAAAATGATGGGCACCCTACACTCTACAATAGTAAATAAAACATTGCCCCTGCGGCCCCAGTTACGAGCACTTAATATTCTTAGTACCCTCCGTTTGGGGCATTTGTAGAAATCGCGCTATTTTCGTAATGTGTTGAATGAAAAATGGAGATGATAACAAGCAGATCATTTGAATTTAAAGTAACTTTTGATTTTTCTTACTGTTAAATTTATGATTACCATACGATTTATCATAGACATTTTTGTGGCCGCTTGTGTGCACTATTTTATTGTGGGAGAAGGAAAATTAAACTTCACAGTTTTTTTAAACGAAACTGAAGTAAAGTGATGAATAAAAAGATCAATGATGTATTATAAACTCTATATGCGTTGTCGGCACTCTAAATTGTCCAATAATAAATGGCTTTGGTCATTCATCATTTTTGTACCAATCAGCGATGCGACGACAGTGCGCCCCGTAAAAAATACGTCTCTAATAATAAATTAGTAATAATAATATTAGTAATTAATTAATAATAGCGTAACATACATACATAGATACATACATAAAATCACGCCTACCCCTTATAGCATAATTCATATAAATTACAATATTGACGTATTATTACTAAGTACTTAACTTTTTTTTTTTTTAATGTTTGCGCCATTCTTGAAAGCCACCGTGTTCCTGCATGATGTAATTTTTAATTTTTAATACACTAAAGGACTTATATTAGTGAGGTTCATTTTTTCTACACTGGTATGTTAACCCCTTCAATCAAGTGGATTCACCCCAAATCCTGCCCATAACACTACCAACGTGAATCCACATCAAAGAAATGAATTCACGTCGATAGTGTAATGGCCACGATTCGAACCCGTGACCTCTCGGTCGTAAGCCCGACTCCTTAACCACTAAACTACAGACGCTTTTCATTAAAATCTTCTATGAGAACTACTGGACTGGCTGTACCCAAGAGAAATTCACAATAACCATCAAACACGCACACCTTTTTGTAGCTTTCACACAGATGGCGCTACAAAAATATATGAAATGGAAAAGAAATTGGCGCCAAAATTAATTAACTCAAATTTAGTCCATAACTGCAGAAATCGTTACACAATTTCTTGTTCTAAACAGTCTGTTGTCTGGTAGCATTTACATATAAGTCACGTCTTCATATTACATTTTTTTGTTTATTTCATGAAGGCATATTTACAGAACAAATAAAAATGAATAATACGTTCGCGATGCTAATGAGGCTCCGTTTCCGCGCCATTTTCATTATTAATTTATTACTGTTTTAGTTCCTGTATGTGCCGCGGCGTGGCGCTACTTGTACGAAGCACACTAAACTTGTATCCACTGCGCAGGTCAAGGTTATATAGCTGTCTTTTTTTAACACTTTATTTATGTTTTGTCTCGCTCGCGCACAGCCTCACCACGTGATGAGTATATTGTAGTAGATGTTTTGTTTTGAATAAATGTTGCCAATATATTTTCACTCACTTATAGCAGAAAAAAGACAAGTGTTAATAATAATAATAACAGGATATGTTTATAGAAAAAAAAATTGAAAAGTATCGTAAATAGGAATTGTTTCGTAAAAATGAAGGCAAAGACTATAAAATAAAATTGAGGGGAAGTGTCAGAAATGTCTCCAAAAACGCATTATTATACCTGTAGGTATTAAGTAGATATCTATCAAAATAAAACCAACTTTTAAATTCTCGCGTTTCCTGATATACCTACCTACCTAACAACGGTAAGGTAAACTAAGGCATGATCGCGTTAATTCCCGCTCTCTTAATTATATAAAATAAAACCCATAACAATCCACGTTTTCGTGAGGTTATTAAACCTTTAGAATGATTTGCAGGTACTACTACTTAGTTTTAAAATATTAGTTTGAAAAAACCATATCGTTTTGAAGTGCTGCCGCTACTTAGGTAAATAGGGTACGTAGTAAGGGTAAGTAGCACGGCAAAAACGTTACGAGAAATCGTTACGATTGTAATCTACCACTCAAACTGCACCTACTATTTAAAGTAGGTGCGTCGAAAAACTATACAGTTTTATGATTCTTTCAATGACACACATCTATTTATTTATCGGTACGATTTCTCGTAAAATATGTGCCCACCTACAACACATACAGTCACATACCGATTTTTTGTTAGTTTTCGTGGTACTAAAGTTAGACACTTCAATATAATAGTAATAATAATGATATTTTTGTGAAAATCAATTAAGAACCGATTAAGTGACTGCGCTTCAGTAGCCGCTGTAGGTACATTACTTAATACTTATGTAATTTAGTACCTATATTTATATATAGTTGGGTCTAAAACAGGACCCAACTCATATTTTAGTAATTAACAAAATTATATAGAGGCCATTAATTAAATTGTTTAATATCGCACCTTTAATAACTTAATTAAATTTAAACTCACCTCAGAGTTGATTATTGCATATGACGACCGAAGTTTCCTTATAGCACAGCATAGGATCGGGCAAATTATTGTGTATTTTTGAAACCCGTAGGCATTATGAATTATAGTTTACGACTAAAATAGCATAACAATATTAAATTAAAGCTATTGATATTTTGAGCACATGAAATAGTAAAGGAATGATAAACAATACATTAAATAATACAAATAAAACATGATACGATCAGAATACATCATTTTTAAACAGAAACTAAAGACCTACCGACTGCGTTACTTTTTAAAAAAAAGCCATTTGGCGCCAATCAAAAAAGAAACGTATTTTTTTTTAGATTATGTACACTGACAACCACGCCATAGAGACAAATTTATTGTCATAACAAACATACTTACAAAATATGTAGTAAGTAGATATATAACAAAATATTTAGAGTAACAGTGTCTCTAATTCAGCTTACTTTTATTATAATGAAACCAAAATATTTCAAACATTTTTACAACTGAGATAATCAATACAATAGCGCTATGATGAAAAGTGTCCAGTTATAGTTTATTGTACGAGAATAAATTGCTGTTCAGCTGATGTTACAAGTTGATTTGGCAAAATACTTGCTGATTGCGTACCAACAAATCATATCAAAATTCCTGGAAATTTTCGACTCTTATGACTTGAAAAGATAGAAGCACATATATTCTAGAACTTGAGTGTAGGTTTTGGGGCTAATCGTTTTGGATTTTCTAGCATCCGGAATGGCGGTGCTTTCAAGTCGAGACTTATGACTGATTAGTGTTATGAGTACGAACATCTAGGATAGGAATAAACAGTATTTGGAATATAAACAGTACCTTCTATTTTGTGTAACAAGGGGATAGGTAGAGGAGCATTATATAACTACATTTCACTATACTTTAGACATCCCCGGTGTTGCGATGAGAGGTTAACCTCACCATCCAGTCTTAAATGTTTTCACATTTTCACATCGTCCGATATCCGATATTCAACATCTGATATTGAAATTATGCAAATGTATGACATAATAATGTATCTTTCACATTGCCCGGCCTTATCCGAGCCAACACCACTGCTTTGGCATAATATATCCGATATTGAGAGACACATATCCATATTGGCACAAAATTTAACCTAAAATGTAAATTCTGTTATATTTCATTTAAAAAAAAGAAAATGTACCCAAATTTTACTTATTGAATATTAATTAAATATTCCACAACATTTCACACAACGCTGTCTAGACAGGTAAGCATACATAGTTGATATAGTTATAACATACTATCTTTTGCCAGCGGCTCCGCCCACGTGGATGTAAACATCATGGACACATGAACAGTGGAAACGTCCCATCCATCCATACTTACAAATTTTGGCGTTCATAATTTTAGAAGGGTGGATGGATGGACGTTTGTTACTCTTTCACGTAAAAACTACTGAATAAATTTTAATGAAACTTCATAATAATATAGCTTATACATCAGAATAACACATAGGCTACAATTTATAACCCGAGGAGGGCCAGACCGAGAGGGATGGCCCTGGGTCAGCCGGGGTGCGAGGGATATGTCGCATGACAACTTCACCTTCGGCCTAGCACTAAGACCCAGAGACGGCCTGCAGTTTAGTCGGTTCGAGTCCGACATAACCCCCCCCTCCAGCTCCGGAGGGGTGGGGTATCCGTGGGGATTTCCCGCACGTAAACAAAAAAAAGGCTACAATTTATAACGATAACCGATATTATAGCACGCGGGCAGAACTGCAGGCAAAAGCTAGTTAAACCATAAGAACAGTTTAATTCTAAGAAAGATTGAAGTAATTGTCACAGAAGCAGCTAGGTACAGGTACCAGGATTTTCTATTCAAATTACTAGATAACTCAACTAAATTGTTTTGAAAGCTTTTCATTACTTATTATATTTTGATGAAAATGCTATGAAATTTAGTTTGTAATAAAATACATTTGAATTTATTATTGAATTATGTCATGTCAAAATAACTTATCGCTAAGATTTTAATCCTAATAAAAGTTATTGAAATATTAACCTCTGTTCCTTTAGTGCCTAAGGGCTTTCATTATCGAGGGTGTTAGGTATTTTATTTGGAAACAAGTTCCAGTCACAGTCGTAACGTTATTTCAAGTAACGTCAGTAACTAAGTGGTTAAGGAGTTAGACTTACGATCGCGAGGTCCCGGGTTCGAACCCTGACAATTACACTACCGACGTGAACCCATTCCTACCATAAGCAATTTAGCTTACCAGGACCTTATTAAAAATGTAAAGTAGAATTGAGTGTCGACTAATAGATTTGAAAATCCAGTCATCAAAATCTATAAGACTTAAGAATTTGTTTCCTTTTTTAAAAAAATATATTATTCAGGGATAAATGAATCTACACGCACGCTACAAATTACAGAAGCAACTCACACAGGATGTACAAAAATCTCGTATTCCAAAAGTATACAAACGCAAATTTACTATCCCCGTTTGTACCCGACATTATTCGCATCACGATCACCAGCAATGTAACTTTCCGGCTGCGAAGCGTGTTCAAGTCGCAAACATTACGGTAGGTACACACGACGACAGCACTTACTCAACTCACTCACACAACAGCGAACTGATAAAAATTACAAGACTTGAATACGTTGACAGGTATAAAAAAAACTTTGGCAAAGGTATAAAGTTTAAGTTTTATAAGCTCGTATGCTTGTCACGATATTGTGAAGAAGTTTATGTAACAACCTTTTGAAAGCTGCTAATCTAGTGTGGGAAGAAGAATATTTCATAGATACAGGTGCCGGTGTCTTTAAAAAAGCCCCGCGCTAACCCCATAGAAGTATTTCAGAATAATCACAGAGGACCTGATGAAACAAAAAGTCTAGCACACCACAAAGGTTTTATTATATGAGAGCCACTCATAACCTCATATTGTTAAGGATATTTCGTCTGACGAAAAATAGCAATTGAATAGAAGCCGCGTGGTTCCCGGCAGAGTAGAATTTGGGCCACCCCTTCTCTGCCCATGTGGTGTCGTACAAGGCGACTAAGAGATAGGGCTGAATAACTTTAACATCAGACAGATATGTACAGCCCAGACTCAGCCTCAGACGCAGGGCTCGAGTCAACAATAGTGCCCGGAATACGGCAATAGGCTCACCCCCTATTACGTGGGACCGAATACAGATTGGTGAAATGTGGGTGTTAATTCACCTCTGCCTAACCCTCCGGGGATAAAGGCGTGATTATATGTATGTATGTATGTACGAAAAATAATAAAAAAGAAGGAAGAAGAATATGACAAGATTGTCCATTCCAATTTGTAAGTTCCAATGGTATTGATACCGGCCTAACTCCAAACTAGAGATAGCTGCAGTCATACATGGCTATTCGGATAATTATATATATTATGTTGCTCCTGATAAACAGAGTCTCTAGAGAGCCTTAAGGAGAAGACCTGCAAGATGCTAATGACCCATGGGTGATTGAGAGTATTTTGTAGATTGTTAACAACGGCGCGAACGGGATATGTATTTGTTTGTTTAAGTTTTAAAAAATACAAGAAAGTACCTTAAAATGTTTTTAGCTAATACCAATAAAAGGTAGATGCTCTTTTGAAAAACAACCGGAACGTCCTGTAAGTATTCAACTTCTTATCACATAAAATAAAATGGTTTTAAATCGATAAGCAACACTGTTATTTTTATATTCACTCAATATATGATAATCACACTTATAAGAGATAATACTTAAAAGTAAAAATACATAATTGTTATAGTAAAACTCGAAGAAATATTTGGTAAAAAAATTATTGATATGACTTATACTCTTACCTTTTGAATAGACGACAGAACAACAGAAGTACACCAGCATCAATTTATAAATGAACATAATTCTCTAAGACAAGAAATATATTCAACATGGTAAAATAAATAACATACGCCGCATACAAAAAAAGTTTTTGGAACTAATATAACACTGCACAATAATATATATTTGTAACTGCACAATAACGATTTTTTATCAGAAAGTTTTTTTTTTGCTACACGATTACAGTTTAATCAGATTTTTAATTTTTACAGCAAACAAATACAGTACTTATCATATTTTTATATTTTTGTACACTGCAAAATAACAGTTATAATCAAAATGTAAATTTTTGTATTGCAAAATAACAATTTTAATCAGAATCTCATATTTGTCGTTGCACACTAATACATTTTAATCAGAATCTTATATTTTTGTTGCACAGTAACAGTTTTAATCAGAATCTTATAATTTTTCGTTGCACAATAACAGTTTTAATCAGAATCTTATATTTTTTACTGCACAATGCCAGTTATAATCATAATTTAATATTTTTACACTGAGTACACTGACACTTCAAACTTTCTTTTTTCTTTTTAAATCTATAAGTTCTTAACAGTTCAGAGGCGCTCGCCAGTGACACAAGCACACAGTATCCTAGTCGACTCTCCCGTGTAATGTGGCCTGCGTACTGGTCACGTCTGAACCCACCGCGCGCTGTTATGGCCTATAACAATTTGCCGGGGTTGGGCGATCTCGGTCAAGGCTACTTTTTGTATTGGAGGACAATTGTGACACGCACTCTGATAAAATGCTTCGATTCCCTGCTGTTACGTCCTTTTTTAATAATGTTTGAGTGAGGTTTTCTCGGTATTTTCTCGTTTTGTTATTTTTTTAGGTTTATTTGTTGATATGATACCTAGACATGTGAGTGGACGTTTTCTTCCGCTTGTGATATAATATCAATTTATTAAATCATAAGATTTCATTTACTATCAAAGATGTTATATTATTAAAATCATAAATAAAAGTGTAGAATACATATTTGCTGACCAAGCTGTAAACTTTTAGGTATCTACTAGCAGCTTCAACTAATTGCAGTGTTCCACAGGGATTCGTTGTTTTTCCTTTCAAGTAACATTATTATTTATCTAGTTATTTCAATATAAATCAGTGAAATATAAGCATACATAGGTAAACACACACATAAAGTTACACATCTATAATAATGGGAATTTTCCTATAAAAAGAAAAACTCATTTCAAAGTCAAAGCGAGAGCACTATACAAAACAACCTCATTATTCCCAATCAATCATAACATCGTACCTAAGTTCACGACCTACTTCACTATTGAACTTCATTCCATTGCGTCATACTATTCTTCTCCGTCTTTTTCACTAGCACTCTCTCTTCTAACATTCCACAGTTCTTTAATATTGTTTTTCATCCATAATTTACTGGGGTGAGTTCAATTCGTATTCTGTCGTATCTTCATGTAGAAGCTGACCTCAAATCGTTATTAAATTCCACTGGTGCCCCAAATTAGCACCTTGTGGGACCCCTTTAATAAAAAGTGATCATAAACATGACTACGAAAAAACTGTTAGTAATTTCGTAGGCATTTGTAGTTTTAGTACAGTTTACAGTAACTTACAATATCTTATTAAAGGTCAATATTGTTATATACGGTAAGTTATAACAATAGGAATGTATTAAAACTCATGCAAGTTGCAGTGCCTAACAAACCGCCTCGTTCAATAAATACTTCGAATGGCCAGTCCCGGTGCGAGGGAGACAGAACATGAAACAACACAGGAGTGAAGAGTCTAACAATACTGACCTACATCAATAAGTGGACATTTTGCACAGCGGAAGGAATGTTGCAGGCGTTCGGTGTTTATGTGTGCGTGAGTTTGTTCATGTGTGTATTTAGTTGTAGTGGAATTTCGTAGGAATAAGGCTGACCGCATACATTCGATATGTCTGATTAAGAATCTGAATTCCGAATGCCCGGATTGCCATACAAATTAGTTATATTTCACACACATTCTGAATTTATCAGCTTATTGACTTATTTGACTAATCTGACGGATTGATATGAATGTATTCAGATTCTGAATTTTTGAAATAAAACCACTTTTTAAAGGATTCTATCGTGATTTATTTCAATGAGTAATATTCGTATGCACTGCCGATATTACCAGATTCCAATTTTAGTATGTGGCTGGAATGAAATCTATCAATAGATTTACTAGAGGAGTGTTATATTTTGTTTTTTATTTAGGTATAAATTTATTATTGCAAATGCATTTCCTACATAAACACATTTGTATCAAAATGTGTGAGTTTAAGAATATGGATTCAGATTCTGTATTCAGAGAGTCGTTCTGGACGTATGTGGCCAGCCTTATTTTCCACATTCCACAATGGCCCCAGATGTGTCTAGCGTCAATTAGCTTGTAAGTAACCGATTAGAATGAAGAGTAGTTATGCAAATATGCGGTCATTGTAGACACGCCTATCTAAGAACTGCTAATACCATGCTAAAGCCTATTTCAATAGGGTAGTTTCTAAGGCTATTATAACGGTTTTACAAGTTTTTTTGGGCTTAGGACTTGAATATGGAACGTGAGAAATCTACTCATTATTTTTTTTTCTTTATCATTTTTTTTTATTACTGGATAAGAAGACCTTGAGCGTATTATAAGTGCCCTTACATCCTTAAGAGTCTTAAAAATCTATTAACTCCTTCTTTATAACACTAAGGTGGCCGACAAGCACACGGCCCACGTGATGGAAAGTGGTTACCGTGGCCTATGGTTGTAACAGCAGGGGAGTCATACTAGTGCTGCCGACCCTGTTAGAACAGAGAGTTTCTGTGCCGTCAATGCAGAAGAAAATGCATAACAAACCCAAGTGATAGTCTAAGGGATAGTGCTGTCCTCTATTTAAACATACAGTCTATGATAAAGCGCCCGGAATACCTGAATACCAGGCTCACCCCCTATTACGTGGGACCGTAAGTCATAGTTGGCGAAATGTGGGTGTTAATACACCTCTGCCTACGCCTTCAGGGATTTATGAATATATGTATGTAGGTATGTAAAAAATGCCAATTTAGTTATTTCATTCATAACCAGGGTAATATAATTTTTATAGTATTGTAATAAAATAGTTCTGTTCTAATTTCTTTTATTATGTTTGTAAATATAATACCTATTGCCCTTTTACTAATAGGGTTGGTTATCCATCAAACATCCCTCAGGTTTTCTAATCCCTGCAATTAATGAAAATATGTTTTTTTTTTCCAATTATTATTTTGTTACAGTTATACCTAAAGGTTACAAAATTTAACCTAAAATGTTAATACTGTTATTTTTAATTAAAAAAAAAAAACAAGAAAATGTCCCCAAATTCTACTTATTTTACTTATTTATAACATACTTGCGTCTGCCCGCGGCTCCGCCCGCTTGCATCGCTATAATATCGGTTATCGTTATAAATTGTAGCCTATGTGTTATCCTGATGTATCAGCTATGTTATTGTTCAGTTTCATTGAAATCCATTCAGTAGTTTTTAAGTGAAAGAGTAACACACATCCATTCATACTTACAAGCTTTCGCGTTTATACTAAGTATTAGTAGGATCTTCATCCATAGTAATTTTATAAATGTTAAAGTAACACTATGTGTCTGTCTGTGTCGTTCTGCCTGTTACGATAACACGCTAAAACCACTGAACCGATTTTAATGAATTTTATAACAAAGGAATTTGGTTATGTTTGATCGCAATAACCGATATCAACGCGGGGGAGCCGCCAACAGTCAGTACATCACTACATAGTATAAAACAAAGTCGCTTTCTCTGTCCCTATATCCCTTTGTATGCTTAAATCTTTAAAACTACGCAACGGACTTTGATGCGATTTTTTTTTAGAGTGATTCAAGAGGAAGGTTTATATGTATAATACATGTTTGATATAGTAGAGGGTGCAGCGGGAACGGGAGCTGACGCCACGCAAGCGGAAAAATGTTGGCGGTACGAAGTCCGCCGGGTCAGCTAGTTTTAAAATAACATTCATTTTAGCTTTAACAATACTTCTTAAATTTTTAATTATCTTTAAAAGTTTATTCCTAGACAGTTTTGACATGTTTTACCGTCGATATTTTTAAGCTACTCAAATAACTATAGTAAAAAAATAACTATAAAAATAACTATAGTAAAAATGAAAAAAAAATAAAAAAATAAAAATAAATAAATAATAATAACTTGTCAAGTAGCGTAACTCGCACAACGCCGCGGGATGACGTAAGCGAGCACAGTGCAATGATCTTAATAAGTTCGTGACAGTACATACTGGCCTTAATGTAGGTACCTAATGGGGTTTCAGTGCACGCGATACTATAGATTAACATATACATTATTTGTATGTATGTTTAAAGAAGAAGAAATATTATAGTGTGTATTCTAGAATCCTTATTATCAGCTATAGACCAAGACGAAGGTATTAAGATAGGAAACGACGGTATTTTCGTCGAACTGAGCAGTCCGACCGGGGAAGTACCTACGCCTTACAGAATACCGCGGCCATAATAACCTCGTGTTGTGTTCCCGGCGGTGAGTAGGGTAGCCAGTGCTTACTGGAGAGTTTTTGTGCTGTCAGTGGTTATCTTCTACACTGACAGCACAAAAACTGGAATTAACGCGATCATGGTATAGGTACTTACATACCTTTGATTGCCTGACGTTTCGACCAGGTTACACCGGCCGTGGTCACAGGCTGACTGGCTCAGCAGTGGACGCCCGCCGTCTTCGAATCCGTGAGGTAGTAGGTTCTTCATCTACCCGCACATTACTACCTCACGGATTCGAAGACGGCGGGCGTCCACTGCTGAGCCAGTCAGCCTGTGACCACGGCCGGTGTAACCTGGTCGAAACGTCAGGCAATCAAAGGTATGTAAGTACCTATACCATGATCGCGTTAATTCCCGTTTCGTTAATTATATATCATGGAACGCGAGAGTTTAAAAGTTAGCACAAAAACTCTCTGTGTTTACAGGGTCGGCAGCACGAGTGCGACTCCCTTGGTGTTGCACACGTCCATAGGTCACGGTAACCACTTCCCATCACGTGGGCCGTATGCTAGTCTGCCCCCTAAGTAGTATAAAAAAAGAAGTGGTAAAGTAAAAGCCATAAAGCGCACCCAGGACTCCGGCAGGTCTCGAATACGACCGGGACTAAAGCAAAGTAGACGATATTGATGATATTAGAGGTTACGTACGTAGAGTGTGCCAAGATCAGTTTTCGACATGAAGAAGAATAGTATTTATTATAAGTCTTCAGGCTTTCACGGCCGGCGTTGCATGTAGAATATACTGCTTCCGGGCTGTTTGCGGCGGTTGAGTTGCGACTGATCCGCCGACGAGGCAAGGTCTCCGAAATCGTTGTCGCCCGGACCTGCGCCACTGAAGATGTCGACCGCAGTGATCGACGAAACGTCTGGAACGCAAGTTTCACATAGACCACGGCCGAACAGCCCGGAAGCAGTATATTCTACAAATAGTTTTTATTGTTAAGAAGTGCTTATATTGTTTACTATCAGGATCATACAACCCATTCGTAAAAGAGCGTTCCTGCACGGTGAAAGAATTATTGCCCCATGCAGCAAGTAATCTGGTTGTGCTCTAGACGGTGGTGGCCCAAATTTTCCCATTCAATAATCTTTTTGTTGCAGATCACTTTATATATAGTTTATATGATATATATGTCGCCGCCAACTAGCTTAATCACACGTTCAACTAACTGCCTAGGCAGTTAACTAAACGGCGGCATTCAATTAACGGCCTGAATGGTGGTCAGCCATTTAATTAAACGGTCGACATTTTCAGTGGCACAGGTCCGGGCAGCGACTAGTACGTAGACCTTACTTGTCGGCGAGTTCTCTGCGACTGATGTTGACCGCGCTGAAGATGTCGACCGCAGTGATCGACAGAACGTCTGGAACGCAATTTTCTTAAGAAACACGGCCAAACAGCCTGAAAGCAGTATATTCTACATATGTACACTTTCTTTTTTTCCAAAACCCTTTAGTAAGACTGTACTGTTATCTTCTTTAAAAATACCTATTACACATTATCCTATCATTGTTATACTTAAAGAACAAAATGTCATTCATGTCCTTTCAATACATAGATCAATGAACCTTCGACTCACTAGCTGCATCCGCCTCTATATCTCACCATCTAAGTATAATCGCCTCATTCTTATTACAATAGACAAACGTTTGACTTATCAATCAATACGTCACATCCTATGGTTGAATAATCATCTCAATAAGAAGTTATTAAGATTCTTTCCCAGTCCAAAACAATGCCGACTATATAGTCCAGTGTAGACTATAATGCTTCGCAAAAGTCATCGAGTGCATTGCACTTTTGGTTACGTCATTCCTTGCAATAGTTCAATCATGCACCACATTTTGCGACAGTGTGAGTGGAATAATAATCAAGAAATGTGCCCTCAAACAGAATTACATTAGACTGATCGCATCACGAATTCTCGATCGAAAAACTAATCTACGATTTTACGAATTCATTATGTTGATTCTAATGAGAAATTTTATACAGCTGAGTTTGAAATCGTGTGATTTTTGGCGATACGTGTTCTACTGCCGATTTGGAGAGGACCTGTAATTCCTTATAAATTTTAAATTGGAAACTAGATAAAACTGGAAAAAATGATTTTCCTCTACATGGTAGCGTGCACTGAGAAACCCTTCGTAAATTACCAAATTTTTCACAATTGGAGTACTATTAACTATTCTGTGCAATTGGGTATTTGACTGACTAGTCAAATTAGTTACTTTTTACTAAACGTCAAAACAGCAAGTAATAAGGAGAATTGTATGAAAATTTATTTGTGACGTCATAATAATTAATGGTCAAATTATTTACTTTTAAAGGTTGGGAGAATGATTAAAAATAAATAAAAACGATAAAATAAGAACCGACGTAACTGTTTTCACTCTTTTACTATTCTTACTTTAATAAGTCCAGCTAACTAATTTGTATTAACTACAGGAAAATACCCAATTTGATCCTTCTAGTGACTTCTGAGAAGCCATGAAACCACCAAGTTGAATAACCTGCCTAATATAGATTGATTATATTCTTGAACAACTGGTGATATCGAAGTTTTGTAGTTTGGCTAAGCTGACGGACTTTTTAGGGATACAACTACCCGTAGCAGATGTTCGGACGACAATGTGACGAATTAATGTTATCTCTGAAGCCCATAGAGGCACTTTAGAATACCATTCTTTGAACCCTTTTCCAAATCATTTGAGGCCGGCATTTCAGTTTAAGTTTGATGCCTCCAGAACTGTAAGATATCCAACAATATTAAGTATTGTTTTACAACCCAACTAAAATATTAAATGCATCATTCACTCATACGATCGTAAACATTGAGATCGTTATATTATACAAAAGATACACGTATGGCGAATCTTGCGCATGTAACTGAGATCAATGCACCGCGGATGGTGATTACGTCATCACATCTGACATCGGTGAGTAAACCAGCTTATTAATACAATCTGTGGATAATATCTACATGTTTACTGGAGTTAAGCAAGGTCGTGGTTTAGTAAATAGATGGGTATAGATAACTGCCGTAAATTAATATTTTTGAACACATTTATCATCAAGTTAAATAGCAAATTGCACCAAATAAAATTCATATTCATAAAGTAGGCTAAACCACCTAGGGATGTGTTAAGACAGAAACACGATTCATAATATTAGCCTCGATAGAAATTAGCATTAAACATGGCTCAGAAATGCTCCAAACCGCTGTTTCAAACACGTTTTACACCAACACGCAATTAGCAAATAATTTTGAAGTTTTTATTAAAAAATAAAACATTAAAATATCTAGGGATTGGTAAAGTTACATTGTGTCATGTAGATACAGTTTTTTTGAAAAAACATAGATCCTCTAAATCGCATTCAAGCTCTCGCGGCCATTTCTCTCAATCTCTCTCTCTCTCTCTCTCTCTCTAGCTCACGGACTTTATATTAGCAGTGTGAGGAGTACGGACGTCGCAGTACAACCCGGCCTCAAGGGAAAGGGCTGTTTTTCATCTGACAGAAAAAATATAGTCCATGACAAAATCTATTCTAGGTGTCCATAGACTCTCTCTCCCTATTATGTGGGACCAAAAATCGTAGATGGCGAAATGTAGATGTTTAAAGCCTCTGCCTACCTCTTCGGAGATATACAGACGTGAATATAACTATGAGAGAAAGAATAATTTTTACAGAAACCTGATGCGGCTGTGGCAATCTTTAGGGTTTGGAAGGTATGACGGTAGTTACTCCCGTAAAAGCCAAGATAAAGCAATCTATTATTAAAGGAGGGGTAGGCCAGTTTACCGCGGGCCTTGGATGCAACCGTGTCTGGCGCTCAGATGATGATGAGAGAGTTTAAAAAAAAACAATACAACCCGGAAAAAACTTATCATTAATATGCTGACATCGCCATTTCACCCACACATCCTCACGTCCAATGTAATTCAACACATGCCATGCATAACAAACATTTGATATATATATTAGGGTGCATACATAATATACGCTATGCTTTTTAGACCCCGTTCGCCCCTCTTTGGCACGCTATGTGACATTTTCTGCATGCCCTTAATAGTTTTGCATCACGAATGTTCGTTAGGTACACGTACATGTTATATAATTAAGTATCATTTTTTTATATTTTATTACAGTGCATAATAATTATAATAAATGTAATAAGTAGATAGTATGTTTTTCAACATTCTAGAGCACACATTACAAGCGACTACAGTATGCTTGCTTCGAGCCTAGATAGCACTGTGCGCTGTACTCAATATTATTATCATATACAAATACACTTGAATTATTTAGAAATATATTTGTGTGGACTGCTGAGACGAGGTCTCGGGTTCGATCCCAGGTTTTCCCTGGCACACACCAATGACTTTTCGATGCATTTCGAAGTTATGTGTGTATTTATCGCAGGTTTATAAGTGCCCAGGTAATGGCAATAGGCTCGCCACCTATTACATTGGGACCAAAACATAAACCGGCGAAATGTGGGTGCTAGCACCTCTGCCTACCCCTTCGGGGATAAAGGCGTGAGTTTATGTATATGTATATATATGTTATGCTTTGTATTGACTGTAAGTGAAAAAAAAACTTATTTGAAAAATAATAACTAAAAAAATCTTGTTGTTGGTATGACTTTGACACCCCAGGTCTTCCTGTGAGTATCGTAAAAGGTGCCCAAGGGATAGTGCTGTTCTCCATTCGGCAGTGTTTTCTTTCTCTACCTACCCCTTTGGGGATTTACAGGCGTGAGTATATTAGATAAATGAATCGTCCTCTGAAAACGTCAGTATTCTTATGACCCCTTAAACAACGCCCCCTCGCATGAGTCCGAACGTATGTTATGGACTGCTCCTTTCAACCTCTTCCTTAGCACTCTGAGCCGATAAATTATTCATAAACGATGACGTCAGAGGCCGCGTACGTGGAGGGGTGATAGTTATGACGTCACAGCGTCCTGTATAGCCTTCATATGGAATATGAAATATGCCGTTTTGCATGTGTAGTGAATTTAAGATAGGACAAGGATGGCCTATTATGTGAGCGTCATTGAAAATAGTTATTATAAGTTATGTCTTGGTTATTAATGTGGGGGGTAAGCAGAGATGTATTATCAGCATCAATTTTGGTTTCACGGCGTTAATGGCGTAGTAGTAGAGCGTTCGACTGCTTCGACTGCTACGCCAGAGATCGTGGGTTCGTTACCGGCTCAGTGTCAATATTTGTATGTATGAATTTATGAGTATCTTTTAGCATTGATCTGGTTGTTTTTGAAGTGAAAACTTCTTTAGCGGCGTTGGATGGGTAAAAAGTGGTAAACTCGGGGCAGGGTCACTTGACCTTTGAACAGTAACCGACGACTGACGTCATACAACATTAGCTACAGATTGTTTATTTTGTTAGGTACACTACGAAGCTTTGTAGCTTAGCGGTAAGCTCGGTTTCAGATAGTACCGGGTTCGAACCTGGGCTTCTGACACTTTTTGTGATTATTTTTTCTTTTTGTAATTCATTAATTTCTTTTGACATTTTCATTGACAGAAAATTAGTGATAGGTTCTATGATCGGCGCTATATTATAGGTATGGTATGGTATGGTGTGTTCTTTTTATCTTTTTCTCTGTATATAACGAAGAAAGAAAGAAAGAAAGGGTTTTCACTTCGGCCGGCACTCCCGGAGTGCAACCCGTCTTTTTTTATGTATTAAACGTATGTGTCTGTAGCATAAATGTAACACATACTATGGGCCTAGTTACCACTATATTTTTTTGTTATAATACATGTCATACATAGAAATACCCAGACCAATGCAAATCAGCCATCTATGTAACAGGTAATCATAATTTTGATGGCAGGGCTCATCATATAATTGTGAATACGATTGTAAACAGTGCCAAAATTGTGTCCATACAAAGCAATTGTGTAAAAGCACTGAGCTGACATCAAGCAAATGAACGTGCTACCTGGCCCCCGATTCCACTAACTTTATGACATAACAACACCACTATCATACAGCTGACATTGTATAAAATGTCATTACATTTTATACTTTATTTGAATGTTTTAAGGTCCAAAATGAAAAAATTAAGGAGTTTATAACATTTTTCATTCGCTCTACAAGATTGTCATTTAATTTTAGAGTTTAATTTTACAGTTATAAGGGTAAAGTCTAAAGTTAAATGGCCATTGTAACAGTGTCTGTGCTACGGCAGTGGTTTTGCAATGATAAAAATAATAGCAGAATCAGGGCCCAGAGTGGATGTCGGTTATCGAGACCAATCCTTATGTACGTTGCCAAGCTCTAATCTATCTGTTTACCAAATTTCATTAAGTTATCTTTAAAAAGGCGAACTTACTTATATCTATTATTTCAACCCCCTTTTACAATTTTTTCACGACAGAAAGTAGCCTTTATCCTTCCCCAAGTCATAGTCCATATCTGTACCAAATTTCATATGAATCAGTTCAGTAGTTTAGGCGTCAAAGCGTAAGAAACATATAGAGTCAATATGTAACAGCATTATAACGGAACACGAACGATCGCTCGCGAAAACAACAGCCGCGACACGGTAATACTATCGATACAGTATTGCAACTTCTTATAAACAGACGAAGTGCAAGCCATAATCTACACGCCTTGATCTCGGCATGCGATCAACCAGTCGCGAATGTGCCTCAGAGACGAATGGATGGTGTGTCGTCTTCATCATTTGAAACCAAAGATATGAATGAAAAATGGCTGCAGGTATCTACAACCCATAACCAACTAAAAGACATTCATTTTTCTTCTCCTTGTCCAGGTTTCCTAAAACCATTTTTTATTAAGCTTTAGGTGCATTAGAATGCAGATTTTTTATACTTTAATTTAAATAATATTTTTCGATCGCAATATTACAATACCGATTTGTTATTAACTCAAACATAAAAATAAATTAGCAATCAAAAAACAATGTACATTTTATTGAACACTTATTCACAAATTATTGAATTGTACTAAATAAAATAAAAAAAAGACGGGTTGCACTCTGGGAGTGCCGGCAGAAGTGAAAACATTTTCTTTTATTCTTTCTTCGTTATATACATAGAAAAAGATAAAAAAAGAACATACCATACCTACAATATAGCGCTAATCATAGAACCTATCACTTATTTTCTGCTAATTTTCTGAAAAGAAAAAATAAACACAAAAAGTAATAAATTACAGAAAGAAAAAATAATCATAAAAAGTAATAAATTACAAAAAGAAAAAATAATCACAAAAAGTTTCAGAAGGCCAGGTGGTTTGAACCCGATACTATCTGAAACTATAAGGACTTACAGTCGAAGTGCTTACCGTTTAAGCTACGACGCATTCTATGGTAAATTGCAAAATAGATAGTCTTTACCTAATCTTGTATGACGTCAATCGTCGGTTACGGTACAAAGGTCAACTAATCCTGACGCTTCCTTAACATTTTACACCCATCCAACGCCGCTAAAGAAGTTTTCACTTCAAAAATAGGTAGGTAAATATTTACAATCACAAAACTAGATAGAAAGCTGTAGAAGGCAGATGTAATTAAAATGCTGTCGGTGGGCAAGCCCTATCGCACGTTCACGTACCGCGCGGCTGTGGGTACTTATTTCATAAATACGGCCGAGTTACAATACTGTACAGATAGTATTGCCGTGGCCGTGGTCTGCGTAGACGCATGCATTAGGCGGCGTGAACGGCCTCGCACAAGGCTGTCTGTCACTGATGCAATTCAATCAGATTCCATCTACGTACATCTCATACATAATCCCGAAGAATATTTTTTACGAAGATCATCCGTACCATTTATAAATAATTTAATTGTTTTTTTTTTTGGTGATAATATCCATGTTTTCATGGTTTATTGGTGCATTTGCTGATATTGGTGGATTGACACAGTGGTGGATTATTACTGCGATGTATGAGGTTCTCTGGTTTAGGTCCCGATTTGGGTAAAAATGTTTCATGTTTGCCTGGAAGCGATTGCCTTGTCCGATAAGACTGAAAATAGTATGTATACTGCGAAACTATACCTGTCATATATTGTAACTAGCTGTCGCCCGCGGCTCCGCCCGCGTGGATGTTGGTTATCGCGAATCGGACTATAATTTGAGATTTAAACTATCCTATCTCTCAAGTTGGATCGAACTGCACATGGTGTGCGAATTTTATTATAATCGGTTAAGTGGTTTAGGAGTCCATTGAGGACAAACATTGTGACACGAGATTTATATGTATATATTAAGATGTGTTCTTTTTTATGTACCATACAATAATGAGATATTTGATTTGAAGCAATTTTATGTATAATAAAATAAATAAATATACCACAACATTTCACACGGCGCTATCTAGATCCATGGTAAGCATAGCTTAACTAGCTTGTGTTATGGAATCTAGAATGCGAATAAACATACTTAGATACTTTTTTTTGTAAATATATACATATTATACATAGAAACACCCAGACCAATGCAAATATACATATTCATACATACAAATATTTGCACTGAGCTGGGATCGAACCCGCGCCTCCTGCGTAGCCACCGCGTTCACTACCGCCACGCCACAGAGGCTATGAATGTCAAGAGTAACACTCATGAAAGTCGCGAGTAACACCTATGAAATACACGAGTAACCTTCAGAAATGACAGCAACACCTTAGGACGTAAAGTGCCAGATCAACATCAAAAGGCTTATAGCCCTACGGTTAGAAAGTCTCTGTACGAATTAGAACAGGACACAAGCTGTCAAAAAAACTGCTAAATGCAACAATCAGTTCTAGAATTGACAGTCCTTTCAATTTATCCCTTACTCACTGCAAGATTACAACGGATATGCATTGTCGTTCTAAGCTATCCTCATTTAGGGTTACCAGTTACTGAATTTCTCCTCAAATGGTAGTAATTTAGACATAGGTACATCCGAATTTCAGACGGAGACTCCCGTGAGACTTCATATATCTTCTTAGTGTATTAAAATAAGGAGTATTGGGTGTTCCCTATTGGACAGTAATCATACAGTCCATGCAAAATGGCAAATTTGAAGGTATTAACACTGGTATTGACACACACTAAGCTTGTAAGTGAAATAGACAAATATTGAGGCATATCAGTAAAAACTAAAAAGTATAAAACAAAGTCGCTTTCTCTGTCCCTATATTCCCTTTGTATGCTTAAATCTTTAGAACTACGCAACAGAATTTGATGCTGTTTTTTTTAATAGACAGAGTAATTCAAGAGGAAGGTTTATATATATAATACATGTTTAATAGTAGAGGGTGCAGCGGGAACGAGATCTGACGCCACGCGGGCGGAAAAATATTAGCGGTACGAAGTTCGCCAAGTCAGCAATTGAAGATAAAATAGAACCCAATACAAGGGTCTCTTCTCGAGTATATTTTTGTGGTGTCCGCTTTCAAGCTCTTCCATCTTTAATTCGCACGATCTTCGTCATAAATGCAGTTAAATCATCATGTGTGTGCAGTATTTATAAATAAAATTTTCTACTCAGGAATTTTTAATTTTACACCTGCCAACCCTAAGTTTCCCGCGCAGAATACAAACACACCAACATTTTCTATAAAAAGAGGAACTGTTCTAGACTTCCGGAAAGAACAATAGTGTCGCACGAGACCAACATACAATACGAGTCGCTATTTACGTCCATACATACTTGTAAATGGACTTAATGAGACCAGCGATACCGGCCGCATATAGATTTTATACATATATATAATCACGCCTATATCTCCGGAGGGTTAGGCAGAGGTGAATTAACACCCACATTTCACCAATCATTGTATTCGGTCCCAAGTAATAGGGGGTGAGCCTATAGCCGTATTCTGGGCACTATTGTTGACTCGAGCCATGAATTTGAGGCTGAGTCTGGGCTGTAGGTACATATCTGTCTGATGTCTTCTTTCTTCTTCTTTCTATGTTAATCAGCCCTATCCCTTAGTCGCCTTGTACGACACCACATGGGAAGAGAAGGGGTGGCCCAAATTCTACTCTGACGGGAACCATGCGGCGCCTAGATAGATTTTATTGATTGCGATATTAGTAAATCTTTATTAGATTTTTGTAACACAATAAATATATATTGAATGAAATTTTGAAGCATTTACTATGCTAACTTTTCAAATCGATTAAGATAGGAAAAAGTGAATGCTCAAGTGGGACTGGAACCCGCGATATTTCCCTTACAGGGGGAATGCTCTGACCACTGAGCCACCGGGCCACACCTGAAGCTATCCTAATTCTCCTATACTACCGTCTTAGGGCGACGGTGGGAGCCATCTACCGACATACATACGAAATATCGGAAACAATGATTTATTTCATTCATAAAATTAATTTTCTCGTCTTCCTTCCGTGCCTTCCAACAGTTCCAACCGTTATCATTTAGTAGAATAAATAACGTGGCCACACCGGAGATAGCATGTTTTAACCCCTTTAAGTTTACTTTGGCAACATTATATTTTACTTACTTTATACTTAGGTAGACAGTTTTCTATCTTCATACTATAAAATAGATAAGTAGATACTTAGTTTTCGTATTCACGTGAGTTATAATCTCGACAAGAATATTTCCTAATTTAGGACATGTCAATTTGACTTCACCTGATGGTAAGCTGAAGCCAAAGTCTCAGAAAAGAAATTTCGAAATATCGAGAAAATGTCTTTAATGTGTGTCAATCTCATATATTCATTAATCTATCTACAATTCGCCGGCCAACAAATTGCCACTTATCAAGGGGGTTGTTCCTTTAAGATGGTCATGGAAAACTCCAATGCCGTCAAACTGAGAACCACCTTAGCATTGACCAATGAAGTCTTCTTCTTCTCGTCAAAATGTCTGTAATGGTGACCATTACAGACATTTTCTCGATATTTCGATGATCACATACCATAGAAAAATAAGGATGCTCGGTTTGAAATTGCAAGGATTTGAAATATATACTTGAATGTAGATAGGTCTCTGGATGACAACACAGTCATTGTAACATTAGAAACAACAAACAAACACAAACTATATCCACGGAAAAAGCATGAGCCCATGATGCATTTTTATTCTATACCTAGTAGACTGCAAATGAAACCCTGTACTAACCCATCTGACCAGCGTGGAAACTGAAGGCTTAAGCCTCCCAACAGTGGGAGAGGCCTATGTCCAGCGTTGGACTGTGATAAGACCAATAAACCAAAAAAAAATGCCTGCTCCGTTTCTTGCCGGAGTCTTCTCAGGTCGGGGCCGCGTTTCGAACCTGTGCTCCATTTGCTAAACTAGTCTAGATTTTTTTTTAAACTTGACGTTTTGTAAGGTCCGTTTTAATGGTTTATGCAGAATTAATGATTTTTGACTTTGACAATTGATTAAAGTTTATTTTATTAATATTAAAATAAACGGCGTATGATTATTAATGACTCTTATTCCAGTCGGCGTTTCGCCTGACCTACCGCACGTCGCCCAGACATCCGGGTTGCATAACTAGCCATCTGGAGCAATTTATTATTCCATTTAGACTTCGAGCAATGGCTTCTACTATGTATGCATTAGACTAGCTCTATCTATATCAGGAAAGACAAAAAATGTTTCACTTTTTGTATATGTCACCGCCAACTAGTTTAATGGGGAATCTTTATTTGCACCTCTAAATAAAATAATGCTAACAAAATTTTGACACTAATAAACCAAGCGCATAACTTTTAAATGGTTGCACTTCAAAAAAACCATTTACTACTCATATCAAGCATAACTAAAAATATATTAACTCTTATCAAAAGTTGATGATCTTTTTAACTGAGTGTGCACCTAAAATATATCTAACAACACTGAAATACTATCTTCAATACAAATAATCCCGTGACACACCAAAAATACTAATTTGCACACATAATAATATAATTGCTTATCAAATTTTCTAATATGTATATCATAAGTTGCAACTCAATAAGAAAATGTTTATTACATCAAATCACTGTCTATTTTGCCTATCAAAAATTAGTATTTTTAGTAGTAAGTTAGTACTTGCACTCTAAATTGTACAATCTTACAACGGAATTTCATATAGCTGCGCAATCCGACTTGGATAGGTTAGGTTAGAAGGCTAATGCGGGAGCGGAGCGGAGCGTAGCTCCCGCATTAAGCCTTCGTGGTAATTTTTTTTTATAACCATGCAGAAATAAGTCATTTCTCTAACTGTTTAATTTAAAAATTTAATTGTGTTTTATTTATAAAAACAGTTATAATAATAAGTTCATTAGTTGCTTGATTCTAATAGATTAGGGTTACAATTTTTGTGGTAATAAAAAAATATTAGTCATACATGTGAATTATAACTATTATAAGTTATGCACGTAGAATAAAAGTTTGCATTCGGAAATAAAAAGTGTGCAGAATTTGTATTTTCTGGTACCTATACTAATTTTGTGGCACATTCAGTATATTTGTTTTAAAAAATGGTATTTATTAGTTAAGCGTTTAAATACCACCCTAGTTTAATCTGCCGTTTAATTAACTGCCTAGGCTGTTAACTAAACGGCGCCATTCAATGAACGACATTAATGATATTCAACTGTAACGTTTATTAATTATTACCTACAACATTTAATAACCTGGTAAGCTAATGCTTAGGCCATTTGTAAGATGCACCAACCCGAATTAAGACAGAAAATTACATACATACATACATATACTCACGCCCGTAAATCCCCGAGGGGGTAAGCAGAGGTGAATTCACAGAAAATTAGTCATAGGTTTATTGAGAAAGTTGTACAATCCGACTTGGATAGGTTAGGCAAGTAATTAAACGTCATCGATCCAAGCTAGCCGTTTAATCAAATGGCTGAACACTATTCAGGCCGCTAATTGAAGGCGCCGTTCAGTAAAGAGCCTAGGCAGTTAATTAAACGGCTGATAAAGCTAGTTGGCGGCGACATATATATAAAATATCAGAACAATTACGCCATTACTTTTTCTAATATGAATCAATTTGAATAGTTGTTTTCTAATTGCTTTGAAATTGTAATAAAAAATCAGAACAATCAATCGACAGGACATGACAGCCCCCGTGGCGTGGCGGTAGTGAACGCGGCCGCTGCGCAGGAGGCGCGGGTTCGATCCCCGCTCAGTACAAATATTTGTATGCATGACATTATACATACATACCACTTAAATCTAAGGTTCTCAAGCTGTGCTCTGTACGCGAAGTACAAGTTTCTTAGATGTCTTTTCACACAGTGCTACGGCGCGCGGCGGCGGACGAGCTCAAACTCACCAAACTTAGATTATTACAAAACTTGAATTTAATTTTGAAGCATTTACTATGCTAACTTTTCAAATCGATTTAGATAGGAAAAAGTGAATGCCCAGGTGGGACTCGAACCCACGATCTTTCCCTTACAGGGGGAATGCTCTGACCACTGGCCCACTCGAACCCACGATCTTTCCCTTACAGGGGGAATGCTCTGACCACTGGCCCACTCGAACCCACGATCTTTCGTTAGTTGAAGATCGTGGGTTCGAGTCCCACCTGGTCATTCACTTTTTCCTATCTTAATCGATATTACAAAACTTGTTTGTCTCGCAACTTCGATCCAAGATATGTGTCCCGAGCTATATTTATTTATTAAAACATATAGCTGTTAAGCGGATTATATAAAGGCGCGCGTTTCCGATACAGATAATTTATTACACTAGCTGATGTCCAAGGCTCCGCCCGCTTTCAATTTTGATCCTGTACCCGCACGCAACACATGGGAACCTTCCCGAAATAATACCCTAACCATCATACAAACATTTTCACAAACTTCCACTTTTTTTTATTAGTGGGTCTAATATAAAGAACAGGAAGTAGGTTTTAAAAAACATAACATAACATAACATAAACTCATGCCTATATCCCCGAAGGTGCTAGCACCAGCATTTCGCCAGTTTATGTTTATGTCCCAATGTAATAGGTGGCGAGCCTGTTGCCATTAACAGGGCACTTATAAACCTGCGATAAATACACACATAACTTCGAAAAGCATCGAAAAGTCATTGGTGTGTCACATGGTAAATCGAACGATCGAACCCGAGACCTCGTCTCAGCAGTCCATTACCCATACCACCTAGTGGTACGTATTATATATATTAATACTTTACTCATTTGCCAATAATGAATAAATTTGACGAATTGAATTTCGAATTTTGACGAGTTTGGCAAAGACGAAATTATTTAAAAAAAAACGAAATTAAATGGGCCATTCATCGACTGCGAAAATCTTATAAAGATAGAATCTGGACCATACAAGGCTTAAATAAAATAAAAAAACATGTAAATTAAGTGTAAACACAGCGCATACAAGCCAGTCCCATTCCAATCTGCGACTTGCCTGACCTACCACAAGCCGACACCAGACGTCCGGCTTGCATAACAACCGATCTAAGAGAGCATTCGTTATTCGACTTACGAGTTTCAGTTTAGAAATCTTAAAATAGATTCACGGTCTTCTCTTAGCACACTAGACGCGTAATTATTGTGTTCTAAAAACTACTACGAGTGTCGGTGACGTAACGGTAAAGCGTATGACATCTGTGTACACTCAGAAACAAAAGTAACTTGTTAATAAATATTAATTTATTCCTGTCCTGTGCCCGTGGCATACTTTGAAGCCTGTTATCACCCTTTCAAACCATTATATGCCCCGTAATTTTATGCCCAAATAATGTGTTGATATTTATGTATCATCTCTCTTGAGTAAGTAGTAGTGTGATGATAGCCTATAAATTGCCTAGATAAATTTACTATTGAATATAAAAATATTCTTTAATTCGAACCAGTAGTTCCTAAAATTAGCGCAAACAACTGAACAAACCAAACAAACTCTTCAGCATTCTGCATCCCATTTATCATCCTTGGAGCCATTTTCCGATGACTTAGTAATTGGTCGGCTTTCTGGTCTTACTGTGATTCGGCTGCACTTCAATATTTTCCGTGGAGCGACTGCCATCTGACCTCCACAACCAGTTGACGATAACGAAGTTCTTTTGTTAGACTAGTCGGACTTTTTAGAACTCTCGTTCCACATTAGAAATTCAAAATTCATGCCCGCTTCACCCCGGAACCTTGGCTTAATTTTGTTCTAAAAAGTTTGTCTAGTACTATAAATAGATATATCATTGTTATAAGGTCAAAGAATATAAAACATCCAATTGACATAAATTTACAAATGTTTATTAAAAACCAGTCAAGTACAGGTAACTTCGCACACAAAGGGTACCGTATCACTACAAGAAGCAATACTAAAAACTATTTAAATACTCTTATGAAAGAAACGCGAGAGGCGTAAAATAATAACGCAAAAAAACTACTCTGTTGAGTGGGGGAAATGGATGGGGGATGATTAAAAGAGAACCCCTTTCAATATTTCCCATCTCTCACATCGCTATTATTCCATTTACCTTTTATTAATTTAGTATTACTTGTCGCTATATTAATACTTATAAGTTATACTTATAATAAATAGCTGGTTTATGCGATATAACTCGCTGACAGACAGCAAAGTCCGTAGTTAAAGCTTAGCCATTTTTCATCACACGTCAAAACTGTCACTGAAGCAACAACCGCCATATGTAAAAGCCGTCGTTTATTCACTCCTGACTCCTGGCCTACATTATTGAGTACAGTCGAGTTCAATACGTATAGCGCCGTATATCGTACGTCAACAGATAATTTGTGATGGCCTGTACCGCGGGTGCTATGCAAATTGGGTGTGAGGGTGGGTGGGTGATTTTTTACTACAATTATTTTACTTTCTATCCGAAATAAGGTTTTCTGCTTTATTGTAACATTTTTTCTGCCTATTTATGTTAACTTTGCATATAAAATTGGATTGAATATAGTTATTCTGTGACATACAAATTCAATATCTATTCTCCCTCGGACGTGAGAACGCATTTTGAGTAAGTTCGTCGTGGGCATTATCGCTAAGTATTTACATAAAAAAAAAAGACGGGTTGCACTCTGGGAGTGCCGCCAGAAGTGAAAACATTTTCTTTTTTTCTTTCTTCGTTATATACATAGAAAAAGATAAAAAAGAACATACCATACCTATAATATAGCGCTAATCATAGAACCTATCACTTATTTTCTGCTAATTTTCTGTCAGAAGAAATTAATAAATTATGAAAAGAAAAAATAAACACAAAAAGTAATAAATTACAGAAAGAAAAAATAATCATAAAATGTAATAAATTACAAAAAGAAAAAATTATCACAAAAAGTTTCAGAAGGCCAGGTGGTTTGAACCCGATACTATCTGAAACTATGAGGACTTACAGTCGAAGTGCTTACCGTTTAAGCTACGACGCTATCTCAGGTAAATTGCAAAATAGATAATATTTACCTAATCTTGTATGACGTCAGTCGTCGGTTACGGTACAAAGGTCAACTAATCCTGACGCTTCCTTAACATTTTACACCCATCCAACGCCGCTAAAGAAGTTTTCACTTCAAAAAAACATTAAAAAAATAGCTGGCTATTGTCTCTACCAACCTATCTTGAAGTAGGGCAATACAAAAATGTCTAATGTCTATCAAATACCTTTAAATTACCATAAAACAAGTGTACCACAAAATTATCCTTCCAAGGCTTCAAGTCACCGGCCACACAATTAATCACTGTCCTACCACACCATCAAATATATGAAACGCGAACACTGGCACCCCACCTCCAATGACGTAATACACACGAACAAGAATCAAATGATACGAAGTACGCAGCGTGGACTGTTCAGTAATAAAAACCATATAGCCTTTTATACCGGCATTACGGGAAGGGTTGGGTTTAATGCTAAAGGATTTGCATTTACGACCAGCTCTGGGTTCTAAAGGCGTGGAAGGGTTATGATGAAGGTGTAAGGGACTTTTGGAGGGATAGGTTTTCGATATTCCTTTTGTATTTTGCGCATGAAATTCTGAGATAGACTCTTGTTCTACACATTTCTTTCCTATACAGGATAATACTTGTGATTGTATTGTTATAATGCAAGTATTCAGAATCAAGCGGTTCAACAACTCTTTTCTTTGCCGTATCATAAAATATTCTCATCTTCCTACAATAAAAACCCTCTAGGGCAATGATGCAAGTGTCTACTATAAACTAAAGATACGTCATAGGAGGCGGGTTTCAAACATGGTGCAAAAACTAAATATGAATAATTTAGACCTATTTATTAATAATACGTCAATATCATTAATTTATGTGAATTATATTATTATTTATTAATATGAATTTATTATTAAAGGCGTTTTTATTCCGTACCTGTCGCATAGCTGACTGGTACATAAAATGATGACCCAGGTCATATGTTATCTGTGCCCAAGTAATCATTTTACTGTCGCCATTTTAGAGTTACTAGACTTTTGCCCGCGACTCCGCCCGCGTGAATATTGGTAATCGCTTGAATATCAGTTATCGTTATAAATTGTAGCCTATGTGTTATTCTAATGTATAAGCTATATTATTGTAAAGTTTCATTAAAATCCATCCAGAAGTTATTGCGTGAAAGAGTAACAAAGATCCATCCATACTTACAAACTTTTGCATTTTATAGTATTATATAGTTTTTTGTTTTTACGTGCGGGATAACCCCACGGATACCCCCGCTTCGGAGCCGAAGAGGGAGGTTATGTCGGACTCGAACCGACTAAACCGCACGCCGTCTGTGGGTCGATATGCTCGGCCGAAGGTGAGGTTGTCTCGTGACATATCCCTCGCACCCCGGTTGACCCAGGGCCATTCCTCTCGGTCTGACCCTCCTCGGGAGGGGCGACCACGCGGTCCCCGAGTCGCCACCGGTATAGGGGGGCGCGTATCGTTCTACGATGCGCGCCACCGCCGTGGCCAGCTTCTGCTAGGGTGACGAGCGGCTCCACCCGTCACCCTCAGGCCCGCGCTCATGGGGGGCGGAGGGCGGTTTGCGCCCTCCGACGCCCGAGCCGCCTTCGAACGCGGCCAGCGATGTCCGCGAGTCTTTCTCGCTCGCTGCGCCGCGCCCGCTCTGCTGTCTCCTTCACGAACATGACCTGCTCGCAGAAGGAGGCGCTGGCCGCCCACGCATCCGCGCAGTGGACCATCGCCGCGAGCAGGGTGGAGAGCGTGAGCACTCTCACCCACTAGCTCCCACCACGGCGTTTTAAACGCCGGACACTCGGTGAGCGTGTGCAGCCCCGAGTTCACGCTCGCGTCGCATTGATGGCACTCGGGCGTTGGCGCCCGGTAATGACCTGCGTCTGAGGAGTATTACTTAGTAGGATCATTGCTCTCTCTAGGCAAGTAGCAATTCGTTGGCCGGCGAATTGTAGATAGATTAATGAATTGACACGTATTTAAACGTATACCCATACTAATATTATAAATGCGAAAGTAACTCTGTCTGTCTGTCTGTCTGTCTGTATGTTACGCTTTCACGCCTAAACCATTGAACCGATTTTGCATATTGCGGTAGATTAGACCTCGAGAATGGACATAGGCTTTGTTTGGTCGCGATAACCGACATCCACGCTGGCGGAGCCGCGGGCAACAGCTAGTGTGTAATAATATTCTATAATACACCGGCCAACAAATTGCCACTTATCAAGGGGGTTGTTCCTTTAAGATGGTCATGGAAAACTCCAATGCCGTCAAACTGAGAACCACCTTAGCATTGACCAATGAAGTCTTCTTCTTCTCGTATATTAAGAAGAAAATCACTGAACTAAAAACGAATATTACATTACTAGCTGACCCGGCGAACTTCGTACCGCCAATTTATTTATGCCCGCGTGGCGTCAGATCCCGTTCCCGCTGCACCCTCTACTATATTAAACATGTATTATACATATAAACCTTCCTCTTGAATCACTTTATCTATTTCAAAAAACCGCATCAAAATCCGTTGCGTAGTTTTAAAGATTTAAGCATACAAAGGGATATAGGGACAGAAAAAGCGACTTTGTTTTATACTATGTAGTGATTCGCATAATAAATTGTCCATTCCGAATGAGTGATACCGAATGAATCGGATGTCTCCGTGAATAAGTGATTCTGATTTATTTATAAAATACTTAATAGTTTTTCCTTTTTGTATCGAACTGTACAATCAATTTGGAGTAGTAAAAATGACCTTGTGCTACTAAAAACTTCTAATTTGTCATGATACTGTCGGAAACCACGTTTTAACAGATACTATCGCAATTTATTTGATTATGTTAATCGCGACAGACCCTCGAAATATGGTTTTATTTTAATGAATTCTAATTTGTCATTCAGAAAACAGTTTTTGTGTAGATTAGAAACTAATTTAAGTGGTGGTAACAAGTCATAATTGGGCTCTTTTATGCATGTCCCTAATAAATGTATTTTCATTATTTCCAATTAAAATTAATTATTTAACTGAATTTATAGAACAGTGAAAGAGCGGTAAAACTAACCCCCCCCCCCCCCCCCCCCACCATTATTATATCTTTTTATTATTTTGAAGTGAAAACTTCTTTAGCGGCGTTGGATGGGTGTAAAATGTTAAGGAAGCGTCAGGATTAGTTGACCTTTGAACCGTAACCGACGACTGACGTCATACAAGATTGGTATAGACTATCTATTTTGCAATTTACAGTGGATAGCGTCGTAGCATATACGGTAAGCACTTCGACTGTAAGTCCTTATAGTTTCAGATAGTATCGGGTTCAAACCACCTGGCCTTCAGGGATTTTTTGTGATTGTTTTTTCTTATTATAATTTATTACTTTTGGTGATTATTTTTTCTTTTTGTAATTTATTACTTTTTTATGATTATTTTTTCTTTCTGTAATTTATAATTTTTTGAGATTATTTTTTCTTTTCATAATTTATTAATTTCTTCTGACAGAAAATTAGCAGAAAATAAGTGATAGGTTCTATGATTAGCGCTATATTATAGGTATGGTATGGTATGTTCTTTTTTATCTTTTTCTATGTATATAACGAAGAAAGAAAAAAAGGAAAATGTTTTCACTTCTGCCGGCACTCCCAGAGTGCAACCCGTATTTTTTTAAGTAGCAGTTGCCCGCGGCTCCGCCCGCGTGGATGTCGGTTATCGCTTAGTATTGGGCCCACGCTATTGATCATTAAATTTACCTCTCTACTCAACTTTTACCTCGACTATTTTTACATTAATGATCACTGCTCCGCTCCCCTCAATAGTAGCGTATAGGATGGACTCCCAATCACTAATAGTGAATGATTTGATTATCAGTTAAGTAACCTACTAAAAAACTAAAAACCTAATATTTGGTGCCAAAAATACGCTATTTTAATTATTGCTTTTACCCTTTTGTTTTTCAACTATCGAATTATAGTGCGCAATAACCTCTCCCCTTATCAAAAGGGGCCCGTTCGCCCCATATAGACCCTCTACATGCTCGATACCTTAGTAGGCTAATACTAATTGAGGAATATATTACACGGCAGCGTGCTCAAATACTGGTGTTCTAATGGTGGCATTTGCAATTACGTATTTGTCAATTTGAGTAACAATGAACATGTGTGCCAAGTGTATTTGTCAAATATGGCCAATACCAAATGGAGTGGCGTAGCGGTAGTGAACGCGGCCGCTGCGCAGGAGGCGCGGGTTCGATCCCCGCTCAGTGTAAATATTTGTATGCATGAATATGGGTATTTGCATTGGTCTGGTCGTGCCTCGGAGAGCACGTTAAGCCGTCCGTTCCGGTTGCCATACAAACATCTATGGCAGTCGTTACGGGTAGTTGGAGCCCTCAAAAGTTCAACAACTGGTCTAACTGCAATGCTTCGATATCGTCTTTGGGTTGTGGAAGTCAGATGGCATTCGTTTCACAGAAAATGTTGAAGTTTAGCCAAATCCGCAGTTGGACTGGTAAAAGCGGACCCCAGACTCCCAGTTTCATAGCTTCGGATGCGACTGGGATGAACGCTAGATTGAAGGAGAAGACCAAATGGAGTACGCGCCATGAAATAAGTCCCTTGGACGTGGCTGTCGCAACATATTACATGTTGCCAGTATCGTATTTTTATTTTAACCACATCTTTTAGATATTTTATTTTATTCAGATATGACTATGCACCGTAGAACTTAAGAAACAAGTTAGAACGTGATATTGTGAAACACCTAGAATATGCTTATTTTAAAAAAGATGGGCTAATAGATGCAACATCATATCAAATCACGTCAAATCATCATCATATTACGTTACGTAATCTGATTCTGTATCACTATCACACTCTAGTGATAGTGATACAGAATCGGATTACGTATGTGACACTTACAATAGCGACACTCTTTACTGTATTTTACTACAGCATAAAAAATGTGCTGGTAACTCTGTCATGCCTCAACCAATCAACAAACAATATGGTGGCGATGTCATTTTTATTTCTGCGTTTTATCGTGGGACTTATTTTGTGGCGTTGACTCTACGTGCAATTGACAAATTATTTAGTTTTTTAATTCTGGGCAACCAAGAGTACCTTTCATGTGACCACACATGACATCCCTTTGTAGTGACAACTTTTTTGTGAAGTATAAGTTTGTCTATCTATACTTATATTATAAATGGGAAAAAGTGTGTGTGTGTGTGTGTGCGTGTGTGTGTGTGTCTTTTTGTCGGTCTTTCACGGCTAAACCACTGAACTGATTTTGATGAAATTTAGTATAAGGGTAAATAGGTTAGACCTTGAGCAAGGACATAGGCTATGTTTGATCCTGATAGCCAAAATCCACGCGAGCTGAGCCGTGGGCAAAAGCTAGTAAAATATTTTAAAAAATTCAACAAGCGCCTAATAGCAAACACAAATAGCTATGTGAAGTGCCCTCATAACAATACTAGTAATAGGGGTTTAAAATCAGTTGACTACTTCCAGACTGCCCTAAGACGTATATGTAGTATAGGTCCAGGCAGCTTAGTGAATCAGAACATCCCTAGAAATTTCCTCGTCCTTAGTTGAAGCAGGCATGGTTCACTCCGCGCAGTACATCCGTTATATACCTACAGCGAAGTATCCGGCCGACTGGATTAAAATTAGTCCGAGTGTCACGCGCGCGCTCGTGTGAACGCTTGAGGTATTTTCTATGCTCGCGCTCGGCTGAGATTTTATAAAAACATTTTTTTCTCTCTTGATCGTGCCTACTAAAAGTAGGTACCTACCTAATAATGGACAAGAAAAGAAAATATGACAGACGATATTGTGTGGCGTTCGGCTGTTTGAATTCGAATAGAAATATACCGGATTTACCTTTTTTCTCGCTTCCCAAAGATGCTGTAAGGTATTTTGCCAAATTAATAAATCTTAAAATTTTAAGGTACCTACCTACCCATAACCCAACCTATCAATACTACTGTTCGGACAGAATGCGTATCTAGACAAAAACTACTTATTTTATAGGTAGACCACAAAGTAGGTAGGTACCCAGCCAGCTAGATTTTTGAATTGGGAGGGTTATTGGATCGGACCCATCGGGGTCAACGTACTCCGCTGTCACCCGCCCGACGTATTTTTCTAATTTTGATTGTCCTTGACGGGTATCGCGCGTTGACTATACGTAGGTAGGTACCACTGACGATACCTACCCTACGTAATTTCTGCAGTTCCAAGTTCCTTCTTTTTAAACGACTTCAAAAAAGGAGGAGGGTCTCAATTAGATTTTTCCTAACGATAGGTAATATAAATTCAAATATGAACTGCTTTCAAAGCGCAGCGAGTCACATTCGATTTAGCTGGCGCAAATCAAAATAATTTACCAACATGATCTTTGGGTGTCGGCTCTCGGACTAGTTTAAGCCGTTTCGTGTTTGCGTCGTACAGCATGTAACTAAACACGTAAATGGTAGGTATGTTCAATTTAGCAAATACAGTAAAGTGTAGTAGCAAAGAATACTAAATGTAGTAGTATGCTTATCGTCTTATGTTAAAATATGCGGACATTGTAATGAAATACTTTTTTCATCTAATACTAGGTAGGTATGTTTAAAGTTTTCATTTTCACATAAGTAGAAAAATAGTAACGGAACATAACTGGAATGGTATTCAAATATTTATTTCTTCACAAGAAGGCAACCCTAACAGCGTAAGAAGAGATAAGAGGTACGCGATAGAAAGAGACGAAGTAGTAGGTGAATAAAATTATAGGTACCTAATGTTGTGCGAGCTGAATTCCACCGTATTGCGTCGGAGCAAGACTGGAATTAATTAAATCTTCTTGCGCAGTGATCCTTCTGTACGTTAGTACTATTAATTATTCTGTGACTATTAATTATTCTGTGGTTGAAGTCCCGTCCGGCCGTCCCGTAAATTATCTTTTTCCGGCTTAATTTGAGGGGTTGAAGGAAATATTAGTAGTTTAGATTAGGTAATTATAAAAAAAAAATATTCTTTAAAAAATATTGCATTCATTTCTTTCAATTTTCTAACAAAAACTATGTAAAATATTTGTAATAACTGAAGTTGAAAAAAGCTTCGCCATTCTTCCTTACAGTAAAACGCACTAGCTGAATGCACCGTCGCGCGCTCAACCAGCCACAATGTTGGGGGGCGGAGGGGGGCAGCTATACTACTGCCATGACTATAGTAGGGGGAGTCCCACCCCTACGGGGGCCATGATGATAAATTGTCACAACTGTCAACTGTGACGAATACTACCAGGGCCTTGATTCTGCTATTATTTTTTACATGGTAAAACCACTGCGGTACCACAGACACTGTTACCAATGCCATTTAATTTTAGACTTTACATCTATATTTTAGTGTCTAAAATTAAATGTCAATCTTGTTGAAAAATGTTATAAACTCTTCCTCTTTTCATTTTGGACTTTAACACTCTGATATAAAGTCTAAAATTGAATGACTATTAATCCAATGTCAGCGGTATGATAGTGGTTTTGTTATGTCAAAAAATTTGCAGAATCGGGGGCCAGGTAGTACCTTCTATGCACTGAATTTCTACGTTGAATTTATTATTTAAAAAAAATGTTTATAGTCCCCAATCATTTCGTACTTTTAGCCAAAAAATTTGCCATGGAGTTGTGAAAATTGCTGATTTTATATCTAAAATTTCAACCTTGCCACCTTTTAACGCTCCTAAAGCTATTTTAAGTTTCAATTTCAATTTTCATTTATGACTGATATTTAATTTAAAATAATGGTTTAAAGTCCAGTCATTTGGTAACATTTATGATACCTGTTTTTATAGATTTCAAAATTCTGAATTTCTATTTTGCTACTTATTGGCGCTTTTCAAAGTATTTTAGCAGATTCTATTGCGATTCATGTCTTCGGAATAAAACCTGCTTAACTAACTACTTACTAATACACAGGAAAGTATGAAATAGCTGGTTTTATTTTTAAACAAATAATAATTAAATATGAAACAACAACAACATGTTAAAAGTTCGAAACGTGTTCAATCGGATTCATATCCGGGGACCTTACTGGCCACTCCATCACCCTAACACCAACATGGTTTAGGTATGCCTGTACTGAGCGAGCAATGTGAGCCCGAACATTATCCTGCATTAAAATGAAGTCGTTACCAATAAATGGGGTAAATGGCACAACATGTTCCTCTAAAATCTCCCTGATATACTGATCAGCAGTCAGATTTCCGCCGTCGACTACCAACTCCGTGCGAGCTCTTAAACATATCCCTCCCCAGACCATAACTTTGTGTTCCGTTAATGGGGTATTTGTCAACATTAAAAAAAATACTACAAATAATGGTCATCCTATCAGATAATAGCGTAAAAAGACATTTAAAACTATAAATTAAACTAAAATAAGCATAATATTTGAGAATTTCGCTGAAAAATATCTAATATTTTTTCGAATTTTTATCAGTGACGAAAACGCTCTGTGATCGATCACAGCACTGCTGACGTCACACGCAAGTTAACACGGCTTTACAGAACAGAAACAAACAGTTTTTGTGGATTATTTATAGACGTATTTGTACATTGTGCAACTACACACCATTTATACACCATTTTATTCACAAAGTTTGAAGAAAAACTTTATTATTTACTTTGACTTCACTGCTTTAAGGTTATACAAAATGTGTGACGTCACGTAATCGGCTCCATACAAGGTGACAGCGTTTTTCGCGCGTTTTTGAAAATTTAAACTTTAACATCGATTTTTTGTTAAAATCCGTTGATATTTTTTTTAAATATCGATGTAGTGTGCATATTATATGCTAAGGTATAATTTAAAGTGGTTTTCCAAAATTAGTCAAATACCCTGCCGGTGTGTGTATGTCTATATCACGACAGTCGCTTACGACAGTAGTTTGAAATTCAGTATCTGTGTTAATATTCTGCTAAAATTCCACCTCTAACTAAGTTACGCTTGTAAATACTCGCCAAATGGGAGTGTTGCATGGCGGCGGGACGGCCGTCGAACCCTATCTAATTACCCTGCTCACCCCACAACCAACACGCGACTTTATAAACTCTTGTTTTTACAGCCTTGTTAAATGTCAATTGGAATATTATTACAATTCCACATAACTATATACCTACCGTTGGTTTGGGAAAAAATTCGTAGGAGTGTTATTTTGAGTTGGCGTGTTCGATTCAGGCTTAGTGCAAATATTTTTATGCATGAATATTTTGTTACTTCATATATTATGTGTTAACAATTAAAGTCTGAAGGGCACTTGCGAAAATTTGGATGATGATACTTGACCGCGGCCGCTACGCAGGATGCGCGGGTTCGATCCCCGCTCAGTGTAAATATTTGTATGCATGAATATTTGCATTGATCTGGGTGTTCCTAAGTATAATATATATGTATTTACAAAAAAATACCTAAGTTTTTTTTATGATGAAAACAATTAATTTAAATCGAATAGAGGAGAAAAAATTGAATCGGTCTAGGTGGGGTTTGAACCCGCGATCTTTGAATTGGTTAGGGCGAGGTCTGGTAGCTTAGTGGTTAAAGCATTGCCCTTGTAAGGCAAAGATCGCGGGTTCAAACCTCGGCTAGACCGATTCTCAAACAATACCCAACTCAGTGTAATCAAATGAATGAATTTAATGACACAGGTAAGAATGACATATTATCGAACATTAATCTATTGTGTTGTGAATCTGATGGAGCGGAGTCACGGTATATCGCTAGTCGTATTTCAGTTAGACATTGTAAGCAAGTACAATTTCATGGATCATTTGACAGCTGTACAGCGATTCAATAATAATCAAAAGTACGGCTGCGGTCTTGACGAGAGCGGGTGGCGAGTTAGACTGTCTACACATTATCACGTACTCTGAACTAATAGTCATAAGCCGGGTCTAGAGCAGCTGAGCAAGGCTAGCGAGGCAACAAGACAAAATGCCGCGGGTGAAGTGGCCATGGCTTGGGCTATCTCAGGTGCACGTTAGCTCGACTGAGTGCCGCTCGACCCCGAGCCGATCATTATCGGTTCTTGACGATGCTCAAAGGTGGCTCAGTCCAAGCTGCTTACACGGTATTGACGGTTGCAACAAGACGCTCGTGAACGCAGTGCAATTTAAACGCTCCAACTGTATCAACTCGGCACGCGCGGAACCTTTAAAATTGCCCTCGGGTGCCATGATCGCCATCGCGAGCAGTAACACCGAGCGCGGCTCGCAAGGCACCGGTCAATTAAGAAAATATTTAAAACTATATTTTAAGGAATCAAATTCAATAATGATAAAAAATTGTGTATCATTTTTCAAAAAATTACATTTTCTTGATCTCAACTTCCCATACATGTATACTCGTTTGAGTACCTACTCTTGACATAGCTTTCAATATAGCGTGCCATAAAATGTCCTCCGAGTAACAATACGTTTTTAGAATAGAACAGATTGATTACCGTATGGAATTGACACACGTTGACGACTGTCATAAACTATTAAATACGTATCAATCCCATGTATTCATTACTCTATTCTACAATACGATTACCAACCAATTGCTACTTATGGGGGTAGATTGCCATACGTAGAAATATGATAAACCCTAATTTAAACAATATATATATTAAAATCCACATGGTAAAACTAACACGCATTACATAATATAACATAAACTCACGCCTTTATCCCCGAAGGGGTAGGCAGAGGTGCTAGCACCCACATTTCGCCGGTTTATGTTAAGGTCCCAATGTAATAGGTGGCGAGCCTATTGCCATTAACTGGGCACTTATAAACCTGCGATAAATACACACATAACTTCGAAAAGCATCGCAAAGTCATTGGTGTGTGCCATGGAAAACCTGTAATCGAACCCGAGACCTCGTCTCAGCAGTTCATTACAAGGCTACAGCGGTTACAACATTAGAGAATTTTTTTTGCTTACCAAAAACTTTAACATTTTTCCTAAATGAAGACTTTTAATTCAAGGCACGAACTTAAACGGAAAAGAGAGTATATTAGGTACATGGCTCCGCAGATCTTCTTATAGATACCGCGGAAAGGAATGGTGACGGGAGGCCCCAATTTCATGGGCGATTAGCCTATAGGCCGGTTCAATAACAGTTCAATGCCAGTACTTATAGTAAAGGTGTGGTGCCATTTGTAGCGGGTATAGTTGTAAACTTTCTGATAGAATGATAAAAAAATGTTTCGCATGAAAAGATATTTAGTCACTTTTTGTCATAACACGTAGGTGTTTTAGGATTAAAACCTTTGGGGCCATGCCAAAGTCGATACACTTGATTAACAGACGAGACTTACTAGAGCAAGACAAGTACAAAATTGCCTCTTGAGATTGGGAGGTTAGATGGCAGGCACTCTATTTTTATTATATACCACTTAGGTGGCAGACAAGCACACGGCCTACCTGATGAAAAGTGGTTACCGTAGCCATAGGCTACCTGTGCAACACCAGTGGAGTCACACTCGCGCTGCCAACCCTGTTAAAACAGAGAGTTTCTGTGCCGTCAGTGCAGAAGATAAAACAGGACAAGCCTTTGGTCTTTCCACTGACAGCACAAAAACTCTCCAGTGAGCTCTGGCTACCCTACTCACCGCCGGGAACACAACACGAGGTTATTATGGCCGCAGTATTCTGTAGGGCGGTGGTACTTCCCCAGTCCGACTGCTCAATTGGACAGAAATACGGTCGTGTCCTCCTCCTCGATATTCATACTTAACTAAATATTATAATTGCGATAATAACCCTGTCTGTTATACTTTCACGCCTAAACCTCTTAACAGATTTTGATGAAATTTGGTATTGAGATAGACTAGAACTTGGAAAAGGACATGTGCTATATTTGATCGCGGTAACCGACCTCTTTAATACGGGCGGAACCGCATTCTACAACTAATTGCTAATATTTGCATTCGTTTCTTTTCCCGGACAACTGACCCGTATACTTATTTACTGCTTTTGTGGTACAAAAACAACGGTATTCAAGGAATTCCCCGTTCAAGCTCATCTCAATTACTAATCGTTACAGTTTAATCGTCGAATCTGTGACAGGTGTACCGCCATCTGCGCTGTACTCGGACCGTTGACCGGCCGCGCGAGCAATTCACGCTGCAGTGGCCGCGAAGCGAGTTTCTATTCAAAATATTCTTACAATGTACTCTTGTTGGTGTATTTTATTTTCAGTGTTTACTTTCAGCAGTGATTACGAGTTAAATTTGTAATTGTTGGATTGCTGTTTTAATAATGTTACGATATTGGCCGAGTAAAACGGTCTAGTCATCTGTAGTTGAGTTGATAAGGCAGGTAGAAGATAATGTGATACTTACCTGACGGCCGTGTAAAAAAGATATAGAGCAAGCAAGCACTGCCAAGTTCTCTTCGTACCTACTTATTGGCTATCATACCGTGCCCGTATTGAAATGAGTATTTTGAGTTTGACGACTCCAATAGATGGTTTTACATTTTAAATTTATCTATAGTCATAAATAAAAAAAACACCTCTGCTGTTTGTAGACAATCTACAAACATTTACAGGCAATATTGACGAAGTTTTATTAAAAAATATATCAGAATACAAAGCAAAGCCCTAACGTTTTCTCCTAAATCTATACTATTAACTTAATTGATATGGTGTTGGTACTAAGTACACAACCTTTGTGTACAAACAATTATTAACTGTGTGTTCTGTTTTGGTTCATAAAACAAACAATAATAAGGACTTTTTGGAGTTTTTCTTCGAGTGCGTTAGAAAAAACTGATCTCTGTATTCTTTTTTGAACGCGAGACGCAATTTGCGCGTCGCCGTATGATAAGCAAATGTTAATTTCTAAGGCCGAGACAACAAAGATTTTTTAATAACTCCGAATTGGTATACCTTACACATTTTTTTTTTACTTAGAAGTGCATTTTTTTATAAATGAAAAAAAATAGGTAGAAGAATAATTTTAATTATGTCGTCCAATTTTTATCATTGAAACCTGGCAACACAGATGACGTCAAAGAGAATAGAATTTCAACAATATGTTGTAGTGGGTACTCTGAGAGAACATCTTAGCCAAACAGCCACTTGGTATTTGAGATCAAGATAACAGATTTGAAGCTTAGATTACTCCCTGATGGCTCGTGGTACATGTGAGAGTAACTGACAGAGGAATATTTAATTTAGGTAGATACGTGTAAATTATTATTTCCTTCCAACAATATATTAACTTTAAAATACATTTTATATTTAGTTTCCCGCACCTCCGATCAAACTGAACCTGTGTCCTTTCTCAAGGTCTAATCTACTCTTGTACCAAATTGCATCAAAATCGTTTCAGTGCTTTAGGCTTGAAAGCGCAACAGACGGACAGACAGAGCTACTTACCCATTTATACCATTTTTAATACCCATCTGTGTGTCCCAAGTACTCCGATTTTTCATTCATCCTAGTTCAACTGTGCGCCAGTGTGTAGTGTGTAGGGGCCCCTCGGGCCAGAGGCAGCGGAAGTGCTCTGCAAGCACGGCATCATGCTGCTGCCCACGGACGACACCAGCACCGTGCTCAACGCGCTGCAGAGCGGCCGGACCGTGGTGCTGTCGGGTGCGTGGCTGTGCGCCAGTGTGTAGTGTGTAGGGGGCCCTCGGGCCAGAGGCAGCGGGAGGGCGTGGCCACGCGCTCCTGCCCACGTACGACACCAGCCAAACACGAATGAAATAAAATCTCTAATCCACAGTAAAAACCTAAAATATACACCATAAAAATAAATTTTCAAAGGTAAACTCCTTAGTAATTTACAAGCTCACACACCCTTCAAAAGTTTGAGTAAAACTAAACTTTATCTCCTAACGTACCGTCAACGACAAAAGTGGCTTCATCAATTAGGTACATTATTACGTTCCACTGCCCGATGTAGACCTCTCCTAATGAACGCCATTGTAGCTGCCTGCCTTTCACATCTTAACCATCCCAGGTAACTTTTTCAGATTACTAATCCTTCTTTCTAGGTGACGGTTCCACCTGGTTGCCATACAAGTCTCTACTCCACTGTCGCCACAAAGACAGATATTAAGGAGAAATTTGGATTGGTTAGGATGAGGTCTGAAAGCTTCGTGGTCAAAGCATTGCCCCCAGGAAGGTTCTCCTCGCTTAGATCAATTCAATATTTGTCCTTTCGCGATTCTATTACTGCACTCCTACCTAGACACAATAACTCTACTTGCTCTACTCTAGTCAAAAGCCCGACGATTACCTACCTTAATTATTCCTATTTTTCACGAAATAATAGGAAAAACCATGAAATAATATTATTACACCGTGAATTTTAAAACTTATTAATTAATTCAAAAGGCTTATTTTAGCCATAATGTGTTTCAAATTATTATTTTAGTTTTACTTTAATCCATTATAATATTATAAATGCGAAAGTAACTCTGTCTGTATTTTACGTTTTCACGCCTAAACCACTAAACCGATTTTGATGAAACTTGGTATAGTGGTAGATTAGACCTTGAGAAAGGACAAAGACTATGTTTGGTCGCGATAACCGACATCCACGCGGGCGGAGCCGCGGGCAACAGCTAGTTGTATATAATGGTATGGATATTCCTTGCATATTGTTTAAAAATAGATGCCATTTGACTGCCAATTACATATTTTTATAAACTATTATTCCAAAGTAAAAACTTTAATTCGCAATTAAATTCGCTAATATTTTAATGTTAAACAACTGCCGTTAACTGTATCTGAAGATAAAGTTCCAAAAAAGCGTCAAGTGGAAACTGATCGGATACCAATAGGTTTAGGTGATCTGGAAAAAAGTTCCAGAATTCTTATATTGAACGAAATATTTATACAAGCTATCTTATAAACTTACGCATCGAAAGTTTCTCAGTGTTCAAATGTTTACAAGTTTGGTTTCATTTAGTTTCAAAGTAGTTAAATACTTCAATCGGTTTTGAAACTATAGGTATCGTTTTTTCAAATTACTGATGGGACTTTTATCCGCTTTTTGACTTTTTGGGTGTTTGACTGACTAGTCAAATTAGTTACTTTTTTACTAAAAATCAAAACGGTAAGTTATAAGGAAGATTGTATGCAAATATTATTTGTGACGTCATAATATTTAATAGTCAAATCATTCACTATTATAGGTTGGGTGAATGATTAAAAATAAATAAAAAAAGGTAAAGTATGAACCGACGCAGCTAAACATTTTTTGAACAACAGGAAAGTACCCAATGCCACGGCGGCGCCCCCATACCGGGGGCGAGTCGGGGACCGCGTGGTCTCCCCTCCCGAGGAGGGCCAGACCGAGAGGAATGGCCCTGGGTCAGCCGGGGTGCGAGGGATATGTCACAAGACAACCTCACCTTCGGCCTAGCACATCGACCCACAGTAGGCGTGCGGTTTCGTCGGTTCGAGTCCGACATAACCTCCCCCTTCGGCTCCGAAAGGGGGGATATCCGTGGGGATTTCCCGCACGTAAAAAAAAAAGAAAAAAAAAGTACCCAATTATAACTCTAAAAAATAATAACATGTACACCCACACTCAATTAAGTAGGTACACTCTTAAGGAACATAATGCTCATCATCATCATCATTACGTTGTTCCTGGGAGCATCCGAGCCTTTTCATTAGGAGTTCGGGATCCGCTTACTCGTTCTACTTCTATTAGTTTCGTCAGTAAGGTTTTTATGGAGGCGACAACCGTCTCTCCTCGAGAAAAATGCCTGTGGCAGAGCGTTGTCTGTCAATAAGCTTGTACCAGGTTGCAGAAAAAGTTGCTTTAGCACCCAAATATGTTGTTGTGCCGCAAAAAACACCCCAAACTCTCTCCTCGAGAAAAATGCCATATCTTCCCCAAATACTGGGCTATCAAATGCAAAATATTTTTTCAAACAGCTCATTTAGCGATAATCGCTTCAAACAAACAAGCAAACTTTTCGCTTTTTCATAGATCGTTACTCCATTCGGTTAGGCAATTAACTAAAGATAAACAATTATGTAGCGACTTTATATAAAAGCACATGAAACAAAATAAACTAGTCTAACTGACTAACTAGTAGTTTTATTTCAATTTTTAGGGTTCCGTACCCGAAGGGTAAAAACGGGACGCTATTACTAAGACTTCGTTGTCCGTCTATCACCAGGCTGTATCTCAAGAACCGTAATAGCTAGACAGCTGAAAATATCACAGATTGTGTATTTCTGTTGCCGCTATAACAACAAATACTAAAAACAAAATAATAATAATAATAATAGTAATAATTAAGGGGGGCTCCCAGACAAAAAATGTGTTATTTTAGCCCTTTTTCATGGCTTTTAGCCTTTTAGTTTTTTTCTGGTTCGGAACCCTTCATGCGCGTGTCCAACTCGCATTTGCCCGGTTTTAATATTCAAAATGAGTTTTTAAACAGAAAAATATTGATGAACTGTGTTTTTTTAAATCAATACATACTAATCCTACTAATATTATAAACGCGAAAGTTTGTAAGGATGGATAGATGGATAGATGAATAGATGGATGTCTGTAACTCTTTCACGTAAAACTACTGAATGGATTTTAATGAAACTTTACAATAATAAAATTTATACATCAGAATAACACATAGGCTACAATTTACAACGATAACCGATATTATAGCGATAACTGACATCCACGCGGCCGGAGCCGCGGGCAAAAGCTAGTAAAATATATTAAAAACACACATCAAGATTGTTTACGTTGAATACCTAACGGAATGGAGTTTAGATCTAGTTCAAAACAAGTTTCATAACAATTTTCAATGCCCTAAACGGTCGGTATCGAGTACATTCACCCTGTACTAGGCTTTGCATGTCGCTGCGCGGGCGCAGTATCGCGGCATTTCCGGAGGGGTACGGCAGAGGTGGGGGCGGGTAGGGGGGGTCCGTGGGAGAGCCTTAGCTTAGGAATGTTAGTAAATACTTGGTACAGTATGTGCTATAGATTGTAACGGACGTCGGTACACGGATAGCTTAGCCGGATTGAGTTTATGTTGCTCGGGTTATTTGTACGAATAAATAATATTTTAATGTCTGTTTGTAATGTTTACCTATAGATTTTTAGTGTACGTATCAACATGGTAACAATTTTTTTTTTAAGTTGTCTGTTTGTATCGAGTAAAATTCCGAGTGGCTGGCAGTGGCACAAGGGCTAAAATTATCGAAAGTTAAGTTGGTGGAATAAAATCTTATCGCGACCCCTCGCCACTGGTGGCAAGGCCAATATTTCCGATTTTTACAGCATATATACACAAAAAGAGAAGAAAAGAAATAAGAAAATAATAATAATTAATTATTATTTCTAATTATAAATAGGTGCAATGTTCAAAGGAATTATATATTGCATAATTTACATTTTATTTACATAGACGATGCCGTTTATTTATTTTAATAGATAGTACCTAACCTACTTGTAAGTAGCTGTTGACTGAGGCTTTTACTTTCATATAGTTACGCCTCTTTCCCATTGTAATAAGCAGACACTGCATAATATATCCTCTTGCTAAATTTCTAACCGTAAAAAATTTCTCCAGAACCCAGGAAATGATCCCGAAACTTTGTCAATCGCAGTCGTTACCAAACGCGACCTAGGCAGTCGTAAAACATATCATAAATATGTTTTCAATGGCAAAACATAAACATAAATACGTCCCATAAAGTTATAACACCCGTAATGGGAGGAAATAAAGCCGGGTCAAGGTGTTGGCGTGAAAGGTCACCTTCAGCAGGTCACTGGCCGTGGATTCCATGTGCTTTACAAGCGAGAAAAATAAATGGAGGGCTGGGAAAATATACGTGTCGGAAGGGATAGGCAGAGGTGTATTAAACAGTCATATCCGCCAACTTTGATTTTTAGGGTTCCGTACCCAAAGGGTAAAAACAGAACCCTATTACTAAGACTTCGCTGTCCGTCCCTCCGTCCGTCTGTCACCAGGCTGTATCTCAAGAACCGTAATAGCTAGACAGTTGAAATGTTCACAGATTGTGTATTTCTGTTGCCGCTATAATAATAAATACTAAAAACAAAATAATAATAATTTAGGGGGGTTCCAATACAAAAAATATGGTATTTTAGCCCTTTTTCCTGGCACAGAACCCTTCATGCGCGAGTCCGACTCGCACTTGGCCAGTTTTTATTTGTCCCACGGTATAAGGGTGACTTCCGGATCTGAATCGTGGTCCCTCACTATAGACGTCTTAAAAAAGCTTAAAGTTGCTCAACGAGCTATGGAGATGGACTGCGGATGAGCGGAAGAAACGCTAGGGTTGCGCCGTTTAGGCGCATAAGGTCAAAAGCGCAAAATGACAACCGATCGTAAATTGTCAAAAGAGCAGAATGTCAAAAGCGCACATAGTCAAAGGCGCAGATTGTCAAAAGCGCAGAATGTCAAAAGCGCACATAGTCAAAAGCGCAGAATGTCAATGGCGCATAATGTCAAATATCCTCCTTAAACGCGTTAATTATTGCGTTACCTATTTTTTAGCTCCCCGCTTACATAAATGGATACCGACGATGCGGCTTAAATTATGGCCACATAAATTTCTGATTTTATTCAAATAATGTATTAATTATTTAAGTTAATTAGGTAAATTATGCAAGACCAGGAAATCTACAAAACCGAGTTTTTCAATTTCGGCACAGTCCACAGAGTTAGTATCTATCTCTCATTTTTTTTTTTAAAATGGACCATACTTACCGCGTCGCTAGTGAAAGCTATTCCGCTTATGTACATAATAGAAGAAGAAATAAAAATGGTAGGTATATTTTATTATTCACACTGGATGTTTATAAATTAAGGCCGCAGTTTTTTTTTTAATTTTTTTTATTATGTAAAATTGTTCCTAGCAGACGACGTAACCACAAGTTCTATTTTTAAAGTTCAATCCCGCCCTAGGGAGGGAATGAAATCACTATGAGTTTTTCTCTAGGGTGGGAAACAACGTTTTCCACCCTGTACTCGGGTTAGAAATACATTACTTTCCGAGTATGAGAAATGAAAGATAAATAAAATCAGAAATGTATGTGGCCATAATTTAAGCCGCATCGTCGGTATCCATTTATGTAAGCGGGAAGCTAAAAAATAGGTAACGCAATGATTAACGCGTTTAAGGAGGATATTTGACATTATGCGCCTTTGACATTCTGCGCTTTTGACTATGTGCGCTTTTGACATTCTGCGCTTTTGACAATCTGCGCCTTTGACTATGTGCGCTTTTGACATTCTGCTCTTTTGACAATTTGCGATCGGTTGTCATTTTGCGCTTTTGACCTTATGCGCCTAAACGGGGTTGCGCCTCGTCTGAGACTTAATACAGGTTTAAATTTAGAAAAAGGATGGATGGAAACAGTCTGGAATAACACATAGGCTGCGTTATAGGGCTATGCTCGGTATCTCCCTACGTGATCGCGTCAGAATTGATGATATTGTAGGAGAACAATAGTACCTAACCGACGTAGCCCAGCGGGATAGATCGTTCAAGAACAGATGGCCGATGGAGTAAAAAAGTTCTGCCCCTCTAGACAAGTGGCAATTCGCTAGCCGGCGTTCGATGGAATAGAATGACGGTTATATGGGATTTGACGTTTCTGACAGTCGGTTAACGCATGTCAAATGTGTCAAATCCCATACATTCGTCATTCTATTCCATCAAACGCCGGCTAGCGAATTGTCACTTGTCTAGAGGAGCTGGAGTAGCGACCGCGTACGGGCAAACGTAGTGTAGGACGCCCAACGGTCAGGTGGAAGGACGACCTCATCAAGGTCGACGGGAAGCGCTGGATGCGGACTGCTTTAGATCGGTCGTTCTGGAAGTCTATAGGAGAAGCCTATGTTCAGCAGTGGACTGTGTGTGGCTGATATGATGATGATGATGATAAGGGTGAGCATATTGACGTCAACCGGTTTGTCACGGGTTGTATGTTTACTGTCGAATGAAGAACAACACTATCCCTTAGTTCCCGAGGAGGGCCAGACCGAGAGGAATGGCCTTGGGTCAGCCGGGGTGCGAGGGATATGTCGCATGACAACCTCACCTTCGGCCTAGCACTACGACACACAGACGGCGTGCGGTTTAGTCGGTTCGAGTCCGATATTACCTCCCCCTCCGCCTCCCTGGGTATCCGTGGGGATTTCCCGCACGAAAAAAAAAGTTATCCCTTAGTCGCATTTTACAGCACCCACGTGAAGACAAGACATCCACCGGGAATCTACATGGCTACGAAAACTGGCACTATTTATTTGATACAAAACTCACATAGGTATTAGTACCTAATACAATTTTGAGTGCGAAAATCTGCTCCTTTTTTGAAGTCGGTTAGAAATACCTTTACATTTGTAAGGATGTTTGTTAGTCAATAACGTGGGAACGGCTAAACAGAACTAGGTACGAGTAAGTGTAATTTTAAATTTGGCATAGAGATAACATTACGGTTCGTAACTAAATGGTTATAGAATAGCTGATCACATTGCAAGATTAAGCATTCTTCAGGCTTAGAATGAGCGAACGTGAAGTTTTCGGTCCTGGACGCCATCCGAACATAAGTAGCACTAGCTTTTATCCACCGCTCCGCCCGCATGGATGTCGGTTATCGCGATCAAACATAGCCTATCGCCTTTCCCAAGGTCTAATCTATATACATATGTACCAAATTTCATCAAAATCGGTCCAGTGGTTCAAGCGTGAAAGCGTAACTGACAGATAGACAGAGTTACTTTCGCATTTATAATTTTTGTACGAGATCGTTATGGGTTGTTGAATCCCGCTTTTACTTCGGAGCCCGCGATCAAACTTATTGGTCATATTTATTATGGATTTTACGAAAGCAACCTGACATTTTTGCATATCAATGCCTGACACAAGCCCAGAAAAGAATTATAAGAATATCAAACTAATGAAAGAATCTAAAAGTGCTATCGGATTTTTCCTGTGACAAAATTCGAACTGTCTCGCATTCGTTTCGGATTGGTATTTGATTCACTTTTCTAAGGTTTTTGCCTCGAATTCATTTCTGTTTAACTTTCCTTGCCTAAAGACTGAAACTGAAAGCGGTAGGTGGGACATCGCGCACTCTGATGGTCATTGAGAGAGGATAGGTCCAGCTGTGGACTGCCAATTAAAAAAATATAAATGACATAGGGTCGAAGACATCGGACCACGTAGCATAAGTCTGTTCTTTTTTTTGGGATTTTATAATTATAGGTATCCTGCAACCTGGACGTCCACTAACCATCTAGACACGGTAGCCGCTTAACATCAGAAAAGAGTTCAGCTTCTATACCATCTTCACTACATAGTATAAAACAAAGTCACTTTCTCTGTCCCTATATCCCTTTGTATGCTAAAATCTTCATAACTACGTAACGGATTTTAATGCGGTTTTTTTTAATAGATAGAGAGATTTAAGAGGAAGGTTTGTATGTATAATTCATGTTTAATATTGTAGAGGGTGCAGCGGGAACGGGATCTGACGCCACGCGGGCGGAAACATATTAGCGGTACGAAGTTCGCCGGGTCAGCTAGTAGTATATATAGTATAAAAATACTACAAAAATGTAAATTGATGTAACTATTTCTCCATCCACAATTTTATCAATTAAAATTAATTGAAAAAACGGATACACACACTCATAGTTACGAGCCTGAGAACTGACAACACACACTCAGGTTCGTAACCTATGTGAGTGCGTGTGTGTGTGCGCACGATTGGAACAAAATATCTCAATTACTATCACACGTGATACATTACACCGTCGGCCGTGAGAATCAGTCATTATCAAATCTATGACCAATAACATTTTATAACAAAATTACAACTTAGCCGTTCCTTTATTAGAACCACAGAAATATATTTAGAACCATTCATTGAATCCTATCGTCGCGAGTCGCCCATTCATTTCGGTTACGGTGTGTAGACTTACGCGTGAGCAAGATGTAGACACAAGTTATTTTTAATTTCATGCCAGTTTTCTCGTGAATCGTCTATAATAGCAGTATTTAATATTCCAAAAATTCTCATAGTATGTTTAAAATAATTATTTATTGTAGTAAAACTAAGACATGTGTATGCATAGAGCTCAAATGACGATTATAAGGGGTCTGAGAATTTTATTCCTTGAGCAAACCTTTTTAGGTATCACTGCAAAAGGTCCCCTACATACCGGGGGCGAGTTGAGGACCACGGGGTCCCCCCTCCCGAGGAGGGCCAGGCCGACAGGAATGGCCCTGGGTCAGCCGAGGTGCGAGGGATATGACGCGAGGCAACCTGGCCTTCGGCCTAGCACAACGACCCACAGACGGCGTGCGGTTTAGTCGGTTTGAGTCCGACATAACTGATAATGAGGGGTATCCATGGGGATTTCCGGCAAGTAAAAGAAATATCTGCAAAAGGTTCCCGTGACGGAGTATTGTGTGATTTTAGTCTATCCGTTTCAGAAATATATCGTGGTAAGCGTGAGCCCCTTTAAGTGGGGAGTTGCCACAAGAGAAAAATTGACTATTCTTTTAATTTTTGACTCATTTCCTTCATTCATTCACACAAGGCAAGAGCTCTGTTGTGTTATATCCGCTTTCCGAGTTTTACTTGCTATTTTTTGTTTATTAACCATTAACGGCAATACGAAAAGGATATAAGGATATAACTGACCAAATGTAGGTATTTTACGCGTCACTGTCTACCCCTTAAGGAATAAATTAGCGTGGCATTAAACATAACTGTTTCTACAAAGTAGATCGCAATAGATTATACATAAAATACGTACGCAAGAAAACTTATTTTAGTCATATCAAGTTTTTTTTATGACCTCGAATTGATATTATTCGTAAACTAAGATTATAAAGCTGCTCTCACGATTTTTGAACGGAATCCTTGAGAAATATATAGCAGTATTTAACGGTGGGCCGTGTGCTTGTTTGCCACCCAAGAGGTTTAAAAACAGCTTGTAGGTACGCACGTAGAAGTCATTGGTTATTAGCAAAAACTAAAATGGCATTCCAAACATTCCAAACAAACGTTTTCTAACACAACTTAAAATATTTAAACAACTACACGTTTTAAATGTTCATATAACAAAAAAATATCTAATTTACGATTCTCACTACTCACAATCAAAATGATTCATTCACAAACAGGTAAAAAGCCATGAAAAAATTAACGCTTGGCGAGAGCGAGACGCCGATATAACTGTATACTGACCTCTCTGTCTGACAGTGTGTGATTTTATAATCTATGAGTTATTTTGAAGAATGGTGATAGATTTTGTATCGTGAGGTATTAAATTTTTATTTATTTATTATGGCCAAAAAACAGTTACATGATAAAGTCTTATTCAAATGAACTTAAGAACTAAAATAAATTAGCCACTATGTAACCAACACAATTGTCCACGATATGCAAGTGTCATGGTGATAACATCACGCTACTTAGTGGCGTAGGAGTGGAGCAGTTATATTCGGTAATTATATGAATGTGTGGGATATGGGTAGAGACAGCTAGTTAGTATAATTTATAAAAACTATATGTACTAATAACCGAAAAAGTCCCTCTACTCCCTCCAACTAGGTTAAATTATTTGGGTTTAGAGTGGTTTCGCATTGGTACTTGACCAGAATTCGAACCACGGACCTCAAGATTCGATCGTAAGGCACGACCACCTTCACCTCTAAGCTATCGATTTTTTTTAATTCAGTGGAATTGTTGATAGTACAAGTTTCAGTTTATTAATTACATGGATTAGTTTGGGTCTAGAAAGTCTAGACTATAATGTATGTTTGTCCATAAATTGTCGTAAAAATTTTAATTATGCAAATGAAAACACGCGGCACCGCTTGTATAAATATTGTGAATTTAATTTTTTAATTTATTTAAGTTACTACAGCTGTTGGTATACCTCAGGACATATATCTTGAACCTATAATCAACCTTTTGAGGATAGTTCGAGGTGTTACGGCAGTGGACGAGCTCAAAGTCACCAAGCATAGGTTATGACCAAACAACCCGTGCGCGTAAGGGCCTTGTTTGTCTCGGAACTTAGGTTCAAGATACGTGTCCCGAGGTATTGTGACCTCAAGCTGTGTGAAAATTTCATATAAATTTAAATTTAAAAATAGAACTCGAGATTTTCTTTCTACGGCTTTATCTATTTAATCGCAGCAAGGAGTTGCAAGATTGAATAAATTATAACAACGCGAATGTTGCCACTTAATTGCTACTCACGCCAAATTATTTTTTTTTTGTCATTTTCTTTTGTGAGACAGTTTCTTTATGTAATTAATTTTATATTACCATAGATTTTTAGCGTGGCTTAATAGGTACCTATCTAACTACAAGATTTAGAAATATTGTTGTAAGCCCAATGTATTTAAAAACATTGGGTTTACAACAATATTTCTAAATCTTCTCTACAATGTAGGTACTTACCCCCCACTTAAACGATTTTATAATCCTGCTTAATATTAAAAACGCGAAATTTTCTGAGTATGTATGGATGGATGTTTGTTACTCTTTCACGTAAAAATTACTGAATGGATTTTAATAAAACATTACAATAATATAACTTATACATAATCAATATTATCCACGCAGCCGGAGCCGCGGGCAAAAGCTAGTGTTTAAATAATAAATTAACGAAAACCGGGTAAGGTGGGGTTACTCGGATAGGGCGAACCCACGGTGTGCTACACCGCAAACTATGACCCACCTGCTGACGTGTACACCAAAGGAACTCATGAGTGCCTTTGAGAACGCTCTCAGGGTGGTCACACTGGGTAAACATAGCATATAACATGACATACCGTCGACTCGAGAGAAGAAGAAGAAAAATATAAAAATAAAAGGTAGGTATTATTTGTACATCTCGAAGAGAATTTAATACAACACATCTATGGAAAACATAATGATGTATCTTCTACAAGTCTTACACAGTTTACATTTGTTTTATGCAATGTTTGGTTCCATGTATTAGTCACACTGCCTACCCCTCTACACTATCATTAAGCCGCTACATCAGCCTGTGTAGCGATGCCGGGGTCAATGCACTTTTAGCATCAACCTGCAGTGCCATTCTGAAACAGAATCGCAATTCGTATTCACGTGAATATGAAAATTAGATACGGTCTAAACATTTCAAATGTGTTATAGATGATAAGTGTACTGTTCAATCTATACATCTATTCATATGAATAAAATTGCAGTGTCTGTTAGTCTGTTTGTAATATTGAAATAATCGTTTTATCCATAAAAACATTTTTTTTGAAGTGAAAACTTCTTTAGTGGCATTGGATGGGTAAAAAGTATTAAACTTGCGTCAGGATCGCTTGACCTTTGAACCGTAACCGACAACTGACGTCATACAACATAAGCTATAGACTGTCTATTTTGCAAGATACGATTAACAGGATCGTAGTCGACTTTAAGTCCTTATGGTTTCAGCTAGTACCGGGTTCAAACCTGGCCTTCTGACACTTTTTGTGATTATTTTTTCTTTTTGTAATTTATCAAAAAATTAGCAGAAAATTAGTGATAGTTTTTATGATTGGCGCTATTTTATAGGTATGGTGCGGTATGGTAGGTTCTTTTTATCTTTTTCTATGTATATAACGAAGAAAGAAAGAAAGAAAATGTTTTCACTTCTGCCGGCACTCCCAGAGTGCAACCCGTCTTTTTTTTTTTATTTGTCTGTCTGCCTGTTTGTCTCTGAAATGGCTGGACAGATTTTAACGGGACTTTTATTATCTGGTAGCTGATGTAATAAGGAGTAACTTAGGCTACTTTTATTTTAGAAAAATAACACAGACACAGACATCCACGCGGGCGGAGCCGCGGGCAACAGCTAGTAGATAATAAGTGTAATGTTCAATTTAAAAATAAACCAGGAAAACTGTATAGATTTGCATGACAAGCAGCCAGACAGCGTGAAATTGTGCAAACGTATTGAATCTTCTATTAAATTCATAAAGAGTGTTAAGTAAGGTCAGGTGTACCGCACTCTAGACTGACGTATTATATAGAAAGATTCAATATCTGTAAATCCCCGAAGGGGTATACAGAAGTGTATTAATAACCACATTTCGCACGTTTGATTTTTGACCCTTCGTAATAGCATATTATTAGAATTTGAATAAATACCTGTCGACTATTTTAATTAAGTATGAAAAACAAACAAGGTTTTAAACCAAAAAAATAATGAATAAAAAAACCCGGCTGATGCTGAAAAGCTCTAAACAAGCTCTATAGCAGGCGGTACCCATTAATTTTCATTGGGTTGGAGATTTGCAAATGGGTACCGCCTGTTATAAAGCTTGTTTCGATTTATAATCAGTCGGGTTTTTTATTTTTAATAAAAAAAAAATCATTTGAGTGAAAATTTTATTTTTACCACATTATATTTTGGCGCCAAAAAACCAACATATAGCTTTTGTTCAAATTTTATGTACCCAAGAACACTTGGGCAATAAATACCTTTCATTTGAGATATGAATCATTGAAATCCTTACTGTGGGTCAGGAGATATGAGGTAACATCACTACATAGTATAAAGTGTGCGTTCGCGCAGCGGAATGTTGTTGAATTTAAAGATTTTAATTATGCAGATATTTAGTGTATGACGTCGTGTAATTGTGTATGGTAAAAAAAAAATTGTGCATGCAGCCATTGTGGAGAAATTCGCTAAAAACTGATTCCGCTGGGCGAACGTTGTCCTGGCGGAACTTTTTTCTAATCCATGGACTTAGAAGAAAAGAAATGTGTCCAAAAATTAGTGTGTATTTGTGTGTAATTGTGTATGAAAAAATAAAATTAGTGCATGCATAAACTTCGGAGAAATTCAAGTTTCCGCTACGCGAACGTTTGGCCATTAGCTAGTTTCCATATAAAGCTCTTATATAGAGAGCTGTAGATTTTTACATAGGGTGTTTTGAATTTGTTTAAATTTGTTTAAAAAACAGATTTAGAAGAAATCGTAGGGTTTAAAAGATAAAAATATAAACGTGAAATACGCTCATTAGGTCTTAGTTCGTGAAGTAGCCACTTTGGGGTCTAGATTTTCACGTTTATACAAACCTTGTAAGTGTCTGCAAAATGTTGCCAAGTTTCAATGATGGTTCGTTAGTAATTAATGAGTTATAGGACAATTTACCATGAGTAGACCACTGTTTGCAAAGCAGTCAAATATCAAGACGTTCTAAAGTAATTGCATAGTAAAATGTGTTCCAATAATTAGTGTATTAATTCAACTACTGGCATGCAAAATTTCATCTCATTAAATTCATTAATTAAAGAGGAACAATTAAAATACTTACAAAGCATCGAAAACTTACATAACCCGACCAAATTCGGATAGATATAAAAAAGCGGCCGTTCAATATATCTAGGTAACATTCTAAAATTTACAGTATAATACCGGTATTTAATTGGTACAGGTGATAACACAATTGTTTTGATATAATTTATAGGTCATTTATTTTTCTACACATGATTTTTTAAATGTATTTGACTATGACAGTAAGTACTATTTACGTAGCTACTTTATACCTTTTTAATATGATATTACCGTTGTACTGGACTTATGTATGTGGGCGTGTTCCCGCGCACCCCACCAAAATATTCAGAATTATTTTGTTCGAAGCGGTACACTTAAGGCTAGTCCTTTGATTAAATAGTCTAAGTATTGTAGTTAGGAATTGATCAAAAATATTATGCTAGTGTGAAAAAACAGACAACGCGCTGCGCGCAACGAGCAATAGAGGCGGCTTCCCTCTTGAAACGGTACTTCCATCCTTGAAGAAAAGAGAGCGCAATATGTTTTCATAACTCACATAAGCCACGGCCTGCGCGTATTCGTTTGCTGTTGAACTTGAACCTGGTTTTGTTTTATCCCCATTCACAAATTTGCACTCAAGGACAATGTGCGTATGCGCTGTTGTTTTGCTATGTATCGCCAATTCTCCGTAATAATAATATTGACAGTGTGTTATTAATGTTATAGTGTAACAGTGAAGCTTAAAATAATTATGTGGTAGGTATATTGAGTGAGTGATAGTGAGAAGCTGATGTTTAATTAGAACTTGTTAATTGAAGATTTATTCTTATCGCAGATAGGGACGGTATTATTAAAAAAATATTTTTCATTCTGGAAATGCAATTGTTTTATTTTTTCCTAACGCTTGTGTACGCAACTGTACCATATTAATAAATACTATACTGGAAGGTTAAGAACGTTACTTAGAAATATGGCACGGTCGCTTTTTTGTAGCCATCCGAACTTGGTCGGGTTATGTAGGTTTTCGATGCTTTGTCAGTATTTTGTTTCTCTTTAATTACTGAATTTAATGAGTTTGCATGTGAGTAGTTGAATTAATACACTAATTATTGGAATACATTTTACTATGCAATTACTTTAGAACGTCTTGATATTTGACTGCTTTGCAAACAGTGGTCTATTCATGGTAAATTGTCCTTTAACTCATTAATTACTAACGAACCATCATTGATACTTGGCAACATGTTGCAGACACTTACAAGGTTTGTATAAACGTGAAAATCTAGACCCCAAAGTGGCTACTTCACGAACTAAGACCTAATGAGCGTATTTCACGATTATATTTTTATCTTTTAAACCCTACGATTTCTTCTAAATCTGTTTTTTTAAACAAATTTAAACAAATTCAAAACAACCTATGTAAAAATCTACAGCTCTTTATATAAGAGCTTTATATGAAAACTAGCTAATGGCCAAACGTTCGCGTAGCGGGAACTTGAATTTCTCCGAAGTTTATGCATGCACTAATTTTATTCATACATACACAATTACACACAAATACACACTAATTTTTGGACACATTTCTTTTCTTCTAAGTCCATGGATTAGAAAAAAGTTCCGCCAGGACAACGTTCGCCCAGCGGAATCAGTTTTTAGCGAATTTCTCCACAATGGCTGCATGCACAAATTTGTTTTTACCATACACAATTACACGACGTCATACACTAAATATCTGCATAATTAAAATCTTTAAATTCAACAACATTCCGCTGCGCGAACGCACACTAGTATAAAACAAAGTCGCTTTCTCTGTCCCTATGTCCCTTTGTATGCTTAAATCTTTAAAAATACGCAACGGATTTTGTTGCGGTTTCTTTAAATAGATAGAGTGGTTCAAGAGGAATGTTTATATGTATAATACATGCTTAATATAGTAGAGGGTGCAGCGGGAACAGGACATGACGCCACGCGGGCGGAAAAATATTGGCGGTACGAAGTTCGCCGGGTCAGCTAGTAGGATATATAACATACATCATACAAGATACGCGCGAAAAACATAACCGTTTTTGATAGTCGGGTAAAAATGCACAGAAAAGCAAAATGAAAAATATACAGATTGACATAAATTACACGCCTACTTATTGTACGTACACCCAGAGAGAAAGGGGGGAGGGGGGAGGGGAGTCCTAGTACCGATTATTTTTCTAAAATAAAAGTATGTAGGCGAAATAATACCGGCTATCTGCAGTTATAATCCCTTTAATATCCCAGTCATTTATTACCACATAAATTTTCTAATTGTTTTTGTTATAGATAGGTATCGTTTAAAAATTCTTACACAATCAATAAAATGCTGTTATTTTAACTTAACCAACATACATTTTTCAAATCTATTTACTGGTATAGATGAATAACTTTTTTATTAATAAACTTAACTTATCAAAAAACAAAATATAATTACATTTTAAACTAGAAGCTATTATTAAAATAATCTAATATAAATAAATATAATATTCCTTCAAGAACCAAGCGGTTCGGTGACTCTTTCCTTTGTCGCACAATTAAGACCTGGAACTCCTTGCCAGCTCACGTGTTTCCCTCTTCCTAGAGTCCCGGGTCCTTTAAGCGGGGCGTGAAAAAGCATCTGATGAGGCCGTCACGCTGAGTGCCACCATTGTTAACATGGCACGTGTGTATAATGGTGGCCCTCTCTCCTAAGACTTTGCCTTCAGCTTACCATCAAGCAAGGTAAAGTCAAATTGACGTGTCCTATATATAAAAAATAAAATAAAAAAAAACATAAATAAGTATAGATGTATTCAACAATTTTATCAACAAAACCAATCAACAATGTATGTATGTATGCTAACTACAACTACCCTGCCAGCCTCCTGTCTGGTATGCGGTTCGAATCCCAACTGGCGAGTTTATCGCCTACAAATACCTCTACAATGACAGTTAACGGTCCGGGAACCGAACCCCAGGTATTTACTGCCGTTGTATAATTCCAATGCTTAACATACCAATGCACTTATCATTATGCAACTGACAATGTATGTAGATAAGGTAATTGAATATGTAAATACCTTAATTTATTTACGATAGCTGTTGCCCGCGGCTCCGCCCGCGTGGATGTCGGTTATCACTTAGTGAGTCAACGCTATTGTGCATTAAATTTTTCTACAATAAAAGTAGCCTAAGTTACTACTTATTATATAGTTATCTGCCAATAAAAGTCGCGTCAAAACCGGTCCAACCATTTCAGAGATTAGCCGGCACAAACAGACAGACAGACAAAATTAAAAAAAAATGATATATTGGTGTATGTACCGTATTATATTCATATGCATGTAGTTAATTAAAAACGGTTATTTCAATATTACGAACAGACACTCCAATTTTATTTATATGTATAGATGTACCTACTGTTTGAGATTACTACTGTCGGGGGATCAGATAGCAATTGGTCTTGTAAAAGTTTTTTTTTTATATGAGACAATTTGACTTCACCTCGCCTGATGGTAAGCTGAAGGCAAAACCTCAGAAAAGAGGGTCACCATTATATACACGTACCATGTTAACAATGGTGGCACTCAGGTTGACGGCCTCATCGGTAGAGTATTGTCGTCTGCGCACCGCGTGACACCCACCGGTCCCACTCGTGCTGCGACCACAATCCCCCCTGCCCGGCTATGCACTTGCTGACCCCTGAACGTAATCCAACCAAGATTGGATTACTATAAAGTTATTTTTGCCATGTTACGCTTTCACGCTCAAACCGCTGAACCAATTTTGATTAAATCTGATATAGGAATAGACTTTAGACCTTGAAAAGGAACATAGGTTATGTTTTGTCACTATAACCGAAATCCACGCGGGCGGAGCCACGGGCAAAAACTAAGTATTTTATAACTCTATGGGTTTTCCTTTCCTTACGAGGCCTGCAATGTCCCGGGTTCTCCTACTAAAAGGGATATAAAGCGATGATGAGCCCAGTTCTTGGGGAAGGATAGAGAGTACATAGCCTCACGCTAAGACCCTTAGGAGCAGAGAGCATGGTGCAAAGGGAAAAAAGACGAAAAGACGCGGGTGACATGACGTGATTGAATAGAACTGAGTACGGCGGGCGAAACCGCGGGACAAAGATTATAATAATAATAAAATTATAATATAAGCTTTATTTTACTTCCATACATTGAATTTAAGAACATTTTAGAAAGCAAAAAAAAAACATCGTTGTAATAAAATTTAAAATAGTCCAGGTACACAGTAACAAAATTCATATTGTAATTTAAATAATCCAAGTAATAGTACCATAATCTTATCTACACAGATAGTCCATACTTATTTTATAAATGCGAAAGAAACACGGGGTCGCGAGGTGCCGTTTTTGGGATATTTTTACCAAAAAATAAGCATAGGTACTTTATGAACCAATTTGTATAAAATTCGGTACCGATTAGACTTAAATTTGAGAAAGGATGTAGGCTATATTTGTTCGCGATAACCAACTTCCACGCAATCGAAACCACGGTACACAGCTAATACTATACTGAAAACTAACCTGCGACCGCGCAGCTACTTAAATATAAAACAGTAAACAAAAAGATTGCATACAAAAACCTTTACACACTATAGACACAAAACCTGTCTTTTTTTTAAACACTTAACGCAAAGGTCATCACCATTATGACCGATAAATCCCAGACAGTCATTGTCGATGACAATATCGTCTATGGTTCATCACAATAGCTGGTGCGGTCAAAGACCCCACTTTCGCTAGTCTGGGTTCCAGATTTTCGCTCAGGTCAGGTTGTCTAGGCCATTATGCGTCACTCCTGTAAAGAATTGTCGCATTAAATGACAAAAGCGGCTTGCAAATGGGGAAATGCGATTTAATAGACAGACCATTGTCTATGGTATTTTAATGAATGCATGGCAACACTTATATCCGGGTTGGTCACACTTGTCGAAATTAAAAATAGATACATACTAATATTAGATATAAATGCGAAGGTCACTCTGGCTGTCTGTCTGTTACGCTTTCAAACCTTAACCACTAAACGAATTTTAATGTAATTTGGTACAGAGATAAATTAGATCTTGAGGAAGGCAACACCGTCATTCTCGCGGTCGGAGCCGCGAGCAACAGCTAGTCCTACTAATATTATAAACGCGAAAGTTTGTAAGTATGGATGTATGGATATATGGATGGATGGATGTATGGATGGATGGATGGATGGATGGATGGATGGATGGATGGATGGATGGATGGATGGATGTATGGATGTATGGATGTATGGATGGATGGATGTACGGATGTATGGATGGATGGATGTCTGGATGTATGGATGGATGGATGTATGGATGGATGGATGTATGGATGGATGGATGTTTGTTACTCGTTCACTAAAAACTACCGAACGGATTTTAATGAAACTTCACAATAATATAGCTTACATCAGACTAACACATAGGCTACTATTTATAAAGATATTGTGTGAATTGTCGCAATAACTGACATCCAAGCGGGCGGAGCCGCGGGCAATAGCAAGTTATATATATACTTGTTATTTTCTACTAAGTTATTTCTACGAAGGTATTTTTGTGCTCGTGTTAGCTTACGATCGTAAGTCTCGGGTACGATTTCCGGACAAATAACTATTAGATGTTTCTAAGAAAAGCGTGCACAGAATCTAGAACATGTGTTTTTTATAAGTTTGTTGTAAATCCACTGGGTTAGCACGGGTTAGTGGTAGGTAAGATGTAGTAGTAGGAAAACAAGAATTTTAGGCAATTTACAATAAAGAGAAAGGGAATCAACGCGATAATGGTATAGGTACTTACATACGTTTGATTGCCTGACGTTTCGACCAGGTTACACTGGCCGTGGTCACAGGCTGACTGGCTCAGCAGTGGACGCCCGCCGTCTTCGAATCCGTGAGTAAGTAAAAGAGTAGTTTTACCTGGTCGATACGTCAGGCAATCAAAGCTATCTAAGTACCTATACCATTATCGCGTAAATTTCCGTTATAACTCGAGAATTTAAAAGTTAGTTTAAGAAATTTCACCCCATGGGGACGAATAAAAAAATTCCCACACGAAGTATGGAAGCTAATAAATAATATTTGCATATAGGTACTTTAACGAAACCACTCAACGATTCTCCCGGGGTGCACCCGCCGTGACCGCACTGAACACACCCTGAATAATACATGAACACGTTAATTATCGTGTTTTAATCGCCAACGTTATTCACGAAACGATTCCTATAAATTAATATTCTAGAAGCATGTGACTATTTTGAACTAGCTATTGTGATGGCCGCTTGCTGATATGACTGAGTAGGAGAGTACTTTTTATCCGACTGCGCCAGAAGGAGGGTTATGTTTTTCGAGAGTATGTTTGTATTAGAGATGGGCCGAGTACTCGGTTGCTACTCGGTACTCGGCGTACTCGGCGGGTGTTTTGATACTCGTACTCGGCCGAATAACTCGGTTTTAATGCCGAGTATACTCGGTTTAGGTAAAGCAATATATTTAGGTTGTTGACGTTGACGCAAATGGCTCACGATTTTGAGATATTTCCAGCATGTTGGCTTCTGCTGTTGTGTTTTTATTTTTGGTTTTTATTTTTTTGTTTTGTGTTCCTTCTCTTTATCTATTTTTTTGATTTTTGTAAATTTAATATCTTTCTATTTATTATTCATGTCGCATGCCCTCCACATAGGAGCCAGTTGAAAACCAGCGTCAGGTACTTGTGCCTGATACCATGCTGAACTGGCTCCATTTTTGGTGTAGCGCGAAGAACAATTGTGCCTGATGAACTTGTTTGCGTGTGTCAGTACACAATTATTTGTGTAATTGGTGCTGCACTAAAATAAAAGGTATTTCTTTCTTTCTTCTTCTTTCAAAGTTTCATTTTCCAAACATTCAAACTCTTCTGTGTGTTTTATTTTAACATGGCTTAGCATTGTTGTCGTAGAAACCTTCCGTCCAACACCGCTACGTGAAATCAGAGAATTGCATAAGGTGCATTTCACTTTCGTTTTATCTTCTTCAATTTCGTCGTAAAACGCCCAAATTCGGAATCTTTTACGTGAAGTCATCACAGTCAATTGTTAATTAACAAACTTTTTCAATTATTTATCTACTATGACGTGCAACGTGACGTATTTGTTTGTAAACTAGCAAGCGACTGATAGATGAAAGGCGGAGGCGGGGTGAGGGGTGTATCAACGTGAGCCGGCCGCTCATGCCACGCGAATCTGTTTGTACTTGTTTACGCGCCCGAAACAGGGATTTGATTGAACAGAGTTACTCGGCCGAGTACTCGGTAGGAAAAAAATTGAACCGAGTAAAACTCAGTACTCGTTACTCGGCAAAAGTGCTACTCGGCGCATCTCTAGTTTGTATGTATGTGTGTATAATGTATTATTATGTATATGTATTACAAAAATATACATTTCATAGCTAAAAATTATAAAATAAAATAAATTATTAAAAATAAAAAACCCGACTGATGCCGAAAAGATCGAAACAGGCTTTATAGCAGGCGGTACCCATTTCCAAATCTCAAACCAGATGAAAATTAATGGGTACCGCCTGTTATACAGCTTGACAGACTAACCCATTGCCATCTCGAGAGTGCGAGTGTAGAAACCACACTGGCATATTCCTCACACCCCGGCTAACCCATTGCCATCTCGAGAGTGCGAGTGTAGAAACCACACTGGCATATTCCTCACACCCCGGCTAACCCAGGGCCATCTCGAGAGTGCAGGTGTAGAAACTACGGTGTCCTCATGTTGCCCCCGGAGAGGAGAAGGTGGGTATCGCTTCAGCCTGCTTCTGCTAGAATGACAGGCAGCTCCACCTGTCAGGCCTGAACGGTAGAGTACTTTTTATACCACTTAAGTGGTAGACGAACACACTACCCACCTAATGGAAAGGGAAGTTAGTTGACAAGCTCCCTCTTTATGAAGCTCGATTAAAATAATACATCTTCTTATCATATATATGGTATACTTATCTCGTTTAAACAACAAAATCTGTTTTATTACACACGAACTGCGTTATAAACTGTCATTTAGCCGCCGCCTATAAAAGTGAGCTCTACGAACGACTCGCAAATTCTAGCCAGTAAATTTTATATCTCGGAGTAATATAAAACACATAAAACTATGATGTACAACTATAAATACTAGGCCGGGTATCAATAAAGCATTCCAACTGAATCTTATGGCTAGGGCTGACGAAACTGCGAATAAAAGTTATTGAAGCAGAATATTATATGTGTATAGTCCCGATGGGCTAGGCAGAAATGTTATGAACTTTTTTTTTATTACACTTAGGTGGCAGAAAATCACGGCCTACCTGATGGAAAGTGGTTACCGTGGCCTATGGAGGTGTACAACACCAGGAGTCACACTCGTGCTGCCGACCCAGTAAACACAGAGAGTATCTGTGCCGTCAGCGTAGAATTCAAAGCATGAATAGTGGTCTTCGCACTGACAACAGGAAATCTCTCCAGTGAGCTCTGGCTACCCTACTCACCGCCGGAAAAGAGTAAGATATGAATACCTATCCTAATCGATATGAATAGTTGATATACTAAAAAAAATATTCAGAAAACAAAACTTAGATAACAACAATATGTGCAGACGGATATACCGAAAAGGTCACCAGCTCAGCATGTGCTGGGTATGTAAATACCACAGCGCTGGTATTCTGCTGGCACCCGCTGGCATACGGACGGGGGTACCCGATCAAAGAAAAACAATAAGAAACACATTACTTAGTTAAATATAAATACATGTAAATAGCAATATACTTACATAAATATAGATAAGGTAATGATATAAATAAAAATAGATGTAAACAAACACAATATCATTAGTCTACCTCCATTTCGCAAAGATGTCGTAAAATGTATTGGATTGCCATTGGTGGAGTACAGCCAACAACCATGATTTGACCAACACTGGAATATCTTCATTATGTATATAACATGACCTATGGGAAGCGCAATGGTTATGAAAGTTGTTCCCTTCTCCTTTCGACCTATGGTTTTTTGGGAGCGACTACCTTCTGAGCTCCTAAGCCCGAGTGGGAAGTCTACGCCAGAGGTATGCCAACTTGCAGATGATCTTGGCGGAGCCTCATACAAGCAGCAGTGCATTTAAACTCATATACATTTTTCATTTGTTGTTCACTTGGGGTCATACACCTCTACATACATTTCCCTTCGGAGAAAAATAAGCGAGTACGTATATGTAGATGTACATACATAAATTGGAAGTATAGAACTAACAAAAGTTAATTTTCTTCCTTACGATGACAAAAGGAAATATAGGCAAACAGCCAAATAAAAAAAATAAAACAGAAAATGTCTCACGGCTTCATGAATAAAGCTATATTTACACGTGACGGTTTTCGCCGGCCCGCACCGGTCATTCAGAAAATTATAACCAATTAATTATGGATTACAGCTCTGCCTACTTGGAATACTCATCAAATACCTATTGTGAGTAGATCGAGACTCAAGTACTCATACATTTTGTTTTTTTTAAAGTGCAAACTTCTTTATCGGCGTTATATGGTTAAACTCGCGCCAGGATTACTTGACCTTTGAACCGTAACCGACGACTGACGTCATACAACATTACAACAGGTACAGATTGTTTATTTTGTTAGGTGCGTTAAGAAGCTTCGTGGCTGAGCGGTTAGCGCTTCGACTGTAAGTCCTTATGGTTTCAGATAGTACCGGGTTCGAACCTGGACTTCTAACACTTTTTGTGATTATTTTTTCTTTTTGTAATTTATTACTTTTCGTGATAATTTTTTCTTTTTGTAGTTTATTACTTTTTGTGATTATTTTTTCTTTTTGCAACTCATTAATTTCTTCTAACAGAAAATTATCTTTTTCTCTGTATATAACGAAGAAAGAAAGTAAGAAAAAGATTTCACTTCTGCCGGCACTCCCGGAGTGCAGCCCGTCTTTTTTTTTGTAAAGGGGATAATGGTAAAAAGGTAAGATTAAATCTATTGTTTCTTCTTTTTTTTCCAATTTTGCTTCCTGTTTGTTTTCTGTCTATTGGGTTTTGCAATGTATAACTGAAGGGGCATATTTAGTGCATTTGTTAAAAAAGGGCGTTTGAGAATCGAGAATCAAGTACTCATTAAACATCAATTAAGTACATGTATAAATACCAGTGCTTGTGGATAGAGAAACCAGTCGATAACCCTGTAACCAGTGCCTTATTTCTCCTCCCTCGTCACCATACTTTACACCTATGATCTACAAGATCTTAGTACCGGATTAATCCATCTTATCTATATTTATACCAAATGACATTCAAATATTAATCGCTTATGGACTGATTGAGTAACAAACATCCAATCATTCGTATTCTTTTTAGAAATGGTTGTAAGATCATGCCATTGTTTTGCGAGTGAGTGTGATGTAAATTCGTTATAATATTGAGAGTTTGGCAAAGCTATTTATGATACTATTTAAAAAAAGTTCAACAAAGTGTTTGTATATTCCGAGGTATAAATGTCGCCATAATATGCCTTACAAGACTGATCACCGGATCCGGTTTGGCGAGCCTAGTCCCGGCACAAAACCGTCTTGTGTAAATGCTACCTTATTTCTCAGTGAGTTATATTTTATTCCAATAATATGTGCGACTTTTTTCGTATTAAAATCGTAATAAATGTTGTTTCCTTTATAATTTAATATTGGAAATATCAACATTATCAACTCATAAGAAAGAGTTTCTTATTAGGGGGCTTCTGTGCTTGAAATTAGAAAAATAATATATAACTATACCTACTGTCTTTGATAAATAAATACATTTTTCTTAGAAAACATTCTTTAAGCAAAATGCTACGGAATTCCTGTCTTAGTCTCTATTTGCATAAATCTGTGACCTATTAGTCTTTCGGGATAATAAACTTCAGTATATCGGCCTTCGGTATTTTGTAGGTACATTCATTATTTCAACCTTTGGTGTTTTAAGAGGAGAATTTTTGATCGTAGGATAATGAGGATTTTAATTCGTAACTCTCTAGAAACGCGGTGACACGCGGTCTGAAACGACCCTTACAAGCTCCAGGGCGTTCATTCCGCGGTCTGAACCGTTTGCAGTATGAAACGACATATGACCCGGACCACACAGCGTTTCGTAATAATTAAGTATTATGTTCCTATAAAATGATAAGGGATCGGGTTCACCAAAAGTTTATTTCAAACAAACTAAACTGATAACCTAATATAAAATACTGATATTGACATAGATTAGAAGTCTCGGCGTTCCCGGCAACCGATAGTTCGGTTAAGCCAGATACACAATAACGGAAAAAACGCGATCAAAATCAAATGAGATTGTTTTCTTTGGCATAAATTTAAGTGTTAGGTGGGATTCTTCGCGTTTTATCACAGTAAGCATAAGAAAGCATAAAAAACTGGAGGGAATAAAAAACGGAGGGCATCACGACTAACATAAATAAAAAAAAAAAACAGATCTATGTCCACGCAGACGACGTCGCGGGCACTATATCGCCTCTTCTTTTTTATATAATGATAATATGAAACTAAGTCCGATGGAAGGCTTTCAGACGGAGTTCCTTGATAAATTATTATAATTTAGGATTGCACTCACAGTTGCCTTATTTACTACAGGCATTTGGCTGTATCCGAAGTCATAAATTAAAAGAGATAGGGACACATGACGCTATAAGCTTAAAAAAGCCTGGTCTATACAATCACCATACGAAGCCAATGTATATGCTCGAAAGGCTCTATATGCTCGAAATGAAACCGCAATCGAATACTTGACGTGGTTTGTGACTCCACTCCTAAGTGGCCCTTGACTAATAGAGAACAGGAGCCCTTTACAAGTGAAAGGTCTCCGTTTCTAGGTCTGAATTTCAATCGCCAATAGCTAACAAGTACTAACAAATATCACTAAAGCTGAGATTACACAGACACTACGCAGTGATTTACGAAGCGACAAAATAAAAGCTATAAAACGATTTAAACATGCTGGTTAGTATTTTCTTAGTGTCCTTTGTACCCTATTTTTTATTTATTTCTTCACGTACACACAAAAAAAATCACAGAAATACATTAGTAGAAATAGTTTTGCAGAGATTCTGCTTATTTCCATATATTATCAAATCTATTAGGACCTGCGACTATCTACATTATCTCTAAGAAAATCGAATAGTACATTATCAATTTTGCTTATATTAAAATGAGGTGTCTATTAAACCGTGTTATACAAATTATTCAGTGCCAACAAGAACAAAGTAGATAGGTATAAGTTTATTTAAATAAATAAATTATACAAAATATTTCAAATAAAATATCTAATATTAAAAAGTGATGGCTATTTAAAACTAGGAAAAGCGAACAAGTGCAAGAGAACAAAAATCATTGAGGCTTTGTCTATCACGTCAAGATGTTCAATGTATTGTTCAAATAAACTAATTAAGTTTTATAAAATAGAATCGCCAATTTATTTAGAATCTTACTTCAATCATTCAAATCGCGTCGCCCGCTATTGCAGCCCCAGCCTTAGTATGACAACTTAACCTGACAAATGACACAGGCGTCCCTTATCACAAAGAGGCAGAGTGCCGCCTAGTTCACTAGAGGTATAAACCCCTCTAATAGATTTACACAATTTATGTTTCCAAGACGACTGCAAATTTATCACTTTTACTTTAACTCTTTTGGTAGCAGATGCTCACACTAAGTCATTTAAGTAGCTTTTTCTTTTTTAAATTAGTTTTATAAGTATACCTCGAGACACATATGTTAAACTTAAGTCGCCAGACAAACGAAGCCCTGGCGCTCCTGGATTGTTTTGTAAAAAACAATGCTTGGGAAATTTGAGCTCGTCCACTGCAGTAGAACCTCGTGATATCCTCAATAGACACCCAAGAAACGTGTGCTGCTCATTTTAGATCTAAGTATGTCCCAAGGTATACTAACTGTTACCCCTGGCTCCACCCGCGTGGAATTCTGAACCTATGGTAACCCATTTCAGGGGTGAAAAGTAGCCCGCGTGTTATTCAAGAGTAGGTATAGAACTAGGTCATTAGGTATCTTAAACAAAAAATCAGTAGAAAAGACAAATAGTTCAATAAGCTGGCAACTCTGTAGAAATATAATAAGTATGGCAACACTAGTAACACGCCTCGTCTAGCACCTGTCTACCAAGACAGATCATAATCTCGGCCACACCACAGATAAGAGTAGGTATTCTATTGTGCCATTCATATGTTAACTAGGTCTATACCTACGTGTTATAGGACGTTACTCTCGTAGTAAATAACCTAGAGATTCTGTAAAGACGACTTCTAGTTTTGCGAAAATATTTGAGACCCGTATGCTAAAACGACACTCGCCTTCAACAGATTTGACGTTAATGACATGCGTTAACGACTGTCATATACGTCAAATCCCATACATTCGTCATTCTATTCCATTGGATGCCGACAAACGAATTACTACTTGTCTAGAGGGGCTGAATTCCAACTTATTTTAACACAAGATTGTTTAAACGGATTGAGAGATTGTCAATACAGTCTGTCATCACATGAATCGAGATGTAGAACTGAGTGCCATTCTATAATACGTACCATGGTTTCCAACAGGAAATATAAAATCTTGAGGAGAAGAATCTATGTTTACTTTCTGATTGAGAACAGTCTCTTAGTCTCCTTCTAACACACCCACGGGAAAGAGATGGGGTCTATCCTACTCCACTGAAAACCAACACGGCACTAAGTAAAATAGTTGAATGAAATTTTGAAGCATTTACTATGCTAACTTTTCAAATCGATTAAGATAGGAAAAGGGCTCAGTGGTCAGAGCATTACATTACATACATTACAGGGGGAATGCTCTGACCACTGAGCCACCGAGCCACACCTGAAGCTATCCAAATTCTCCTATACTACCGTCTTAGGGCGACGGTGGGAGCCAACTACCGACATACATACGAAATATCGGAAACAATGAATGATGTTGCAATCATTTTTAAACATTGTTTTTTGATGACTCCGCCCAAATAATTGAATGAAATTTTGAAGCATTTACTATTCTAACTTTTCAAATCGATTAAGATACGAAAAGGCCTCAGTGGTCAGAGCATTTGTAAGGGAAAGATCGTGGATTCGAGTCCCACCTGAGCATTCATTAATTCCTATCTTAATCACTAAGGGAAATAGCCCTAAAACCTAATAGATAACGGTCTCATAAAATTCATGCGAGTACGTAGGTAAGCAATAAGGCACTAGTAGCTTCGCATCAGATTTGGTTAGGCAGGGAGGGGTACTTGGGTAGTGAAGGTGAGTGTTGATGTACATCAACAAAAGGGGCCCCTTCTAAACCTACACCTGGGTCGCAAGTCCCAGGCACTGTCTCGAGTTCCCAACTCAGCAACGCGATGGACTCGGCACCTCGGATAATCCATGGATTGCTAAGAATATCGGTCTCATAGTAAATTGTTTATATTAATACATACAAATATCGGCACTGGGCGAGATTCGAACCCACGATCTCCCACGTTGTTGACGGCTTGTTAACATTTAGTTTAGACAGTTTTCCGCCATAAAAGGCTTTCACAAAGGCCGCTAGACTAGATTATAAAATAAAAATAGAAAACTCCGCGATAGTACCTGAAAAATTCTAAAAGAAAAACTCCAAAACACTTTTAGTCCAACTAACTTCAACATTATACTATTAAAGAGAATATTGAAATGAGTACACGGATCGATCGCTAAGGGCAGAGCTAAAATAAACGCTTTATTTCCCAGAGGAGTACATAGCAACTGGGAATACTGGGAACGTCCTCCGATCGTGAGAACTACTAAATAGCTTGTATTTCGTTCGTAAATTACATTGGAAAAGTACTTTGAGTCGTTGACAAGTTGAATACAGGCTTTGTACAGTCGACAAAGAAAATCAGGTATCACTTTTTCATATGAAATTGTATGTTAAGTTATAAACGTAGGTATCTCTTTTGTCGACTGTTCGTCTGAAGACTGCGGCTACCAGGTTCAAGTGGGCTACCACCATCTCTAGCACATAAATTTTAATCTTTTCGTTGTGACTTTCATAGTTTGAATTGGACAGTTCAGGTCAGGTCAGTGTCAGGATACTCAGAATACTAGTGTTATATGGTCATACTGGGTCAAACAGCAACTCTTATTTTAGTGGATATATTTATTCGTTAAATTTGTTAGATTTTACACAAGATACAGTACACAAATATCGACGATCGACAACACGGTAACGGTCTGAGTCCTGTTCACACTATGAAAGTAAGGTTATATTAAAATAATATTACTTTTATGAGTTTTATGAGATGGGGTTGAGGCCCCTGGTCGGATTTCAGAGTCCACAGTTTGGAGGTAGGGTGCATTCAGCCTAAGCGCTTCGTAATAATGATGTGATCCAGACTCCTATCTTCAGAGTGCCAAAAAAGTGTGGTGTCTAATAAGTATTGTTTTGCTTGACGTACTTATCTTATAAGCGATTCCTACATCCGCAAACTCTATTCAATCATCAAACAAAACAATATGAAATGAAAACCATAACCAAATGCAAGAATTTATGTGTCAGGCTGATTAAATAGCAACATTTTGAAATGCATCGCCGTGGCGCGGGGTGAACGCACTTTTGACGTTTGCACCAATATGGCGGACGCGGGAAACCCAAGAGCACTTATTTAAATTGCCTCTTCACTATTTTCCGTGGTTTGCAAGTTTACGTAATTTTATTTTTAATGGTGTTATGCTTATTTTTTAGGGCTTTGGTAGGTTGATTGCGAAATTTCTTATAGGTAAATATTGTGATGTTATGTGGGAAGGTAGGTCAAAAAAAAGAAAAAAGAATTCAAAGACACACGCTACGAAAAATCATTCGGCAGTGCGACCGTAACAATTTCCCTGTGTTTGATCGATATGTATGTATGTGTTTGATAAAACTTAAAACTATACAATTTAAGCACACACCGATATATCGTTGCAGTTTCGAATGATTTATCAGCTCGACCTCGCAAAACATACATTAATCAAATGGATGATATTGAAAAATGGACAGGAAAGAATCAGAAGTACTTACTTAAACGCTGGTTTTGATTAAGTTTTACTAAACTGTCCAGATTTACCTGAAACTTTATGTTTATTATGTAATTTAATCTCGGTAGAGGACATAAGTTTGACTTTTTTCTTTCATTCACAACTACCTCAGTCAATTACAGCCTCTATTAGCCAGTATTTCACACCTAATCTGTTGTAATCTTGTTGTGGGCACGTGAATCGTTCGACTTAGACTCACCTATCGCGAAGCCTTACTCAAGTCACGCAGTACTTGGCTAAAACATGAACACAGTAACATTCTATTTATACTGTCAACAAAACGACTATATAAGAGTCGATTACATAATGTTTCTCAGAGGACCCGGGAGGGAAACATTATCGCGAATTGCTTCTGAATGCGAGCGAGGGGAGGCTGCTCTCGTGAGAGGTGTCTCTTAATATAGAGGTGACGTTATTTTTAGATTGGAAATTGTGATAGCTCGTAATTGTATCGATTTGAAAGTTATTTTAATGATTACGTGGGCGAAATGTGGGTGTCAGTACACCTATGGGAATTACAGGCGTAAGTATACATTTACAGTGGAAAACGAACCCAAAACTTTTGACTCGGCAGTGGACCGCTCTACTGTCAAGAAACATAGACCGTGAGATATGTAAACAGACCTAAAACAGAATCCACTAATCCCATTCGGATCCAGAACTCCCACTTTGGAGCCAGAGATTCGCTCTCCTGCTAATTCTTTATTATTTAACATTTATGGGAATGATTATCATCTGATCTGATGGATCAATCCCAAGAGCAAAACCTGCGATGACCGTCAATACGTATGTTCACTGGCTTGCAAGTAAGGTCGGACAAAGATCTAAGTTCTTTATACCACTTTTAAAACTCCCTCTACCTACGGATAAACAGACGTAAATACATAATCTGAAGATGTCGACCGCAGTGATCGACGAAACGTCTGGCACGCAAGTTTCATATGGACCATGGCCAAATAGCCCGGAAGCAGTATATTCTACATGCAACGCCGGCCGTGAAAGCCTAAAGATTTATAAAAACTTATACATAAAAATGATCCACAATTTGAAAAAGAGATACTGTATTGACAAATACCGCTACAAAATCACAGATCATTTAACACACGGTACACAATAGCATTTACCTTTTCACCAGAGCCCTTTATGTTGGTGAATGGATCACTCTCGTACCTATCGACGGCCGCAGGTAATGAGCTGTGAAACGACGTATCTCGATGAGTTTTCAACATTCTCTGGGGTAACTCATGTGTGGATTGTGAAGTATACAGGTGTTGTAAAAAGGTTGTTTGTTTGTGACTAGCTGTAGCTGACGGCTTTGTCTGCGTAGACCTTTTTTGTACCCGTCAATCTAGACCTGCGTCCGGAGAACCAGCCCATTACTTGGCTGCTCTCAGCTCACTTCAGAGGGGGACGTGATGGGCCGTGAGCCACCAAGTAGCCTTCTACAGGAATTGGCCGTAGGCGTAAGTATCCCCCGTGCGTGAGAGAAACGCTGCCTCCGCTGCTCAGGTCGTCCATGTAGACCCAATATACGATTCGGTGTACATGATACTAAGACCTTTCAGGCCAAGTCATCCTTTCATGGAAGCCGGTACGCCAGCTAACAGACCAGACTCCCAGGCTTTACTTTGAGGATTTTTGAGATTAGACGCCAGTAGCTCCAAATCTCCAAATCCAAGCAGGAGAGGAACTAGTGGAATCTGGACCCCGAAATGAAAATGTTGGATTCAACCGTCAAAGACACTAAGATGATAATCGACTAATATGTATGTATGGTGTCGCAGCCAACCAACTGACCGCCTAGGCTCTTTACTGAACGGCGCCGTTCAATTAGTGGCCTGACTGAATGGTCTTCAGCCATTTCATTAAATCAAATCAAATCAAATTAAGCTTTATTATAGAAATAACCACGAAGGCTAATGCGCTCCGCTCGTACATTAGACCTTCTAACCTAGCCTATCCAAGTCAGATATGGGCGGCCAGCGCGCCCTTCTGCGAGCAGGTCATGCTTGTGAAGGAGACAGCAGAGCGGGCGCGGCGGGATGAGCGAGAGAGACTCGCGGACATCGCTGCCCGCGTTCGTAGGCGGCTCGGGCGTCGGAAGGCGCAGCCCAACCTCCGGGCCTGAGGGTGACGGGTGGAGCCGCTCGTCACCCTAGCAGAAGCAGGTAATGGTGGCGGCGCGCTTCTTAGGACGATGCGCGGCCCCACCCATTCTGGGGGCTAGGCCGCGTGGTCCCCCCTCCCGAGGAGGGCCAGACAGAGAGGAATGGTCCTGGGTCAGCCAGGGGTACGAGGGATATGTCGCGAGACAACCTCACCTTCGGCCTAGCACATCAACTCACACACGGCGTGCGGTTTAGTCGGTTCGATTCTGACATAAGGCCGTTCATTGAGTGGCGCTGTTTAGTTAACTGCCTAGTCAATTAATTGAATGGCTGATTAAGCTAGTCGGCTGCGACATATTATGTATGTATGATATGTTGTTCATAAGGCTGTTCTCCACCGTAAAATAAACATCCAGCCCCTTATAAAGTGCCCGCATCGACAATAGGCTCGCCCCTTTTTACGTGGGACTGAAAATCATAGTAAGCGAAATGTGGGTGTTAATACATCTCTGTATACCTCTTCGGGGATTCACAGGCGTGAATTAGTGTACTCGTCAAACTCACGCCTATTTATTTATTCCACGCCAATCTATTTATTTATTCTATAACCTTAGAACCTAATATATAATAAACCTTTTCACATGGTCCGTTGTCCGATATCCGACATCCGATATCTGAGGAAGTCAAATGTATGACATTATGTAACTCAGTTTCACATTGTCCGGCCCGATATCGGTTATCAGAGCCAACACTACTGTTTTGGCCCGATATCGGATCACAAAGTGACTAAAACAGAACTGCAAGCAATTTTCGACCTTAATGACAATTTCTTATTTGGGTGCCTTTTCGCTCTAAATTGATGACGCTGATCACGAATATAAGAAAAAAATATCGATTCGAAAATTGCTTGCACTCATTTCATTTTTTTTTCATTACGAGCATTCCTATTCCTGTGCTTTCGAGCAAATGGCCGTATCGGGCCGATTTTATCGGATAAATGTGAACACAGCACAAGGTGTCGGCTATCGGATGTCGGCTATCGGCGTCCGACACCGATATCGCATATCGGAAGAATGTGAAAACGCTCTTATTCCCTTGTTACGTTAATTCTAATTCAATTTCAATGTAATATTTTTTATCTATGGCATGTCAAGTGATATTTTAGCGGTTGCGTGTCAAGTGAACATCGTGGGCCGATCGATAGTCGGAACCACCCCATAAGCACAGGGGCTCCGAGGGCCCACCCCTCGAGTACTGCCGAGGACATGGTTCAAGGACGGAAATACAATCATCGATTTATGACAATGTTTATTTCCTGAAGATTATTCTTTTAGTTCCAAAAGTAGGTTAACGAGGGAAATTATTTTTGGAAATTTCGGTCGTATACGGTTTTATGGAAGGTCATTATCATCATCATTAGGTACAAAGTGGAGTGGTACAGGTAACTACAACCAACATATAACCAGATTCATATTTCCTTCATTTCTGTGGTCGTTTAAGTTCCGTTTTTGGGCAATATACTCCTATACTCCTATAAAAATACCCTGTAATCGTCGGTACAATTCCGGTATGGTATAATCAAAATTATATATCTCTCTGGTGATTTGGATCACAATTCAATCAAAACAAAACTTATGAACGCAAATAATACAACTCTGCCAGTCCTCTCTACGTATATTAGCGTTAGTGAGTATAAAAAATGAATTTAGTTAGTCATGTTCATAAAGAATATGAGTAATGAAGTTGATGTAAGTAACATCTATTTTTTTTTCTACTTTGGATAAGTTCCAAAAGAAACGCCTACATACATGACCCACTACTAACTATAACGAAAACCCTTTATTTCTAAAACTATTTAATATGTAACTAGTTTAAATATCCGTCCACCCACACGTATAATCCAGGATAGGGTTGCCATATCATCAAACTCTACCCTGTTTGGCCGGATATTCGGGTAAAAAAGTTGGACACCTAAATGATTGAGTTTTTGTGATACTGGTAGCTATAATTAATAGGTAGGACAAAATTAAAGTTTTTTATTATTAGTTTAAATATTATTCAATTCGAATGAAACTATTTACAAACATTTATTAACATTTTAATTTTTTTCTTAAATTGTAATGAAATACATTTGATTTGATGTAATAAGTCTTATAATGCAGTTGTTTTTTCGTTTGCAAAATGTCGCCTAACAAGAATCGGAAAAGCCGGACACCGCTTATTTTGGCCGGACACGCAATTAATAAAGCTTAATTATGTCCGACTTTATCCGGACGCCTAGCAACCCTAATCCCGGGAAGGGACAGATATCCCGTGTAACATATTATTATGGTAATGTTATAAAACTAGAACACTGGATCACATTCGCCAGTGTTTATCAATAATTTCGTGACAATGACCCCTAAGGGGATTATTAAATGAAATGTATGTTAATACATGTTTATCCACAATCTAGAACCCATAAGCTAGAACACTAGAGAGCGTTGTGTAGAATGTCGTAGAGTATTTATTATTTATTTTAAACCTTTTTTTATTTTTATATTCTGACGTATTTCTTTTACAACTTTAGTATAACGAACTGTTACAGGATCTGCAGCTTCCCACCGAGTGGGCCGTGGCTCACGTCTCGCAGTTTTAACACCGCCATAAATAAATAAAAAAGCAATAAAGATAGTACTACAATCACTAATAAAACAAGACGCAGTTTCGTAGCTAAACAAACAAACAGTGTACAATAGGGGCCTCAGCGTGCGTGTGCGCAGAATCACGTGTTGTTATAAGTAGCTCGATTAGTTTTAGTAGGCTTGCGTTGGGCCATTATCTCACATCTGGCACAGTCGCAGCCTGAAATTTTTGAGGGGGAAATCTCATCAAAAAACGAAAACGAATGTAATGACCCTGGTGTTGTATACGTCCATAGGCCACGGTAACCACTTTACATCAGGTGGGCCGTATGCTTACCATACATTGTACATTAAACTGTATACATACTATCTACTTGTCCTAGTGTAAATTTATTATTGTACAATAAAGAATTATCTATCTATCTATCTATCTATCTATCTTACCTGCCACTTAAGTGATATAAAAAAAAGTTTGTGAGTAAGAACTGTGTCACCTCCCGAGAACCAAACCACTAGGATACTTTTTATCCAGTGAGTTTCGGTATTAGGCAAAACGTTAGAGTACCAACACTAGAAAAAGTTTAGATTACCTATTGTAAACGATATTTCGATGACTGTCCCACCTCTATGCCGCAGGTGATTGAGTGAAATGGAGTAAGGAGGCACAATATTCGGGGCTTCATAGGAGTGTAACGTGTACTCGCCTTTTTATTTTTCAATATAATTACCTTACTATGTCTGTACTTTAATTTCAGTCTAACACTATATCCGATTATAATAATCGGCAGGCATAAAGGTTCATGTACTACCCAAGTGAAGCATCGCGTACTAGCGTACTAGTCTAAAAATACGACGTGCCTCACAACTGCGTACTACGGTTGCTGCGATGGGCCTCACGCCATCGGCTCTCGCCTCTCGAGGTGACGCGCTATCGTAACCGCGCTATTTATTACACGCGAGTTATCGTACTAGTTCTACTACACGTTGCGGAATATTTAGCGAATACGAATAATTTAAATAAAACCACTTTTTAATGGGTTAAGCCTCTCAACAAGCAGTAGATTGCCAGGCTATTTGATTTTAATTTTAACAGATTCTATCGCAATTTATTTACTTTTAGTTCGTTCGATGTTTCAGCTAATTTGCCGTTGCATTATGGTCACAGAGTCTGAGTCTATTTGTTATTAGGTATATAGTTTTAGTCCGACATTTCGGCACTTCTCTAAAGTAAATATTAACAAATAAATCGCGGTAGTATCTGTTGAAAAGTGGTTTTATTTAAATAAGTCGCGTAAACTTCAGAAAGAATACGTATAATTTTTAGAAAGGCTTCTGACTATCAATTTGCGTTTTATACGGAAAACTGGTTGTATTAGATAAATACCTACAAAATAAAAGTTAATTTTGGCATTATTAAATAATAATATATAAATTAAGGACACCAGGTCAATAACACTTTGGAGTCTAAGAATACCTCGCCGGCTAATCGATGTATCTGCTAAACACGAGGCTCTAGAGCAGATATTCCTCTCAAGTTTGAGAGGGCAGAAATGGCAGTCCTCTTATAAAAGTAAAAAAAATAATCAAAGACAATAAACGGTCTTCGGGCTTCAGAGCGGACTTAAAACGCGACAATTGCTATAAGGAATATGTTCCACACAGAAGAAGTGCCAATGGGTTGAAGAGATCAGATAGCAGTTGCTTCACAGAAAATACCGAAGTTCAGCCAAACCCGCAGTTAGACTGGAAAAAGCGGACCCCAGACTTCAAAGTAAAACCTTTGGATGCGACTGGAATTAACGCAAGGATGAAAAAAAACTTATTTATAACGTTAATACATCATTAGTTTTCTAAAACGATATAAAAGAACCCAACAAAGGCATACAGTTTCTAATAGGAACAAAAATAATCTACTTAGTAGGCCTATCAAAGTTCACAAACATTCTGGCCTTATTAGGGCTCGTACGAAACAAGTGGCCTCTTATTTTCGAGTAGGGATTCAATTATATCAAGTTTGCTGGCAAACCGGCACTGAAATACTTGAGAAATTGGATTACAGGATTACTTATGACCCTTGGTGAGTATTTTTTGGTAATCATCTGATATCTGATGACCAGGTGGTAGAAATTTGATAGCACAAATTTTGTACCAACGTGCACGATTGCGAAAAACCCTCAAAACCGTCAGCATGTGCATAGCCGGGCAGGACGGGTGTGGGCGCAACAGTCGTGGGAGCGGTGGGGGCACGCGTTGCTGCGATGACAATCCTGTTTTGATGAGGCCGTCAAGCTGAGTGCCACCATTGTTAACATGGTACGTGTATGTTATGGTGGCCCTCTTTCCTGAGACTTTACCTTCATCGTACCATCAGGCAAGGTGAAGTCAAATTGACGTGTCCAATATATAAAATCACTTTGTCGTCTCTCAAGGCTAAACCACTTTATCGATTTTGATAAAATTTGGTGTAAAGATAGATTAGGCCTTGGAAAAGGATAAAGGCTATATTTGGTCACGATGACAGACATCCATACGAACGAAGCCTCGATCTTAGCTGTGGAGTCTGCTAACCTATATCTCGCTTCTGCTGGCTTCTCTGTGTTTTTACAAGGACAAAATAAATGCCGTTTGACCTCGAAAGAAAGACCTTCAACACACATACAAAAATACACAAATATAGACAGTTATAAAATAATAGTTACGTGAAAATAAAAATAAAAACCTGAATTAAAAAAAACTTTCGTAGAACCACTGTTTACCAATTCAAATTATTGAATACAAATTGGGAAGTTAGTCAAGGATGTTTATTGGTGTTTAAACTGTCGTTTACGCTATAATGAACACGTCTATCAAACGACTGTAGACGTGCAATATTCATGATAATACTCACGTAATACCTAAAACGGTTTTTGAAGTGAAAACTTCTTTAGCGGCGTTGGATGGGTAAAAATTGTAAAACTTGCGTCAGGATCTTTTGACCTTTGAACCGTAACCGACGACTGACGTCATACAACATTAGCTAAAGAGAAAGAGTGTCTATTTTGCAAGATTCGATAAATAGCATCGTGGCTTAATGGTTAGCGGTTCGACTGCAAGTCCTTATGGTTCCAGATATTATCTGGTTCAAACCTGGGCTTCTGGCACTTTTTGTGATTATTTTTCTTTTTGTGATTATTTTTTTCTTTTTGTAATTTATTACTTTTTGTGATTAATATTTTTTCTTTTTGTAATTTATTACTTTTTGTGATTGATTATTTTTTCTTTTTGTAATTTATTAATTTCTTCTGACAGAAAATTAGCAGAAAATTAGTGGTAGGTCCTATGATTGGCGCTATATTATACATAGGTATGGTATGGTATGGTATGGTGTGGTATGTTATGGTATGGTATGGTATGGTATGGTATGGTGTGGTATGTTATGGTATGGTATGGTGTGGTATGTTATGGTATGGTATGGTATGGTTTTTTTACGTGCTGGAAATCCCCACGGCTCCGGAGCCGGAGGGGGAGGTTATGTCGGATTTCTCGCTCATCGCGCCGCGCCCGCTCTGCTGTCTACTTCGCGAGCATGACCTGCTCGCAGAAGTAGGCGCTGACCGCCCACGCATCCGCGCAGCGGACCATCGCCGCGAGCAGAATGGAGAGCGTGAGCACTCTCACCCCCAGAGCCGCCACAAGCTCCCGCCTCGGCGTCTCAAACGCCGGGCACTCGGTGAGCGTGTGCAGCCCCGAGTCCACGCTCGCGTCGCAGTGATGGCACTCGGGCGTTGGCTCTATACCCATCAGACGCAGATACCGCCCGAAGCTACCGTGCCCGGTGATAATCTGCGTCTGACGGTACGAGAGGCTACCGTGTGGCCTCTCTAGCCACTCCCCCATGATGGGTCTTACCGCCGCAATCACGGCGTGCCCTGATGGTATGGTATGGTATGTTCTTTTTATCTTTTTCTATGTACATAAAGAAGCAAGAAAAAAAGAAAAAGTTTTCATTTCTGCCGGCACTCCCAGAGTGCAACCCGTTTTTTTTACAACACTGAGGTGGTAGATAAGTACACGGCCCACCTGATGAAGTTATAGTACTGTCAGTGGGAAGACCAAAGGCTTTGTCTTCTACACTGACGGCACAGAAACTCTGTGTTTACAGGGTCGGCAGCACGAGTGTGACTCCCCTGGTGTTGCACACGTCCATAGGCCACGGTAACCAATTTCCATCAGGTGGAAAAAAAAAGATTTATAGACGTGAGTATATGTATACAATCAAAAATAAACATTTTAATTAATGTAAAACGTAATTTCAAACTAACTTTTGATCTTTCCAAACACTCATAATCAATCTCAAGTCAATACAAGTGTGACAAGCCACGAATAACATCTTTGATCAACTCGACTCAATTTAGAGAGGGGCATTATTCTACTTGACAAGGAGTTTCTAAACACAGTCTTAACGCGAGCAATAGGGTAGATTTCAATTGGTTAACATGGCAAATATGACTAGCGTAAAACTAAACCAACTTAAATGTGTCTGCTAAGCCACTGACCTCTATAACTAGCTTGACTGGCTATTCCATAGAAAATTAGAGCTTACTTTTGGTGTCGATTTGGCTCCACCGTGAGTGTACTGAGAACTAATTAATTTGCAAATGGAATAGTAAAAATAAATTTAAAATAGTCCTATTGTTAATTTGTTACATAGGACCCATTTATAATATTGAATTATCGATAATAAGACAATTGTTGTCCATCATTAGTACTAGTTCCAAGTACACTCACTACTGCGCGCCGCAACTATCAGCGCAAATATAGCAATTTTCAATTGGACACAATACATATGTACCGATCACCAGTCCAGCGAGTACTATTACAGGTTTTTTTGAAGTGAAAACTTCTTTAGCGGCGTTGGATGGGTGTAAAATGTTAAGGAAGCGTCAGGATTAGTTGACCTTTGAACCGTAACCGACGACTGACGTCATACAAGATTGGTACAGACTATCTATTTTGCAATTTACAACAGATAGCGTCGTAGCTTAAACGGTAAGCACTTCGACTGTAAGTTCTTATAGTTACAGATAGTATCGGGTTCAAACCACCTGGCCTTCAGGGATTTTTTGTGATTGTTTTTTCTTATTATGATTTATTACTTTTCATGATTATTTTTTCTTTCTGTAATTTATTATTTTTTGTGATTATTTTTTCTTTTCATAATTTATTAATTTCTTCTGACAGAAAATTAGCAGAAAATAAGTGATAGGTGCTATGATTAGCGCTATATTATAGGTATGGTATGTTCTTTTTTATCTTTTTCTATGTATATAAAGAAAAAAAGAAAAAGTTTTCACTTCTACCGGCACTCCCAGAGTGCAACCCGTGTTTTTTTTTATATAGGTCCTGTCAATTGACTCCCTGAATGGCAAAATATTGGGATGAAGTCCAGATGATAAGTCCATCATTCCAGATGCTGAGAAGTCCAAAATGGTGGTCATGCCTTTGACTTGAAGATAAATTTAATAATGAGCCCGTCAAGCTGAGTGCTACCATTGTTAACATGGCACATGTATATAATGGTGGCCCTCTGTTCTGAGACTTTGCCTTCAGCTTAACATTAGGCGAGGTAAAGTGAAATTGACGTGTCCTATATATAAAAAAAAATATATAAGAAAAGGGAAACACGATTGGTCAAGCCGACTAAGCGTACAGAATTGAGAGTATTCTGCTAAATGCTCCAAACGAAACGAATTAATCGAAATAAGCTTTGATCTTCTGCCAAGAATAGGAAGGTGATACTTACACCGAAAAACGATAAAGTCGAACAGAATGTTGAAATAACAGAGTTACAGATTTTACAAATAGTCTTATAACTTTGAAGAGTCGGGTTATTCTAAATGGATTTTGTATGTATAGTCATCTACAAAAGTGACTCAACATTTTTTTAATATCTTCAATATTGAAAACACTTGTACTATTCCACATTATTTATTGAATTCCTGACCGGTTTCGCCTTACGGCATTATCAAAGGTTGATACATGTTTTTTGGGTATCAGGTACCAGATCAGTCAGAAACATCTGATACCCAAAAAACATGTATCAACCTTTGATAATGCCTTAAGGTTAGTGTTAGGTAAAGTGTTTTCATTGAAGATGTGTAGCAAGTTCCACCAAGTGCCATCAATCAACAGAATAAGCGGTTTTTTTTAATAATATAGGCCGTAAATTTGACAACACCCCGGTCCCCGTGCGATGTTAAGAAGGGCGAAGTTTAGAAATATTGTTGATAGCTTCGAATGCGACTGTGCTGTGCTAAAAGAAGATTATATATAGAGATATTTTTAAATGGTAGAACCTGAGTAGGTACCTTGATGGCCTGGACACTTGCTTTGTCACGCTTGTCTTAATGAAGATCAAGGAATTGTAAAAAGATGGATAAATGGGAAGAAACTACAGGCACAGGACAGATGTTGCTATATAACTACTCAATACATTTATTACGTTCCATAATGTGATACAGGCGCCATGTCAAAATTAATAGCTACAATTATGGACCCTGTCGGGCACAGCACATTGTTTAGAGAGAGGGGGAATTTTCTGTTGTACACAGTTTAGTTTCTTCAATTCAATTTCGGATATTATTATAATTTATCTGATCGTGCGATTTAGAAAGTAAACCCCGAGCTTGATAACCGCATAAATTCTTAAACTTTTCATACATGAACATCATAAAAACTCGTATATTAACTTTGTCCTTAGATCACAAGGAAACTACTTAGGAATCAATATTGGTTCATATGGTCGAATATAAAAAAGTAAGTAAACATTGTTAAATAACTTGTGTTGTTGACTGTACGTAAAGTAATTTATCATCATTCTGATCCGTATTTCTCGATCGAGGTTACTATCATAGAAATACATACTAATATTATAAATGCGAAAGTAACTGTCTGTCTGTCTGTATGTTACGCTTTCACGCCTTAGCCATTGAACCGATATTGATGAAATTTGGCATAAGCGTAGATTAGCCCTCGAGAAAGGACATAGGCTTTGTTTGGTCGCGATAAGCGACATGCACGCGGGCGGAGCCGCGGGCTTAAGCTAGTAATATCATAACTCAAATCGCATTCGTATTCAACACTTTGAATCGCTACAGTTTTCATATTGAGATAATGACCTAGGTCACAGGGCGTGTAAGGCCCTAACAACCTACAACTTCAAAGGAATAGAAAGAGGGATTAAGCAATAAACGGATCCGGATTTCTGAGGTAGAAGACTTTTTTTTATCGTGCGGGAAACCCTCAAATCATCAACCGGAGGGGAAGGTTATGTCGGACTCGAACCGACTAAACCGCACGCCGTATGCGATGTACATATACACCCCAGGGGGTTATGTCGGACTCGAACCGACTAAACCGCACACCGCCTATGGGTCGATGTGCTAGGCCGAAGGTGAGGTTGTCATGCGATATATTCCTCGCACCCCGGCTGACCAGGGACATTCCTCTCGGTCTGACTGATGCGACCGCCGCGACCGGTATCAACTATAATAATTATGTTGATGATGACTATGAAAATAAATATTACCGAACATTTATTTACTCAAGACCATCGGCCTCCATGACCGGGATCATGAGGACGGTGAGTGGGCTGCTCACCGTCCTTACAGAAGCAGGCCCATGACGGCAGCGTGACGTGAGAGATCCCCCCCCCCCCCTAAGAAGCGGGGTGACACCCGAAACCCCCCTCCCCCCCCATAGACGCGGGATAACACCCGAACCTCCTAGGCGAGGCCGCAGCCGTAGGTCTGTTGGTAGACCTGGGACATCCTTCCGAGGGCTTACCCGGGGCTACCAACTGCAGGCCATTAGGCGGTACGTGAGGGTTTTTAGTCGAATTTCTTACTGATGATGACGGTAAACGAAAAAAGAAAGAAAGAAATTGTTTATATTATATATATGAATAATCAATTTCTTGCGAAGCGCTCGTGGCCCACTTTTTGGTAAACGATCAGTGGGTTAACTTACTTAGGCGAAGGTTACCATTGGGATGGGTGACCGTTTAGTGGTGTTACATCTGAGCCCTTCCGTGCTTTAGAGGGCACGTTAAAAGTCGGTCCCGACTGTCAACAGTCGTTAGGTCAAGACGGAGGAGATAGGACACGTCCTAGTGAGAAGTACCTCCGCTCTACAGAATACCGCGGCGAAAACAACCTCGTGTTGTGTTCCCGGCAGTAAGTAGGGTAGCCAGAGCTCACTGGAGAGTTTTTGTGCTATCAGTGGGAAGACCAAAGGCTATTTATTATTCCTGCTTTGTCTTCTATACTGACGGCACAGAAACTCGTGTTTACAGGGTCGGCAGCACGAGTGTGACTCCTCTGGTGCTGCACACATCCCTAGGCCACGATAACCACTGTCCATCAGTGGGCCACATCAGTTGTATAATAAAACGGAGGCCTATATGGTCGACCTAAAAACTCTGTCACAGCTTGGCCACTTACCACACGAAAAGAAGAATCAATTTCTTTCTTTCTTTCCTTTTATACCATTTATTTATTCCTTTACATACCTACCTACAACTTCATTACGAAAAGGTGTTTATTTATACCCTTTGCCGTATACATGAGCAATACTCAAACCGCAATCAAGGATGCCGCTTGTTCGTAAAACATCGGAATGAAACCACATCCAATCTCGACTCATTTCCGTTCTTCCGACATTCTCGAACCAATAAGCGACTTACCTACTTGTATTTTAAGTTTACAAGTTCGAAGAAGAAAGATTAAAACTTCGCAGAACTGCAACATTATTTAAATTTATCATATAGGTACCTATCTAGGTAATAGCAATCAAGTAGATACCTACCTATGTACGAGCTATAAAAATAATGCAAAGAGAATAAATGTATTTTTTTTTTTTGTGGATTCAAGAGAGAAAAAAATAGATTAGCATTTACAACGCAATAACACATTCTAGGCCAAAGTACCTTCCTACCTAATCTGTGGCACTGTGGCAGGTAGTTTTCCATGTGTGATTTTAATTTAAAAAAAAAACTTTAATTTAAAATAATAAAGAAATTATTCACAAAAAAATAACACATGAGGCTTTTGTCTTTAGATTTCTGCCTACTGTTGTTTTTGCCTACTCTACTGATCCTAAAAACTTCACTCACAAGCATATAACTCATATCCTCTATAGCCATATTACATGCTACAAGCCCTAATTCACATATTAACATAACACAACATTGTTCTATAACATAATAATAAAAACAACAAATTGTATTTCTTGGAAGTTTAACGTATTAACACAATAAAGAGGAAACGAACATAATATAAATAGAAACTCGCAAACTACTATAATTATCGAGCTAGTAGTGGCGCGAATTGCCCTACACCCTTTAGCGCCTCATAACCCACCCAAATTCGATATAACATTTCGCAATACCACGTTAGAGAGTAATCGCCGTCGTTCTATATTCATCCGGTTTGGCGAGCAAGGCCGATCGGTGTTACACTCGTGCGTAAGACACTAGAAAAAAATACTTCATTAACGATCAAATGCGTGACGTTTGGTGGTCAAAGATTATGATGTAGTTAGGACAATCGATTGATGGATGGATAGGTATTCGATTGTGTTTGAGCTAAGTTTGTGGTTTACATCTTTCACATAAATAAAAACTTTAACTAAGACTGGTAAAAACTAAATGACTACTAATACTATAGTACAAATTAAAGCAATAATTATAACACGTCGCGTAATTTCTCCACATCGCATCCTCTTGTGATAATGTTCCCAGTTTACAACTTTCACATAAATAAAAACTTTAACTAAGACTGTTAAAAACTAAATTACTACTAATACTATAGTACAAATTAAAGCAATAATTATAACACGTCGCGTAATTTCTCCACATCGCATCCTCTTGTGATAATGTTCCCAGTAGACCTTCAATGGCAATGCTTATTCTCGGTCCTAAAAAGAAGCCAGCCTTTTGACATTTGAGTAATATACCAATAAAATATTTAAATGTTATTTAAATGACGTCTCCCAAGTACTTGCATAAACTTTAAACGAATTTAAGACGTGTACGGATCATTATTAAAATATTGTTTAATAATATAAATATTTTAAATTCAAGATGATGTCATTGAATAACGATCATTTTGTCACAATACTCGCATTTTAGTATTTATTTATGTTAATATTTGATGTAAAAGAATATTTTCGATCAATCCATCACAAACGATTACTTATAACTCACTATAAGAAGACAAAGTTCACTTAAACGAAAACAAACTTGGTCTGTCTAGTAACGTACGTGAATACATAACATTATGTGGGATGAATTCCCTTCGGCCCTTCGATTGTCTTGGCTGGGTGATGTCAAATATTTACTCTATGATAATTCAAACTCTGGAGATTTTTATCTCACAAATATAAGTTTACTGACCTCAGTGAGTTATTGGCATACAACGTTTTCCTATTTATACAAGTATTTTTATTATATCGTACAGATTACACAAGCCAATTTGTCGGTTTCGTGCGAGTCGTTCATCATTGTATAGTAATATAATTTCACAAATATAGCAAATACATAAACCATGGCGAATGTTCTGATGAACTTTTCGAAATAATACCACCCTCACCTTCAATATACTGGAGAACACGTTCAGGGCTTAGATGTCAGCTGCATACGGTTCAATTCCATCAAGAAACAAGCGATTCAGCTACTCTTTTCTTTGCTGCACTATAAAGTCTTGGAATTGTTTACCAGAACCCATATTTCCTTCTTAATACAGTCTCGGGTCTTTTCAGCGGGGCGAGAGGAGACATCTGATGAGACAGTCGAGGTTGGGACCGCCATCTTAGGAACAGCAACTGTAATGGTGTCCACTATTCTCTACACTACACCCAGCTCAGTATCAGGCGGAGAGCTGTATACGATACCTACGGAAATATATGGAAAATGTATTTACTTCCACATATCCTATTAAACTTGTCTTCTTCATTCCAGCGTTAAACCCAGTCGCATTCGAAGCTTCAACTTGGAGTCTGGGATCGCTTTAACAGTCTAACTGCGATTTGGCTAAACTTCGATATTTTCCGTGAAGCGACTGCCATCTGACCTCCACAACTCAAAGGCGATATCGAAGCATTGCAGTTAGATCAGTTCTTAGATTTTGAGGGTTTCAGCTATCCGTAACGACTGGCGTAGACGTTTGTATGGCTACCGGGACCGACGGCATAACGTGCTCTCCGACCAGATCTATGAAAAATCGATACAACGCATACAAATATTTCCAATGAGCGGGGATCGAACCCGCGCCTTCTGCGTAGCGGCCGCATTCACAACCGCTACGCGACAGAGGCTGTTGGCACTAAAGTTATATTATATTATTTTATTCACCAGCCTAGAGTATTGTTTTTAGAACACATCTGCCATAAAATATAAACACTTGAACAACGTAGTATAAATATTAAACTTCAAACCATGTATTCCACTTTTTTTATCACAAATCTGCTTAAGACTTCCGTTTCTATAATTAAATTACATACATGATTAAAGTCCTGGCATTTACCAAGATACGATACCACTAATTAACCTATTAAAATATTAACAACTTAAATTAGCTTAATGAAGCCGTGTGGTTCCCGGTAGAGTTTTGGCCACCCCATCTCTTCCCATATGTCGCACAAGGTGACCCTTGGTCACCTTGTGGGCTGATTAACTTTAACATCAGACAGATATGTACAGCCCAGACTCAGCCTCAGATGCATGGCTCGAGTCAATCATGAGTAATCATGACTCATGGCTATAGTGCCCGGAATATGGCAATAGGCTCACCCCTTATTACGTGGAACCGAATACAGATTGGAGAAATGTGGGTGTTAATTCACCCCTGCCTAACCCTCCGGGGATAAAGGCGTGATTATATCTATGTATATATGAATGTACTATTAAAGCACACGATAACAAAGGCGATTCGCATATGAAGTAACAATCCTTATTTCCGTGAAAAAATAAATTGTTAATGAGTTTTCATAAGAAAATTATTTTTAAAGCAATTTTAACGGTCTATTGAGGCTGACCAAAATTAATAATGATATTAGGTAATGAATGCTGCTCCGCCCGCGTAGAATACTGATCACTCTACTCATAGAGACCTTACCATCGTCTCACGCGATATCGACTAACGTGTTAGTCATAGTCTTATCCAAAGCTCTCACCTCAGACCTCAGGATCGACATTTCGTATTTTATTTATCCCACAGGAATTCTATTTCCGGAATAAAAATGAAATAGCGTATATTCCATTCTAGCCTATAAATGTATCCTTACACTATTATCAGTTTTACCATTCATATAACAACATCCACCTAAACTTCCACCTTTATTCATAGCAATATTATTTTCACCTACACATTTAATTCACAAGGTTAAATTATGTACACGCTTGGGCATATTATAATCGCAAATTTCGTGTTTAGATGCTACTTATTCTTTGGCCGTGTCGTTGACCGGGGGCGCGTGGCGGGCGCCCAAAATGTCCCAAACGAATGAGTAGCGATTAGTACAACCTACTGGTAGTAACCACAGATTATATCGCGCTATGGTGTGTTTTCTTTCACGGAATTACACATTTATATAATGTAATGCATAGAATTTGTTTTCGAAGAATTTAGAGTTAGATTTCACTGCGATAAGAGACGGAATCCAATGATCTAGATGTGTAATGAGGTAGATATGTTATCTCAATATTCGTGGTGGTAAGATCGTTAGTTTTATAGGAGGTATGAGATCACCAGCACCTTTGAAGGGCCTCAATCCTTTGCGTAAACATATTGCTGGCAGTTTTTTACCTATCATGGCGTATTACGATAAGCTCTGCCAATAAGTGCTATCCTCCCGTTTTTTTTTATAGAGGACACGTAAATTTGACTTTTCCTCACCTGACGGCAAGCTAAAGGCAAGGGTTTAGGAAAGGGGGTCACCATTAAGGACACCTAAGATGTTACAATGGTGGTCCCTCCGCGAAAACATCAATTTCATCAGATGCTTTATCACGCCTAGAGAACCCGGGACTGTAGGAAGAAGGAAACACGTGAGCTGGCAAGGAGTTCCAAGACTTCATGATGCGGAAAAGAAAAGAATCACTGAACATCTTGGTTCTTAATAGATTATTCTGCACAGTATACGGATGACATCTAAGATCTGCACGTTTTGTTCTATATAGGAAAGGAGTATCTATACTCAGACTTTTTGTGGCTGAAGATTACGATATTAAGACTAGCATTACTGATAACTGAGCAGCTGTTTTACTACTTCTCAGAACATAACTGCGCTCAGCAGCAGTCGAATGCAACTATCATCATATAATTTACTTTACACCAAACACCGACATGTTTTCATCTGTCAGCAACACCATTGATTATACTAGGCAAACTGTTTTCTAGATTTCAGTACAGCTTGTTTCAGCGCCTGGTAGTTTCACAGAATGTTATAGACTTGTAGACCAGTATCTGACTAGCGTATGTCAGCACTAAACTGTTATAGGCAGGGAATAGAAAACATAAGCCTGAAATAACATTAGTACAACTAGAAATTATATACAGGTATAAGAGTAAAAAGTAATCAACCTTGTTGGAGAATGGTTTGCAATTTTACTAATCTAGTAGCAAGGAAGGGTGCTTTGTGGATTCTCGGTCCGCTTGCTCCCTATCTGAGTCAGATTGACAGTCTTTAAGGTAGCTTAGTGGTTAAGGAGTTGGGTTTACGATCGAGAGGTCTCGAGTTCGAATCCTGCCCCTTTAGACAAGTGGCAATTCGCTAGCCGGCGGAATATTGGTGGAATAGAATGACGAATGTATAGGCTTTGACGTATACATATACGTCAAATCCCATACATTCTATTCCACCAAACACCGGCTAGCGAATTGCCACTTGTCTCGAGGGGCTGGCCATTACACTTTCGACGTGAACCCACTCCTAGGACAAACAATGCAGCTTAGTTGAAGAGTAATTTCGGTTGCTAATATTCTTGCTAACGTAATTGAAACACGAAGGTGCAGTATGGGATGTGGGATTCTTCAAGAAGGGCATTACAATGTTCCTACAGGGTCAACAGTGTGGCGCCCCTGGTGTTGCACTCGTTTATAGGCCATGGAAAACCGGGTAATGTTAATAGCAAAACCTTATCGTAAATAAATTTTCATCCGAATCGTTCAGCTGTTACCCAGATAGTAGTGTATAAAAATATAAATTATAAGAATTACTACTTAGTATTAGATCGGTAAAATTCTTGGTAACTCTCCGGAAGTATTGTTATGTTATTAGTTAAGTTTTAAGAATCCATATTTGCTACAATATGATGTAACAACTGGAGATAGGGCCACAAGGTTGTTTATAGTATAATTCTAGAAGTGTGCTAATATTTTGTTTACAGTATTTGAGAGATAAATTAACTAGAAGTAATTTGTTTTGAATTGATGATAGATGCCAAGGATTACCTATAGAAACGAGGAATATGTTATAAGCATACTAAGCATAAAGAAGCATGAAGGATAGGGATTTTTCAAGGTTAAGGCCTCGGATAATTTCATCAATATCAGGTCATACCGCGAGACCCTGGCTTCACAGAACGCCATGCAGTCCAAGTAGCATTTATTTTCGTGACCCCAAACTATTTGACATTAAGTATGGCTTGACGCGAAAAAGGAAGGCCTTAGGTACGAAAGATGAAACGTAAATATCTTCAAAACTAATAAAATAAGGATGAAAAATGTATTTATCTTTACTTTTATAAAGTGCCTAAAAACTCTAGAAGGTAAGTTCTGTGAGCTCAAGTCGTTAGGGCAGATTGCGCAAGATAGCCTCACTTTATCCCAGCTGGGGGGAAAGGGGGAGGTCCCTAATGCCTTTCTTTGTTTCGTACCTTTATAAAGATTGTAACAACGTTGTTGGCAACACTTAAGTTTTTTACAATGTTTGGTAGGTAGCTAAACTAGCTAATCGTTTAAGAACTTAAAGATTGAGAAGTCTGATGTCTAACTCTAAATATTATGTTATGATAGATTCATGAAAATTTCATAGCTTATTAATGTCATTGCTTTAGGTAAGGCTCCTGTATAAAGGATATTTAGTTGTCTAGTTTAGTTACAGAGGTTTCACTGAATAAGAAATAAATATTCAACGACAATCTACACACCGCCGCCGTTTACACCTAAAATAAGTTAGATAGAAAAATTACTGAATCGGCCCAGGCGGGGTTCGAATCCGGGATCTTTCCCCTACAGGAGGAATGCTATGACCACTGGGCTACTGGAGCCCCTGTAAGGGAAAGATCGCGGGTTCGAACCCCGCCTGGGCCGATTCAATATTTTTCTTATCTTAATCGATTCGAATAGTCAGCATGCACAATGCAACAAAATTTCATTTAATTTCAATTTTTTTAGTGGCTTACCTAGCTTGTGTTATAGCCGTTATAGGTTTCAGAATGCGAAATAAACATCAGTAGGTAATTATATTTTCTTAAAACTATCAAGCCAATACAATATATTTTCATGCATAGAAATATTTGTACTAAGTGAAAATCGAAACCGCGCCTTCTGACTTAGCAATCAAACCTCACACGTACGACAATATTAAAACACACAATAAAAATAATTTTTTTTTAGAAGAAATCGTTAATTAAATTAATGAAGTGACAGTTCCTGCCTACCACAGCGAAGCTGAAGGATGAAGTTTTACAAAACAAACAAATTTAACGAGTTTATTAAGCTAATTTAAACTGTGCCTAATTTCGTATCTGGTGATTATACGCAGTGGTTGATTTTCAAATCTATTTTATACATTTTTTACCCATTGTACGTGTTAAATTCTTTGTTACAATTTATTTTCCAGTAAGTACTTCTTATAATATTTTTATCGTTTCAGTTAATATACGTTTATCTTAAAAACTATGATGATTAATATCTGTTTAAGTTTAGAATTAATTTTATATCACTTGTTTTTATGATTTCCGGCCGAGGCTTGTAATGAATTCGGATACACATACAAACGGGTAATTAGTGTGGGTTAGGTAATGTTAGTAGCATTAGAGGCTTTGTATTTTTTTTTCTATCTTTTAAAATATGTAGATTATAAGCACATTAAAATGAGGGAGATATGTTATCACAACAGTATCACGGTTATTAGTAAGTTAGTAAAGATTATAAAAGTTGTTATTTTGACACGAGTGCTTTTGAAAATTTGCATACTATTTGTTTGTCATTTTTCGCTTTGACGTTCTGGTCCTAATATATGGAGGGAGAGGCAGGTAAGCATTATCTTTTGTGTGTATAAGAAAGAGTCCCATCAAAATGCACTAAACTAATAGATCTGTTAATAATAGGCCTCGCGAGTACACTTTTTTTCAGAACCGTGATACCACGGCCATAATAACCTCGTGTTGTGTTTGTGTTACCGGCGGTGGACCAAAGGCATGTCTTGCTTTAACAGCAACCTCCCCCTCCCCCCCCCCCCCCTTCATATTCCCCGTATATATGAAAGAAGGTCTCCGCGAAAGTATTTTTTTAAAGAAAAATCTAATCCAAGTCGGCCTCCAAAATCTTAGCACAGACTCGTTCGCTCGGTCAAGTACGATGGCGCCGTACAATCAGTGTTTTGGCCCCAAGTAGGAAGGAAAGTACATTTAGTGATTTTTTACGTTTTATGCTTTAATAGTATTAAAAAAATAGTGTAATACATGATCATCTTACACAATTATAAATTCCATTTCCGACAATATATTTGCGTTCGTTCCCACGGACTCTCGAGGACAACAATTGCAATTTAGTGAATGGTAAGCCAATTTATTTCGCGCGCTTTTTTGACACACCTTTCGTGAATAATCTTTTTAGGGCATATAGCAAGTCTTCAGAAGAATTGAGTCAATTTTGGCAGGACTAGCACTGGCAGATAACTAATACAATACAATAAAATAAAATCGCTAATCAAATTACATGTTAAATTAATTAATTACGGGTTCATTAAACTTGTAATAGGGGTAACTTAGATTACTTATTTCAGGAAAGGAAACTCAGAATTCAAACCCACGTAGACACAGATCTAGTCCATAACAGCCTATTTCTTGGAAAACCACAGGCTATTTAGGGGCTGAGTAGCAAGAAAAAACGTGTGATATACGAATACAGTATTTTATTTAGCTGTGAAAATACTTAGATACGTAACTCATAGTATTGCCAGCCGTCGCGTTTGGGTGGCCTTCAAATTTTAAATTCATATATACTAATACTCCTATTTAATTGGACTGGTTGGCCGAATCAAATTCATGACGTTATAAACAAAATCATTCCATGAGATTTCGTACAGAGTTTCCATTTATTTATGTAAGGAAATATGTATGCATGTATAAAATTAATATGTTCTTCAATCTCGTTCTTATTTTATGTTATATGCAAGCATGAGCAACCGCGCGTCCGCTTGGATTTTTTTCAACAACTGTTATTTTGTTATCAGTATCTTGTAAATACTCATAATATGCATTTATTAAACAGCTGTTATTTTAATACTACAAAGAGAACCTTTTTATAATTTATTTTATAGATGTGCTAGCTCTGTCTACATCGGCTTTTCTGTTTGGACTTTCTTTTCAATCTGGTTTATTTTTTGTACGGAACCCTTACCTTACGGAAGATTAGAATAGCATAGTAAAAAAAAGTATAAGAATAATCATTGGAGTCAATCAACTAAAATACACAGTTGTGATTAGGCAGGACTATGTCCAGCTGTGGGCTAATCGGTGGATTGGTATTTGATGAAAACCGCTCTCAAATAAATACCTTTATTTTTAAACAAGTGAGTAGGTATCAGTAAATTTTAATAGTCGCTTTTTAGAACGTAGCGACTTGCGACTCATTCAGCAAATCCGAACGATATAAACAGTTGTTTGTGATGGAGCGTACCTCAGTGAGCCTCCTGGTTAGGGTTGCCACACTTGCCAAATGTTGTAGGATAACAAAAGTACATAAGTCATTCGGTTTCAATGATCTTGATGACTGACTTGGGCCCAGTTAGTTTTTAATGGTCTTATATCAAAACTAAATTTAGATTTAATTCTATTTGCGCGGTATCATTTTTTTATACCACAGAGGTGGCGGACAAACACACGGTCCACCTAATGGAAAGTGGTTACCGTGGCGTTTGGACATGTGCAACACCTTGGGAGTCACACTTGTGCTGCCGACATAGTATAACATATATAGGTGTATACTTTACGCGCGCCAGCCCTGTGCGTGGGCCATAAACAGCGCTAGTGAACTCTTACGCCTGCTAAAACTAGTTTGGAAGTTCCACGTGCTACGTTTAAAACTAATATAATTATATTAACCACAACATAAATACAAAATTTTCGAAAACTAACTTTTACACTTTTTCGTGCCATGGTTCTGACCATTGCAATTTTATTTGTTATAATTTTTAAACAATAAATTAATACCAAAATGAACGAATGAAGTGTTCTTGTTTACTATAGTTAATTTATTCATTTTATTCACTTTTTAAGTCTGTCTTCTGGAGTGAATACAGAAATATTTTTATTATATAGTGCTAATATGGCATCAAAAAAAAAATTACCGCGAGTTTTATTAAAATAACAAATACATTCTCACAATTTGATATAACAAAAAAAAACGTCTAAATGGTAGACATACACACAAATTTGCAAAAAAAAATTTTTTCGTCTGAATGGTAGACAAAGCCGTTTTACCAAACTTGATTTTCTCCCTCTCGATGAAACCAGTCTATCTAGCTACGATTTAGTGATTAGCGTAACCGAAAAAAATATTATATCGATATTTTTTGTATCATCGCTAGCATCGCTAAAGATGCCTGTTAATATCAAAAATATTTTTGCCGCGTTTTTTTTAAAGCTTTGCATCGTATATTTCACCTAAATGTGAATAGGTAGACTCCAACTTGTCTCTTAAAAATAATAAACTCTAATATTATGGTCTATAATACTATTTTAGCAGATGAAATAATATGCCAGTTCTTTTTTTAAATAACACTAGTAACCGAAATTACTAATATAATATAAGTCGTATTGCTGTGTTAGGAGTGGGTTCACGTCGGCAGTGTAATAGCTAAGATTCGAACCTGGGACCTCACGATATCAAGCTCGAATTAAGGAGTCAGGCCTGCATAATAAGGTCAATAAAAAAGAAAACACAATGAAATATATAATTCATAATACAGAATCATAGACAAGAATAATCTTTTATTTATTTTGTTGCAAAACAAATCATTGTTCCACCAAAATTTGCGATCGTTTACACGTGATATCAAATCTTATGCAATAAAACAGTGGTAAAAAAAATCAATCACGAACGTAACAATAGATCCATGGTTTTTTTTTTAAATATCCGTTCGCTTTTGTTTAATTAAATATAAATAAAAGTTTAACTCATAGCTCAGGAGTTTATGCTTTTAATATGTGTGTCTACGATGAGTTACGCACCCACCAGTTTTGGTAAAAGTAGTAGAGGCCAAGACTTTATTCAAGAAAAAAAACACATCAAGCACACCTTTCATACAATTACGTAATTCGTCTAAGAAATGCGTTGGCATTTTTGAGTGATGACAGTAGTAAAATATAATGTAGTTAATAATCATTTTTGGTGGCAACCATTGTTGCTGTGTTACGGGTAGATGTTTTTACTTTTATATTGACCCTTACATTATTTATTTAGTCTAGTAAAATTTAGTGGGAAGTTCATTGTGGTGTTATTTTATTTTTCTACTTTCTGTAAATCTCATTTATATGATCTATACAAAACAAATAATTTAACTTTAACTTGACTGAGTTGCGACAAACGTGTTTGACTAAATTATGTAGTGTAAAATTCATTTCGTTTTCATAGTTTCTCATAAATAAAATAGAAAGGACAAACCGCCCAAAATGCGAATAACGGAGACTGGACAGATACAAATGGAATATTACTGCCATGCTTTGATGTTACGTTTTCATTTGCTTTTAAATGAATAATTAAGCTACGGTAGCTTAGTGGTTAAATGAGGATTAAATAGTGTTTCTTACAGCCTTATTGCTGTATCCATCTAGATCCTAGATCCGTTAAATATAGATTTATTACGCAATATGCATTGTTCCGCTTTAAACAAATCAACTCAAAAATTGATGTAATAGATTTTCCTAAATAAAAAAGCTAGTCAATATTTATTGCTACCCTCAAAACACGTAAGTATTCTTAGACACGTGTCAACGTCTCGTAGATGATATCGCCTGTCACTTTAGGATTGGGAATAAGTCGGATAGTCAATATTCTATGAACGCAATGACTTGACACTCCATTAGGTATCTACTTAGATAAATTTGAAAGGCATTAGGAGTATTTGGAAATGTCTAAACACCAAAATTATGTTGTATTTTGGTGTTTGGACATTTTTATACAAATGTACACATTTGAGTTTTTTTTTTTGTTAATAATAGATCAGTGTTCTATCCTACTTATTGGTACTGTGGTGCTGTGGTTGATGATAGAAGACGCTTGCCAACAAGCAATCTATACCTAGAACTGAAAACTTCTAGGTTTAATTATACCACTTGTATATTCTACAAATAAAATAAACTAAACATACCGTTATGTTGGTCCCCCCCTACCGAGGAGGGCCAGACCGAGAGGGGTGGCCCTGTGTCAGCCGGGGTGCGAGGCATACGTCGCATGACAACCTCACCTTCGGCCTAGCACTACGACCCAGAGACGGCGTGCGGTTTAATCGGTTCGAGTCCGACATAACCTCCCCCTCCAGCTCCGGAGGGGTGGGTATCCGTGGGGATTTCCCGAACGTAAAAAAAATACCGTTATGTTGTAGATTCTAAATAATATGAGCCGCTTGGTGTTAACTTTGAAAAAAAATGCTGTGAATTAAAAATGAAATACTAGAATGAAATAGTGAAAAAAATTAAAAATGATGAAATAGTTGGAAGTGGTATGAATAATATTGTGTAATTTACGTATTATTAATGGCAAAGTCGCATGAATGGCACATTAATTAAGAGGTTTATTATGTTACACATAAAATTAAAATACTCGTATCCAGTAATATTTTTTGTCTTTACGCATTTACGCCTATAATAAAAAACACGCATGATAAGAAGCCATATTGTTAGAGAATTTGGTTACCCACAGATATCTCTAACATATTTTCAGTAAAAAAAATTGTATGTTGTTTTAATTAAATACATTATTACTTTAGTAACAAAAAATATTTAAAAATATGACGCCTGCGATCAAAAAAAATGCTGGAAATAATGTCTGAAGCACATACTATAATGAATATTTATTTTATTACGTCAATTTAAAGTGCTACTCATATCTACATAAAAAAGTTGATTTTAAAAGTTCGCCTGTTTCAACGTACCAGAAGTATATCTACTTTCCCCATTCTCCCAATTAAAATATTAAAAAAAACATACTTCTAGCTTACAATTTTAAAAGACTTACGTATATTATTATAAGTACCTACCTACTTAAATTATTTCACAAGAACATCGTAGGGTAAAAATGCTTAAGTACCAATTAGTAGTATAATTTATTATTTTAATACTACGGTATATTATGGTGTTTCGCTACTTTTTGGCTCAGTATATTTTTTGTATAAACATTATCAAGGTAATTCGCCGAATAAAAATCAGAGGCCGTGAGCTTTTATGGGCTTGTTTTTTTTTCTTATAGGCTAGTATTATTTTTCATCGTAGCAGTATGTATGCAAATGTAAATTATTATTCGCGGTTCACGTATCCGAATCATAGTCGATAATTTAATTTTATCGATATTGTAAACTGTATTTGCACATCTCTAAATGTAAGGGGCTTCAAACGGAGATTTGAATGGATGTATGGTTCAGACGGTGGAGAATAATGTGTGTGTTCTAATATTTAATGATGAAGGACATCGAAAATTTTGCCTTTGTGCGTATTTTGTTTGAAGCGTGGAGCTTTCGGAGATCTTTCTAGGTATGTGTAGGTTGTGGGTTGAATAATGTGCAGATATATTGGTAACAGTCAGCATAAGATCGGTCTTGATGAACAACGTGCTTAAATTATTGATATTAATGCCTTGATGTACCCCCTTTCCTGTTGACGGATTGTTCTGCTATTTGGTATACACCAAAGTCAGAAGTCAAAGTCAAAGTCAAAGTCAAAGTCAAAGTCATAAATCTTTTTTTTTTTTAAAGAATATTAGTAACCGAAATTATCGAAATTATTAATATTCCCTCTAACCCCTCCAACTAAGCTAAATTGCTTGTGCTAGGAGTGGGTTCACGTCGGTACTGTAATGGCTAGGATTCGAACCCGGGACCTCTCGATCGTAAGGCTGCCTCCTTAACCACTAAGCTACCGTCGCTTGTATAGACCATTAAAACGGCACTTACAAAACGTCAAGTTTGAAAAAAATCTAGACTAGTTTAGCAAATGGACCACACCGGTTCGAAATGCGCCCCCAACCTGAGAAGACACCGGCAAGAAACTCTGCGGGCATTTCAAATTTTTCATTTTCAAATTCAAATGCTTTATTGTGAAACATAGGTACAAAGATGGTCTTTTACATAATATGATCAGCTATGTTCAGCCATATTGGCATACATATAACATTTAATCACATAAATATTTAATCACCTTCAATTCGGACAATACTACAGTTTAATACGCTCTTAATACCTTAGCTTTAAGATCATTTTGAGACTAGTCTTTGTGTGGCTGTAGGTACCTATATCACTTAAAGTATTGGTTCGCAAAGAATATAGTTATACTTTGGTGGCCACTACTGAGATATCAGTAAATCTACCCTCTTACAGTAAATCGACTCTAAACCCAATTTGTACCATTTTAGCCACCCTATATCCACTAATTACTAAAACCTTCCCACGATACAAGTCTAACTTTAGCCATTCTAATACAAAATCACTCGTCCCCTCACTAGCCCTTTCACAACATTCTAGGGAAGGAACACTGTATAACCCCTTTGTACTAAACAAAGATCAGCAACCACGGCCGAGTAGGGTAAGGTCAGTACTAACTGGATCAAACCAGTATAACCCCGGTCGGTTGCCATGGAGGAAATTATGTTTTCTGATGGATGGGTCAATGGGAATACTCGGCTATTGATATGATACGTCGTCGGCAGTCGTGGCGCGTCGGGAGAAAGAGAGAGAGGAGTAAGATGTTGTAGAGGGTTGTCTCTATCGCACATTAGTTTGACAGGAATTCTTTTCTTAAACGGAGACTACACTATATAAGTACCCAGTCCTAGTTCAGTTATGACACAGTGTCGCGACCAAACAATTCTGTTCTCCAATATTTAGGTTTTAAGGAATAGTATAATTTCATTAATTGACTACAATGTTAAATAACTTTTCTGCAATGATTAATACAAATTTCAAAAATTAACCACTAAAATGACTAAAATAGATGTTAAGTACCCACTTTGTTTACAAAAAACAAGCCTGAGTCACTCAAAACTAATACAACTTTAAGCAAAAAAGACGAAACGAACTTATTGGGAGGTACGCCATAGAGCTCTATAATATATGAGATTGTATGGAAGGTACATACATAACGTTTCGATCGAATTTCACCGATTTCGTTGTAGGAATTTTGACCCAATTTAGTCGAGACTCGGAATCCGGCACGAAGGACCAGTTTGAAAGTCGGTTAGAAGGTACAGCTGTTACACTTTACTGATTTATTTAACGGACTAGTCATATAAATTATTTGAAACCAATTGTATTATTAGATACATTATTATTAAAAAGGACTGAGAAAGAATACTTCTATAACGGTATACGTTGGTATACTTACTGGAATTTTAAGAGATTCGATACGATGATTTCTTTTAAAGCCATCTTTTTCATCTTACCATCAGGCGAAGTATAGTCATATTGACAATCATCAATCTACATACATGCATTTACATATACATACCTACATACTACATATAAATACAATTGGAGTGTCTATTTGTAATACTGAAATAACCGTTTTTTACTACATGTGTATATACATATAATTAACATTTTTTTTTCAATTTTTATCTGTCTTTCCATCTGTTATTTCCGGCTAATCTCTGAAATGGCTGGACCGATTTTGACGGTTACTTTTATTTTAGAAAAATAGCGATGACTCAAAACTACGCGATAACCGACATCCACACGGGCGGCGCCGCGGGCAACAGCTAGTAAATAAATAAAAACAAATTTTAGTAGTATTAAAAATCTACAACGTTCAATAACAATAATTTATAATCAGGGTTGAAGATTTTGACTTTACCTGGAGGGGAAGTACTCTAAATGCTGGAGATAGCGAATTGCCCCCAAAGGCAACATTCCTTTTCGGATTTCAGTCGGTTCAATTACCGGGTGTGGCAAGCAAGTATTCAAAAATATATGAATGCAGTTTTGTTTCTTTAAAAAAAAAGACGTGTGGCACTCGGGGACTGCCGCGGTAAAGCTATTGCATAGCATTTTGTATCAACTTAAGCCCTTTGACGTGCATTAGTTTTTTTGAAGTGAAAACTTCTTTAGCGGCGTTGGATGGGTGTAAAATGTTAAGGAAGCGTCAGGATTAGTTGACCTTTGAACCGTAACCGACGACTGACGTCATACAAGATTAGGTACAGACTATGTATTTTGCAACTTATTATAGATATCGTCGTAGCTTAAACGGTAAGCACGTCGACTGTAAGTCCTTATAGTTTCAGATAGTATCGGGTTCAAACCACCTGGCCTTCAGGGATTTCTTGTGATTGTTTTTTCTTATTATAATTTATTACTTTTGGCGATTATTTTTTCTTTTTGTAATTTATTACTTTTTATGATAATTTTTTCTTTTTGTAATTTATTATTTTTTGTGATTATTTTTTCTTTTTATAATTTATTAATTTCTTCTGACAGAAAATTAGCAGAAAATAAGTGATAGGTTCTATGATTAGCGCTATATTATAGGTATGGTATGGTATGTTCTTTTTATCTTTTTCTATGTATATAACGAAGAAAGAAAAAAACAAAATGTTTTCACTTCTGCCGGCACTCCCAGAGTGCAACCCGTCTTTTTTTTCTTTTTTCTTTTTAGCTCTTTACGCTTTTCTTCTCTATAAAACGAAAATATCTAGGTATAAATAATAGGTATAAATAATTAGGAATAAATAGTGTAATGACACACCAAAACAAAATTATTCATTTAAAAAAAATAACGATATTAAGAAGTGATTATCGACAAATTTTACATGTACAGCTATTCACTGTTGTACATAAATACCTATACACCTATATACTTTCTCATAAACAGCTGCTTATGTATTCGTCCGATTTCGGAACAGCTCGTCTCGATTCGTGCGAGCTTCGTAGAGTCGTACAATACGGCTAGTTGCACGCACACGAACACCGTGTCGAAGACTGCCGAAAAGAAACGAGCGTGAGGTTTTTTCGTTACGGAATTTCTGGATTCGGTCCCCGCGCTCAAGGCCCTCGATAAAAGCTATGCAATAGCTTAATAAAGAAATGTTTCCTCTGATTGAAATTCACTATCTCCAGTATTTAGAGTACTTCCCCTCCAGGTAAGGTCAAAATCTTCCACCCTGTATGTACTAGAATATAGATAAACTTATCCGATACTATGTACATAAATACCTAGTTATTTTCATACATCTATTTTTCCCAAATAAAATAAACAGGGATTATGTAAAGCAGTCCAGGAACAAACGCTGACAGGATGGCTTAAGCCCACAGCCCCGGGTTAGACCTTTCACGGGACATGAACCCTTGAGCGACTAAGAGTTACTAAACAAATCTAAAAGCCCTATATTTAGTTTTCATTTAGTTGTTGACTTAGGAACAAGACAGCTCTTGGAACTATGTAAGTATTAAGACCGGCCATTTCTTGTCACAAATTCTGTGTAATTTGGCGGTAGTGTTCTAGTGTTATTGTAGCTAGTCTGCTGTATAGTGGGTTCGATTATAACTTAGTGCAAATGTTTATACGGATAAATTACATTGGTCTAATCTAGGCAGATATATTTAGGTACAACTCTTGCCCTCGGTTATGCCCGCGTGGATGTCGGTTAGCACTATAATAGCGGGTATCGTTATCGTTATAAATTGTAGCCTATGTGTTATTCTGATGTATAAGCCATATTATAGACACACCGGCAGAATTAGCGGAACACAAAATTATGGAGCTCGCACGGAGTTAGTGGTAGTCGACGGCGGAATTCTGACTGCTGATCAGTATACGAGGGAGATTTTACAGGAACATGTGCCATTTGCCCCATTTATTGGTATCGACTTCATTTTATTGCAGGGTAATGCTCGGGCTCACAGTGCTCGCTCAGTACAGGCATACCTAAACCATGTTGGTGTTACCCTGATGGAGTGGCCAGCACGGTCCCCGGATATGAATCCGATTGGTACTTGCAAATGAGGAGTAAATCAAGAATGCCACCTCCCAACAATCTTGACGAGTTCCAGAATATATTAGTTGAAGAACGGCAGAGGTTGCCCCAAGAAAGCATTGGGAACATCATTCGCAGCATACCCAGGCGGATGGAAACCTTAATCAGGGCACAAGGGGGAAACACTCGTTATTAAATATGTTGTTGTTGTTCTATGTTTTATTATTATTTGTTTCAAAATAAAGCTAACTATTTTATAATCTTCTTTTTTTGTGTTCCGCTAGTTCTGCCGGTGTGTGTGGTAAAGTTTCATTATAATTCATTCAATAGTTTTTACGTGAAAGAGTAACAAACATCCATTCATCCATTCATCCTTATTTACAAACTTTCGCATTTATAATATAATTAGGATTAAGAAAATGTACTATCATCATCATCATCCTCGACGAAGCCTTTCCCAACAAAATTGGGATCGCAGTATGTTTACCAGTCTCGGCATTTGCAAATAATTATAGTATAACCGGGAATAGGTTCGCGTTGTTCCCGGGAATCCCGGGAACCGCGGACGACAGGTACTACATACCCCTAACTACGTGCGCGTATAAAAACAATCATGGAAGTGAAAATAAAACAAAATGCCAGATTCATAGTAAGGAGTAAGACGCTATCTCTGCCTATCCCAATAGGAAAGAGGCAATTGGGTATTTGACTGACTAGTCAAATTAGTAACTTTTACTAAACGTCAACAATAAAATAAGAACCGACGCAACTGATCATTCTTAATTTAATAAGTTAAGCTAAGTAAATAATTTATTTATCATTTTACTTCTTCATAATGTGACTCTAATCTCACTGATATTACCTATTATCAAACTGTGGTTTTTTGATTGTTATTAAATCACAAGTGGGATAATGGCTTTTTTTCTAATTTTATTTGAGTTGCATTATTCTTAAAAAAAATAATGATACAAAAAGATCATGTTCAATAGAACAAAGAAATTAATATACCTATTGCTTGTTCATTTCATGCAACTTGGTATTTAAATAGAAAATTTCCTTGTACGTGTTTAAAAAACAAAACTTTTACTCAAATATAACTTTTGTTTACGCTCTGTTTAAAACTAAATAAATTTACCATTTTTTTACACAGAAAAAAAAAGAAACCTCATTCGGTTTAGTCTGTGGCCAGTGTTTTTTTTATTATTGCCGCCAGTCCGCCTATATCAAATAGTTTCGCAATTCGTTTTTACTGGTGAAATTATAGTTATTTATTAATTAAAATGTCTACAAGTATGTACTAGCTATGAACAAAACGATATGAACAGATAGTTGAACATACTGAACTTATTGAAATTTTCAGTCCAGCTAGTTCAACTACATTTTGAAGTTGAAAAACCTGGAGAAAAGTTGTCCAATTTGTTCAACCGGTTGAACAGATAGTTGAACATACTGGAGTAGAGGTTTATGTACCTAGTACACCACCCGATATATACATATATTACGTCCAATTTATGATGTGATTAATGTGGACTCCTTAACGTTATGGAATGTTTACTATCTGAAAACTGCAAGGGTAAATATCTATTTTAGTATCATATTCTTCACGAGTAAAATGAAAAACGTCGTTTGATATTTTCAGTATTTCAGTATAATTATTCAGAAACAATTTATATTGTGTTTGAACATAGCAAATGACGGTTTATTAACTACGAATGATGATGTTAAAACCAATAAGTCAAAGAACACACACAAACACAAAACATTGAGTATAAAAAAAGACAATATGGAATTATGAAAATGTCAAAACCAATTAATTCAGCAATGTTTAAAATAAGTTATTACATTATTATATTCAATTTATACATGTAATTTCTATTAACGTCAATAATATAAATGTCAGTAATTTAAATGTCCAGAATATAAATGTCTATAGTATGTCTGTATTGTTGTCAATATCGCCTCAGCAGTAATCACCAACTTTACACACTTGTACTATAAACTATTATTATTTAACAACAAGATAATACCCAATTGTTTGAAAATATAAATCAATAGAACAGTCCGTAACAATTATTATGAATGCCCTGAAGCTGGATTGGAATCCTCGTCATGTTGTACATTGGAAAAGTAAAATGAGACCTTTGAAAAGGGTCTCATATCAACTTGTAACTTGTACATTGTACATGTGCCATCGTTTAATTAATATCAATCCCTTTTGTGTTCAAAAATGTTCTTTCAAATAAATAATATTAAGGCTTTTTTTATACAATTGAGGTGGCAGACAAGCACACGGTCCACCTGACGGTAAGTGTTTACCGTAGCCTAGACGGACGTCTGCAACACAAGGGAAAACACACTCGTTCTGCCGACCTTGTAAACACAGAGTTTCTGTGCCGTCAGTGTAGGAGACAAAGCAGGAATAGCATTTGGTCTTCCCGCTGACAGCACAAAACCTCTCCAGTGAGCTCTGACTACGCTTCTTACCGCCGGGAACACAACACGACGTTATTATGGCCGCGGTATTCTGTAGAGTGGCCTTTGTAATCCTTTGGCATGTTTACTATCTATTATATTTAACCTGTATTCAATTGTGTGTCAGTTCTTTTCATCATCATCCTATGGCGTTTCCCGGTTTTAACGGTTTTACCTCATAGCCTGGGGTTCGCTTGCTACATCCCCTCGTTTTGGTTGGGTTTGTAAGGTTTTACAGGGTGTCTGTTGTGTGGCCTCTCAAACCCGAGAAGAATGCCTACGCCAGGGACTCTTTCGTCAAGAAGCAGGTATACCGACTTACAGGTGTAGCTGATTATACCCAAACCAAACTAAGTAGAACTTGTAATGAGGGTTCTTGTTAATTTAAGCTACCTACTTTGTTTTGTAATCTAGTGGGTCTTATTTACCTAAGGAAACCCTTACCGCTACGATCAGGCGAGGTGAAGTCAAATAGAAGGTCCTATATAAAAAAAACCATGTGCTTGTTTGTTAGTTCAGCAGTATAAAAAAATATTTGACAATTGGGATGCATAAATTAGTGAGCGACTGTACAATGTAACATACTGCACTGAACCGGAAGCAGTTCCAATTGAAACAGGTCAACATGACATTTGTGTCACTGGGTCATTCCAACAATGATTACAATATAACTGCAATTTAGCATATGTTTTAATTTAAATATGTCGTACTTAGAATGATTTGATAAATTCAAATTTTCACAAAAACCCTAAGGATATTGAATAATGAAACAATTACGAAAACAGCGACCAGAAATGGTGCGAACCGTGCGGTACGAAAGGAACTTCATCCCACGCACGCTCAAGCTGTGGAACGAGCTCCCTGCTGTGGTTTTCCCAAGCGGCTAAAATATGGGGTTCTTCAAGAAGTTTCTTTAAGAAGGTTTCTTCAGGGTCGGCAGCGCGAGTGCGTTGCCCCTGGTGTTGCACACGTCCATAGGCCACGGTAACCACTTTCGAACAGGTGGGCCGTGTGCTTGCCTGCTACCTAAGTGGTATAAAAAAAACACCACTTAATTAGGTGCCAAACAAGCACTCGGCCTGACGGAAAGTGGTTACCGTTGCCTATGGACGTGTGCAACACCAGGGTCATCACACTTGTGCTGCATATAGGAACCTTCATGTGCTTCTTGAGTAACCCCATAATGTAGTCACCTCATATCTCTACATTACTGGCAATTTTTTTTTTTTTTATGTAGGACACATCAATTTGACTTCACCTCGCCTGATGGTAAGCTGAAGACAAAGTCTCAGGAAAGAGCGATCACCATTACATACACGTACCTGTTAACAATGGTGGCACTCAGCGTGACGGCCTCATCAGATACTTTTTAACGCTCCGCTTAAAGGACCCGGGACTGTAGGAAGAAGGAAACAAGTGAGCTGGCAAGGAGCTCCAGGTCTTAATGGTGCGACAAAGAAAGGAGTCACCAAACCGCTTGGTTATTGAAGGAATATTCTGCACCGTATACCTGTGTAGGAAAGGAGAGGGCGGGACTAATTGGAAAAGCTTATCCGGAACATTCACCATGTTAGAGACGGTAAAATACTGCCAAGGAAGCAACATCTCTACGCATCTGCAAAAGCTCAATTATTGCTTGCTTGCTTGCCAGCTTCACCTTACAGAAGTTATGAGATAATGTCGGACTCAATTCAACAAAAACCGCAACCGTTTTTCGTTACAATAACCCAAGTGGTCGAAAAATCTGGTGTGCCTGATAGAAGATATCCCAATGACCCTGACCGACCTTGACTACAAACATAGGAGACTCCAAACTGTTGTTGGGGATCAAAAACCCGCCTAGACCCCGCCAGAAACACCACACGCCACCACCCTAGACTAAGACCACTCACCATGGAGACAGAAACATTCTGTAAAAAGATCTCTTTCAGATTTTTTTTAAGTATACCATGATTCAGTTATGTTTTGACGGCCTCGATTGAATGCTTTTTTAGGCCTCGCTCAAAGGACCCAGTATTTATCTATTAGTTACCGATTTTATCTAGTTATTCAAATATCAAAAAGTCCAGTAATAATAAAAGCACAGACATAAAATCTCTCATGTGTAAAACTAAATTAATAAACTCAGTACAGTTAAAATGTCTTAATTGTGCAAATAAATAAAATTAAAGTGTACATATGTTTGTAATGTTATAAGAACAATTTTGAATGCATATGAATATAATATTAAATTTGGTAGCATTTTTTTTTACTTTTGTTTGCCTGTTGGTTTGTTCCGGCTAGTCTCTGAAGTGGCTGGGTCAATTTTGACGCTCTTTTCATTGGTAGATAGCTGATATTATAAGGTATAATTTATGCTATTTTCCCGGTGTAGTACAAATGGGTGCTCTCTGCCCGCAAATGTCACAGAAGGCGACTAAGGGACAGGGCTGATCTCTATCCGAGAATGGGCTCGCCCCCTACTACGTGGGATCGAAAATCATAGGTGGCGAAATCCGGATGGTGATACACCTCTGCCTATATCTTCAATTATTAACAGGCGTGAATATATGTGTATGTAAAAGTATCAATAACATGCTTCTGCAGAAATGTGAAACAAAAAAGCAAACCTAGGATGTTATGTCGAAAACACGATTACGTACTATCCACGCATCCATTGCTTGCTCAGTATCAAAACATTGTATTGTCATTGGACCCGTAAGCGAACATAACACTCAATGGAACATCAGGAAACATCAACTAGAGGCTTGACACTCATAAACATCTTACGCATTTGTAAAGCAGGTCTGGCAAACAATTTTTTTTTGTAAGTTTGGGCGAAAGAGGTATAAAATGTGGGTCGAAACCACATTGAACCTTACGCCTTGGAGAGACCTCTATCATAGTTAGTGTTTTAATGGGCTCTTTAAATTGAATCCACTATTCCGCCTTCTTGTCCAGATCAAAAAAGCACGTTTTTAGCATCTATTAGGTGTTCCGTCCTCCAAGAGCGCGGGCCTGGGGGTGACAAGTGGAGACGCCTGCCACCCTAGCAAAAGCAGGCTGCGGCTGTGGCTTGCTGCGCATCTCAGTCTATCCGGAGCAAGATAGGAACACTGTGGTCCCCACGGATATCCCGACGGCCCTAGGCAAGAGGCAATATCACCCTCAATAACAACTGATCCAAGGCAGTGTGTTGCTTTAGTCCGTTCGAGTCCGACATAATCACTTAGCGGGTGGGACCCGCTGACTCAGCGGTGTGGAGTCAGGGGTTATCCATTTTAGGAAAAAAGGCCGTTAATACTTACTTTTACTTTTGCTTAAGCTTGCATATACACAATTTAAATTCATCTCATTATATTTTCTGTTTTTTTTTAATGACCTGCAAATATGTGTATAAATTCTCAAAAAGCGCAATAGCTTTGTGTACCTAATGTAACCAAACTATTTTGTTAACCTCTAGGGTTTAATTTACACTGGAGTTATTACTATATAGATATGTAGATATATTTTCATGCAATAAATATCTACTTTGAAAAATCAAAATCAATCAAGTATCAATCATAACATAAATATTGCTGGGGACATATATTTCGGACCTAAAATGTGCTGTATAGGCGCAGTTCACGTTTTATGGGTGTCTTTTGAAGATATCCCTCCAATTTACCAGGCATAGATTATTACAAAACAATCCGCGCACCTCATTGCAAGGAGATAGAACACGACGGTATTTCCGTCCAATTGAGCAGTCCGACTGGGGAAGTACCTCCGCCCTACAAAATACCGCGGCCATAATAATCTTGTGTTCCCGGCGGTGAGTAGGGTAGCCAGGGCTCACTGCAGAGTTTTTGTGCTGTATGTCAGTGGGAAGACTTAAGGCTTGTCCTGCTTTATCTTCTACACTGACGGCACAGAAACTCTTTGCTTTAATAGGGTCGACAGCGCGAGTGTGACGCCCCTGGTGTTGCACACGTCCATAGGCCACGGTAATCACTTTCCATCAGGTGGGCCGTGTGCTTGTCTGCCACCTAAGAGGTATAATTTATTAAAGATTTAGGTCCAAGACACGTACAGTGAGGTATACGACACATTTAATTGGGTACAGTTGTGGTGTAGTTTTACGCCAGATCAATCTTCTTTGTTAACTAATTAAATCCTCCATTTACTCATGTTACGTCAAATAAAATACGCCAGCTACGTCGGTAAACACATTAGACACACACAAACGCAAATCTTCCGAGTTCCGACTAGTCAAAGAACTCAAAGAAGTACCAAACGAGATTCCTCAGACTTGTTTGCAAATAAATATTAATTAAGCTACGTTTAAGCTCTCATCGCGCGGTGTTTTTTTTACCAATCTTATTTTAGACAGCCATCGAGACTCAATGGAACCAGCGTTAGTTTTATTTCGTTGATATAATTACTGGCATATGTCTTGACCACAATCATAAATCATAAATTATGTCTTGCCAATCTTCACGCGCCAGGGCGTTGTTTCTCTTTCGATTTGGGGTCATGATGTATGTCATATATGCCGATCTGTTAACGATATTCTTGTAGTAATGTACTTAAAAATAATCCGGTTGACCAAAATGAAACAGTCTACATAAGGTCACACTCAACAAAAAATAGTCAACACAGAAAAAAATTACTAAAGTCAGTTTCAGCAGAGTTCGGTAGATTTTCAGTCATTTATATGGAAAAATGACTGTTTGAACATGCACATATATATATTCACGCCTGTTAATCCCTGCTCGTACATAGGCAGAGGTGCATTAATGTGTGCGAGGTATGCTTGTGACCTGAACAGATGCTTTTAGAAGAAGCAAAATTTAAGATTTCGTCGTATGTGAGCTATTACTGGAAATCGTTTGAAAAAAGTCCATTAGATTGTGTGAGAACAATTTAAATGTATGTGAACTTCCAAGAATTATTTAACATATTCTGTTAATTAACATATTACCGTATTTATTATTTTTTCAGTTGATAAACAACGGGTGTCATCTCATATATTTCGGAGAAAGCTAAGCTAGGGCTGCCATCTTCAAAATTCGTAAATCCGGACTTTGGAGCTTTCTCCCCGGATCGTTCACCAATACAACTCAAACCCTCGACCCGGGCGCTCCCCGGTGGTTCTATACTAGGATAAATCCGGGGAAATCCGGGCGGATGGTAGCTCTAGGCTAAAACCGCACAGAGAAAACCACCGCGCGATATTATTCTGGCGGTTTTTAATCCGTCTACAGTTCACGGCTGTTTATTTAGCACGTCGGCATCAAGAATGGTGGTTCGGCTAAGTTCGGCTTTTATCGGTTATGTGAATATTTCTATAACACAGCAAATGTGTAAACCGGATAGCTGTGAAGCTTAATATCTTTTTAGAGTAGTTAAAACCGAGACTCCATTTTAATCCCTACTAATATTATGTTTATGAAAGTATTAACTCTGTGTGTCTGTTACGTTCTCACGTCTAAACCACTGAAAAGATTTTAATGAAATTTAACTACTCAAAATAGATCTGAAGTTGTATCTTCAGAGGAATAATAGCTTTCAAATTAGACGAAGAAAAAGCTTATGGCCTATTTATTTCTTTTTCTATGTCTTTTACTCTTCCAAGCTAGATTGGAGTAAGACAAAGACTATGTCTGTTCGCAATAACAGACAGTCATACAAGCTTAACCGTGTACAACAGCTTGTAGGTACTTTACAAACACAAACTCGACAGCAAAACTATTTCCGCATGTTCAGCTCTATATAATTTTCGTACTTTTTAAATATGTAGGATATGTTAATTTGACTTTTCTCGTCTGATAGTAAGCTAAAGGTAAAGTTTCAGGAAAGAGGATCACTATTATATACAGCACCATAAATTCACAATGGTGGCAATCAGCTGCAGAATTCCGCGGGAACTAACCGCGGAGATTTCGCAGTGCGGACATGGCCTCGCGCATTGGGTCAATAGTATTTGATGGACAAACTCGGCGAATATGAAGGTTCGTGGTACAATGCGCCCGCGTAGGGGCCCCTGACCTTGCCAGCGCACGCGGTACTCCCCGCCCCCCTCCCTGGCCCCACCCCGCCCCTCCATAACATGCCACTTTGATTTTCACAACTTTATGTAATCATTGTAGATAACGTTAGAGAAATACTTACGATTCAGTAACATATACCTATAATATGTGTTAATAAAAAATGTATGTGAGTATGTTTGTTCGTATACCAGGAATAATAACACAAGCTAAGCTAAGCTTGGGTCTAGGTAGCGTCGTATAGAATGTCTGTTCTAAAAAAAGAAGACTTGTTATGCTAAGTAGCAAGCGTTATA